>CM034465.1:21765969-22965969 GCA_019925255.1 Litchi chinensis | reverse complement strand
CTCTGCAGAATTTTAGAAAGACAGTCGTGGACGTAGGTGCACTCGTTGAACCACGTTAAAAACCCTATGTTTTCTGGTCTTGTTTGTTTCTTTGTTGTTTATTTTCTTGGTTTTTGTGCTTTCTCACATTGATTGCAGGTATTGGCTATTGAATTCTCGTCGACTGGATTTCAACGTCGACATTTTGGCGCTAGAAGGAGGGCCCAAACTGCAATCTTGTTCATCTTAATTCACCAATTTCTGATAACATGGCAAGAACTAGACAGACCAAGTATGTGGGCTCACAGGCTGACCAGGTAGAGAGCTAGCCCAGCCACCATCAACATGATGCGCAGCAACTGGAAGGTGCACCCATGCATGCAGCAGGAACGTCTTATGGCCAGACAATCAATGCTATAGGAATTCCCCTTCTGCCTCATCATCAACCGATTCCAATCGCCCTAATGGTAGAAGGGCAGCAGGTGTGGTATCAGAGGCAAAAGGAACTAGAGAACATGGTCAGGCAGCTCACAGAGGCCGTCAATATGTTGGTGTAAGTTCAGGTACAGAACATACCTAGGGCGGAGGTTCAAGCACCAAGGCACGTGCCTTAGCAGCATGAAGCAATGCAGGTGCCCGAAAGGCCACCAAGGGAAATCCCTCAACCTGCCGGCTTAGTTCGTTCCTCTAATGTGCGATCTAGAGTTAGAGATCGCCCTGTCCAAGAAGAAAGGGAAGCCTGCCCAACGAACATGGCAGTAAGGCTGAGTCAGGATGGAAGCTGGAGGATAGAAGCTAGTCAGGATAGAGCCCGAGCTGCAGCTCGGCATGCAAACAAAGTGGGTGAGCGACATGCAAGATCCCATAGACCTGGATGCTCGTTAAGAGAGGATGAGGAATATGACCTAGAGCACTCTTCCCTAGGTCGCGACCATAGGAGGAGATATGAACTTCGAGATCCACAATTAGAGGAGCTCCTCCAGAGGGTCCGGTAGCTAGAAGAGCGACCTGGAGCCCCAGAGCAGCGTGGACGCTATGGGGAAAGGACTCCATTCATAAGGGAAATTGAGACGCAGCCTCTTCCCCCGAGGTTCAAGATGCTAAATATCCAGCAGTACAATGAGAACAGTGACCCCTATGACCATCTCGACGCCTTCAACGTTCAGATGGATCTGCAAACAGGTAATCCTATGGTGAAGTGCCATGTATTCCTAGCTACTTTGGGGGACATTCCGAGAACATGGTTCAAGAATCTCCCAGCCTGCAGCATAACTAGTTGGGAGGAATGCCAGCAGAAATTCGTTGGTCAGTACAGGGCATTGAGAAAGCAGCCCACTCCATCCTGCCATCTAGCTATTATCTTCCAGCGTCAGGGTGAGTCGTTAAAAGAATATATCACCAGGTTTAGACGCGAGATCGCGAATGTTGAAAATCCATCAGACGAGAGTGTGCTGACGGCGATCTTAGCTGGGCTGTGCAAAGATGGAAAGCTATATGAGAGCATTTACAAGTCCCCAGTAAAGGATCTAGGAGAGTTCTACGAGCGAGCTGCGAAGAAGATTATATGGGAAGAGACCTTTGGCCCGAAGAAGCAAAATCAGAAGATTGAAGCGGGCAGTTCCAGCCAGCCAAAAAGAAAAAGCAGTGGCAAGAACGAAGAAGGAAGAAACAATGACTCAAATAATCAAATTGCTAAGAGGGTGAGAAGAGAGCCAAGGAATGAGCGACCTCAACGTCAAGGTCGTTATGGAGGATACAATATCCTAACGGATTCGCCGGACAGGATTTATGTAGTTGAAAGGAATAGAGAAGACTTTGGGAAGCCCTACTCTTTAAGAGCCCCTATTCAGCATAGGGATCGAAACAAGTTTTATGCCTATCATAATGAGATCGGGCACAACACTTCAGATTGTTGGGCGTTGAAAGACGCCATGGAAAAATTAATCAGGAGAGGTCGTTTGAAAGACTATGCAGTAAGACCTGCAGACAGACTCAGTAGGAACGACCTCATCAACAACAGCCAGCACAACAACAGCCCCAGCGAGCTCCCGAGCTCGAGCATAAGCTTACGGTAAGAACTATTTTTACCGTTCATGGTGGCCCCCATATCGCAGGTGCTTCGAACAGATCGCATGAAAGATACGTCCGAGAGGCGAATCATACTTTCCAGGTCAGCGGGTTAGAGGGACCTGCAAAAAGGGCGAAGACGACCTCGGATGGGATCGTGTTCACTGATGAAGATGCTAGAGGTGTGATCTGGCCTCATAATGATGCGCTGGTTATTCGAGCTAAGATAAGCAATATGGAGGTACAACGCATCATGATCGACACTGGGAGCTCGGTGAATGTGATGTACAAGAGCTGTTTCGAACAAATGGGGCTAGGAGCAGAACAGTTGAGACCGTCCCTAGAGCCTCTTTACGGCTTCACCGGAGATGCTGTTCCAGTGGGTCAGATCAAATTACCACTTACTCTCGGGGAAGCAGGCCATTAAGCTACAGTGTTGGCAGACTTTCTAATAATTGACTGCTCATCAGCGTACAATGTGGTCTTGAGAAGACCTGCTATGAACGAGTTGGATGTGGTTACTTCAACCAGGACCCTCACAGTTAAATTCCTAACTCCTAATGACATTGGATGTGTTCGGGGAGAGCAGCACTTAGCAAGACGCTGCTATGAAGATGCTGTTAAGATAGGCGTAAGAGGAAAGAAGGTGAACATGGTCTCAGGGGGCGAGCCACGAGCTATGACTGAGAAAGGGGTCAACCACGACTTGGACCCTCGCGAGGTAGATGCAGATCGAGCTACTAGGCCAGTCGAAGAATTGAAGATAAGTCAGCGAGGCAGATCCAGAAAGGTGCCTAAAGCTGGGAAGAGGATTAGTCGGGAACTAAGAACCCAGCTCGCTGACTTCCTGAAGGCGAACTTAGATGTGTTTGGTGGAATCACGAGGACATGGTGGGGATAAATCCCAAGGTGATGTCACACAGGTTGAATATTGATCCTCACTACAAACCAGTTCGCCAGAAGAGAAGAGCAATGATGGGGGAGCGCTATCTCGCGTTGAAGGAAGAAGTAGATAAGCTGTTGGCGAACAAATTTATTTCAGTAGCTTACTACCCGACCTGGGTCGCCAACCCCAGTTCTGGTAAAAAAGAAGAATGGGAAGTGGAGGACTTGCATCGACTTCACTGATCTGAACAAGGCGTGCCCCAAAGATAGTTTCCCCTTACCAAGGATAGACCAGCTCGTGGATGCTACTGCTGGCCACGAGCTCCTGAGTTTTATGGATGCATACTCGGGTTATAACCAGATCCCAATGAACCTCGAGGACGAAGAGCATACCTCATTTATGACTGACCGTGGCCTATATTGCTACAAGGTGATGCCTTTCGGGCTGAAAAATACAGGAGCGACCTACCAGCGCTTAGTAAACATGATGTTTGAAGAGCAAATTGGGAAGACCATGGAGGTCTATGTTGATAATATGCTGGTAAAATCCAAACGGGTGGACCATGTGCTCGACTTGGGGGAGATGTTTAAGATTCTGAGGAGCTATCGGATGAAGTTGAATCCTCACAAATGTGCATTTGGAGTAGCTTCTAGGAAGTTTCTAGGCTTCATGGTCAACAGTAGAGGTATTGAAGCCAATCCTGAGAAGATCAAAGCACTGATCGATATGAGGTCGCCAACTAGGGTGAAAGATGTGTAAAGCCTTAATGGCCAGGTCGCGGCACTAAGCAGATTTATTTCGAAAGCTACGAACAAATGCATCCCTTTTTTCGATATCTTGAAAAAGGCAAAAAGCTTTGAATGGACCAAGCAATGTGAAGCAGCTTTTCAGCAGCTGAAAGAATACATGGGGCGAGCTCTACTCCTTTCTAAGCCCAAGGAATGAGAAAAGCTGATTCTATACTTGAGGGTGTCTCAGCAAGCTCTAAGTGCCGCACTGGTGAGGAAAAATGAGAAGACGCAGTTTCCAGTGTATTATATAAGTAAAAGGCTGCAAGATGCTGAAACCAGGTACTCCCAGATGGAGAAGCTCGCTTACTGCCTGGTGGTCATATCGAGGAAGCTGCGACCTTATTTTCAAGCTCATTCAATCGAAGTCCTCACCCAGTATCCGTTGAAGCAAGTTCTACAGAAAGCGGACACCTCAGGTCGTTTGTTGAAATGAGCAGTGGAGCTCGCACAGTTCGATATCAAGTTCAAGCCAAGGACGGCTATTAAAGCTCAAGCTCTAGCAGACTTCATTGTAGAGTTTTTAGGACCTGTGGATGATGAGGCTGAATCTTCTGTAGGCCCAACTTGGGAACTTTATGTTGATGGATCATCCAGCGAGCAGAGGGCTGGATCTAGGATTCTTCTGATTAGTCCTGAAGGCCATAAGATCCTTTGTGTTTTGAAGTTCTGTTTCCAGGCTACAAACAATGAAGCTGAGTATGAAGTACTGCTCGCAGGTCTACGTTTGGCTAAGGAAATGCGAGCTGAGCGGTTGAAAGTCTTTAGCGATTCGCAGCTCGTTGTCTGCCACATATTGAGGGAGTATCAGATCAAAGGACCAAAGATGACCCTTTACCTCAAGAAAGTTCATGAGTTGCTAGGTGAGTTTCAGAGGTACGAGGTAAAGCAGATCTCACGGGCTCAGAACTCACATGCAGATGCATTAGCTTGCCTCGTGACCACACGAGATGCAGACTTTTTGAGGGCAATCCTTGTAAAGTTCCTACCAGCCCTAAGTATAGAAGAGAAGAGTGTGATGATGGTAATAACCGTGCAGCCCAATTCTTGGATGAACCCAATTCTCAATTATTTGCAGGACGAAAAGCTGTTAAGTAACAAGCTGGAAGCACGGCGTCTGCGAGCTAGAGCAGCCAGATATTGCATTTATGATGATGTGTTGTACAAGAAGGGGTTCTCAACTCCACTTTTAAGATGCATTGATGGCCCAGAGTGTGAAACAGTGATGAGGCAGATACACGAAGGCCATTGTGGAAATCACGCTGGGGGGCTATCTCTAGCTCAAAAGCCACTCCGTCAAGGTTTTTACTGGCCTACTATGAGACAGGACGCTATCGACTTAGTAAAAAGGTGTGATAAGTGTCAGAGGTTTGCCCAAATTTTGCGAGCTCCGCCAGCTTATCTTAAGCAAATGATAAGCCCATGGCCCTTTGCAATATGGGGAATGGATTTGATCGGGCCTCTACCAATAGCTCGTGGAAGATGCAAGCATGCCGTGGTCGCAGTTGATTACTTCACCAAGTGGGCAGAAGCAAAGGAGCTAGCTGAGATTTCCACTACAAAGATTGAAAAATTTGTGTGGAGTAATTTTATTTGCAGATTCGGAGTCCTACAGTAGATCGTGACGGATAATGAGACCCAGTTCAGCAGCGACCAGTTTCTTAGGTTCTGTAACGACCTGAAGATCGTAAAAAGCTTCTCAACAGTAGACCATCCACAAGCCAATGGCCAAGTTGAAGCTGTGAACAAGATTATCAAGCAAACCCTGAAGATGAAATTGGAAGCAAAGAAGGGAGCATAGGTAGACGAGCTTTAGAAGGTATTATAGGCTTACAGAACCACAGCTCGCAGCACTACAGGCGAGACACCTTTCTCAATGGTATATGGGTCTGAGGCCATGATCCCAACTGAGTTTGAAGTCACCTCGCAACGAAGAACGACCTTCAATCCAAATGACAATGATAAGCTACTCACTGCAAACCTAGATTTGCTTGAAGAAGTCAGGGAAACAGCCAGGTTAAGAGTAGCTGTCTATCAACAAAGAATCGTGAGGTACTATAACAAGAATGCTCGAATCCGCAGCTTCAACGCAGGAGATCTAGTACTACGCCTCATCCTACCTGGAGCTCACAAACCGAGTGATGGGTCCTTAGGCCCAAATTGGGAAGGACCCTATATCATCAAGGCAAATTTGGGAAATTGAGCTTATCATCTGACCCACATGAATAAAGCTGAGGTCGCCCGAGCTTGGAATGCCGAGCATCTTAGACCATATTATCAGTAACTTTATTTGTTACACGCAATTCAATTTTATTATAATAAAAGCTCCATTTCCCTTACAATATGTGTCATTTAAGCCAGCGGGCTCCGTTTTGATTAGCTCGCTGCCACGCTAAAAATAAAAAAAAAAAAACCTAAAAAGCAGGTGTGGTTAAGTGCCATTGCATAGCTCGATAAAAATAAAGGGTCTAAAAGGCAGGCGTGGTTAAGTACCCCTGTATAGCTCGCTATGAAAGAAAAGAGCCTAAAAAGCAGATGTGGTTGAGTATCCCTGCATAGCTCGATAAAAATAAAGGGCCTAAAAAGCAGGCATGATTAAGTGTCCCTGCATAGCTTGATAAAAATAAAGGGCCTAAAAAGCAGGCGTGGTTAAGTACCCCTACATAGCTCGCTATAAAATAAAAGAGCCTAAAACGCAGGTGTGGTTGAGTACCCCTGCATAGCTCGATAAAAATAAAGGGCCTAAAAAGCAAGCGTGGTTGAGTACTCCTGCATAGCTCAATAAAAATAAAGGACCTAAAAAGCAAGCGTGGTTAAGTGCCCCTGCATAGCTTGATAAAAATAAAGGGCCTAAAAAGCAGGCGTGGTTAAGTACCCCTACATAGCTCGCTATGAAATAAAAGAGCCTAAAAAGCAGGCGTGGTTGAGTACCCCTGCATAGCTCGATAAAAATAAAGGGCCTAAAAAACAGGCGTGGTTAAGTGCCCCTGCATAGCTCGATAAAAATAAATGGCCTAAAAAACAGGCGTGGTTAAATACCTCTGCATAGCTCGCTATGAAATAAAATAGCCTAAAGAGCAGGCGTTGTTGAGTACCCCTGCATAACTCGATAAAACTAAAGGGTCTAAAAAGCAGGCGTGGTTGAGTACCCTTGCATAGCTCAATAAAAATAAAAGAACCTAAAAAGCAAAAGTGGTTGAGTACCCCTGCATAACTCGATAAAAATAAAGGGCCTAAAAAGCAGGCGTGGTTAAGTGCCCCTGCATAGCTCGATAAAAATAAAGAGCCTAAAAAGCAGGTGGTTGAGTACCCTTGCATAGCTCGCTAAAATAAAATGAGCCTAAAAAACAGGTGTGGCTAATTGCCCCTGCATAGCTCGCTAAAATAAATGAGCCTAAAAAGCAGGTGTGGTTGAGTACCCCTGCGTAGCTCGTCAACATTTCAACTAATTAATTGCTTATTACAAGATTTTATCAACTGTTGAATTAAGCGATTGCTTAAGTTATCAGATTTCGAGCTCGTTAACAATGAGCTCGCAAAAAAGTCTTACAAAATGATCATAAAATATATTACAACATATGCAATAACTCAAACGCATTCGATAGAGGAGAAATGGAAAAGTAAATTTTATTAAATTTAAAATATCTTTTACAAATTGGTGATTGAAAGATACAAACACAAAAGATAAGCTGCCAGCTCTAAATTGGAGGCTCTTGGCCTAATAAAGGGTTTTCATGAGAAGGAGACATGCCAGAAGGTTCGAGGTCACCAACGGGCTCAGCTTGAGAGGTCGCGCCAGACACCTCCGTTGCTGAAGGGACTGCATCAATTAGAGACGAGGCAACTCTTGCCTTGAATTTTTTATGGCTTCGAGTCCCACATCCCCAAAGATAGAAAAATCCATCTCCTGATGGGACATCCACAGCGTATAGAGAAAGTTGATGCCTGTTTTTTCCTCAGCCTTATCCTTCGCTTCAGCGACCTGTATCTCCAGTTATTGAATAGATTTTTCTCTGAGGACCATCAGTTCTTCGAAAGCATCATTTGCATGGCGATTGATGACCTCGGCTTCTTGCTTCATAGCTTCTATTTGCTGCTTTGCAGCCTCAGCTCGCTGAATTACATCACCCATTTGCTGCCTAAGCACCTCGGCTCAGTGCTCAGCCTTTTCAGCCCGTTTGGTTGCAGCTTCTACTTCTTCAGCCCGCTTTTCGGCAGCCTCAGCTCGCTGTACCACAGCCTGAATTTGTTGTCTGAGGACCTCGATTTGGTTTTCCGCAATCCCAGCCCGATTTTCAGCCTCTTCAGCCGGCTGTACAGCAACCTCGACTTTCTCAGCTTGTTTTTCAGCCAGTTCGGCCCGCTGCTCAGATTGCCTCAGCTCTTCCCTCACCTTGTGTACCTCATCCCTTAACGTGTCGCATTCATTTTCCATTTTAAGCAGAGCTTCCTCGGCGGTCTGTCTAGCATTATTCGCTGCAGCTATCTGTGCCTCGTGGCCCTCTATGGTCTTCTCAGCCAAGTGCACTATCTCCTCATTAGCCTCCTCCAACTTGTTTTCCAACCTCATTATTCGGTCCTCAATGAGTCTGGTCAACCTCCTCCTCTTTATTGATGCAAGAGCGGCCTGAAAATTTTACAAGTTAAAACATTTGAAAGAGTAAAGCAACCAAGAAATAAAACAACTTGCTAGCATAGCATGACAAGCTGTGTATTCGTTCAGGTCCATGCCCTTAAGGGACCTGTTCTCTAAAGCCCTTGGATGAGTCAACATAACTGTTGGCCAGTTATCAAGGAAGGAAGTTAAATATCTCCCCCCAGGTCCAACCTCGATATTTGGCTTTGATTGTGATAGAGTCCTCTCAGCCTCCGGGGCGTCAATTTCTTCACTCCAGTACATGTGACGACGTGTGAAAAATGTACGCCTAGTCCAATTCCTCTTTGGTCTCTCACTGGTACCAGCCTGGGTTGCCTGGGGAGCAACCTTGGATGGAGCATCCTCTTCTCCATGTGGCGAGCTGCGAAATGGAACCAACGGAAGATCTGCTACTATTTTTTAGGGCAGTACCTCGCTAGGAGCGGCGACCAAGGTAGCTTGTACTTTAGCAGGTCGCTTAGAACGCTTTAAAGGAGCAGCTGGAGAGGCTGAGGTTTCAGCTGATCGCTTCATTGGAGCTGTTGAAGGGGCTAGAGTTTTAGCAGGAATCTCGGGAGCGAACTCCAAAAGAGCAAGTTTCTTCCTTTTAACTGGAGCTCGCCTAGTGAAAGGAGCAGGAACTGAAGAAGTAGCTTTTCGAGATGCGCCCATTGGTTGGGTGCGATCTGGAGTTGGTCTTGCTCCAGCAGATGCTGGAATTGTTGGAGCATGTGTTGAGTCTGCTGGAGCAGGAGATGGGACCTCTGGAACGGTTGTGTAATTTGGAGAGGGGTGATGAATCTATTTGTACAATAGGAGCTTCCTTAGCGAGAGCTCCCTGAGCTCGAGCTTTCCAAGCTGGAGTTGAAGCAGGGGTTGTTGTACTTGCTCATGAAGTAATGACAGGAATTGGAGATGATCGATGAGCCGATGTATCCTCTTCCTCGACAGGGACTTCAAGGACAAAAGGAAGTATAGGGTCATCGTCCATACTCCCTATGTCCTCTTCAGGTTGTAGTAGAGGAGAATCCTCAGGAGGAGCGAGGCTATGAGCCTGGAGAAGAGCATTGTCAAATTTACTATTGATGCTCGCTTCACCCGAGTTCTGCGAGCACCTCGAGAGCCCTTCTTTCCTCGTCACTAAGAGGAGACTCATTCATTTTCAGCTCTGTAAAGCAAAAGTCCAGTCAAGACCCCCCCCCCCCCCCCCCCCCAAAAAAAAAAAAAAAAAAGAGCTAGCTAAAGATTTCCCTCTACATACCTGGTGTCTTAACGAAGCTAAAATTTTTTAGACCCATAAGAGAAGGGCAGGAGATAAAGAATCAGCTCGTTTTATATTTCCCAACATTAGACTTGCCCTTCACTTCTCTTTGGGGCAAGAGGTCATTGTATTCTGATGGACGAGCTGTGAGGTAGTAGATGTCATCTGACTTTTCCCTCTTTTTGTGCCCAAAGCCTTGAAACTGTAAAAGTGTTGGATGATTTTTGGAGTTGGGGGGGGAAGGCCGTTTTTTAGGAATGCCAGAGCTAACGAAGTCAGCTGCGCATATGAATTCGGTGTCAATTGGAATAGCGCGAGCTTGATTGAGTTGAGGAACTCGATCAGGTAAGGATGGACGGGGAACCTTAGTCCCTGCTCGAGATATTGGGTACTGACAACGATGTACCCCCGTGGAGGATAGCAGGCATGGTTTGCAGGAATGAGTATCAACGCACGACAACCCCTTGGGATGTGAAATTGGACAGTAAGCCCTACCAGATCGAAAAACTCCAATTAAGAGGAGTGATGTACAAAAGTTTCGCGAGCTTTTCTTTCCTTTCTAGCTCGTGCCCGAGCCTCATCATGCTCGCGAGTCTCCCTGCCACGAGCTGTTTCGTTAACAATACGAACTCCACTTGAAGACATCTGTGTAAAGGAAACATGTTCAGGTCGCAGCAAGCAGATTATTAAAATGCTAAAAAAATTTTCTAAGTTTCCTATTTTTCAGAACATTCATACAATGGGAGGCTCGATCTATGAAGAAGCGACCTACAAGCTAATAGTCTATAAATATCTAATCCTACAGTTCGCATGCCACAAACAATGATCAGATCTCAAACAAGCATGCTACAAGATCAAATCAACAGAATTTGAAAAGTTGTGTTCAACAAGAAACCCAGAACAGTGAAGATTCAACAACCACATGACATATTCAAACCATTTAGATACAGCCATGGCAAAATGCAAACACAATACAACCTCAACTCGACAAAATAAACCAAAAAGCTCAAAGTTTGAAGTAAGAAATCAGAAGCTTACCGTGAATTTCTGATGTAATGGTGAAAAACGACGACTGGAAGTGGATCGGTGAGATAAGTAGCAACAAAAAGCTTGGTGGCTTTGAGAGAAAATGACAGATGAAAGAAGAAAATGAAAGGGCTCCACCAATTTATATAGGTGAACGAGCTTGAGCCCTAGTCATCAGATCTGTGTGCTATGTAACCGCCATCAATCCAACGGTGCAGCGCGAAGTACGACTTTCTAATCATGTAGTCGTCAGTTGAAAGACGTGCGCATTAAATGCGCGTGCAAGAGACATGCCAGCATTGGTTCAGTTACTTCTGCATGACCGCCACGTGTCAAAGCCGATGTGATAGAATTTGAAACGGCGCAAAAGCGGTAATTCAAGTTGGCGTACCAAGGAAGCTAACTTTTACCAGCGAGCTTGAGCTCCCAATTCGCAAAACGAACTGAGAGCTGGAGGGCTGATGTTATATACATTTTCTGGACTTACTAAATGGGCTGGTAAAAGCCTGTGAAGGCCCAATCAAGTCAGCCCACATGTAAAAGCCCATCAAATAAGACCCATATTTCAACTCCAAGCCTGGCGAGCTCTACAGCTCGTCCCAGTAACCTTCTTAGCTCGCAGTAATGAGCTCATCTCACAGTAAAATTGTAGCTCGTTCCACAATTCGCCATACGCATAAGCTCGCCATACGTTTACCAGAGAGGTCCAGCTCGAGGTCGCTCAAGGCGGTAGACAGTAAACAGCTCGTTAAGAGGGCAGTTAATGCAGTATCTTCCAGAACATGCAGTTACCTAATCTGATCGTGATTCTCTCACCAGATATGGAAATTAATTCAAATTCGAATTCAGTCAACATTATCCCGAGATATTTAGAGCAGTTTCTTGATTTTATTCAAACAGATTAGAAAGTGTAATTAATTAATGATTCTCTTCCTATTTTATTGTTACCAGATTTGTAACGTCTCTTCCCCTATAAATAGGGGTTAAAATCATTGTAACAGACACAATTGAATAGGATACTGTCACTCTGCAGAATTTTAGAGAGACAGGCGTGGACGTAGGCGCACTCGCTGAACCATGTTAAAAACCCTGTGTTTTCTGGTCTTGTTTGTTTCTTTACTGTGTTATTTTCTTGGTTTTCGTGTTTTCTCACATTGATTGCTGGTATTGGGTATTGAATTCTCGTCGACTGGATTTCAACATCGACAGAAGCTAAAACAATATCATATAAAAAATTATATAAAAATTCAATAAAATCTAGTAGATTTCACCCAAGGTGCTTAAAGTGTGCATTGGAAAAAGTTTTCACTTCAAAAGTACAAATATATAGATTTCTAATTAATGGCTCTAAAATAAAAATCTTGAACAATCTTGTCATGATTGATAGTGTAAAAAGTAATGCCCAATTAGGTACTTGTTATATGATTTTGATGAAGTGTGAAGAGTAATGCTCCTTAAATTAAATGATAACTCAATATACAAATTATATATATAGAGGATAATTCTATGGTGTGGATGTCCATACCATATAATGATCATATATATGAAAGGTAAAGTTTGTGTGTTGAGTTTGTCACTTAATTTCTCTAAAAGAGAAAGGAAATTACTTTTCACATTTCCTCAAAATTAGATGGCATGCATGTCCCATATGGGACATTACATTTTACACTATCAAATCATGACAAGATTATTCTAGATTTTATTAATTTTTAATTTTGGATTCTTCTTATTGCCCAAGTCTTCTATAAATTCGAGACTTTATTCTCAAACTATGAGCACAAAAACAAACGAGATGTTACAATTCAAAGTATAAGTTAGGGTTCATTTCATGGGAGAAGGCTAGTAACTGCTTCATAGAAATGGATGCAGGGGAAGAATCAAGGCTTATACATGGTGGAGGTAATTTTCTAAATTTATTATTTCATATATATATTATATTCAAAAATCATGTTGGTTTGCAATATTGTGAATTTGTGATACAAATAATCTCTTATTTTGTATAATAAACCTATGTAAAAAAATATGAACTCGTTGATGAAACTAGCTAAATATATGATTTTTGTGTGTGCAAACAAATTTTTTAGAGTTTATGATTATAGGAAGAAAACAGTAGAGGTGGTAGGGAGGTAACACAGAGGTATGGATTCAAAAATATATATATGTTATTTAGAAGCAAATGTATGTGACAGTGAGATATCTCTCGGTGGCAAGCTTTTAGTGATTCTGAAATATATTAGGTATACCATAGAATTATCAAAACCGTAGCTAATTCTGTATTGACAAAACATATTGTAGAAAAGCTAGGAATGATGTCTTGTTTGTAGATGATGATACAATTCAATTGTACAACTTTACATTTTTGCAAGCCTTTTCAAGTCTCTAAACGTTGAAACTAAACCGGTCCAGATTTAATTCCAATGCAAATGGTGTGATTGCAGGTACTTAAATTGTATTAGGTTTGCTTGCATTCTTTGGCATTTGAAGGAAATTAATACATATTCGAGACGATGGAAAGGACAAGGAAACAATTCCTATTCGTCTGGCGAAATCTCTCCTTTGAATCGACATGATGCAGGGGTTAGAGACGCATCAGTTCACAACATTAATTGAAGGGCAGTCTAGTCCTGGTCTATTTAGTGAACCAGTAGCAGTGGAGCAAGAAGCCAGCAGTTGAGGCGAGCGTCTTAATATTATAGACCTGAATGTAATTTATGAAGATTATTTGATTAATGCCAATCACGAAACGGATTCAACATCTGATCCACTCTTGATCGGAGATATGGAAATGAAGATGGTATACGTCTATCCTCCAAAAGAAGATGAGAAGATCTTTCTTGGCAGTTGACAGTTGGTGATGCTTCTAGTACTTCAAATCCACAGGCCAGAAACTCTGAACAACTAGCTGTTACTGCTGAAGATACAAACGAAGATGGTGTAATTGTCCCTCCGAATGTAATGCATCGACCTTCTCATGAGGCAGGAAATGGACAGACAAGGAGCTGAAGCTGAGATTCATCAAGCAACGAATGTAGCAAGACAACAACAAAACCATGTGAGAAACATCCTGCCAGAGGACAGATGGACATATTTCACCAGTTCAATTGAACTGGAATGCGTGGCGTGCTCATGTCCATGCTTCTGATCATCGACAACCAACTACAATTTTCCAATATGATCAAGCCGACCAGGGTCGAAACCACCATTGGTGATGGGATCAGAGCGACACGTGCTACCCCGGAATTTAAAAAAAAAAAATCAACAAGTTCAGCTTTTTCAAAAAAACAAAATAAATACAACTTTTGCACTGTTACTGTGAACTCTGCAAACATGCAGATTGCACAGCAAGTTCAGTGCATTGATTCGTGACACTGTTGGATACAGTAGACTGACCATTGGAAAAGATATTATTTTCTTATTATTATTATTATTATTCTTTTTAACTCTATTATTACCTAATTCTCATTCTAATATTTTTTACGCTCCTAATTAATCAATAATTTTTTTAATCTTATCCTTTTAATTCTCTTCTATATATGCACTATTAATATGACTTATAATATATATAAATCAATTCTCATTGTATAAATTTATTATTATTTGTCATAAATACAACTCTTTTTGTTGTAAAATTAGAATGAAATTATGTTTTTTAATAAACACATATGTTTTGTATCTTATTTAAATTAATAAATTTTAAGTAAATAATACCAAATTATATCCACTTGAGTGTTAATAAATTTTCGATATAAAAACATTTATATTTAATATATTATTAATTTTCGATGTTCAAATTATTTTATCCATATTTCTTTTGAACAAATTTTTTGGGTGCGCCAATTAAATCAACGTGGAGAATGTAGATCCATTTAGTGTAGCTTCTACATTGCAACCTCCAGCAATATTCCACCAAACGAGGATGTTTGCCCAGTCCATAATACTGCACCAGCAGATGCTCAGCCTATAAAGTTAATGCTTATCATCTCTTAGAAGCTAGAAGAAAATTTATCTTAAATGCCAACCAAAGTGTAGTAATATCAAATCATTTCTTTTGCATAATGTTTTGTGGAGGACAACTTCCTACGTTAAGATTTGAGGCATTATGGGAAATTTGGGACGTGCAAGAGGCAACTGAACTTTTCGGGATTAGAATGACTGAGGGTCATATTCTGCCACATCTAAGGCAGCAAAATTATCAGCCCAACGTACCCTGTTTTCCTACTGTGGATGAAAATTGTTGCATTTGCCAGGTAAGTATCAACTTATATACGTATATAATTTATTCTATTTTGCTACATGTAATAGTGATTTGGGCACTAGGGATGATGCCTACTTTATACCTATATCTATTATCAATTACGGATCCTTTTTTGTTTTGGTTTTTCGTTTTCTCCGATGTTCATGAGTGAAAACCTTTTGTAGGAACAATACATTGCTGGGGAGGACATTACCAATCTGCAATGCAGACATTATTGTCATATCAATTGCACAACAAAATGGCTCATGCACAAACATTCTTGTCCAATCCGTAAAGCAATTGCGTTAGTATCACTAATTTGAGAAAGAGAAACAGTGGAATCATGGGCGAGAAGGAAGAATACATCATCACTTGCTGTGCTGAATTAGTAAAAGGAAGTTATCAAAACAAAGATATGAGCTAATTAATAAATCAGTCGACAAGGATCGAGTTTGGTCTCCTCCTCCCTCATAATTTTGGCAAAGACAGTTTTAGGTTTCTATGAATGTTGTATACATACTATGTATCATAATTGTATACAGGATTTTAAGTATCGAAAGAATGTTGTAAAATATGTATCCATGAATATTACTGGCTAACTTTCAGTATTAGAAGGACGTACTAATGCCATTTTGATCATTAATACATATGATCATACAACCACAAGTGAATAGATTTTTCACCTTTTTTTTATATATATATTTAATTCAAAGAAGCAAACCTACGTTACGTCAAAACAATCAGGACTTTCATAATAGAATTTACTTGGTAGCCAAAACAAATGTTTTCATAAATGAGTAATGCTAGATTGCTCAAAAATTGTCCAAATTTATATCCAAATGACGTGGTATGTGAGTTATCAAGATCTTATAAATTATGAGATAATGTGATAATTAATAGGATCCTAACAATTAATATGTTATATCATTTGAACATAGATTTTAACAAAATTTTTGAACACCTTAGCATTACTCTTCATAAATTTATCAATTATGATAATAATATAGCTCCATATGTAGCATTTAGCTAAATAAATAAAGGCAAGTATAGGGATATTGGTGTAATATAATTATAGGGGATAAGCTCATGGATAGTGTAATTACCATAGATCTTGTCAAATCTTGCCAAAATTTGGCAAATCCCGTTGAAAAAAGTCTTGTAAACATTTGTGTACTTAAAACTGTTAGAGTGGGACTAAAGCAAGCATTTAAATATCATCAATGATGGAAACTCAATCCAACACTTGAAACATGATGATCTTGCATTCAATGAGCATATCATATTTTGTGATTGCAAGCACTGTATATAAATGTGTTTGTTCATTTTTCATTTTCTTTTATCCATGCAATCAACCATAAAACGCATTTCGTCCATGCAATCAACCTTTCAAATACATGATAAATTTGGTAATTATATATATCCTAATAAAAAAATCAATATCAATTAAAAGCTGGTTATATTTATTAATAAATGAATCAATATCAAAAGTCAAACATTTAAAAAAAATTACGATCGTCGAACTACATATTGAGTTACGATTCCATAACAAATTTTAGAAATTCAAATTAAAATGTGTCTCTTGATTGTATTTGGAATCCTAAATAAGGTTATAAATTCTAACTTGAGTTTAAATTTCCTAACATAGTTGAGAATTCTCAATAGAATTTGAAAATTGAAGTAAATGACAAAATCATGAAAACTCACATGAATCCAACTTAAAATGTATGTAACTAACATAATTCATTATAGAGCTATACTAATTGTTCTATATAAATATCATTCAATAAAAGAAAAAAAAACGATGTTATCAACAAATTAAATGTAAAATAAACTTGTGAAACTTAAAAATTGATGAAACAAAATATATAAAATGGATGGACTAACATTCAAGTGGACAATGAGTTACTTTTCTAAGGATTTCAAATTTGAGTTAATTTTCAACTTCAAGATTTGAAATAGGTTAGGTTTCAATAAAACCTTTTAAATAATTATTTTTATTAGTTACAAATGAATACAATATATGTTATTAGTCCAATTTAAACTCATTTTTTGTAGTTTAAACATAATCTCACTCTACAATCTAAATTTTACAAAGTCTGCTAATTTTTAGTATTTATAATTTTTGCATTTCTTTAAATAATAATTTTTGTTGATTATAAATAGATACAACTTATGTTATTAGTCCAATTTATACTCATTCTTTTTTATAGTTTAAACATAATATTACTTTACAATCCAACTTTCATAAAAGTATGTTAAGTCTGCTAGCTTTTAGTATTTATAATTTTCATAATTTTTTTAAATAATAATTTTTGTTGGTTATAAATAGAAACAATCTATGTTATTAGTCCATTGTTGATAGTATTACTGTGTCATAAATACTGAAAAAAGTTGAAGAAGAAGGAAGAGAAGGAGGAGAAGAAGGAGGGAGAATCTATTGACAACGATGCTGGAAGGGAAAGAGAGATGTTGACAATTGAAGATTGAAGAAGAGGGATTTTTTTTTTTTTTTTTACAAAGAGTAATTTTCATGACTACGAAATAATTATGTTCACAATAATTTTTTTTTTGATTAAAAAAAAGCACACAGCTTATAAAATGCGATTAATGGACCCATTAGTAAGGTGAAAAGAGAGATGCATAATCATTATACTAAGAGAAAATGTGCTAGAAATAGAATTTTTAACCAATTAATTTAGTTTTTCAATTTAACAAAAATGAATTACTTTTTTTTTTAATTTTTTAAATTATTATAAATCTAAAAGTTGAGAGAAAGATATTATTGAGTCTATATTTTTATTGATATGATTGTGAGCTATTTATTATCGATCCAGCTCAACTTGCATTTTTTTCTTTTTTTAATTTCAATTTACTTGCATCTTGAATTCTTTATCATCCTCTCCACCTTTCTAATACATCGAAGTGAGTGGGTAAGTTGTAGGGATTGCAACCATTATGGGACTGAAAATGGATGTCAATTTTTTTCCCCTACTTTGGATATGGTCATGGACACCTTATATGGATATAGCTAGCTGTTTTGCCATTCCTAAATAAGTAGGTAAAATTAAAAAAATGAGTATATGCATTATGTGCAACCAATAATTTTTTCTCTTAGTGTTTAAAAAAAAAATTATTAGGAAAAAGAAAGAAATTGACTGGTGATAAAGATTCTCACTATGTGGTCCAAATTCATTAATAGAAGTGATCCCATCATTATTGTCACTTAACCTTGGGGTCCTTACTTTGTATATTAATTCACTAGAAAAAAAAAAAAGAAGTTCAAGTTGCAACTATTTATTATTATTATTTTTTTGGGGTCAAAGTTAACACATTGAATAGTTACTATATGTGGGAAAAAGGAACAAAGAATGATGATTGATTTTGCTTTCTGAACAAGAATATCAACAATCTTTGCATTATATAGTGGTTGTATATAGCATGATTTTTTTATGCATTTACACCCTTGCCTGATCTATGAAGTTGTTGTATGCATCCTTCTGTTACACTTTTTATAATATATATTTTGAGGTGTAAAGCAAGTTAAGTAATTTAGACGTGTATTAATTATGTAATTTAGATTTTAAAAAGTAAATCAGTAATGTATTCACTATTGGTTGAATGATTGTGCTATTCCTTCCTTTATCTGCAAAGAGGATTTAACTAAAATTGATGTTGGTCAATTTAAAAAGCACAAAGATCATTTTGGTATTTTAATAGAAAGAGAAATCATATGGGTCCACAGTGTTTAACAAAATAATTTTGATGTCATGGGCAAAATCTCTTACAATGATATTTTGTCTCCATTCTCTGTCGTTTGGTTTCCTTGCTTGTTATGGAAGGCCCAAGGGCAATTCTTTCAACGTATGGAGAAATGGAGACCTTTATCTTTGCCCTTTTCTTTAAAAAAATAATTATATATCCTTGATTCACTTATGAAAGAGGGGAAAAAAACAATATTACAAGATCGATTTAATGATATACTTCTCACACTTATATTCTTAAGATTGTGAATTCGAATTGTATCTCTTTTTTATAAATCCCGAATTAATTGTAATTATAATAAAAAATAAAGAGAGAGATAGAAGACAACTTACCATTCAATTTGATATTCACTTCAAATATTCATTTTTAAAAATATTTTTGAATATTTATTAAAAATTAACATTATCTTATCCAAATTTTTGTTAATAGAGTTATTTTGAAGAAGAGATAAAAAAATATATATTTGTAATATTAAGCTATTTTATGATGCACATGGCAACTATCAAAGCATCTTATTAAAAAAACCCTTCAGTATGACTCTCACATGAATAATATCGTGTAAAACGGTGCCCACATTAACACATATTAAACTCCTTTATCTTAATAACCATTTGGTGACATCAAATTTTGAAATCATATTGTATTATTTCTGAAATATTTATTAATTAAGGTAATATAATATTATTTTGTTAAAATATCATATACATATAAAGATTCACATTTAAAAAATGTTATTGATTAAATTAATATTTTTATATCACTAAGCTACGTTGGCCAAGAATAAACAATATGGTATTACTATTATTAAAAGAAGGTGAATTATTATAAAAATAAAGGCTTGAAATCCCGAACCGACTTTTAGTTGATGGGGTATGTGTGCGTTATGATTTATGAGAAGAAAACATGTCGCATCCATTAGCTTTTAAAGGAGGACACAACACATCAACCTTTGAATGCCACAAACTCTCATCCAATTGGTACCGCAGAATCTGATATCAAATCACATTGAATCATTGACTTGTTTTGGCTTTCGTAGGTCAGTTTCATGCTTTCATCCATTAAACACTTTTCAAATCACGATTATAATATCGATATTCCATTTCAACATATGATTTATATGGACATATGTCAAGAGTCAAGTATGTATTATTTTATAATTACAATTAAAGGAGCAAAGTTTTTATAATCACGAAAATTGACTACTTTAATTTTTTTAAGGAAACAAACCACCATATGCATGTGTGGTATGTCAGAGATTGCAAATGGTCATTTTGTTTGCACTTCTGTTTTTATTGTTATGATAAAGTTGAAGGGGAACCGACATTGTTGCCTATATTCATGCACCTATAATTAAAAATTAAAAATTATATTATAATTTTACATATATACAAATACCAAAAGGTAAACCTATAAAAATTATTTTTTAGAATCAATACCTCTAGTTTCTGTAATTTTCTTATTTCTCCCCCATTTAAATTATGAAATCCTTCAACGTAATTATATATGAAGGCATAATAAATTAAATAAATAAAATTAGACATCATGAATTTGTTTTTTTTTGCTTTGCTTTATATAAGATTGAATTAAGTTATAGGAATTTTGAAGCTCAGATTTGTTCAACAACATTTATCTTATAAAAAAATAATAAGAACTCAAATCTACCCAACTTAGTATTAATGAAAGCCACAAAAATAATAATTGATGGAAATAAAGTAATTGTATTCAGAATTTTCTCTTCACTAGTTTATTTCTTTACTTTTGGATTCATGGACCCAAAAAAAAAAAAAAAAAAAACTCCTGTAATGATTTAAACTTTATAAGTCTTGAATAATCTTATAATATGATTTAAATTTCTACTTGAAAATGTTGTTATTATGTCTGATCACAAAAACAAAATCAAGCATTGAATTTTTCTCTCTCCCATATAATGTGTTATCATATCAAGCAAGTCAATAAATTATATCAATCTTTTTCATACATACAATATATGATTGTAATTTCTATATATACAATATATAGTTGCTTATTCTATTCTCTTCTTTGGCAATAAATAGGCTTTATCATGTATGTTATAAAAACACAATGAAATATACATTATTCATCTATATTTTATCATAATACTTACAATTTAATGTGGCAACTTGGGCCCAAAAAATTAAATAACTGTTTCTTTGTTTGTTTGTTTGTTTGTTTTTTTTTTTTCCCTTGGTTGACAAATTAAAAGTAACCATGTACATGAAAATAAAAAAATTCAAATGATGACTGATTTCTTTTTTTCCATAGGAGGCAACAAAAATCTTTTTAATTTTAGCAGCATGACATGATTATTCGGTACATTTTACACCCTTATATACTTCAGCTATGAAGTTTGCAGTGTAGAATCTTGTTGAAGTTGATGAAGCTTTTTCATGTATAAAAATAATAAAATTAAAAGTTCAAAATTTAAAAATTAAAAAAAAAAGGAAATATATATTCTTGCCTATGTATCCACCTATAAAGAATTTATATTATTTTTTAAAAATAAATGATAAACACCATCGTGTTATAACAAAAAAAAAAAAAAAAAAAAAGTTTGTGCACTATAAACATCATGAGCAAGAATTTTCATTAGATTTTAAAACTATAAAATTATATTTAAATATTTTATATGCGAATAAAAAAATCTATTCTAATCAAATGAGAGATATTTACTTCCAACTGTTTTACAGTTGATGTGATAAGATAGATTAATAACATAATGTTATTTCTTTTTCTCTTACCTTTTATATTGATCCGTCTTATTATAACAATTGTGAGATGGTCCCATGAAAAATTTTTCCTACTCCCACTTGCCAAGGTTAAACACTCTAGGTGTGGATTGAAAATCCAATCTTACAACAAAATAGATATGTACTAATCCAGTGCTGGAGACATGAAATATTTATTTCTACAATAGAAGAAAAAAAGCATTGTATCATAGAAAAAACTTCACATATGCTTGTAAGTAAAATGGAATTACGGAATCCCAATCACAAGTGCGAATGTGAACTTTTAATGTAGTTTTCTCTCTTGTTATTATTACTACTTTATATAGAGATATCAATGGGACCTTAGGCAAATTAGCATTTATGTTATAATAAAAACTAAAAAGAAATATAGAGATGTGCAAATCTCAATGTCTCACTTTATTCATTTATATATATTTTAATTTTCTTTTCCTTTTCAACAACCACCCTAATATAAAAATGGAGGTCATTATACTAGGGATGGTTTTGGATGTTACGAAATTATTATTATTTCGAAGTAGAGAAATGGATGTCGACACTAGTGGAATCTTCCAAATTCCAAAAGTATATACCTTCAATCTCTGTCTTTCGGTTACCTTTGCTGTCATTCAAAAGCCATGATATAGTGGCCTATCATTCAAGATGTTGTTTACTTTGGTTTATGAACATGAGATTGTAATAAATTTTCTATCTGTATATGTAGTCGGGACAGTTTCTGTTCATTTTGGTGATTGGAGTTTAAATTCACCATTTGTATGTCTCATGAAGTGTTAAGAGTTTCTTCCTTCTATTGTATAATAAATTTTTAGACCGTGAGTATAGTATTGTTGTTTATTGATAATTTATGACATTAAAACTGATTTAATTTTAAAATTATCATTTTCTCATAAGTTGGTATTAGTGACATAATTAAAAATAGAAAAATAATTAAAAAGTTAGTTTAAAAGTAATTCTTGATGTTAGTATATCAACTGTGAAGCCAAACAACTCCCGATCAATGTATTTGAAGGTGTAATTGATTATTAAACCGAAAACTTAATTTGAAAATTCATATTTACTTTCATCAATATATCAGAACATCCTTTTTTTTTTGACATGTGCATATTACCGTATACATACATATATACATACTTACATATATATATACAGTATTAATAGATTGCATAACTATATAAATCTTATATTCATTGTCCGGATATTTCAAATAAATTTGTCTATTCTTTAGCCTTTGAAGTAAAATCATGTTAATGTTTTTTTTTTTTTTTATAATTATAATCCAATCATTTAATGACTGTGAATCATTTTCATATATATATATATATTTCCCAATCATTTAGTGATTGTGAATAATTTAAAAAAAATAAATTAATGATTGTGAATTATGTTTAGAAATAGCAATCTGCGTAGTTGTATATGAAGAAAATGCATTAATAGTTCGATCCCAAATTTCCTTAAAGAAAATGATATTAAAGTTTGTAACAACCATTGTACATGAGAAAAATGATATCAGAGTTTGTGGCAACCGTTGGATGAACTTATCCAACGATTGCTACAAACTTTAATATCAAATTTTATTAGTTCCATCACTTTCATTAGTCAAATTTGATCATGAAAAAGGAATATAATATCATTTAGTGACTCAAAATTTTGAAATCATATAGTATTATTTCTGAAATATTTATTAATTAAAGTAATATAATATTATTTTATTAAAATATCATATACATATAAAGATTCACATTTAAAAAATGTTATTAGATTAAATTAATATTTTTATATCACTAAGATACGTTGGCCAAGAATAAACAATATGGTATTACTATTATTAAAAGAAGGTGAATTATTATAAAAATGAAGGCTTGAAATCCCAAACCGACTTTTAGTTGATGGGGTATGTGTGCGTTATGATTTATGACAAGAAAACATTTTGCATCCATTAGCTTTTAAAGGAGGACACAACACATCAATCTTTGGATGCCACAAACTCTCATCCAATTGGTACCGCAGAATCTGATGTCAAATCACAGTGAATCATTGATTTGTTTTTGCTTTCGTAGGTCAGTTTCATGCTTTCATCCATTAAACACTTTTCAAATCACGATTATAATATCGATATTCCATTTCAACATATGATTTATATGGACATATGTCAAGAGTCAAGTATGTATTATTTTATAATTACAATTAAAGGAGCAAAGTTTTTATAATCACGAAAATTGACTACTTTAATTTTTTTAAGGAAACAAACCACTATATGCCTGTGTGGTATGTCAGAGGTTGCAAATGGTCATTTTGTTTGCACTTCTGTTTTTATTGTTAATGATAAAGTTGAAGGGGAACCGACATTGTTGCCTATATTCATGCACCTATAATTAAAAATTAAAAATTATATTATTATTTTACATATATACAACAACCAAAAGGAAAACCTATAGTCGAATGGTTGCTGGTGCCGTTGGCACCAGTCAACTTCCACGCCAAGTGTAGGCGTGGTTCGACACTCGCTCCCCCCACTTTCTATATATATATAATAATATAATATATAATCTTATATAATATATAATATATTAATAATTTCTGTCCCACCATCAGTGTGGGTTGTCCTCCCATCCCAGTGTGGGTTGTTCTCCCATCTCAGTGTGGGTCTCTCCCCCACATTCGTGTGGGTGGCTATCTCCCACTTGGGAGTCGTCCCCCAAGCCGTGCCACAGTATAATATCTCGGTTCAATGGTCCTGGTTGTTCTCTGGGCTTGTCCCAGTTACAGTTCCTGTATTAAAAAAAAAAGGAAAACCTATAAAAATTATTTTTTAGAATCAATACCTCTAGTTTCTGTAATTTTCTTATTTCTCCCCTATTTAAATTATGAAATCCTTCAACGTAATTATATATGAAGGCATAATAAATTAAATAAATAAAATTAGACATCATGAATTTGTTTTGTCTTTTTTTTTTTGCTTTGCTTTATATAAGATTGAATTAAGTTATAGGAATTTTGAAGCTCAGATTTGTACAACAACATTTCTATTATAAAAGTAATAATAAGAACTCAAATCTACCCAACTTAGTATTAATGAAAGCAATGTTGCAGGAATCACTACTCGCTAATCGACCGGTGACGCAGCGGTTAGCGATTTATCAGTTATTCGGTGAGTAATCGGGGATTAATCGGTGAGTATTGTTTTAGGAAAAAATTATTATTTTTTAAAATTTAGAGGAGTAAAGTAATATTTTTTTGAATTTAAGGGGCCAAAATTCAAAATTGATATAATTTTATCAAACTTGAGGGTCAGTTGTGTAATTTGCCCTAACATATATATTCACACATAAAAACCCTCATCAATCACCACCCTCACAGCCGCTGCACCCACCACTCTTCTCTCTTCTCTTTCTTCTTCTTCTTCTTCTTCTGATCGCCCTTCTTCTTCTTCTTCCAATCGACCTTCTTCTTCTTCTCCTATCGATCTCATGTGTGTTGGCGGCGACAACTTTATCCATAACATTTGGAGATGACGACCAGCAGCGAGGGTGACGGTGATGAACGGCGAAGACGATCCCGACCTCATCCACTCATGGAGCGACCACAAGTCCACAACCAAGTCTCTCTCTCTCTCTCTTTGATCTCTCTCGCTCTTGATGAATGATTTCTTCAACGACAGCGTCACCTAACTCACCTCCACTAGTCATTTGCTTGATTTTGTGGTGCAAATGTTTCTCTTTGATTTAACAATTATATTTTGTTTTGTTGTTTGGATTTTGATGACTCTAATTTTTGCTTAATTTTTTGCGGTTTTTGGATTTTGTTAGGCCGATTTTGTGGCGGGTTGGCCGAGTCGGACCAGTTACTCTGTAACTCGGCCGATTACTTACCTTCAACGATTAGGGTCTCCGATCTAAGGGTTATCGGATCGGTTGGGTGCCGGTCAGCAAATAATCGGCGAAAAATCGTCGGTAACCATCGATTTTTACAACAATGAATGAAAGCCACAAAAATAATAATTGATGGAAAAAGTAATTGTATTCAGAATTTTCTCTTCACTAGTTTATTTCTTTACTTTTGGATTTATGGACCCCAAAAAAAAAAAAAAAATCCTCCTCTAATGATTTAAACTTTATAAGTCTTGAATAATCTTATAATATGATTTAAATTTATACTTGAAAATGTTGTTATTATGTCTTATCACAAAAACAAAATCAAGCATTGAATTTTTCTCTCTCTCATATAATGCGTTATTATATCAAGCAAGTCAATAAATTATATCAATCTTTTTCATACATATAATATATGATTGTAATTTCTATATATAGAATATATAGTTGCTTATTCTATTTTCTTCTTTGACGGTAAATAGGCTTTATCATGTATATTATAAAAACGTAATGAAATATACATTATTCATCTATATTTTATCATAATACTTACTATTTAATGTGGCAACTTGGGCCCAAAAAATTTAATAATTGTTTCTTTGTTTGCTTTTCTTTTTCTTTTTTTTTTTTTTTTTTTCGCTTGGTTGACAAATTAAAAGTAACCATGTACATGAAAATAGAAAAATTCAAATGATGACTGATTTCTTTTTTTCCATAGGAGGCAACAAAAATCTTTTTAATTTTAGCAGCATGACATGATTATTCGGTACATTTTACACCCTTATATACTTCAGCTATGAAGTTTACAGTGTAGAATAAGAGGTCGTTTGTTTTTTCGTCTGAAGACTAAACAGTGCTGCTGAACACTGAAGATTGAATAATGACTAAAATATGAAATCTGATAAACATGTTTGTTTGTCTTTTTTTTTCCTTACCTCTGAATGTATAATAATCTTGTTTGTTTTTCAAAGTTAAAAATGTCTGAATACTAACAATTTGACATTTATATCCTTTTATTATTAGTTATTAAGTAACTTTATTTAATATGATACAAACAATTATAATAAATTACTTAACAACTATTAAAATATTTATATATATAATATTTTGATTCATAATTAAAATAAGATGAATTGTTATAGTAGAGTCAATTAAATTTATATATTCAAATAAAAATAAACAAAATGATCTTAAATTAAATTAATACTACAACAAAAATTGAAATTGTAATATACATCGATAATAGATTCAATAACAAGAAAAAAAAAAAGTTCTATTATACATCGATAACAGATTTAATAAAAACTTTGAGATAAAAAAACCAAAAGGAGAAATAAGAGGAGAAACTTTGAGGTTTTGTTATACACAAACAAATTTTCATCAATATATATATACCAAAAACACTAATAACACAATGAAGCTTTAATAAATAAACACAATATGAGCTATTACACAAGTAGATTAATAAAGAAAATTAATAAAGATTTTTATCGAAATTTGATTAAAGAAATATAGTCATCCAACTATAATAAAATTTGATGTCAAGATGTTTAAGATTTTTATTTTTCAATGTTGTTTGTTAAAACATTAAAAGAAATTTGTATAATATAAAACTATGATAAACTTGGAAATATATTATTTTAGGAAGGATAAACTTAGAATAACATATTTATAAAATCATTAAGTAATTTTGTATTAAGTGAAGAGTAAAAAAATGTAACTTTTTTTTTAAAGTGGTTTTTGGGTTGTTTTAAATGGTTTGACCACTTAAAAATAAACAAAAATCTCTTAATTGACCTAATTCAGCACAATTAAGTGTTAAGTGAAAAAACAAACAACCCCTAAGTCTTATTGAAGTTGATGAGGCTTTTTCATGTATAAAAATAATAAAATTAAAAGTTCAAAATTTAAAAATAAAAAAAAGGAAATATATATATTCTTGTCTATGTATCCACCTATAAAGAAATTATATTATTTTTTAAAAATAAATGATAAACAGCATCGTGTTATAACAAAAAAAAAAAAGAAAAAGTTTGTGCACTATAAACATCATGAGCAAGAATTTTCATTAGAGTTTAGAACTATAAAATTATATTTAAATGTTTTATATGCGGATAAAAAAATCTATTCTAATCCAATGAGAGATATTTATTCTCTTGATGTGCAAGAATATCTTTCATGGAATTGTTTTATGGTTGATGTGATAAGATAGATTAATGAAATAATATTATTTCTTTTTCTCTTATTTTTCACATTGATCCGTCTCATTATAGCAACTGTCAGATAGTCCTATGAAAATTTTTTTTCTACTCACACTTGCCAAGGTTAAACACTCTAGGTGTGGATTGGAAATCCGATCTTACAACAAAATAGATATGTACTAATCCAGTCCTGGAGACATGAAACATTTATTTCTACAACAGAAAAAAAAAAGCATTGTATCGTAGAAAAAACTTCACATATGCTTGAAAGTAAAATGGAATTATAGAATCCCAATCACATGTGCGAATGTGAACTTTAAATGTAGTTTTCTCTCTTGTTATTATTACTACTTTATATAGAGATATCAATGGGACCTTAGGCAAATTAGCATTTATGTTGTAATAAAAACTAAAAAGAAATATAGAGAGACGTGCAAATCTCAATGTCTCACTTTATTCATTTTTTAATTTTCTTTTCCTTTTCAACTACCACCCTAATATGAAAATGGAGGTCATTATACTAGGGAGGGTTTAGGATGTTACGAAATTATTATTATTTCGAAGTAGAGAAATGGATGTCGACACTAGTGGAATCTTCCAAATTCCAAAAGTATATATCTTCAATCTCTGTCTTTCCGTTACCTTTGCTATCATTCAAAAGCCATGATATAGTGGCCTATCATTCAAGATGTTGTTTACTTTGGTTTATGAAAATGAGATTATAATATATTTTCTATCTATATATGTAGTCGGCACAGTTTCTGTTCATTTTGGTGATTGGAGTTTAAATTCACCATTTGCATGTCTCATGAAGTGTTAAGAGTTTCTTCCTACTATTGCATAATAAATTTTTAGACCGTAAGTATAGTACTGTTGTTTGTTGATAATTTATGACATTAAAACTGATTTAATTTTAAAATTATCATTTTCTCATAAGTTGGTATTAGTGACATAATTAAAAATAGAAAAATAATTTAAAAAGTTAGTTTGAAAGTAATTCTTGATATTAGTATGTCAACCGTGAAGCCAAACAACTCCCGATCAATGTATTTGAAGGTGTAATCGACTATTAAACCGAAAAATTAATTTGAAAATTCATATTTACTTTCATCAATACATCAGAACATCCTTTTTTTTTTTTTTGACATGTGCATATTATCGTATACATACATACATACATACTTACACATATACATACAATATTAATAGACTGCATAACTATATATATCTTATATTCATTGTCCGGATATTTCAAATAAATTTGTCTATTCTTTTAGCCTCTGAAGTAAAATCATGTTAATTTTTTTTTTTAAATTTATATATTTTCCAATCATTTAGTGATTGTGAATCATTTTCAATATATATATATTTCCCAATCATTTAGTGATTGTGAATCATTTAAAAAAAAAAAATTAATGATTGTGAATTATGTTTAGAAATAGCAATCTGCGTAGTTGTACATGAAGAAAATGCGTTAGTAGTTCGATCCCAAATTTTCTTAAGGAAAATGATATTAAAATTTGTAACAACCATTGTACATGAGAAAAATGATATCAGAGTTTGTTGGATACTACAAACTCTAATATCAAATTTTATTAGTTATTTCACTTTTATTAGTCAAATTTGATCCATTAAACGCTTATTGAATAATTATTATTTGTTTAAATTAACTAGAGAATATATATATATATATATATTTCTATCATGCATTGTTGCCTAGTTGCATATGAGGAAAATGCAACTTTCCTCGTCCCACGATTGCTAGAAACTCTAATCAAATTATATTAATTTCACCACTTTCATCGGTTAAAGTTTGATCCATTAAACACTTATTAAATAATTATTATTTATGAGGACCATGCAACTGTCGTCGTCCAACGGGCGCTACAAACTGCAATCAAATCATATCAATTCCATCACTTTCATGGGTCAAAGTTTGATCGATTAAACACTTATTAAATAATAATTATTTATTTCAATTGTATTGCATTAATATTTATTGTATTCAAAGAACATCTATCTTTCTTTTTTTTTTTTTTTTTTGAAAAATACTATATCAACTAGAACTTGCTATTATAATGCCCATAACCGCAGGGAGGTAATTACATGTTGAAAGGAAATTTTTTTTTGTGTAGATAATTATAATCAGATTCAGAGGCATTGGATATAATTTTTCTTAACATATAAGGTGTCTCTATATTTAAGAATAAATTTTTGCAATCAAATTTTATATTTATAGTTGCTAGCTATTTATTAGGATTATTTTTTTCAAAATTTTACTTTTTTTCTTCCTTATTTTCTGATTTTTATTTTGCTTCCTGAAATTACAAATTTACCCTTAAAATTTTTTAACAAAGAATTTAAACAGTATAAAAATAACTTCAATTCATAAATTTAATTAAAATTAGTTGCACCATCTCACATGAAGATCAGAATTTGGAATTTTTACCATAATACATGTTAAGTATAATTACAAAATAATATGAAAAAAACTAACAATTGTTTTTTCAATATCCTATATTGTAAGTTAAAACACTAACTTTTCTGAATTATTCAATTTTAATTTTACTAACATCAATTGATCTAAACACATTTTACATATGGGCAGCATCCTGGTAACAAATCTTATATTAAAAGATATGATATTGGAACGTATTCAAGGGACCCATTTATCTTTTTGAAATACACCTCCACCGGTTCCATATTTAGAGCATGAAAGGCATTACCAAATAGAATAAAGTTTATGTTTCCATATCCAAACCTCACGCAATCTATAAATTCATTTATAAATTTTAACTATAAATAAATGTCGCATCTATATATCTCAAAAACATAATAATAGTAAAAGTTGACACCTCATGTAATTGACAAATTTATACTAAACGTATATTAAAATTAGTATATAAATATGAAAACACAAATGTGATTCTAACCTTACAATAAGTTTTTCTTTTTATTATTTTTAGAAAACCAAATTATGAAAAAGAGATAGATACTAAATTGATTGTAGTTATTTTCTTATTATTTCTTTTGATGTCTTTTTAATTTTTTTTGGTCAGTTTTTAGGATTTTTCTTCGAGACGAGGAAGGGAAAATGAAATTCCATGTGGAAACTATCGCCTACCAGTTTACACCACATGTAAACACATCAAGACCGTTTCCCTCGGTCTTAAAGAAATATAAAATCCCATATAAATAAAAAAGAAAAAGCAAAAGGAAAAGGAAAATTTGTAAATATCCCTAAGTGTTTGACCAATTTTTAAAAATCCCTTAGTTTCAAATTTATACATATTTTTAAAGTCCAATAAATATAAAAAAAATTTAAGTTTTGTTTTTTAACATAGAAAAAATTAAGTTTCGAAACTAAAAAAATTAAGTTTTTTGAAAACCATCTTTCTTCATGAACTATTATTTGTTCTTGCAATTTTTTAAACTAAAAACATTTATTTTTTTCACTTATTATAAATGTCACACCCTTTTTAAGGTTATAAATAAAGAAATCAAGTGAAAAAAATAAAAGAAATCCCTTCATGAAATACTAATTTGCTTCATACTTTCAAATTTCAGTAAATAAATAAATAAATAAAAGTTTCCATCCTAATAACTTTTGTTTAGGAAAAAAAAGGCTAAATATAAAAAGTATAAATATTAAAAAAATAATAAATTCTTTGTAATAAACTAAACTTATCTTATACTTTCAAAATTCATTTCAATAAAGAATAATAATAATTAGCCTTCCTAACGTTTACTTTTTTTTAAATAAATATAAAACATTATACCTCTTTTTTTGTTAATTGTGAGAGAGAGGAATTAAATGCATAAAAATTTGTTCATACTTATGTTTTAAGATAAAAGTAAAACCTGAACCTCTAACAGGTAGGATCAAGAGAAATATTCAATAATTCATATTTTAAGGTGGTGTGCATACAAAACATTACACTTAAAAATAACAAAAGTGGAAAAAAAGAATCAAAGTAAATCTCCATCATTTTTTTAATAAAAAAAATACTGATATAGCTAGTCTTGGTATGTATGTTATACCCCACACCAAAATTAGTAAAGCAGAATATCCTCTTTTGTTTTTTAATAAATTACAAGTCAAAAGGTGCTAATTTTCAAAATACTCAAACTTGAGGGTCTTTTAACAAATATACGAATAAAAAATAATAAAAAAATCTCCAGTTTTGGGAAAAAAACCGGGAACACATCACAAAACAAACTTCCGCTTTCTTCCTTCCACCGACCTCTCTCTCTCTCTCGCTCTCGCTCTCTCTCACTCTCTCTCTTCTCTCTCTTTCTCTCTGACTAACTGCACAGCGACTTAGTTCAGATGATGGCGGCGGCGTCTTCGGTGGAGGAGTTCCTTGGCGAATGCGAGGCGTCAGGCGACGCGGCGTACGGCGAGTTCCGAAAACTGTTGGAGAAGCTGGAGGATCCGAATACCAGAGCAGAAGCTCGGATTTTCTTGTCGTATCTCCAGAAGCGTGTAGGCGACGCCGATCACTGCCTGGAGAAGTACCATTTCCGGATCCAAGACATCTTCCTCGATCAATACGAAGGTACTAATCGTGTCTCTTCTGAATACTAGTCGTCGTCTTTCTCGATGACTTCTTAATCGATTATTTGACTTTCCAAAATCGACGGTCCAGAAAATGTCACATTTTTATCTATTTATTTATTTTGTCATTTAAAAAAAGAAAATATGTTTCTTTTTTGGTATATTTATTTTATTTATTGTGGTTTATTGAAGCGACCAATGAGAGATACTGTCTATCGTTTTCTCTAATTTCATTTCCAGAGAAGACGAAATACGATAACTTGATTGTCTTTTGCTGATTTTACTTCATTTTGTCATTTTTTTGTCGTTTTTCGAGAATTGATTTTTTTTGTTTTTCACTATTTTAACTTTTTCTTTGTGTTTTTTTTTTTTTTTTTGGCTGTTTCTCGGCAACCAAACAGGACTTGGTTAATGGAGAGAATGTGATTGAAGTTTTGTGTTTGGCTTCATTTTGTTCATCAAAGTGGTTTGTGGATGGAGTTGTAATCAGTTAGTGTATAGATTGATGTGGTGTTGTTGGTTTAATTTGTAAATGTTTAATTAAACAACCCCAATAAATGATATGCTTGTTCCTTAGACTTACTGAAAACTGTATGAAATAGCACCTAAGAACTGAAAACTATATGAATAGAACTAAGGACTGAGCATATGTTATGATGTGAGTTTTACTGGCACCTTCCCCGGATAAAAAAACAATGATGCCATTCATTACAAAAAACTAATAAAAGACCTTTTTTTTCGGACAATTAATAGAAGACTTTCCATCAACCTTAATCAACCTTTTGTTTCAAAAAAAAAAACTTAATCAACCTTCAGCAACCTCCATGGCGGCTGTCGACCAGACCAGCAACCTCTATTTCATCAACCTTTAGCAACCTCCAGGGCTACCGCTGCACTGACCCTACCAGACCACACTAGCCATCAAAGTTGATCTCTGAAATCAACCATCTTCGTCGTCAACCTGCTCTGAATCTGCTGAATCAATTGTCTGAGTCAGCCATCAAAGTCCATCGTCGTTGGAGTCAACCACTTTCATTGTCAAGCTCGCTCATTCGCTTGTTTCATCAACAAAACCTCGTCGGAGATTAGTTCGCAAGCATAGGCTCTATTCGCGAACACACAAACGGAGCCTGTGTTCACGAATTAAGTTAGTTCGTAGTTCGTAGTTCGTGAACTAAGTTAGTTAGTAGTTCGCTACCACAGCAGTTAGCAGAAGCCTGTGTTCTGTTCTGCTTCATTTCATCAACACATGTTCCTCTGTTTTTGGGGCTTCTGCTGTTCTGCAATGGAGCAGTCTGGCCACAGTCCATCTCTGCCATTCATCTCTGTTTGGCGAACTGCCCGGCGACACTCCAATGAACAGTTCACGCTAGTCTGTTTACAGCTCCAATTTTTCTTCTCTAAAGCTGGTTTATAACAATGGGTATTTTAGTCATTGAAATCTGTGAACAGTAAAATAATGCTATTAAAACTCACTTCAATTCTTTGGTGCTACTAAAACATATGCCTAGTTCTTTAGTGCTATATGAAAAAAGAACCCTTTGTTCTTATATATGTTCATATTCAGTGAATAATGTTATACTTTCCAAAAGTGATTTATAATAACCACTTTAATTATATGATGATGTATTGATACTATGGTAATTACAAATAAATTTGTGTCATCATTTGGGTAATGATTTTGGATAGTGTAGTGCTACTCTTTTACTGAACTGAAATTTGCCATCTGAATGCGTTATTTAAATATAATTGAAGTGTTATGTAATGTAGATTACGGTGAATTGAATGTAACTGAACTACAGATGGACTGTAGTTAGTCTACTGATCTATATGACATTTTTTTTTTTTTAAATGGTAAATGTTTAATTTAACCACCTGAATGAATTATGTTCATATTATCATTCCGCCAAATTTGTCATATGAACAGATAAAAGTGGTTAAATTTTTGGCATTGACAGTCTTCTTTGGTGAGTACAGGATTACAGGGGAGAAAGAAATTGTCGGTGATGGTGATTCCGAGCATATTTATTCCAGAAGATTGGTCATTTACTTTTTTCGAAGGGCTGAATAGGCATCCAGATTCTATCTTCAAGGACAAGACAGTGGCTGAGCTTGGCTGTGGAAATGGGTGGATAACCATTGCCATAGCTGAAAAGTGGTTGCCTTCAAAGGTTCATTTTGGCATTTTGCTTTCATTTGGTTGGTTCTTATTACTTTCAATAGGGCGAGTTAAGATGTTTAAAAGCAGTAGCGTTTGCTGTAATTGCCACTGAAATTTTACTTTTGGTCATTGTTTGAAACTTTAAAAGATTGTTATGGAGTATGATGATGGTATGGCATTTTTATGGTGCCTGAATATCCTTTTGCAGGTGTATGGTCTTGATATTAATCCCAGAGCAATAAAGATCTCTTGGATAAACCTGTACTTAAATGCGCTAGATGAGAAAGGTCAGCCCATCTATGATGAGGAGAAGAAAACTCTACTGGATAGGGTGGAGTTTCATGAATCTGATCTCCTTTCTTATTGTAGAGTTAAGGACATACAGCTTGAACGAATTGTTGGATGCATACCTCAGGTTCAATCTTAAGCTGCAACTCATAAGACACTTTCTGGGATAGTACATTAATGGAAGTTTATCCAATAGCAGGCGCACAGGTCAATGTGCTGATATTTAGTTTTTTTTGACATATAATTTATTCTGTTCTGTTTTCTCCGAGCAGATTCTTAACCCCAACCCAGATGCAATGTCTCAGTTGATCGCTGAGAATGCTAGTGAGGAGTTTCTCCATTCATTGAGTAACTACTGTGCACTTCAGGTTGCAATAGATTCTTAATAAATTAATGTTTGTGTATTTAAAAACCATTAAAGACCATGGTGATGAGAATTTTGTTTATAATTACAGTTTTTATATTCTCATTTGAGTTTCTTTTTCTCCATCAGGGCTTTGTTGAGGATCAGTTTGGCTTAGGTCTGATTGCTAGAGCAGTTGAGGAAGGAATAGCTGTCATCAAACCTTTGGGGATTATGATCTTCAACATGGGAGGTCGTCCAGGGCAAGGGGTTTGTAAACGATTATTTGAACGTCGTGGTTTCTGCGTCAACAAGCTTTGGCAGACTAAAATTCTTCAGGCAAGCAAAGTTGTGTAAATGACTATTATTTCTTTCAAAAAATTTGCCCTCTTGAAATGTGTTCTTTTCGCAGGCTGCTGACACAGACATTTCAGCCTTAGTTGAAATTGAGAAGAACAGCCCACATCGTTTTGAGTTCTTCATGGGACTTTCCGGAGATCAGCCCATTTGTGCTCGAACAGCCTGGGCCTATGGAAAGGCTGGTGGCCGTATTGCTCATGCTTTATCAGTTTACAGTTGTCAACTTCGTCAACCAACCCAGGTTTGTACTTCTTTTAAGTTTGTATAGTGATAAAGTGGAAATTAGCTGCTCCAAAAGCAGCAAAACTAAAATGATGATCATTTGAATGAATGGCAGGTTAAGAAAATTTTTGATTTTCTTAAAAATGGATTCCACGACATCAGCAGTTCATTAGATCTATCTTTCGAAGATGATGCTGTTGCTGATGAGAAGATCCCTTTCCTTGCTTATCTTGCCACAGTTTTGAAAGAGCGTTCCTCTTTCCCATATGAGCCACCAGCTGGAGGAAAACGATTTCGCAACCTCATTGCAGACTTTATGAAAAATTATCACCATATTCCACTCAATGCCGATGTGAGATAACGTTTACTTGTCAATTACTTATACTTTCTGTTGCATGTGGTATTTGTTTTCCTTAATCTCTTAGACACTTGTTTGGATAAACTTGGAGTTTATTACTTGTTGGAAAACTTTAAATTTCAAGTGATAGTTTGAATATACTTTTATCTTTTTCAATTTTGAATTTTACATTGGGGACTGCCCGAAGAGTTTCAAGATTTTCAATGTACTGTTTTCTTCTGTTTAGATAATTGGAATGATCGAGATTCCTGACTTTCCTTCTTCACTTCTTGCTCTAGAATGTTGTTATTTTCCCTTCAAGGGCTGTGGCAATTGAGAATGCTCTTCGATTATTCTCACCACGTCTTGCAATTGTTGATGAACATCTTACTCGACACCTACCAAAGCAGTGGTTAACAAGTTTAGCAATTAAGGTATGATCTACTTATGATGCTGTTATTAGCCAGCTATGTTGTGTTCCTCAAGTGATGATAGAGACTAGGAAACACTGTACGCTTAAAATTTTGATAATGATTAGTTAGTGTTGAAGTGGAGAAAGACAAAGGATGCTTGAAATATAAGTAAAGGATAGCCTTATCTAATGTTGTGATAGATGATTTTAACATGAAAGAATGATGGAGCTGAGAGCTTTCCATTTCAATGTAACATTACATATTTGTTGTATTTATTACTATTATGGATCTGCCTAGAATATGGAACAAAGATGGTCTCAGTGTTTGTTTTAAAGAAGTCTAACTGTGACGGCATGACTGGATTTTGATCTTGATCACAGGGTACAGAAACTGATAACTCTTCATCGGATGGACTAACTGTAATTGAAGCACCACGCCAGTCAGATTTAATGATAGAGCTCATAAAAAAGCTGAAGCCACAGGTGGTAGTTACTGGGATTGCTAATTTTGAGTCTGTTACCAGTTCAGCTTTTGTGCACCTCCTGGATGTTACTAGAGAAATTGGATCTCGTCTTTTCTTAGACATATCTGATCAATTTGAGCTATCCAGCCTACCAGGTTCAAATGGGGTTCTAAAATATCTTGCTGGAAATACTCTGCCTTCGCATGCAGCTGTTGTATGTGGCCTTGTAAAAAATCGGGTATGCGTTTAATTTCATAGTATCACGTATTTGACTTATGCCATAATAAGAGGAGAGTTATTATTTTATCGATTAATTTTGAGGAGCCATGGGATGGGCTTTAAGATTCATATAATTCAATATGTTTCATTTCAAGGACTCTCTACTAATGACAGCTGAACCATTTTTTCAGGTTTATTCAGATTTAGAGGTAGCTTTTGTTATTTCAGAAGAAGAGGCCATCTTTAAGGCCTTGTCTAAGACTGTGGAAGTACTAGAAGGAACTACTGCACTAATTAGTCAATACTATTACGGTTGTCTTTTTCATGAGCTTTTGGCTTTTCAACTTGCTGACAGACATTCTCTTGCACAGGTTTGTTTCTCTCATTTCTTTCCCTTTCTGTGTGTGTGTTTTCTTATCACTTTATTTTGCAGATTTGGAGAAAATGAAGTTTGCTTATCAAAATAATGTTTGATACATGTCTTGCAGAGAGAATGTGACAAGGTCAAATCAGTTGAGATGATTGGATTTGCTAGTTCAGCGAACTCAGTCCTGAACAATTCTGAATTGTCAATTTGCGAGACACAGAACTCTTCCCTTGTTCACATGGATGTAGACCAAAGCTTCTTGCCCATACCATCTCCAGTCAAAGCTGCTATCTATGAAAGTTTCGCAAGACAAAACATGTCGGAGTCAGAAATTGATGTCACCCCCAGCATGAAACAGTTTATCAAGAGCAATTATGGGTTCCCAGTAGACAGCAATACAGAATTTATATATGCAGATTGCTCTCAAGCTTTGTTTAATAAGCTAGTCCTTTGCTGCAACCTAGAAGGTGGATCATTATGCTTCCCAGCTGGCTCTAATGGGAACTATGTTTCTGCTGCAAAATTCCTGAAAGCAGACATTGTGACTATCCCTACCAACTCTGAAGATGGCTTTAAGATAACAGAAAAGACACTCGCTGGAGTACTCGAGACTGTGAAAAAGCCATGGGTGTACATTTGTGGTCCCACAATTAGCCCAACTGGTTTGCTTTACAGCAACAAAGAGATGGAGAGTATACTAACAATTTGTGCAAAGTACGGGGCTAGAGTTATCATCGACACTTCATTCTCTGGATTGGAATTCAACTTAGACTGTTGGGGTGGCTGGGATTTGGAAGGATGTTTATCGAAGTTGAATTCTGTTGGTGATCAGTCTTTCTGTGTGTCTCTGCTTGGAGGACTGTCTCTCAAGATGCTTACTGGCGCACTCAAATTTGGATTTCTGGTTTTGAACCAGCCTCATTTGGTTGATGCTTTTAATTGTTTTCCAGGATTGTGCAAACCTCATAGCACTGTCAAATATGCTATAAAGAAGTTGCTTGGCCTGAGAGAGCGAAAAGCTGGAGACCTGATGGATGCTGTTTCAGAACGAATAAAAACATTGGAATCTAGAGCCAAGTCCTTGAAAGAGGTATTTCGACTTGCCAATTACAATTTACAATACATTAAAATTTTCAATTCAAAGTGTTGAAGCTAATCATTTTGCTATTCTAATATGAGTAGCGCATTCTCACTTGATTTTCTCTGTCATGATATTTCTGCAATAGACACTCAGGAAAAATGGGTGGGATGTGATTCCATCCAGTGGTGGTGTTTCAATGGTGGCAAAGCCGCCTTCTCTTCTCAACAAGACGGTAAAGATCAGCAGTGGTGAAAACTCTGCTGCTCAGGAAATCAAGCTTGATGACTCAAATATCAGGGAAGCCATGGTCAAGGCAACTGGTTTGTGTATCAACAGCGGTTCATGGACTGGAATCCCTGGCTACTGCCGCTTCACAATCGCTTTAGAAGAAAGCAAGTTTCAGCAGGCACTGGACTGCATCAACAAACTCAAAAGCATTACAATTAACTGATGTGCTATGCGGTCATATATCATCTGACGGAATTTTTATCACGACTTATAGTTGTTGAACATATCATATGACTTGCAAAAGTTAAGTTGATTTCCTTTCAAAACATTGGAATCACTGCATGTTTCCTTATACAAGATAACACTGATCGGTGTTGTCTCCAACTTATCGGGCAAAAGGGCATTTTTCTGTGCCATGTCTTCTCAATTATAGCTTCTACATGAACATTTCTTGTTCAAATATAATGAAATTTTGATTTCTTTGACTTGATAATAGAATTTATATTATTATCATTTTTTTTACATCTTTGATAATCTGAGCCTTTGCGCAGACATATTTAAAGGTTTATGATTAATTGTTTGAAAATGAAAAAGCTAGACAATTAATTAAATTATAACAAAATCTTTAAAAGTCAAGCAAAAATTTAAATCAATAGATAGATATCCATATTTTTTTCACGTCTCTTACTAATTGCAGTAGTAATTGTGAACTCAAATTGTAGTTAGCATCGGAATTTTGAAACTGGTGTTGAGGTGTTTAGTGATACTTGAAAGAAATACAAACATTTGTTTCCGGCAGTTAATTTTCTTTTCCACCAAGTTGCCCAAAATCAATAATGAGTCAAAACTTATTGGAATGATGCAGTACTCACAAAAAGGATGCAAACAAAAGAAAAATAAGTTTTAGATTTCCCTGTAAGTGGTTTAAGGTACATTTAGCTTTAGAGATGCCACAGTGGGTGAAAATACTAGGTGAAAGACAAGAAAGATGCACTCACAAGTGGAGTGGTTTAGTGGTTAGTCGCATTTACTTTCCACTTCAAGTAGTAGGTTAAAGTCTCAAATAAGTTTCATAATTTATGTTACTATTTACAGTGGCATATATAACCCTTGCTCAATGTTTGAAAGTATTTATCTGAGCCGTGCTATTAAAATCTCATTTATATTGGTTTTAGTAGTCTTTTGATTCCGAAAAGGTGTTAAGGAACCAAAAATAATAATAATAATAATAATAATAAAGACAAGGAAGATGCACCTAAAATGTACATGGCTTGGTATGTCGATTGGGTCAGCTTAACTTACGCACAACCCGACCTAGTTTGATTCCATACAGGCTGTACAACATGACTTTATAATCGTTGGGTCGTGCTTAGCCATGACCCATTTGACGTGTTCTGTTGTGCATGTTATGTGGCCCATCGAGCTGGCACGACGGCACGGAAAGGGTAGGAGCAGGACCCAATTGTGGTGATTATAATCAATTATTAAATAAAAAGTTTAACAATTATTTATATGAAAGCATTTGCTTTAACTTCAATGATACAACTCTTATCCTTATTATTTATTGAATTTTTATTATTTGAAAATTGATTATTAATAGTTAGTTTTACTATTTGTGTCGTATTTTTTTCATTATATATTTTGGTATTCGAATATTATTTTAATTAATATTTTAATTTTTAAAGTTAATAAATTTATAAAATTGGAGAAAGGAAAACTGTTCATTTAATATTTCAATATAGTCCTACCGATATAAGAACTAAATCAAAATGTACAAGTATATAATTATTTAAATTAAATTGATACTTAATACCATTACTGTTTTACAAAAGATTTTTGCTAGATTTAAAATTATTTAGATTTCATGAGAACAAAATCTTCATTAGAAATTCAAAAATTTCTCGAAAAGAGATTAATAGTATCCATATATAATCAAATTTACCATATAAGGTCATTATAATTATATTAGTCATTGAATTTTTATTCAAAATTTCTCAAAAATTAAAATTTGTATTTTGAAAAAAAAAATGTATAAATTTTAAAGATAATATAATAGGAAGGCCAATTTGACAGATTGCAGATTATTATTATACAGCACCCACGAAACGTTTCGATTTGTCCAGAACATTCTAAAAACGTGTATTCCGTCTCTCTTTTCACATCGTCCAACCTGTTGCTCTACACTCTACTAGATTTCTCCTTTTCACGAAACATAGAGACTCCCATGCAACCCTATATATACTCCACTTCACCTCTCTCTCTTCTCAGCACAAAAGACAGAAAAAGAACCAAACATCTCATCATCTAGCAAACCGCTACCAAAACATACGATAATATCCAATCTTTGTCGGCTTTCAAGCTTCCAAAATGGCCAAGCTAACAGCAACAACCATGCCATTTTTTCTTCTATCATTGGTTTTCATCATGGTCACACAAGCCAATGCATTGATGCCCTACGCAAGACCATTGTCTGACATAATCTTCCCGTCAGAGGACCCTTTTAGAATATTGGAACAAACCCCGCTACCAGTCCCCAAGAACCTGGACACTCTTGCACTTGCAAGGTCAGACTGGAAGGAGACAGCAGCTGCCCATGTGATCAGCCTTGACATTCCAGGGCTGAAGAAAGATGACATCAAGATTGAGGTGGAGGAGAACAGGGTGTTGAGGGTGAGTGGCGAGAGGAAGAGTGAGGAGGAGATTGAGGGAGAGAAGTGGCACAGAGCTGAGAGGACTTGTGGCAAGTTCTGGAGGCAGTTTAGGCTACCAACGAATGCTGATTTGGACCACATCAAGGCTCATCTTGAAAATGGGGTGTTGAGGATCACCGTGCCTAAGTTTGCTGAGGAGAAGAAGAGGCAACCAAAGGTTGTCAACATTGCTGAAGTGGGTTCTTCTTCTGGGGAAGATATCAAGACCACCAAGGCTGAGATGTGATTCAGTGTGGGTCTGATATGAATTTTTTTTTTCCCTTCTTTTTTTGGGGATTTTGTTGTGGTTTTCTTGTGTGTGTTGTATTGATGGTTGTGGATTTGTAATGCAAGACTGAGAGGGTGACTCATGTGAATAGCTTGACAAAAGTGTAGCTTTATTGTAATAAGGATCTAGCATCCCTTATAGTAAAGTTTCTTGTGTGTCTAATTTTCTTTTTGTATCTCAACCAATTTGTTGGAGTCCATTCCTGTCCAATTAGTTTAAGGCCAAAATCCAATCCTTCAATAATACTATTAATTCCCAATTAGAGAAGATTTATAAACTTTTCTGTGAAGTTCCATGAACTTATTCGTTTCAGAAGTGTATTTCCCTATATTTTATCAACAAAAAACAAGAAAAAAATGTGCAATTCATGTGTGTTAAGTGACTGTCAGACAAAAATTATACCATCCTCAATGAACTGCAACACAAGAACATCCAATTCGCACTTAATTAATTCATGCATTGCTTTTTCGCAAATGAACAAAAGTTGCATAAGAAATTGGCTTGGTATTTATATTATTGTCTGCAGTTTTTAAAACCAATCAAGTATTTCAACTGCAAATTATATTCGCTTTGTAAAGCCGTGCAACAATATTCGTCGAAACAACACGTGTATGGATGCTTTACTAGTGGAGGTGTTACGCTGGTTGCCGCAGGCTGGTCAAGAGCATGTCTGTTCTTAATTTTGATGAGAAAACATAATACTGCTCTTGCTGGACCAGCTGATCACCAGCATCAGAACAATATGCATCGGTGTCATTCATGTAAGTCGACAAAATTATCGCATGAAAAATGAGAAGCATGTTCACTATCACAATCAGGGAAGCAAATGTGCTGTTTCACTGGCTCTGGTTCGAGCTATAATAATGCTGCTTCAGCTGCTTAATCCATTTCCTGAAAACATTTTCTGGTATTTACTCTGTTGTAATTGTACTCTGTGGCTAAAATCCTTTATCACCCCATTCCTGACCTCGGGATAAAAAATTAGGAAGACAATTGATATGTTTGACTTCATAACCATCCAAGAATGTCAATTGAGAAATGGAGAAACAATTATCGTTCACCTCTTTAATCAAGCAAAATCTAACTTCATCACTTCTTAATTAATGATTTTACGTCTTGTTTTATGTATATAAACAATTAGTTTTATATATTCACGTCAACTGTGACAATCACTATGAAGGAAATTCTGAATTTATGTGCACGAAAAAAATCATGAACTATAACAAGCACCAAGGTGGGTTTTTAAACTTCACAAATTCTCATATCTAAGATCTTGTGTTTTTCAGATTGTGATGTTGCTGCTATGTTTATAATAACAGGCATGCATCAGTCAAGGTTTCATGAATGAATGCAATGCTAGCTCTCTGGCTACTGGATTTGGAAATGACATAACTTGTTGCCGATAATCAGGCTTAGGTTGGCTTCTTCCTCTTAACATAATTAACAATTGCTTGCAACGACTCAACTAATTGTGTGAAAGTTTGGAGATATATATTCTCCTATATATATCTATACATATGATAATAATGAGCTGCTAGAACAAAGTAGACTAGGAAATGAAGACACTACCAAATGATTATTGAGCAATCCCTTGTTGTTTGTAAAAAAGGAGTTGTTTATCATGCGCACAAGAGATAAGAATACTAGCAGGTAAATGAAGCACGGTCCTCTGTCTCCAGTTGATGAAATTCCTTTGATGCTTGCTTTTATGTCACATAGAATTTCACTTTGTCTTTGGTACTGTGATTTTTCTAAATTCTTAATGGCGAAGCAGCAGTGATCAGCTATTCAGAGACTTTGTGCTAGTATGTAATGGTTGGTGCCATGCTTGACAAGGGATGCAAAGTTATTGTGCTCTAGTAGATCTTGCTGAACGGTAGCATTTGCTCAGGTTGAGCATTGTCTTCAATCTTTTGTTGGACTTATTCCTCTGCAGGTATACAAATTAACGTAAGTGGAATAGCCGTTGTTATACTTGCGTGTGTGGCTTGTGTAAGGTAAAACGGAGTAAATCCTCGAGAGTCATGGGATAAATGTGCTAAATCCCTTGGTTGGTCAATATTTATTGCTTTTCAAGAATACATTAAATAAATATATCCACTCTCTGAGTCTCTGTTATTATCCATGCTAAGGCTGCTAGAATTTTATGTTATGAATCATGTTCTAATTGTAGTCACGCATAGATGGAAGTAGATTCTGTGGCGGTCTACACTTGCTGCATAAGCTCTAGTGTTTGATTGGAAGTGGATTCTGTGGCGGTCTACACTTGCTGCATAAGCTCTAGTGTTTGATTGGAAGTGGATTCTGTGGCATCTGTATCGTAGATGTAAAACCCACCAAGACACAATATTCCATTAAGAAATTAATGACACAGACTTACTTTATTTGTAAATGAGAAAATGAGTGAGAAGAGAGCAATTTGTCAGCTGGAATGTTTAGACAAATTTTTGGTGTGACGAATGAAATGGATGACTTATTTATAATAAGCTTTGCACCATTTCATGATAAGTTACAACTATTCATCATTTTAAATCCAGATCACTGGACCTTACTTATAACTTCTATTCTTAATCAATTAATTTTATTTCAATCCAATCCTAATTCACATCAAACATAATATAATATAAATTTAATCTAATCATAAGTTCTACCAAACATGATACGGTAATTTTTTAATTCAATTAAATCCATTTAATTCTATTTCAATCCAATCAATTTTATTCCAATACGGCATACCAAAGGTAGCCCAAGGTTGTTTACATTTTAACCATGAAGAACAACAAGATGCCTACTGGCTACAACAACTGCACTTCATTATTAATTGAACATCACAAATACAAAAGTAAGAGTAGAACTAAGCAAGCTACGAAAAGCTAAATGCGGCCTTTTGGAGTTGGATCCGACTAAATGAAAGTAAGAGTATATTCAATGTTTTTATGGATTGTAAAAAAAATTACATATCACATAGAATTAATAAACATTGAGTTAAAATAAATCTCTTCAATTCAATGATCATTTATTAATGTCAAACTAAGGCGGTAAAAAAAAAAACATTGTCAATATGATTATTTATTTTCAGAAGCTGTGTTAGATAGTTATATTAGTAAATCAATTATTATTTGATTTTAATTTTCAAATCTAATTAAAAGTAAAAAATACATGAAAGTATTAAATGGAAAATATGAAAGTATTAAATGGAAATCATTAAGGTATTAAATGAAAATACATGAAAGTATAGAAAAATAATTTTTTAATTTAATTGTCTATTAAATAATATCTATATCATGTAGGAAATATATCCTTAGACATTGATGATATGATTTTTTTTTTAAACACAATTTATAAGAGCATTAAGGATACTCTAAGAAAATGAATCTCAATTTCTCATCTTAAAGATCCAATTTAGCATTAATTAATGTCCTTGATTAACCCGAAACAATAAATTAATATTCAACGACCCCAACTCTCTAATCATGATTATAATTAACCCTAATATAAAATTCAAACAAGAAATTAATCATTATTGTTCTTTGCTACCGAAGTAGAAAAAATCGACAAAAAGTTGAACTAGGAATACAAGTAATTAGCTTCCAAAAGCACAAACAAAACAGGCAAGAGAAAATATGATTTTCTAGTCATTTTGTAAAGAAAAATGTATAAAAGTTGAACTGGGAAATGAAGAAATCTTATTAGTTTTCAATTGGGATTGGGAAATTCAAGCAAAGAAACCTATTGAAAAATTGTGAAGTAAAGAAATTTGCAGATTGTAATTTCTTTTCTTCCTCTTCCTTGATTTTCATTCAGGAAAAATTCAATGAACGTGACTTTGTTGACCCATAAGTCAACTTGAAAGGGCACGCGGTATTTTTTCTATATCAAATAGAAATAAAACAACATTTTCTATGATTAAAATATGAAAGGGCACACGGTATTTGGTTTGTGTCACTTAGGATTTTGTTCTTTTTTTTTTTATTCCTTCTATCTTAAGCTAAGAAAATCTGGAGAGTTATTAAAACCTAATATATAAACAGATTTCCTTTTACTTTTTCTTTCTTTTTTTTTTTTTTTCCAAATACCAAATGTCATTTTATGTATAACCACTGGGATTGAAGCAAAACAAAAGACTTGGTAAGTGTGATCCGGTAAACATGAATCCATTTTTTCTTTTAAATTTTGTATTCTATAATAGATTCGTTATGGGCTTTTTTTTTTCCTCATTTCAGGCTGTATCAAGATAATCATTAGAAATCTTTAAAGTGGTGATATTTCCATCCCTTAAAAATTGTTTTTACACCCTTTTTGTCATACATTGACCCGAAAGTCAAAATGTAAACTAACATATTATTAAATAACCACTAAAAATCTAAAAAAAAAATGTATTTATAAATAAATACAACTATCGAAATTCTTAACCAAACTAAATAAGTTCCTAAGAATCTTTGAATGACATATAAACTTATTTCTTACGGAACCAAGAACCATTGCTAAAATACCAATTCATTCTATGTGCGACAAGAATCTCAATTTTTTGAAATCATAATATACTAAGTGAATTTGGAAACTCAGTAAACATACTAAACTGTATTAATTTTTTTTTTCAACATAACGTATATAAAACGAATATATATTTCACAAATATGAAAATCATAAATTTCATATTCATAATCAATTTACCAAATTGGAAACTTATTGAATATCATAATAGATTTGTTAGGTTCCTTTTATACTTTACTACATAATAGGACTTTCTTAACACATAATAGAGCCAAAATCACCCATTGGCAACTAATATATACAGGGCAAGTGTAAGTGAGGAATTAATTTTCAAAAAACTAGAATACTAATGTCCGAAGGTAAGAGTCAGCCCCTCGTTATGATTATCAGCGAGTTTTCCCACATACACTAATTCATTGACACATGAATGTGAAAACTCATTAGTCCCTAAGGCATCTCGGGAAGACACTTCCCATCTACTCACATACACATAACAAATCATATATCACATGGGACTCACACATATAACGGAGGTGCTTACTAGTAGCAAAGAATAAAGGTAAGTCTAGACAAACATTAATTAATGGTAACATTTAATTATATATTTTCATAGCATAATAATTTTCTAAATATAATTTTGATAACATATGTATTGTTGTGATTCTAATTTTGAAAATAATTTAGTATACTTACCTTCCAACAAATCCAAAGCAAACAAAATTTTCATGAATCAAACAATCCAAATCTTAGCCTAAATTAACACAATCACATATAAATCAAACTCAAAATATTGTCTTAGGACTACAATTAGGGCTATTGAACAATCTCCTTAATTGAAAACCTAAAATTAGAGCCAACTAGTGTTGTTTTGAATTTATACAATGTTTGATTTATGATTTTTAGTAAATTATGTACAATATGAAAAATTATGAAAATTTCCAAAAACATGCTACACATACATATCTCACACCATAAAAATTTTTGGAATTAAATAAAATCCAAAATTGCTCTAACCAAATTTATTTTCTAAAACATTTTGGTCTGTCTTTCAATAGATAACCCAGAATATAATTTAATTCGAAATTTTTTTAATATTCTATAGGCCTCCGTTTTACCTAAAATTTTGTAGAAGTAAAATAAACTTATGTAGGAGCTTAAAGTAAAGTGTTGAAAAGAAAATAACATGAATAAGTATTTTAAAATATTTTCGTATTCGAATTTACACATGCTATCTGATACTAAATAGATTCAACACCCTAAATAAGAAAAATCACAAATTTCAAAATACAATTTCAAAAATTATAAAACTTTACAAGTTAATACTTGATATTGTATAAACAACTATATAAAATTTTAGAATTTTCAGATAAGTAAAACTTAAGAAAATATATTTCGTAACGAGACTATTGTAGAATATTATAAAATTTCAACACTCTTTTATTAGAAAGAAAAATTTATAAAAATTCATATACTTGTGATATTTTTACAAAACCAATTTTATTTGAAATTTTAGAAGGTCTAGTTTTTAAAATAGAAAACCATAATATCAAAATCAAATATATGCATAACTGTTAATTTTCGAAATAGGCATTGATTAGTCTATACTTGCCTAAAAATTCATAAACAAACACTAACATAAAAAGAAACTAATATACCTAAGGTTTCTCTTTTACTTTCTAAACAATTTTAACCAAAGAATTAATTCTCTAAGTGTTTAAATAAAATATATTTTAAAAAATATGATTACAAACTTTATAAAGTTTTCTTGATTTCCAAACTAATTTTTTTTTTCAAAGAAACTTGTAGGAGTTATTTGTCAAGCGCAAAAAATATATTTTTTATTTCTTGAAAAGTGGTTTTCAATGTTTAATGAAGAAGATAAAGGATTTTCAATGTTTACTGAAGAAGGGAAATGATTTTATGAGGTGTGGTTTCCTATTCTTATCAAATCACCTTAACCTTTTTAATTTAAACAAAATAATTTTAAAAGTTAAATCTAATTAGGAAACCTTATCACCTACAAATTCTTATAAAAATATAACTCCTATTAATTTTAAGTATTTTTTTTTATTAAGTAAAATATCATTTATTTAGTTTTACTTAAACGCTTAGGGAATTATTTGAGTGTTACAACTTTTGCCATAAAAAATTTGAATTTTTTTTAGTTTATTTTTAAATTCCACTTAATACCATGAATACCATTTTTTTCTTAATATTATTATACTAAGTACTCCCCATTTTATACCTATTTATGAAATCTGTGCTGCAATTCGTTTCTTTTTTGTGTCATTTTCTTTGATTCTTAGATTTTCTTCGGTTCTCATTGTTGTTTCCATGTCTAATTTGATTGCACTCTTATGAGTGGTGATTGGCTGACATTTATGTGTCCTCTTTTTCTATTGCATTCTAACTGCTCGAGGAATTGCCTCACAGAAACTGTTTTCATGATTACAAACTTGAAACCGCAACTGCTACACACATTGAGCTAATATTTGTTAATTTATTGATTAGAATATTAATATTATTCATCTCTTTTTTTTTTTTTTTTGAAAATAATATTATTCATCTCTTTAGGAATCGTTATGTGATTGGATTGAGTTTTCTATTAGGATTTTTTTGTTCTTTTTTTTTTATGGTAGTTTGTGTTAATGTGATATCTGTTTGATATTTTAACATCACAAAATTTTGAATGATTTTAGTTAGCATATTATGGTTTTTAATTGGTGTTCCCATTCTCTTAAATTGTTGTTTTTAAAAGTAATAAGTAAATAAAAATATGGTTATTAATTTTGATCCCATATTGCTTGCAGAGAACTGTTTTTGCTTACCAGCTTAATAAGTAAATAAAATAGATGGTGGTGATGACAAGGAAGAAAGGGAGAGACGAATAAGACAAGTCTGGGTTTGAGTCTCTCTCTAGAATCCTCCTAAAGTGAGAGGCTCTCGTCCCAGTTGCCTCTCTGCGTAGATCTGTGCGTTCTTCCTCGTTTTTTACTTTTCTCCTTCCTCTCGACGACCTCCTTCCGGTTTAGGGGTTTTAAGGGCTGGATCCAGAGTTTTTCTGGATCTACCCCTTAAAACCTCCATCGACGGTTCGTGCGGATCTACTGCAGAGCCATGGTCGGGGTTCTTCCCCGTTTTTCGTCCCCTTCTCTGGGTTCTGGTAGGGGTTTTGGGGTTTCCCTGGCTGGGTTTAGATCTTCTAGATCTCGCCATCACACCCCCTTTTGTCACCCTCGTCGGCTGATGGCTCGCGTCGTTTGATAGCAGACTGGTGGTCAACACTTGCTTCCTGGCTAGCTGCTTGTAGTGGCGCACCTTGGATCTTCCGGCGATTCCGCTGCTGTTTTCGATGGTCGGGGGCTGTTTTGGATTGTTTATATTGTGTAGCCGCTGATTTTATTTCCAGTTTCTTGTTAGTATGCTTATGTATTTTCTGATGTATGGCCTTTGTATTTGGCTGGTGTAAGGGACGTTCTGCTCTTCCTTGCTTGGGAATCGCAGGACTGTCGGTCTGGCCTTTCTGTTTCTTCCCCTCAGTGGGTTCTAGTCATGTGTGCCTCATTTGCTGTATCTGCTCTTTGTCGGGTACTTGGTTTGTTCTAGGCATGTGCGCTTCATCTAGTGTATTTCATCTAGGTTGGATGCCTGGGCTGTATGTTTCCTGTTTCCCTTTATGGGAAGTTTGGTCTATATGTTCTTGTTCCCATTTCTGGGATGTTTAATGCTATTCCAAGTTTCTTTCCAAAAAAAAAAAAAGGAAGAAAGGGAGAGAAATAATATCAAATCAATAATAAAATAGGTATAATAAATGAGATGTATTTATAAAAATATAATATGATAAAATTAAGAAAAAATGTATTCTTGGTATTAAGTGAGATTTAATAATAAATTAGAAAAAATTTAAATTTTTTATAGCAAAAGGGATGTACAAATGATTTCTGAGAGTTGAAAATATCGTTACTCAAATTTTTATTATCAAATCATATTGGATAATAAATATAACTAGAGTAATGTTGACATACAGATTTGATTGATCGAAGTTCAAAGCCCAATACATGCAATCGAATAAAAACAAAATAAAAACGGAAAGATGAAAGAGGAAGAACAAAGATTTCACAAGGATTTTTACGTGGTTCGGCCAGAATGGTGCCCACATCCACAATTGTGTTCTCTGATAATTTTGGTAGAGTCACAGTATATTACTAAGTGTTGTTTATTTACAATAAAATTTTAGTCTCTATATAGCGTGAAGCGTTACAATTTGAATGCAATTAAAATAAGAAAGAATTTTACATTAATTATACTTCCAAATCAGTTTCCACCATATCTGGGATAGATCCTGCCATATAAGGGACTAATTCTATAGATATAAAAATTTAAATTTATTTCCAATTCTAGTGGTTGACTCTTTCTCAATTTAGGCTGTTGCTATTCTGAAAAATTTCTTTAACGGGTGATTTGATTTGCAAGCTGAAGCTTGCCTTGGACAACTTTTAGTTGGGCATAAGGCGAGCTAGATTGTAATTGACCAGTGGCCTAAGAATTGCATTAGCAAACTATGAGCTCATTTGTGCGAGGTAGGTGCTAGCGAACTGAGTCTTCGCTTGCTGAGTCAATCCATTAGATCGGTTTCTTGGGTTTTTATCAGTCTATTTATGTGGTTCCAAATATACCTACAACAAATAATAAATTAAATTGTTAAGTTAATATGAACAGAGTTAAAAGTCAATAAATGTCGTTTTTGATTTTGTTTTATTTTCTTTCTCACTATGACACTGCTTTGTTTCCTAGAAAAATCTATGAAGGTGCCACATTGAAGGTAATTTTACACGGTGTTTTTGTCTCTTATTGAAGGTACTGACATGAAGGACTAACTGAAGGACAATAATGCAGTATAAAAAGCGGCCCAACATCATTGACTGATAAATGTATCAGTTGGTTGTTTAAAAATAGTATAATTTACCAATGGTAAAGTAAAATTTTAGTTTGCGAATTTTTTTAAAAATTTTTTTAAACCATTTTTGCTTTGTTTTGTTCATCTCTTTTTGGTTATATTTTGTTAAAGGAATCTCTTTTTGGTTATATTTACAATTGTGAGTTGTGAAGGTGTTGTAAAATAACAAATGACAATTATATAAAGAGAAAAGTATGAAGTTTATTGCTTTTATATGTTGAGATTTTATCTGTCGAGACTTTGATTAATAAAGCAGTTGTCATTGGAGACATTCTTATTATTATTATTATTTTTTTGAAAAATAAAATCAGTACTGTACATTTTTTGTAACATGTAACTCTTCTTCTAGTAAATAAAATAAAAAATAAAAAATAAAAGCTCTTCAAGTGGAAAATGTTGTTTCCACCTATACACGAGAAGTTGAAAACAATGCTTAACCGATTTCTGTTATATTAAAGATTATGAACATCTATTTTTCAAAAAAAAAAAAAATATATATATGAACAAAATTTGCATAAAATAAAAAATTTATTTAATTTTAAATGTATAATATGTTCCTATTGTTTGAGTTTTAAAAATTATATCGAGTAAAACTTTAACAAGAATATCCTTTTTAAAGTATTTCTTTTATTTTTTATTAAACATTAAAATAGCTTCAAACAAATCAATTAAAAACAACATTAAGGCATCTGCAATTACTTGAATGCTTTTATATCATTAATAGAATTTTTCTTCATATTCATCATATAAATGTTGACTTATCATTTACAGATTAATTAGAAGATTCCATAATTTTAAATTAAAAAATCTATAAAAACTAATAATCTATTAACAATTCATCATGCTTATTTTAGATGAATGATTAAATGTAGGTTTTAGAATAAGAATAAGGCTATTGCCTTACCATGAAATTTCACGCGGTGTTCATTAATTGTTGATTCAAATTAACAATGATCAATGTGTTCTCAACAGAAATTTTCAAACAATTGAGTATTTTGATTGTATCTCTGGTTTTTGTTTCTGTTTTTGTTTTCTAGGTGAAATATGATATTAATTCCTAATATTTTGGCCAACAATATACTAATTCCAAATATATTAAATACAGGTTAAAAAAAATCCTTTGACTTTAAGTAAAATTGTATTTATACATACAAGATCATTTAATTAGATAAACCGTTTAGAATTATGTCGACCAAACTTTAATCATAAAAAATCAGTTCTGTAAATGGATAGGAAATTGATGATTTCAAAGCATTAAAATTTCATAGTTCTTTATTCAAATATTAATGTTATTATATAATGGTTAAATATTTAACACTCAATCCAACTTTTTAACTAGCTAAATATTTAAATATCATGGCGATTGATTTATTAAATTATCAAAAAAATAATTATTTGTTAATTTTTAATAAAGAAAGATCGACTCAAGGGAACTTACTCACGCAAAGTACTGCAATTAGCAAACTTCAATCTGCCGAATAGACTTGCAAATTAATCAATCTCTATAGAATCCAAATACCAAACTTTGATTGAACTACAAATAGACTTGGAAAATAGTCTCTCCACTTATTCCAATAAGCGAAACTTCACAAAAACTACGTACAAATAGATTTGGAAAATTCTATTACTATAATCTAGAAATCCATATTTTAAATTTGTTGACCGAATACAAACTCTAGTGCGGGTGACTTCAATCACAATATATATCGACATCCGAATTTGGTCGACCCAAGTTTTTGACCCAATACCTACAATTAAAGAGAAACAAAACAAAAACAAAGGAGAAAGAAGAGGAAGAATAGAGGTTGCACGGTGGTTTGTACGTGGTTTGGCCCAAAAACAATGTCTACGTCCATAACTGTGTTTTTTGGTGATTTTGGCAAAGTCACGGTATATTATTAAGCATTGTCTGTGTACAATGAAATTTCAACCCTCATTTATAGTATGAGACGTTACAATTTGAGTATAAGTGAAATAGGAAAGAATCTCATATTAATTGCACTTCCAAAATCGGTTTCCATCATATCAAAGATAGATTCCGCCATATCAGAGATAGATTTTACCAATACAAGAATTTGAATTTATTTCCAATTATGGTAATTGACTCCTTCTCAATTTGGGCTGTTGTTATTATGGAAAATTTCCTTAACGAGCGCTTCAAGCTACAAGCTGAAGTTTGTCTTGGATGACTTTGAGCTGAGCATAAGACAAGCTGGACCATGATTGACTAACGATTTGAGAATTGAGGTAGTGATTTGATAGAATCTATTCCTACGAGCTGGATGTTGACGAATTAGGCCTTCATCTATTGAGTCAATCCATTAGATCTTAGGCTTTGTTTATTGGATCAACCTACTGGATCAGTTTATTGGGTTTTTGTCAGCCCATTTATGCAGCCCCAAATATAGCCACAACATTAGATTGTTGTAGGTATATTTGGGGTCATGTAAATGGGTTGGTAAAAGCCCAAGAAATTGATCAAATGGATTAACCCAGTGGACGAAGGCCCGGTTCGCCAACACCTAGTTCGCACAAACGAGCTCAGAGTTTGCTAATGCAGCTTTCAGATCGTTAGTCAACCATGGTTCAACTCGCCTTATACTCAGCTCAAAGTCGTCCATAGCGAGCTCCAACTAATAAGCTCGAACTACTCGATTAAAGAAATATTCTAAAAAGGCAATAGCCTAAATTGAGGAAGAGTTAACTATCTGATTGGAAACAGATTCAAATTCCTATTTCAGTAGAGTTTATCCCTAATATAGTGGAAATCGGTTTTGGAAGTATAATTAATGTGAAACTCTTTCCTATTTTATTTGTACTTAAATTGTAATGCCTTATATTATAAATAGGGGTTGAAATTTCATTGTAAATAGACAATACTTAATAATATACTGTGACTCTGCCAAAATCATTCGGTTGTGGACATAGACATTGTTCTTGGGCTGAAGCACGTAAAAATTAGTGCAATCTTTGTTCTTCCTTTTCTTTCTCTTTTGTTTTTGTTTTGTTTCTCTTTAATTGTAGGTATTGAGTCAAGAGCTTGCGTCGACCAAATTTCGATGTCGATATTTTAGCGCTAGAAGGAGGGCCTAACCTATAATCTTTTGAAGATTCAACTACCATAATAAGAGGAAGAACCATCAGAAGTTTTGACACGGTGGTTGATTAACCAAAAAGGCAGATAGATTAGTAGCAACTGACATCCAGCCGATGAAGGATAATGTTGTGCCTATAGTAGGTGAGTCTTATTTCCCTACGATAAGTGCTACTGTGGGTATGCCCCATCGGCCCCCTGTCAGCCCACACTGGTGGTCCCCATAGCTGGAGGGCTACATGTATGGCACCAGTGGCAGGAGACGTTAGAAAATATGGTGCGACAGCTTGCAGATGTAGTCAGGGCACTGGTGCAAGCTCAAGCACAAAACGTGCCTAGATCTAAGGCTGTTATTTCAAGAGAAGTTTACTAGCAACAACGAGAGGAAGTGCTGGATCCCGAAGGACGTATCAAAGAGTTATCGTGATCTGCTAGTTCAGTTCATTCCTCCAACCAGTGTTTGAGAGCTGAAGGTCGCAGAGCTCTCGAAGAAGAGGAAATTCTGTATCTTACGAGCTTACGAGAGATGGCTAGTCAAGGATATGTGCCCGATCTCTGCTCTTCAGGTCGTGAACACAGGCCTCAAGACCTAAGACAAAGGAGCTCTTTCAGAGGGTTCAACAACTTGAAGCATGCTTTGGTACTTCAAACTAACATGATTAATATAAGGAGAGGACCCCCTTTACCAGTGAGATTGAGACGCAGCCTCTCCCTAAAAAATTTAAGGTTCCTAACATTCCTTAGTGTAAAGGAGATAGCGACCCTTATGATCACCTGGATGCATTCAATGTCCAAATGGATCTCTAGATAGACAATCCATTGATCAAGTGTTGTGTTTTCCCAGCAACCCTAGGGGATATTCCATAGGCCTAGTTCAAGAGTCTCTCAGCTCATAGCATAGATAGCTGTAAGGAATGTTAGCGAAAATTCACAAGCCAATACCGAGCTTTGAGGAGGCAACTTGTACCATCTTATCACCTTGCCATGGTTTACCAGTGACAAAATGAATCATTGAAAGATTACATTACCAGGTTCAGACATGAAGTCACCAATGTGGAGAATCCCTCAGATGAAAGCCTCCTAACTACGATCTTAGCTGGGCTTTACAAAGATAGAAAGCTATATGAGAGCATCTACAAATCTCTAGTGAGGGACCTATGCGAGTTTTATAAGCGAGCTGCCAAGAAGATCAGGTGGGAGGGAACTTTCAAGCCCAAACAATCTAACTAAAAAGGTGAAATGGGCAGTTCCGACCAATCAAAGAAAAGAAATAATGGTGGGAAGGGAAGTGAAGGTTAGAATAATGGCTCAAGCAATCAGTTCGTTAAGAAGACCAAGAATGAGCCTAGAAATGAATGACCTCAACGTTAAAGTTGTCCTAATAACTATAGCATCCTGTCAGATGCATAGAACAAGATCTTTGTAATGGAGAGGAACAAATAGGACTTTGGGATGCCCAAGCCTATGAAGACTCCCATTAACTTCAGAAATAAGAATAAGTTTTGTGCTTATCATGATGAGGTGGGGCATAGCATTATGGAATGTTGGGAGTTAAAGGGCACCATTGAGGACTTAATCAAGAGAGGTTGGTTGAAAGACTATGTGGTGCAACTAGTGAGCCCATGACCTCAACAGCAATGACCTCAGCAACCACCCAAATAGTACAGGCATAGCGAGCTCTTAAACAAGAACATGAACCCGCAATGAGGGCTGTCTTGACCATACATGGTACCCTTGATATTGCATGAACATCTAATAGGTCATGTCTCTAACTTGTAATTCATTTTTTGAAAATCAATGAAGGCTTTAAATTTCCCATACTACTATACTTTGAATGATTGTTTATTAACTTCTTTAATGCAAAGTATACAAGTATATAACTATGGTAGGCTAGGTTCCGACCCCCTAGATAGTTCGATATTACGCTGTTAGTTGAGGTGCCAACTTACTAGATAGCTCAACATCGCTATGTTAGGTGAGGTTCCAACCCTATATATAGTTCGATATTACACTATTAGCTGAGGTGCCAACCTATTGGACAGCTTAACATTGCTATGTTAGGCGAGATTCCAACCCCTTACATAGCTCGATATTAAGCGTTGTTAGCTGAGGTGCCAACCTACTGAACAACTCAACATTGCTATGTTAGATGAGGTTTCGACATTCTATATAGCTCAATATTATGCTATTAGCTGAGGTGCCAACCTACTGAACAACTCCACATCGCTGTGGTAGTTGAGGTTCCAATCCCTTATATAGCTCAACAAACATCGTTGTGGTAGGCGAGGTTTTGACCCCCTGCATAGCTTGATAGCTTGCCGTTATGCTAACAAGTTTCAACTTATTAGCTCCAAATTTCTTTATGGTAGGCGAGGTTCCAACTGATAGGACCCGACCCTGATTTCTTCTAATGAACCTGACGGACGATGGTCTTGTCGAGCATCCCACGAGACCCATCTGATGTCTAACTAACAAGACTCATAAGGATGTCGTGGTGCGAACCCGCAATTATAAATACCTTGCTAAATATATAAATCATATATTCTAAAATCTCGCATTCAATTTCAAAAACCAAATTTTAAATCGTAATAATAATATCTCAACCATGCAAGAGTCTAAAACATACATGCATAAATTGAACATAAAAAATTCTACAAAATTTATTTTAAACAAAGGTATGTATAACTCATGATAAATGTTCAGGCTTAATGTTTACAAAGTAAGCATGTAGCATCGTCGAACGTTGGGCCCACCTAGTCTGAATGTGGTAAACTGACACCTTGATTCTTTGTTCCTGCACCTGAGAGGTTTTGTACATAAAACTAAAAAGATTATAAGCTATAAAGCTTAGTGAGTGTGTGAGAGTTTTATTTAAACTATGTTTTATAAAATACCTCCTGAAAAACGTTTTTGAAAACATTTTTCTTTAAAAACAATTTATTTCTGAATCTTGGATTTTGTAAAATGTTCTTTAACCTTTTAAAAGCTTTTTCTAAAATAATTTCTAAAATGTTTTGTTTTTTCTAAACCTTGCTTTTAAACGTATGCTTATTTTTCTAAAAACTATACTAATGGGGAATCCAAGGAAAGACTAGGTCTGCTCAGTGTAGGGGGAGGGGGAGGGAGGGGGAGGAGGGTGGTCACGAGGCATAAAGCTAGCGTTGCATACCGTGATAAAACTACAAAGACATCTTGCTATTGTGTGGTGAAACTACCATCCCTCAATGTTTAGTGAGATAATATCCCATAAGTGTAGAGGACGACATGACAAACATAACAGACTCAATTCCCCCGATGTTAGTAGGACTAGCCCTTCCAATACTTGCCATCCATTGTGGGGTATACCGGCCGGTCTAATGCTAGAAGGTCTGTCTATCTATAAACTCAGGTCGTCTAGTAGTCTTTGAAAATCTTTTTGTTCTTTCGATATTTCAAATAAACTAATCTTTCATACTAAAAATATAAAAGTATTAGAACATTTGCATACCATATTATAAATAAACTATTTACTCGCATGTCAAAAAGATAAATGATTGATAAGCTAAAAAGAGTAATATAAGTCTATAAAGATTCTCAAGATAAACTAAAAAATATTTAAAATATTTTCACACTCACAGTTTGCTTCCCACTTTACTCGCACGCACTGTTTCAGCGACCTCTTCAATGACCTCTTCTCAACTCACCATGTCACCTACACTTGACACAGATTGACAAATCTTCTTTTCAGCTTGCAGAACACTTCGATCTTAATTTAATTCTATCACCTCTAACTTATAATTTACATGAGCTGCTACGGACTGCAATACTGCCAGTCCAGTTTGAACTACGAGCTTGCACCTCTGCTCGCCTAGTTCATCCCTTTTAGCGGCCTCTCACTTCGACCAGCTCAGCCCGGACTACGAGCATTCATCTCAGTGAGCTCACTCAACTCATTCTCTCAGCAAGTTGCCACCTTCTTCTAGCTCAACGCGATCCATAGGCCTTGTACAACTCGCATAGCCTTAGTCTAGCTCGCGCCTTTGTGAGCTCGGTCCCCAGTCGACCAGTGCTGACTAAGGCTACTAGCATCATCCAGCTAGCACCTAATGAGCTCTTGCTCAGATTCACTCAACTTATTTCTAACACTCCATTTTTTTCGGCTTTTTACATTCTTACACCATTGTTAATACAACTCAACGTTACTTCACATTCATATATACTAATCCACAACATTTTAATAGCTTCACCACTCAAATCTAGGTCGTAACACCACAGTAAGTTGTGCGACAACACTTAAACATCATAAATCATAATTAAATTACTTCAGATCGATATTGATTCTCAGCTACACTACTTACCAGCTTCTTCCTCAGTCTCTTGCCTTACTCTCCCACTCGATTGCTACTTAAATCTTCAAATCTATATACAAAAATCTTATTAAACACTTGCACTTTCTCACCAGTATAAAATCATAAAAACTTACTCTTATCAGTAGATCTTACTAGATCTAGTTTCTAAATTTGATCTTCACCTTCCAGTAGCTTGATTTCCTCCAAAAATGGTAGAGATCTGGCTTAAACAATTGAAAATCTTCCTTCCCTCTCTCTCTGTCGACCACACTCTCTCTCTTTTTCTTTCTCTTCTAGATTTTTCTCTCTTCTGCTGACACACTCACCCCATTCACCTATTTATAGGCGTGAGTTAAACTCACTTTTAATCCTTAAATTTTCTTAAAACTACGGTTTTACCAGATTCTAGAGTGTTCTTCATTTTTCCCCAATGTCCTTGTCCCTTTTCTTTATTTATAATTTCGCCACTCTTATAAAAATATCTTATTAACATCAATTACACCTCAATTTTTATTATTTAAATTTTCTCTCAATCTTTCCAAAAACATTTATAAAAATAAAATTTCACTTTCAAACACTTTAAAATTCCTTTTTATTATTTTATAAACAAAAATTATCTTATTCTGTACATGAGTACAATACAACTCGGGAGAGAGCGCTCTGCATAGCTTGACCAAATCATGTTATATCAACTAAGGTTTTGACCTCTCGAACCCCCATCAGGTATTATTACCATTGATTTGCATTTTCATTATCTAATTCCTCAGCTTGCAGGAAATTCAAAAATTCAGAAAGTAGAATAGAGAATAAGATATCTTTGAAAGAGCAAAATAAACCTCATAATGAGGTGAATTAATTACAAACAAGGTAGAGTGTCCATAAAAAATACCCTAGTAAAGTGAGATGAATGAAATACAAAGTCATAAAAATTACAAGAAAAAGATTCAACTCGGCAAGCAAACCTACTTGAAGCCCTGGTCTTGGGAGACTACATCTGGGGACACTACGACTTCTCTTTTAGCCTCCTCCACTCTCCTCTCAACAACCTCAACATAGTCACCGTATGATGGGACAAAATTTGAAAAGGCAGCACGATAGGTCGAGACACATCGATTTTTACCAGCGAGCTTAAGCTTACAGTCTGAAGATCGTACTAAGAGTTGGAGGGCTAATGTTGTAAGTATATTTGAGACCGTATAAATGGGTCGGTAAAAGTCCAATGAACTAATTTAATGAATAGACCTAGTGGGCGAAGGCCCGGTTCGCCAACACCCAGTTTGCATAAACGAGTTCACAGTTTGCTAATGCAGCTCTCAGATCGTTGGTCAACCATAGTCCAGCTCACCTTATGTTCAGCTCGAGGTCGTCTATAGCAAGCTCCAACTCATAAGCTTGAACTACTCGATTAAGGAAATATTCCAAAAAGGCAACAACCTAAATTGAGGAAGAGTCAACTACCAGAATTAGAAACGGATTCAAATTTCTATGTTGGTAGAGTCTATTCTTAATATAGTGGAAATTGGTTTTAGAAGTATAATTAATGTGGAACTCTTTCCTATTTCACTTTTACTCAAACTATAATGCCCCACACTATAAATAGGGATTGAAATTTCATTGTAAATAGATAATACTTAACAATATACTATGACTTTACTAAAATCACTAGAGAACACAGTCGTGGACATAGACATTATTCTTAGGCTGAACCATATAAAAATCCTTTTGCAATCTCTATCCTTCCTTTTCTTTCTCCTCTGTTTTTGTTTTATTTCTCTTTAATTACAGGTATTGTTTCAAGAACTTAGGTCGATCAAATTCGGATGTCGACAATATGTAATTTAAACACAAAATTAACTAACAGTTATTATATGATAGAACAAGCATTTGGTATTAGATGATTGAACTTCTTCGACATATTGTAGTTGTTCAACTAGGTACTCATTCTCATTTCCAACATGATACCCATATCTATAACCAAATTCGTCTTTACCATTGCAATCCATGTTCTTACCCTTGGTATACCCTCCACCATCATCGAAGCCACATTTATATTTATCACTATTACCATCACCATCACGGTCATTGCAATCCATGTTCTTGTCCTTAGTATACCCTCCACCATCATCGAAGCCAAATTTATATTTATCACTATTACCATCGCCATCATAGTCATTGCCTTTCTTTTTATTCTTTCCTCCACCATCGCTATTATTGTCATCATCACCGCCATCGAGGCCATTGTTATCTTTTTTAATCTCATTATCATAGCTTGGCAAATAAATGAATTTTGCGAATAAGAAAAATTTGAAGTGCAGCAAATCCACAAAAACGAGTAAAAAAGTATAAGCCATATTGTTATTAGTCAAGACTAATAGTTTTTTGCAAGATAAGAGGTCCTTGTTGGTTTGTGTCGATATCGCTTTTTCAATAAGTCTTTTCACGCTTTGATGTGGTTGATGCTGAATCTTTAGTTAAAATCATTACATTGTTTTTTTATAATAATTTATCTATCATTTTATTCTGCTCTACTTTATAAGAATCTATGAATAATCATTTTTTTTGTCTCATTATATTCCCTTTTATCATTATATATCAATAACTTTGTACTTTGGGATATGATTTAGTAAGTAGTTGGGAATAATCTATACAACAGTGGAATCCGCTCTTTGCAAGAAATAAAGAAGTAGTTTTCTTAAGGGTTGATTCAAGTCTTGGAACAATAAGAGCGTTCAACTTTCTGTTCATATGTAAACAGAAAGATAAATTTATAAGTTATTATGAATACATTATTCATTAGAGAATTAATGGTACTTAAGGATCAAGATGTAATTAGAGGGGTATAACAGACATTTTGATCTAGTTCTAATTATGAACTATTTATGGAGGGTCAAATTATATGTAGTGATTAAATTAATGGACACTAAAAATTTCAGATTGTATAAAAATGTTTGTAGTTTTTAGAATGTAATCTTAGATTTTTAGTAGAATAGCTCTAAAATTAATAATAATGAATTATTTAATTAAAGAGTTTAATTAATAATTCTGATATTATTGGAGCGCAAAACTGTAGATTCATTAGGTCCTTTTGATAGCTCATTTCACTATAAGAAATGTGTATATAGAATATTGTAATTTGATCATTCAATTACAATTGTTATATAAATAGTAAAATATGTGTTCACTTGGTATTTGAATAATATTGATTATTCAAATTATTTAATAATTAATAATTAATTATTAATTATGAATTAATAATTATTTAATTAATTTTATAAGAGGTCTTTAATTCGATTCTCAATAGTGACCGAGTATAAATTAATTATGAATTAATTAGAGGTCACAAATTCGATTTCAAAATATAACATGAATTAATTCTGAATTAATTATGTTATATGAGGCAAACGTTTAATTTTAATTAACATGGGTTTAATATTAATTTTGATTAATTAAAACTCTAATTGGTTGTCTATAAATAGTAAAGAAATATATATATATATATATATATTTTAGAAGTTATTTTTGGTTTTGACTATACATTCTTTAAAAAAAAAGGAAAAACTTTTTTTTTTTTTTTACAGTATAATATTGAGAAGAAGAATCTATATCTTTCTTCTTTATATAACCAAAATCAATATTTACCTCTTACAAATATTGTTTATTCTTTTTAAAAAAGAAATTAATAGAAAGTGAGTACAATTCTATATAGTTGTGCCCACTCATTTGTTTCTTGGTATAGAGATATATCAGAGAAGGTAAGGTGGTAAGCAATCGATAGAGATCAATACAGAAGGTAAAAATCTGATTTTTATTTATTTATATTATTTTATTTCATTATTTTATGGATCTAGGGTTCCTAAGTTTTATAAAAAAGTTTTGAAACTTATAATTCTGCATATTATTATTATTATTTATAAAAACAATTGTTATTTTTTCCCTTCAGCTATTGCTTCCTTGTAAAGAGGTTAGATATGGGGATGGAGATTGATTTTCTGGTTCATATTTCTTTTGCAGTCATTCATGCACAAATATGGTGATAAACTCTTTCTTTTGTTCAAACAGGACGAGATTGAAATTGAGGCAACCACTTTACATGTTGGTAAGGCCATAGTTGTTGCCTCTGCTGAAGCTGAAATTACTAGTTTGAAGGAAGAAGATCAGCTAAAATGTGAGACTACACCATTTCCTATTATAGTAGCGATTACTTATTCCTTCGATATTCTCAAATATTCTCTTTGCTTGTAGTTCTCAAGTTATATCACCATGGAAGTTCAGTTTTCTGCTATAAAAGAAGACTTGGAGAAAGATCATGAGAAGTGGCGCATGCTCAAACCAATTATAAAAGACAGGTTAAGTTTAGCTTTTCAGTATTTAAATCAGATGCATTCTCCTTCTAGTGCAAGCATAAGCTTGGATTGAATGCTAAAATCAAGTTCGAATTTCATGAGGCTAATGTTTTTGAAGTTCCATGTCCCTAAAACTGAAAACATTTTTCAGTTCAAGTTTAAATTAGATCTGACTTGCAGGACACTTGAAAATAATTTCCCTTCACATAACCATTATCCCTAAATTGTTATTCAGTATTTATCAATATTGATATGTATGCAGATAAGCAGTGGCTGGAATTTTCCTATGTTTGAAGTTAAATAATGCTTAATAAACATTGCAAACATCATATCCCATTAACTTTCTTAGGATTACTTTTTGTTTGCATAGGTTGTTTTGCAGTCTGAGACAATTCAATAGTTGACTAAAATGTCACAAGCTTTGGCTTCATTGCACGAGGAAGCATCAGATTTGTGTAAAGTAGCAGATGCATTCAAAGCTGAATATGTAATTCTTGTGTTATTTTTTTTTACTCTTGTTTTTAAATAAGAGAAGCTTTAGCACAGAAACTGGTGTTGAAACTTTTTGGTAAGTTCAGTAATCACATAACGGCCAATGGTGAGGATGTAATGGAGTGTTTGTCAATACTTCAATTGCATTTTGAGAAATGTAACCAATATGAGAGAATGCAATAGAACTTGTATAACCATTTGCACAGTTGATTTTCAGTATTTTGAAAGGTTGGTTCCATTCCATGTATAATAGTTGATGAAACTGAATGATGTATTACTATGGTACATTAATTTCATGAAATGAATGCTCTTGATAGTTTCTATTCAATTTGATTTTCACTTAATCTTGGTTCAGCACAATTGTAACTCTAATATTTGTTAACATTCTTGTTTCCAAAAATTGTTATTAATTACAAAGAAAGGGCGCCCAAAACGATCATGTATCGCTCAACAATATTTTAATCCAATAATTGGTTTAATTCAAGCTTGAAATGGTAATACATTGAAGATAGAGTATGCATCTTTGTATAGCATTGGTGATACATATATAGATATATTCATTGGATCAACAAAGAACACAAAGTTAGAAAGCTCAAAAAAAATATGAAGGATATGTTTACTAATCATGATTCTTAATAAAGGAAAGAAAATTTAATTTGTTAAATATATATGCCTTCTTTTTTTTCTAAATGTGTGGACAATATTTGACTTCTCCACAATTGATTGCCATGGGATTCTTAACCTAGATTAAGATTCTTATGAAGGTTAAGATTCTTCTCAACCTAAATGTTGAGATTCTCAACTGTAGTTGAGAATCCCAACTTCCATGTTCAGAATCTCAACCTCTAAGTGAGAATCCCAACCTTTAGGTTTAGAATCCCAAATTAGAGATTGGGGCTTAACATTCAGGTTAAGCTTCAAGTTGAGATCCAAGCTTCAAGTTGAGATTCTCAACCTAAAGGTTAAAGTTCTAAATTTAGAGGTTGAGATTCTCAACTTTTAGACTGAGATTCCTAACCTCCAAGTTGAGATTTTGGGAACCTTTAGATATCTTTAGGATTCTTAAACCTGGAGATTAAGAATCTTAACCAACCTCTAGATTGAGATGTTCAGAATCCCAACCTCCAGATAGAGATATGTTGAGATTCTCAACCTAGGTTGTGTGAGTCAATGCGTTAAAAAATTGTATGAGTCAATGCGTTATATTATATCTACGTTCAATAATTCCTACTATATGAAGTAGACATTAAAATATTGTCATCAGGATACATTTTCTTGTGAAAGATTTTAAGTGTATTGTTGTTTGAGTATTCCTACTATTTGGGATGTGAATAATTGTATAAGTCATTGTCAGAATATTTGTTGATTAAATACACTCCTAGTAGAAATCACGGGTGCCATAACTTTTGTCCATTGACATTTTTTTTGCTTACTAAAATGTTTATTATAATTTCTTGAGAATTGAAAATTTGTCAACCCATACAACTTTTCTTTCTAAAACAATAAATAGTATTATTGATAAGTACTTCAAATTTAATGCAATCATTAATATAATAATGAGTTGGGATTAATTTTTGACAACTCTAGAAAGTTTCAAGGACTTCGCAATATATATTATCCAATAATTATTGGAAGCAGAGACGAGTACTTAGATCAAAACAAAAATCATCAACCAAAATAGAAAATCTATCATTTGACATTTCAAAAACAACATTAAACAAATCCAAATTCACCATATCAATTCATATATAAAGAAACCAATTCAAAAACCCATATCAATAACCAATTAGGACAAAGACAAACACCAAAAAAAAAAAAAAACACCCACAAATATATATATGATTGAGTCTCAACCCGAAGGTTGAGAATTGGGACAAAGACAAACACTAAACAAAAAACCCCACCAATATATATGATTGAGTCTCAACTCGAAGATTAGGATTCCCAACCTCCCGATTGAGATTCTCAATTTGGAGGTTGGATTCCCAGCATTTAGGTTAAAATTCTCAACTAAAAGGTTGGGAATCCCAACCTCTAAGTTGTGATTATCAAACTAAAGGTTGAGAATACTAACTTTTAAGTTGAGATTCTTAACTTGGGTTGAGATGTTTAACTTAAGTCTTAACTTGGGGTTGATATTCTAAACCTGTAGGTTAAGAATCTCATCCTCTAAATTGAGAATTTTAACCTGGGTTAAGAATCTCATTTTTAACTTTTAGATTGAGATTCTTAACCTTTAGGTTGGGAGTCCCAACTTGAAGGTTAAGAGTCTTAACCTCCAAGTCGCTACTTCAACTTGAAGTCACAACCTAGATGTTGAGACTCCCAACCTCAAGATTGAGATTCCTAACCTAGAGATTGAGATTCCTAACCTCCAGGTCTATTCTCAACCTAGAGGTTGAGATTTGTAGCCTCCAGGTTGAGATCTCAACCATATCTTTTTAAATGCTTGGTGTTTGTCTTTGTTAAGGTTTTAGTTATTGATATGGTTTTTTGAATTGGTTTCTTTATGGTGAAATTTGGATTTGTTTAGTGTTGTTTTTGAGGTGTCAAAATAGGGTAAATCATGTTGGCAAAAATATATGACTTTACTTAATATCAAGTGATTCATCCCTCTCTTGCAATTGGAATGTCAAATATGAAGTATTGGAACATTCATCTTCACAAGATTGCTCAAAAGAGCAACATTCATTGACACAAATGCTCTAACAACAATAGCAGGCGCACCAATAGGTTCACCAGTAAGAAAACTCTCAAACTTACTTCCTACATTCATTGCATATTCAAACTAAATGATGGAATTGCTACTAACATTTCTAACTATGCCATCATAACAAAATGAAAATATCACAAAGATTAGCCACTAAGATCTTGAATAAGGTTCCTAGTTCAAACAATCCCTGAAATGATTGAACCATCAGTTCTCTAAGGTAAAAATCATAAAGGAAAAAAATTTAATGCAAAGACAACCACATTGGTGGCATTAACTCATTCCATATATCTAGTAAAACATAAGCTACACGAAACAAAGACTCAACTTTTATAAAGTAAACACCTCGGTAAAAAATGTATTAAGTACACTATAATAAATTAGAACAGCTAATTTATTAATCATAAGCTACACGACTTGCTATTTTGCATGTTTCCATTCTTGCATAGCATTTCTCTGCTTCTCTTTGGTACTAGGAAGAGGTTTTCTTGAAACTAGTTATCAATGCATTGGTGTGTTCTAGAGATTCATTGGCTACCATTTTATGTAATGTAAGCTCTTTTGAGAGCAAAGTTACAATGTCCTTTTCCATTTCTTCAATATCTTTGCTCAAATTCAAATCAATTTTATCACAATCTGCACGTACAACAAGAAAATAACTTCATAATTTAAAAAGAGAAAGTGATAGTACTAAAATTATTAAAACAAGTTTTTTTCCCAAAACACATGGAGCAGAAAAAGAAATACAAACAACAGAGATGCAAAATGGATAAACTGACCTATAAATGTTCCATTGGTAAGTCCTACTCTTGCAAACAAATAAATGAAACATCGTTTAAAAGACGGTTGGAGAAAAGAACATAGTTTCAGAAACAAAATATTGAAACTCTAAGAACATCACACTGCAAACCATGAAATAAATTTGACAGAAGTATTAGTTTTAAGGTTCCTCGTATCTTTTAATTTGAAATTTATCTTCATCAAGATAGCATTGTAATTGATTGTATTGTAAATTTATAACAACAAAGGAGCAAAGAACGATTGTTCCTTTAGTTCTAAAACTACTGAGCCTGAATGTGATATCCTCATGTTTCATTATTCACTTATAAATATGACAAGTCTTAGGAAGAAGTTACTGGTACAAGGCCATGACATGAGACACCTAAGCAGCCTGTTCTCATAAAATTGTAACCATTTATTGATGGGTAATTCCTAATGCACTATTTACAATAGATTATGTGCAAGTATACACGATCATAATATAATATAATGACAAATCAAAGTCGTTCCCACAGAGACAATTACTACTTTTACGTATCAATTACCAGGATTAATTAACAACTTTATTCAAACTACCAAGATTAAAAGAGAATTGAAATTGCTCAAATAATTAATAACAATAAAAATAGAAATTAAATAAACAAACAATTTAACCAATAGAACTAACAGTAGATGAATAGATCTAAGGCACAATCTCACATTTTTATTTTATCAACCTATTCTCATTTTATTTTCACAAAAATAATTAATTTTATATTGTATCTAATCAGGTAAAACTCTAGATTAATTACTAGCCTTTGTCGAATGGTCAAGTAATATTATCCAGAATAATTAATCTACTATATGTTTATGTAGATTAAACAATTCTGAATTCATTAAGTCTCAATTACCCACATAAGATTATACAATCCTTACAGATATATGTCTATCTTATATGGATTATGTCATTTTATTGACGTTTAACACATGATACCTTTGTCAAGCGCATCATGATCACAATATTTATCAATTACCAGACTTTATTTAACTGATAACACTAGGTTCCAATAAAATGGAATACAAATATAAAAGAAAATAATAATCAATTAACATGAAAAATCCTTGAATAGATGATGAAATAAATTAGCTATATTGTATCCTTAGAAATTAAGTTTAGTTTGACATATGGTTGAATAACACGGTGAATAAAACTGAAACAAAAATAATCAACATTGATTTAATAAACCAAAAAGATAAAATAGTCATTGTATTCTTTGACATGCTTTTTCCCTTTGAACACATAGGAGCACGTTGAATTCTTGCAATGCTAAAATTGCTTTGAAAATTCCACTACGCTCAAAGTCTCTCTACTGTCACCTAAAAGATCCTAGAAAAAAATAAAAATCAAATATCCCTTTATTGTCTACAAAAAGTATGAATTTATATGAGAGGGGGAAATATTTTTCAAGCATACGATTGACTTCCTTCCCTTAATTCTCTGTTGAGCTGCCAACTAAATCTCTCCAATTTTTTTTTTTTTTCAAGATGCTTTCCTTTCAATACCATATATTGCCCTCTTGAATCTCTGCTTTGAATGTCATGAGATGTTTTGCTTACTGCCATGATTTTCTCTTAAAAAATCATCAAAACTACTATTCAAACTTCCTTAAATAAAAAGATCCACTTTTGTGTATTTGAATTCCTGCTAAAATTGAGGATCTAAAGCTTTTAAAACATGCACACATCACTACACAAATCATTGGAAGTGTTCCCACAAACTCTAGTGCACAATCTTATGTAGTGAGCTTCTAGAAGTTGCTTGAATGATTAACGCACAAGTTTTTGACTGGTTAAAACTCCCATACAGGTTATTCATGCGTTAAACAAGGCTAAGCCCAGGTGCAGTCCATTCACACAGGTAGCAGGCCTATAGAAACTCCCAGTGCCCACTTGCTAGTTTGGGTTGTAGGTTCATAACCTGCTGCCATGGCTTGCACAAAAAAGCCTCTCAACTTTTAAAAATTCAACTTTGATCCTAAAAATTACAAGAAAGTCCCTCCATTAAATTTCTACACAAAACACTCAGAAAACATTAGAACACCCTATTTTACTCAAGTTTTCATCACAAAAGCATCGGTTGAGAATATAAAATTGTGTTTAATTTTAGCCCAATCACTTATTATTCTTCATTTTTTAATTTTCAACAACCAATCAAATGAACCTACACTTACTAGATATTAATCATATACTATGAAATACATGTTAGTAGTAATCTACAAGTAGATGTGCACAAATTAAGACACTAAACAATTTGGGCAATTCACTAATATATATAGCTTGCCTTCCTCATTCATCCATGACAACATAAACAAACATGTACCGTATACTTTGAAGAATGTTAAACATATCAGTATGAAATTTGAGTATTCATCAAATAGGAATGCTCAAAGCAAGTAGACAAAATTGAGTTTTAAAGCAAGCAGAGAAAATTGAGTTTCCAATTTGAAACAGAGAAACTACATTATAGTTGTGGTCAAGAATAAAGATATGTAACTGTACAATGAAAAGCAAGCATAGAGAACTCTAATGACTAAGTTGTAAACTCAAACTAACTAGGCAGAGAATAAATTTTGAAATAAATATCAACAATGCAAGCATCATTAGGACAAAATACATACCAAATCATATGAGGCCTACCAATCAACCTAACATCACCATAATTAGAAGACACACAGTAATTAGAAGAGACATAAAAATTAAAAGATACTTTGCGAACCATTGGTATGTAATATAAACTTTGCTTTGAATCTCTGCTAAATTCGAAATTAATCATAAGAATGCATAAACAAATGAACCTCTCATTTCAAACTAACTCATTGCACTATGCTGTGCCGTTTTCAGATTTGTTTTAGAACTAGCAGATTTTGGTTTAGACAGTGAAGAGCCAAATGCTTCCAGAGCATCCAGGAAGAATCTTTTTTCAGGGACTATACTGTCTCTTTCCATAAACTTTGTCAATTTCTGTACAAGCTCCTTTATATTGGATTTAGTGTAGGCCTTGTAAAGAAGTTTATAAGTTGATGAATCTGGAGTCATCCTCATATCTCATTCCTCCTCAAAAAGCAAATCAGCTTTGATGGGCAAACCATTCAGGCAGTAAACATCAAGCATGGCATTCAGGGTTGAAAATTTCATCTCCTTCCTAGACATAACTAAATCATCAAATATTTCTTTGGCCTTAGAAATGCAGGCACAATAACCATACATCGTGATGAGACTTTCATATGTAATGAAGGATGGTGTGTATTTCATATCAATCATTTTTCAAAGACATTTTCAGCTCTCTCTTCAAGCCTTGCTTTATCATAGTTTATGATTGAGTTAAATGTAAGCAGTGTCGATTTCTCCTTGGAGTGCAACAAGCTCTTATACACTTGCTCCATCTTATCAAACTATCATGAGTTCATCAAAACAAAACACACACACACACACACACCAATAAAATCAAACCAATAGATACAGACTAAAAGCTGAAATTTTTCAAGGAAGCCACATAAAAGAATCAACACTTCAAGACATTTACACTAAAAAAATCAAATTTTGAACTCAATTCACTAAACATTATACAACATCAACATTTATCATATCAAACTAAATAACAAGTTCATTAAAACCATTAAAAACACCAGAAAAAGCAAACCAATGCACATACACAAAAAAGCTAAAATTTTTTAAAAGAGAAGAAAACAGTATGGGTTACTTACCACCTTGACATATTTGTAAAGGGACTTCACCAACTGCTCTTTCTCAGTGACACTCCTCATCAAGACCCGCACCATCTCCCGGGACTACGGGTCCTCGCTTTTGCTACCACCCGTTTTCCTTTAGGGCCGGGTCAAGACGCATGATATATGGGTGCTTCGAGTGAATGAAAAAGCAAAAGAAGAGAAACAGGGTGAAGAGTTGCAGAGAGTGAGAAGAAAATTTCATAGCGAGCTTTTTTGGGTTTTTCCTTTTTTTTTTTTTGTGGAAATAGGAAAAGCTTTAGAAGTGTTGAGAGAAAACTGAGAAATGCTAAACTGAAAAGATCAAAGGGCCATTTTCGTCCACAAAAAGTTACTGGTCAGCTTGTCTCTCTCCAAAGGTCATCTCGGGCATTTCCTCTTTTTTAAAGTCCAATCTCATGGTTTGCATGTCCAAATGTGTGATATGGGCTTGGGCCAATTGGGCCTTACACCTTTTTTACAAGACTCAAATCTTATTTAAAGTAGGGTTACTTGCACAGAAGATCAATGGTAGGGGTGGGCATTTGGGTGTTCGGTTTGATTCCTACTAGAACCAAACTGAACTAATAAACTCATTGGTTTTCAAAATGAGAATTGAATATGGATATATGAAACATGGAAACCGACCTAAGCTGAACCGGATTGGTTCGGTTCGAGTCGATTCCATGTTTAACACCAAAGCGACATTATCATACATTCATTCTCTTACATATTCAACTTAAATAGAACTCAAACTCCATCAAAACTCAATCAAACAAAATAATAAAAAAACCCACCACACAATAGATCCTAAACCAAAAAAGAAATAAAAAAAAAAACCCACCACACAAAGGGCCCAAACCACAAATAAATAAACCCATTAAGATGGACAAGATCGATTGCTGATAGAGGCAAAAAACGATCATATCGTTTAGTGAAAGAGACAAAGACGAACAAGATTGGTGATAGGGATGAGATCGGTAAGGTCAATGGCCACGTGAAAGGTGACTTGGGGTTCCAATTGGCTATGGGACAAGGAAGAAGAAGAAAAAAAAAAAAGAAGATTAATGAAAGAGGCGAAAAAAGATGATATCAGCGATAGCGACGAGATTGGCGACATGATCGACAAAGTGAACAATGACTTAGGGTTTTGATCGATGATGGGATAAGGAAGAAGAAGAAAGCAAAAGAATATGGAAGAAGAAGAAAGACAAAAAGAAGAAGAGAAATAAGGAGGAAGATGATGGAAGAAAACTAGTGATTGATAGTGAGATAAGAGAATTCTAACTTCTGATGTTCTAGATGGTGGGTTGTGCTTCTATAGGGATATATGCAAATTACACATGTGACCCTATAAATTGCACAAATCATCCATGTACCCTTATACCGGGTGTTTCATGGATTGGGTCCATTCTATATATCCAGAATTGATTCGATCCATGAGACATAGTGTTTTTAAAGTAAAAGGTCCAAACATCTTGACATTGAACATGGAAATCAACTCGAACACCCACGGCTCAGTTCGGGTTCGGTCATTCGAGTCAATTCTATGTTTTCATGCCCATTCCTATTCAATGGCATTCTTGAAGTGGCATCAATAGGAGTCTTTTACACATGTCTTAGTTGACATGTTCTCCATGTCAATGAAAGGTTGTTAAATAGTCTTGAAAAACATTAATAACTGAAAAATATCCAATTAGAGAGAACCATATAATTTTTCTAAAGATGAAAAGTATCCCATATTTTTCAATAACACACTATCCTAGAAAAATTGATAATGAACAAAAAAATTAATGAAGATAACTATTTTTTTTGAATGACATATCATATTAATCAACACTTTCGCATTTGGAAAAGTAAGGGAAAAAAAAGTAACAACAATAAATTTTAAATAAAGTTTCTCCTTATAAATTAAATAATAAATATATTATTTTAAAATTTGGACTAAAGTTTAAAGATACTTTCAGCTGGTCCTAACCTATACTTACATAACTAAGTATGAAATTTTCTTAAACCTCCCAACATTGATCCTATTGTCATATTTGATGAAAATCCAACCATAATTGGCCCATAAGAAACACTCGTCAAATTCACTTTTCTATATTGTCCAAGGATTGCCCTTAACTACTTATTCTATGATCACATCAAATTCTATAACCCCTCTTGATCAGTCTGCAACAATAGAGTCCATGACCATACTATCCATATTTTCATATGAAACATTAAAATTTTCTTGCACCTGTCCTAGTCCTTATGATTCAATCAAAAAAAGGGCTCCATGGACAAAATATTTTCTTGCATCATTATTTTCCTACCCAAGGAGACTTATATAACTGAGTACAACATTTTCTTGAACCTCCCAACATTGATTCTATCATTATATTTGATGAAAATCCAACCATAATTGGTTAACAAGAAACACTCATCAATTTCACTTTTCTACGTTTTATCCAAGGATTGCCTGTAATTACTCCTTCCACGATCATATCAAAATCCATAACTCCTCTCAACCAGTCTACAGCAATAGAATCCATGGTCATATTGTCCATATTTTCATATGAAACATTAAAATTTGCTTGCACCCGTCTTTTCTCCTTATGATTCAATCGAAGAAAAGGTTTTGTGGAGAAAACCGACCCAAAACCAATGTGTGTTGGCTTTTATTTTTGAAAACCAATTAGACTTGAAATGGGGTTGGAAATTGGCATGGACCAATTCTCTTTGATTTCTCTCTTTAACTAACGACTAGTTTAGAGAGACAGAAAACAATGAGGCTCTTGGAATTGCCACAAAGTTACTAGAATTGAGAGAGATAAACAACCTTAGAGGATTTTTCGGTGTCACCAACTCAAAAGTGGTGGTCGAGTGCCACGAGATCCAGATCCACTGTGGCCACGCCCAAACTCGACTGAACTAAGTCTTCATTGTCTCAGATCCAATTTTAAGTCTTTGATGATGGAGACCCAAATTAGTGACCCACTTGGGTCTCCACTATTAGAGACCCAAGTGGTCTACAATTGGAGACCATGCGATGGAGACCATGGTCTCCATATATGGGATGGAGACCAACTATTTTTATATTTTATATTTTTAATCTCTTTTTTTTTTTAACATTTGAGGGTTAAAAGACAAAATTGCCTTTAACAGATAATGAAATGGTAAACTTTGATTGGCTTAATTTTAAATATTTATTTAATAGAACATAAAAAGATCAAATTGTCCCTTAATGATTGTTTTAAAGTTTGGTCAATGACTCGTTAACTAATAGTTGGAGTCTTTTTGTTGAGTTTATGAAATTTGATATTAATGTGAAGAGGTTCATAGTAGTCATATTTTTTGTAATATTAGCAAACGTCGAGGGTATTTATATATGTTCCCAAATACACGTATTGATATAAAGCTCTCTAATCCAATATTTTGAAGTATAACTTCATGCCCTTTTTATGAGTCCCACCTATTACTAGAAACATTTATATCATTTCTTATCATTCGGTATTGCTATGACCTTCACGAAGTTCATAGCAATTTATCTAATTTTAGCCAATGCCAATTCCACCTCATCAACAAATATTGGATTGGACAAAAAATTTATCCAATTCCATCCCATCTTGGCTAGCTAATACGACATTAGTATTCATAGGAGAATGTGTAGCATGATTCTACTTTATTCATGGCTTCATTTCGTATGATTCATTTCCGGCTCATGTAAATTGAATATACATATTGCTTCGAAAAAGTTTATAAATTGAATCAATAAGTTGTCTTTCATATTATTTGCAGCAATGTATAAAATAATTTATCTTCTACCAATTAGAACTTAGATAATGTCAGGACCCTCCCAGATCTATATCTTGAATCTGAGAAGATCTTGAGACAGTAGAAAATTTTCATGAATTCTAAACTTTATACTATCAAAAATCATTTAGGAACTTGATAAAGAATAGGGTATTTTAATAAAATTTTGATAGCATAACGATTATTTATTAAGCTATGCCACCCTGTAATAAGGAAAAATGCACTTATAAAAAATTCATTTTCATCCTCAACTACTTAAGACCTCCAGTCCTATTTCTAATTCGCATTTCAACATCCTGTCAAATCTCACAAGTATAAGTAAGTGCATTAAAATGCTTATATAATCAAACTAAGTATTTACACAACTAACAAAGTTTGTTGCACTTTATAAACTCATGTATATATGTGCATGCAAAACATATATACACCGATGTATATTATGAATGTTTCAAAATGCATATAGAAATATCAAAAGAAGATTTTTCATGCATCGTTGCTCGAGTAGCCCACCTTTGCCCATTTGGATGCTTCCCCTATGACTTGGCAGATCCTTGGAAAAGGGTTTTAATTTTAAAAAGTGAGCACAAATGCCCAGTGAGTGGATAAAAATTTTGAAAACCGATGAAATTCTTCAAGGCAAGAGTTAATGTAATTTAGCATATATGAAATGAAAAATATAAATGATTCATGTTCTAAAATAATTAACCTTTTTACTGAAGCTTTAACCTAGAACTTTATATCATAGCAACCGAATTCATTTGCTTAGATTATCTTGAATAAAATTAATGTTTAAATTCTACACCAAACTAGTACCCAGGATTTCTAGTCATGCGTGGTGGAATTTCTCATCACATACATAGAGCGGGGATAACTTCTGGGGGAGGGGGAATTCTGGTCATGCGTGGTGAAATTTTCTCATCACACACGTAAAGCAGGGATTTTGCCATCCACTTGCGAGGCAACTAATGGCTTAGACTTCTCTCAATCCCAATGACTCACTTTTTGACTCTTGCTGCGCGTGTTTTAGGCACTATTCTGATTCCAGGACTTACGCATGTGATGCCTACTCTGATTATTAGAGGGGAGGGTACATTTTGGTGTTCTAAAGACATTTCTATTTTTCTTTCTTTCATTAGTTCTCCTCTATAACATTTGTACAAGAAATTTATTCAATTATTTCTTTCCAATACTTTCCATAATTAATATTTTTAGTTTGCATTCCAATCTTATTCATGTATATACATTTATATATATGACCAAAATCATAGCTTTGCTTACAAACTTATACAACTCTTTACAAACTTTCATCAATTACAAAATTTCATAAATCAAAGTAAGTTCACATAATATATAATGTAATTAACTTTATAAATTCACAAAAATCATTTTAGAATCAATACAAAATATAAATTTCAAGAAAGTCAATATAATTTGAAACAATCAAAAGGCTAGCTTTCTAGTTTCATGAAATAATTAAATTAGTATGGTTTCTAGTCTCACCTATCATAAAAATTACAACCATAATTTTAGTTTCATATATTAGAAAGTATACTTCATGGTTTCAAGACACAATGCACACCTTATGGAGCCCTAACTCATATACTAAAATTTAGGAAATACCATTTAGAGTTTAGAATCATTAACCATACTTTAAAGGTTTCAAAACAATGTATTGAAATTTATTTCTTATACATCACCATTCTAATCATAATTCATCCATTTTTTTAATCATAAAACACATATAAAGTTCTTAAGGTACACTTAAAAATACTAAGAAAAACTTCAAATTCCTTAAATCATAATACATATATATATCTTAAAATTTGAGAAAACTTAAATCATCATAAAAATTGTTTCATAAAACAAGTTAAAGGGAAATTCCACTCACTAGTTTATCTCCTTGAGCTTATGGGATCCCACTTGAGCTTGCTTTTTCCTTGTACCCTTGCTCACCTAAAACAATCATCAAAACTTATTTAGGGTTTGTAAAAGCTAAACCATAAAATTGGATGAAATTTGAAACAATTCTCACACTAAAATTCCTTGTCCAAGCTTTCTTATTCTCCTTCTCTTCTTCTTTCTTTCTTCTTCTTTTTGATCTTTCTTTCTACTATGGTGGGGTTGCCATTCGGCCAGAGGTGAAAATGTGTATGAATGGCCTTTTTGTTTTACAAAATATCACTTATATACATGGTCTCATGCATGGTAAAATTATTGGCCACTTAACCCCTCTCTTGACCACTCATTTTATAAAAATCTAGCCATTTATTTCTTGCATTTCCAACTTTGCCCTTTTTATAACTTTTCATTTCCATGCTTCTCCTTTTTAGAAATCTCTTCTTTTTCCATCGATTGCCCTTCACAATTTCTAAAATTCCATATAACTCCTCTCTTGTGAATTGGACAATTCTACCCTTCTAACTTCTTCCTTTTTACATTTTTATCTTTTGGTGGTTGTACTTAGAAAGCTAATTGAGTTTGTTTTGAGAGCAATTTGGGCCTTACTAATCTAATTGGGCTCACCCTAAATTAATTTACTTATTGGGCTTTCTAAAAAAAAATTCTAAATAAGCCCTTTTTACCTTTTTAGTTTGCACCCCATGTAACTTCCATAAGAATTGTATATATATATATATATCCTATTCAGACTTTAAACTAATTTTGATTTGGGGTGTTATAGATAATGTTTAACATATAATCATATCCTAGACAATAAATGTAATCATACCCCTATAATTTTAACTTATCTTTTACTCATAATAAAATATTTATAGTAATTATATCATATTACCACAAAATGACATTTTACTTGATATAAACCTTAGAGATGGAAGATAGATAACTATAGGTGAAGTACTCCCAAAGCAATAACCAATTAAAATCCAGATTTTGTGTAGATGGAAGAAACCAACTTTGTAATGGCAAGTCAATTTAGATATTATATTATAGCCCCATCCGTCTCAATTATCTTCTAAATGTACCATTACCACAATAGATTGGCTTGTGTATACATGATATTATAATGACTATAGTATTACCACAATAAAAAAGAAAAAACAAACAAAACAATTAGGAATAAGATTGTACAAAGATGAGAAAACAACACACTTGAATACATAAAGGAATTCGAAACAATGCAACTCTAAAACGAAAGCTATAATTGATTAGACATTCTTTTCGAGCCTTGAGTTTATATAAATAAGAAACGAAGCTTGAGCATGAAAAATGGAATAATGTAGCTTAGCAACTATAAATTACTGTGACTTGTAATTTTATTAAAGAGAAGAAGTCGAAACTTCACAGGCCACATGAATAAATTTAGTGAAATTGAATATAATTAAGATCGCCAGGGATATCGTGGCTCCTTATCTCCAACGTGATATAATCCGTCAGCTCTTACAGCCCAGTTACAATGTCTACAAGTGTCCCTCGACTCTTTGTATATAGCAAATGAATGAGATACATTTCTCCATGAAAATCTGCAATGAAATAAAGTGCCTGGATATCTGAAAACATTTGGGTGAAAATGGAACAAGTAGGCTTGCAAATTATGAATGATATGCGGCCCAAGATCATCATCTCTGGATTCACAATGAACTTTGAGATCTATCCCTACACCAAGTTCATTTCTGATATTGACTTCCACCATTGGTCTTTCAAAAGGATTTTTAAAAGCCGATGCTTGACATGCAATATTTAGAACCAAGAGAAGCAAAAGCAATTGAAAAAGATATTTGTTGAGAGGACTCATGATTATTAACTCCTAATTAATAGAGCAATGGAGATCTCTCCTTGTGTAGATTTTAAAGGGGTGTATTCAATTTATAATTTATTGGAATTTCTATATTTAAATGGATTTCATTCTAGGTGTATTTAATTTAGATTTGTATGAAATTCATTAAAATTTAGGTGTATTCAACTTAGACATGTATGGAATCCAACGAAATCTAGGTGCATTCAAAAAGTTATTGACTTCACAAATTTCATTTATGTGATGAATTTGGAAAAAATTTGGATGGATTTTCAATTTATTTTTATGAAGAAATAAATTTGTAATAAATCTCTTCATGCTGCTATAATTTAGGTGTGTTCAATTCAGATTTGTATGGAATTCATTGACATTTAGGTTGTTCAATTTTGATTTATATGGAATCCAATATATTCTAGTTGTATTGAAAAAGTCATTAACTTCACAGATTTCATTTAAGTGATGGATTAGATAAAATTATGGTGGATTCTAAATTGATTTTTATGAAGAAAGAAATTTGCAATAAATCCTATCATTCTCCTAAAATCTAGGTGTATTCAATTCAAATTTGTATCAAATTCATTAAAATTTAGGTGTATTTGATTCAGATTTGTATAGAATCCAATAAATTCGAGGTGCATTCGAAAAGTAATTGACTTCATAGAGTTCATTTAAGTAATGAATTTGGACAAAATTTGGATGAATTTTAAATTGATTTTTATTAAGAGAGAAATTTATAATAAATCTTATCATTGTCCTAAAATCTAGGTATATTTAATTCAGACTTGTATGGAGTCCAATGAAATCTAGGTGCATTCGAAAATTTATTGACTTTACAGATTTCATATAAGTGTTAAATTTGGATAGATTTTAAATTGATTTTTACAAAGAAAGAAATTTGTAATAAATCTTATCATTCTTCTAAAATTTAGGCGTATGAAATTCATTAAAATTTAGAGGTATTCAATTCAGATTTGTATGAAATCTAATAAAATCTAGGTATATTCTAAAAGTCACTAGCTTCACAAATTTTATTTAAGTCATGGATTTGGATAAAATTTGGATGGATTTTAAACTAATTTTTATGAAGAAAAAAATTTGTAATAAATCTTATCATTCTTCTAAAATCTAGGTGTATTCAATTTAAATTTATATGAAATTCATTAAAATTTAGGTGTATTCAATTCATATTTGTATAGAATCTAATATATTCCAACTGCATTGGAAAAGTCATTAACTTGATAGATTTCATTTAAGTAATGGATTTGAATAAAATTTTGATGGATTTTAAATTGATTTTTAAAAAGAAAGAAATTTATAATAAATCTTATCATTCTCCAAAAATCTAGGTGTATTTAATTTAGATTTGTATGAAATTCATTAAAATTTAGGTATATTCAATTCAAATTTGTATGAAATCCAATAAATTTCAGGTGCATTTGAAAAGACATTTACTTCACAAACTTCATTTAAGTGATGAATTTGGAAAAAATTTGATAGATTTTAAATGAATTTTTATTGAAGAAAGAAATTTGTAATAAATCTTATCATTCTCCTAAAGTCTAGGTGTATTCAATTAAGATATACATACAATTCGTTAAATTTTAGATATATTCCAATAGGATCTAGATGCATTCGAAAAGTGATTGACTTTATAGATTTCATTTAAGTAATGAGTTTGAATAAAATTTGGATGAATTTTAAATTGATTTTTATGGAGAAAGAAATTTGTAACAAATCTTATCATTCTCCTAAAATATAAGTGTATGCAATTCAGATTTGTATGAAATTCATTAAAATTTAGGTGCATTCAATTCAGATTTGTATGAAATCCAATTAAATCTAGGTGTATTCGAAAAGTCATTTACTTTATAGATTTCATTTAAATGATGGATTTAGATAAAATTTGAATGGATTTTAAATTGATTTTTATGAAGAAAGAAATTTGTAAGAAATTTATCATTCTCCTAAAGATTTCATTAAATTTCTCAAAAGGGGATTTAGCAAAATTACCCTTTTTGGAACCTTATTTACATAATTATCCTCTCACTTAAAACAATTACAGAACTACACTAACTTATCCAAAATACCCCGAATAAAGTAAAACCATTTCATTAATAAAATTTTTCTTTAAATTTTACTTTGAATGGAAGAAAACTTGAATAAAGTTGAAGAAATTTGGTTGTTGATAAAGGTAAGTACTTATAATTAAGCTTTTAGGGAATTAGATGATTATTTTTTTGAAAGGAATGAGTAAAAGTGAAAAATTGATGTTTGTGTCAACACATGACTCGATATCAAATCATGTAGTAACTTGAAGTTATAATTTTGAGCCGATCAAGTCAAAATTATAACTTTGGGTTAGCAAATAGCCTGATATTGGGTCACGTGGCTAATTCGAAGTTATAATATTGACTAGATTGGGTCAGTAATAATTTTTGATCTGTTTCAAGTCTAAAATAAGCTCTTGGGCTCGGACTTGACTATAGTTCCAAAAATTGCTACTTACTAATCAATTGGCGAGAAAGTGGCTAGTGATTTATCTATTATTCAGTAAGTAATAAGCAAGTACTATTGACCGATGATGCAACATGTATTTCCATTGAGTTTTCGAAAAATCAAAGAAGATTTATATCATTTAATCAAAACTTTGATATTAGTGTAATTTTAACAAACATCAAGGAAGGTTTGTGAAATTTGCCCATTATATATAAATGCCCTTAAACATACCCTAACCATATTTTTCTTTCCTCTCCTACCTCTCTCCTCCAGCCTTCTCTCTTCTCTCACCTCATCTCACGCCGATCGATCTATTATCATTACTGTCGTAGCTGCTCCATATCATCATTATCATTACCACATCAGAATACCATCATCAACCACATAAAACCTGACTTCAACCTTATCCACCCACACTACCAAGCCATACTAATCCTAACCTCATCCATCACCACAACAACTAGCAATCTCTTCCTTCTCCTCTCTATCTACTATAGACCCTAATTTTGTTTCTTGCCTTCGTCATCAACAATGGCATCGAGCATGTTTTATATACATCAACTATTTGAAGAAATGTCCAATGATTTTTTTTTTCTTTTATTTCTCCCAATATTTTTACTTTTAGTTGTATTATTGTATACATATATGTTCTTGATTAAAAGTTGTCTGATTTGTATTTTTGTGTTAGAATTAATTGTGTTTAGCTTTTTCTTTTTCCTTTCTTTTGTTGAAAATTTTCTAGTCAAGTGTGGTGGTTGGGTTCACCGGTTCTAGGCCAAGTTGGACTGATTACTCAATCAAGTTGTCGACGTTGGATTTCAGTCGACGAGTAATCAATGCCCAATACCTGCAATCAATGTGAGAAAGCACAAATACCAAGAAAGGACACAGACAAATACCAAGAATCAAACGAGGAACATGGATCTTTTACGTGATTCAACAATAATAGGCCTACGTCCACGACTGTCTTTATCTTAAATTTTGCAGAGTGACAGTATATTATTGATTATTTTCTGATCATGTTACAATGATTTTAATCCCTATTTATAGGGAAAGAGGTGTTACAATTCTAGTTGTAGCAAATCAGGAAAAGAATCCTGAATTAATTACATTCCCAAATAATCAGGAAAAAATAAGGAAAAGAATTATACATTAATTATACTTCCTAATATGTTTGAATAATATCAGGAAACTGCTCCCATAAAATCAGGGATAACGTTGATTCGGTTTGAATTCGAGTAGACTTCCATATCTGATGAGGAAATCACGGTTTGATTGGGTAGCTGCCATATTCGGAGAGAGAATTATGGTTGAATCAGGTAACTGCTTGTTCTGGAAGATACTGTACTAATTACACCTTTGAGCGAGCTGCTGACTATGGCGGTCTGTGAGCTTGAGCTCGCATAACGAGCTACGTATGAGGCGAACTTATGGAGCGAGCTGAATCTTGGCTGTGTCACGAGCTTGTTGGACTTAGAGTCATTTGGGCCTAGGCTGATGGACTTTGACTGGGTTGACTTTTATCGGGCCTTCTTTTTGGGCCTAGATTGGGCTTTTACCAGCCCATTTAATGAGTCCGAAAAATACATATAACATTAGCCCCCCAGCTCTCAGTTCGCTTCTGCGAGCTGGGAGCTTGAGCTTTGCTGGTAAAAGCTATCTTCCTTGGCACGCTAACCTTCATAATTGCTTCTGTGTACTTTCAAATTCCACCTTTTTAGTTGCGACACGTGGCGGTCATGCAGGTGGTAACTGAGACGACGTCTGCACGTCCTTTACACGCGTATTTAATGCGTACGTCTTTCAACTGACGGCTGCATGATTTCCAAAACCGTGCTTCACGCTGCACCGTCAGATTTATGACGGTTACACTTTTCAAAGATCTGACGGTTGGGGTTCACGCTCACTTGTCTATATAAATTGATGAACCCTTTTCATTTTCTTCTTTCATCTGTCATTTTCTTTCAAAGCAACTGAGCACACAAGTTTTAGAAGACGAACCGTCTTTGCACAAAACCAGCCTTTCCAATCGCCGTTTTTCTTCCTCTTCAGAGATTCAAGGTAAGGCATCTTTTTCTTCAAACTTTTTGTTTTTGATTTATTTTGTTTCACCACCATTGTTGTACCTGCCATGAAGTTTTGTCATACCTTCATTATTCTGAGTCTTCTGTTTATTGAACATGGCGTTTCTTCTTCTGATTTAATCTAGTTTTTTTTTTTTTTTTATTTTTATTTTATAACTTTGCTCAGATGTCTTCAAGCGGAGCTCGTAAGGGAATTATTCCAATCAGTGAAGCTCGTGAGCGAGATGAAGCCCGAGCTCATGCTATACAGGGAAGAGCAGCTCGGGATACGTTCGCTCGTCATCCTTCATCGTAAAGCGTCCTGATGTGGAAGGACTTGTCACTCAATTCCACATCCCTTTGGGTTGTCGTGCACTGCTACCTAATTCAAAGAATCATGCATGTTATCCACCCAGGGGATTCATTGCCGTCAGCGTTCAACATTTTGAGCAGGGGCTACGGTTCCCCATTCAACCGTACTTGATCGCATTTCTTAACAAGGTCAAGCTCATGCCATTCCAGTTGACTCCAAACTCTTATGCGCAGCTGACCTCGCTGGCCGTGGCTTTCCTCAGAAACGGCCTTCGTCCCCCTACACCAAAAATTATACAGCAGTTTTACTCCTTCAAGGCTCTGAGTGCAGCAGAATGAGAGAAGCCGGATGGTATTTATTACCTCACAGCCCGTCCGTCGAAATACAAAGATTTCTTGCCCAAAGGAGAAGCGAAGGACAAATCCAACGTTGGGCCGTATAAGATAAGTTGGTTTTACGTCTCGTGCCCCTCTTTCGCAGATCTTCGAAATTTCAACTTCGTCCTGAAACCAGGTATACAAAAAGGAATATAGTGAGCTGATTTTATTTTGTATCTTTATTATTATTATTTTTTAATTATTTGCTGTGCAGCGCTGAAAATGGACGAGTCCCCTCTTAGCAGTGAGGAAGAACGAGCTCTGGACAAGCTCGCAATTTCAGAGGACGCGGGAATCAGCAGTAAATTTGACGATATTGTCCTTAGAGCCTACGACCTTGCTCCTCCTAAGGAATCCCCTCTTCTGTGATCTGAGGAGGACATAGGCAAGACTAGCGATAACCCTAGAATTCCTTCTGTTTTTGAAGTTCCAGTTCAAGTGGGGGACACGTCTGCTTCCCGACCTCTGCAACCAATCTCTTCACAATCAGCGGGTGCAACTCGTTCACCTTCTCCAGCTCGAAAGGCTTCTACCCAAGGTGCTTCTGCTCGCGCCTCATCTAAGGCGAAATCGTCTTCAGCTCGCACCCCATCAAAGGCGAAATCGTCTTCAGCTCGCACCCCATCAAAGGGTGCATCTCGAAAAACAACTTCTCTAGCTCCTACCCCAGCTCGGACAGGATCAGATTTAGCCCACACAGCTTCTACTGTACAGGTTGACTCATCCTTTTCCCCACATCACATATCTACCCCAGGGGTTTCACTGCCATTTCTAGCTCGCGCTCCAGCCCCCGTTCCTTCCTCTGGGCGAATTCCAGCCAATAGGAGGAAACTTGTTCTTTTGAAATCTCCTCCTGCCAGTCCTGACGTATCTCTAGTCTCCTCAACTCCTTCAATGAAACGGCCTGCCGAGGCCTTAGCCACTCCAGCCGCCCCTTCAAAACGTTCAAAATTATCTGTCGAGGACCAGGCTCCTGCGGTCGCTGCTTTCAGCGAAGTGCCTGCTGCTGCTGAGGCCACTGCTCCTTCAACAGCTGCTCCCAGCGAAGTGCCTCTAGCTGTTGGTTCTTCAGGTCTTCAGCAGACTCCAACTTCCAGCTCGCTGCCTGGAAAAGGTGATGCTCCTCTTAAGGTTGCTTCGCAGGTAACCTGAGCTGGCCCCAGTAAAAGAGTAACTAAGCGCACCATTCATGCGCGGCCTACTGCTACCTGGGATGGTGAACGCGACGTTCCAGAAGCTGAAAGAACCCCTTTGCCAACGAGACCAACCGTTGAGGTTGGGCCTGGGGGAAGATACTTGACCTCTTTCCTTGACAACTGGGAAACGATCATGCTCAACCATGCAAATGTCTTGGAAAATAAGTATCTTAGAAGCGAGGACCTGGACGAATTCGTAGCTCGCCATTCCATGCTAGTAAGTCATTTTCCCTTATCTGTCGACCTCTTTACTTTATTAAATGCTAACTCGTAATGTTCTCAAGGTGCTCTTGGCGCGATGAAGCGGAGAAGGCAAATAAGGGCTATAAACGATGCAATAAGGAAACTGGAAGACGAGCTGGATGAGGCCAAAGACGAAGTTGCGTGCCTGGCTGAAGGTAGAGTGTAGGGTCAGGAAGCACAGATCGCTGAGGCCAATGCTGCGAGGCAGGAATTTGAGGAAGCTCTGAAGAAAATGGAAAACGAGCATGTCATGCTAAAAGACGAGCTTCTCAAGGCGAAAGAAGATCTGAGGCAGTCTGAGCAACGGGCTGCATTGGACGAGCAGAGGGCTTTAGCTGCAGAAGAGAAGATTGAAGTGCTTCATCGCCAAGTTGATGCTGCTTTGGTGCGAGCTGAAACTGTTGAGAAACAGGCCGAGGAGGCTAAAAAACGAGCTGATGAAATGGAAGCTGCAGCTAAAAACGCTGAGGAGGCTGCAACCAAATGAGCTGAGGAGGCTGGAACCGCTGCTAAATGTGCCGAACAAGCTGAGCATCGAGCTGAGGTGCTTAGGCAACAGGTAGGGGAGGCTATTCAGCGGGCTGAGGCTGCGGAGCAGCAAGTTGAAGACATGAAAAAAGAAGCTGAGATCGTCAACCGTCACGCTGATAATGCCTTCGAAGAGCTAACAGTCTTCAGAGAGCATGTTGCTCGCGAATTGGAATTGCAGGTTGCAGATGCAAGGGATGAGGCTGAGGAAAGAACAGGCCGCAACTTCCTCTACATACTGTGGATGTCCCATCCAGGCATGGATTTTTCTATCTTTGGGGACATAGGACTTGAAATCGTTGAGGATTTTAAAGCATGAGCTACCTCATCCTCAGCTGGTCCAATTCCTTCGGTAGAGGAGGTGCCTGGTGCGACCTCTCAGGCTGAGCCCGTTGTCGACCTTGATCCCCCTGGAGTGTCTCCTTCTCATGAGGACCTTTTATCAGGCCCAGGCCCTTCAGCTCAAGTTTAAGAGCTCGTTTTTTCTTTTCTTTTTACATGTATTTTTTCAGCTTTTCAATTTGTAAACAGTTATTATACTTAATGACATTTTTTTCATTATTTCTTCTGTGTTTGAATGCAATTAAGCTATATAACATATTTTATGCTCTTCATCTTTAGAGTTACCATATTCCTCGCGAGCTGATCATCAACAAGTTCTATAATCTGATAATGCATTAAGTTAACGAAATGATGAAAAAATAAATGGTTGATCATTTAGAATGTTAACGAGCTATGTAGGGGTCATCACCTCGTCTACTTTTTAGGCTCATTTGGCGAGTTATGCAAGGACACTTAGTCACTTGCTTTTTAGGCTCTTTTTTATTTGTAGCGAGCTATGCAAGGGTCGTCACCTCGCCTGCTTTTTAGGCTCGTTTGGCGAGCTATGCAAGGACACTTAGTCACTTGCTTTTTAGACTCTTTTTTATTTGTAGCGAGCTATGCAGGGGTCGTCACCTCGCCTGCTTTTTAGGCTCATTTGGCGAGCTATGCAAGGACACTTAGTCACTTGCTTTTTAGGCTCTTTTTTATTTGTAGCGAGCTATGCAGGGGTCGTCACCTCGCCTGCTTTTTAGGCTCTTTTGGCGAGCTATGTAAGGACACTTAGTCACTTGCTTTTTAGGCTCTTTTTTATTTGTAGCGAGCTATGCAGGGGTCGTCACCTCGCCTTCTTTTTAGGCTTGTTTGGTGAGCTATGCAGCTCGGAGCCCGTTAGCCCTAGTGAAATAAGTTAAGTCACAAGCTAGGAAAATGGTGCTTTCATTGACTAGAATGATTTTGAATCACGTATTTACAAAGAGGTTACTGATAATAAGGACACAGATGTTCGGTATTCCATGCTCGGGGGACTTCAGCTCCATTTTCATTATTAGCTAAATGATAAGCCTCATTCCCCAAGCTCGCTGTGACAACATACGGTCCTTCCCAGTTCGGGCCTAAGGATCCATCACTTGGCTTACGGGCTCCAGGCAGGATGAGATGCAAAACTAAGTCTCCAACATCTAATTTGCGAATCCGAGCATACTTGTTGTAGTACCTCGCTATTCTCTGCTGATAGACAGCTACTCTCAATCTGGCTGTTTCCCTGGTTTCTTCAAGCAGGTCTAAGTTTGTTGCAAGTAGATGATCGTTGTCATTTGGATTGAAGGTTGCTCTTCTTTGCGAGATGACTTCAAACTCAGCTGGGATCATAGCCTCAGACCCATACACCATCGAGAACGGGGTCTCGCCAGTGGAGCTGCGAGCTGTGGTTCTATAAGACCACAATACTTTTTGAAGCTCATCTACCCATGCTCCTTTCTTTGCTTCCAGTTTCATCTTCAGGGTTTGCTTGATGTTCTTGTTCACTGCTTCAACTTGGCCATTGGCTTGTGGATGATCCACTACTGAGAAGCTTTTAACGATCTTGAGGTCGTTGCAGAATCTGAGAAACTGGTTACTAGGGAACTGGGTCCCATTATCAGTTACGATTTGTTGTGGGACCCCGCATCTGCAAATAATGTTGCTCCACACAAACTTCTCAATCTTTGTTGTGGAGATTTCAGCTAACTCTTTTGCTTCCGCCCACTTGGTGAAGTAGTCCACTACGACCACTGCATGTTTGCATCTTCCACGAGCCATCGATAGGGGTCCGATCAGGTCCATCCCCCAAATCGCAAAGGGCCACGGGCTCACCATTTGTTGGAGGTAAGCTGGTGGAGCTCGCGGAATATGAGCAAACCTCTGACACTTGTCGCATTTCTTCACTAAGTTAATGGCGTCCTGTCTCATAGTGGGCCAGTAGAAGCCTTGACGAAGTGCTTTCTGAGTTAGAGATAACCCCCCAGCGTAGTTCCGGTAATGACCTTCATGTATCTGCCTTAGTACTGTTTCACACTCAGGGCCATCAATGCATCTTAACAGTGGAGCTGAGAACCCCTTCTTATACAAGACATCATCATAGATGCAGTACCTGGCTGCTCTAGCTTGTAGACGTCGGGCTTCCAGCTTGTCACTTGGTAGCTTTCCATCCTGCAAATAACTGAGAATAGAGCTCATCCAGGAATCGGGCTGCACGGTTATGGCCATCGTCACATTCTTTTCCTCCGTACTTGGAGCTGGTAGAAACTCAACTGGGATCGCCCCAATGAAATTTGTATCTCGTGTAGTCGCGAGGCGAGCTAGTGCATCAGCATGCGAGTTCTGAGCTCGCGGGATCTGTTTTACCTCGTACTTCTGAGATGCACCTAGCAGCTCGTGACCTTTCTGGAGGTAGAGGGCTATTTTTGGTCTCCTGGCTTGATATTCCCCCAATACATGGCCGACAACGAGCTGTGAGTCACTGAAGATTTTCAAGCGTTCAGCTCACATCTCTTTAGCCAAACGTAGTCCCGCGAGCAGAGCTTCATACTCAGCCTCATTGTTTGTCGCCTAGAAGCCAAACCTCAGAGCACAAAGGATCTTGTGGCCTTCAGGACTGATAAGTAGAATTCCAGCTCCAGCTCTCTGCTCGCTGGATGATCCATCAACATAAAGCTCCCAAGCTGGACCTTCAGAAGACTCAGCTTCATCATCCATAGGTCCCGTAAATTCTGCAATAAAGTCTGTCAGAGCTTGAGCTTTGATAGTCGTCCTTGGCTTGAACTGATATCAAATTGCGCGAGTTCCACTGCCCATTTCAACAAACGACCTGAGGTGTCCGCTTTCTGCAAGACTTGTTTCAACAGATATTGGGTGATGACTTCAATCGTGTGAGCTTGAAAATAAGGTCGCAGCTTCCTCGATGCAATCACCAGGCAGTAAACTAGCTTCTCCATCTGCGAGTATCTGGTTTCAGCATCCTGTAACCGCTTGCTTACATAATACACCGAAAGCTGTGTTTTTTCTTCTTCCCTCACTAGTGCATCACTTAGAGCTTGCTGAGACACCCCCAAGTACAAGATCAGCTTTTCATCTTCTTTGGGCTTGGAAAGAAGCGGAGCTCACCCCATATATTCCTTCAACTGCTAGAAGGCTATTTCACACTGCTCAGTCCACTCGAAACTCTTTGCTTTCTTCAGAATGTCAAAGAAAGGGACACACTTGTCTGTAGCTTTCGAAATGAATCTGCTCAATGCTGCGACCTGGCCATTGAGGCTCTGCACGTCTTTCACCTTGGTTGGCGATCTCATGTCGATCAATGCTTTGATCTTCTCAGGGTTTGCTTTAATTCCTCTACCGTTGACCATGAAGCCCAGGAACTTCCCAGAAGCTACTCCAAATGCACATTTGAGTGGATTTAATTTCATCTGGTAGATTCTCAGAATCTGAAACATCTCTCTTAGGTCGCGAACATGGTCTTCTATCTGCTTGGATTTTACTAGCATATCGTCAACATAGACCTCCATGGTTTTTCCAATTTGTTCCTTGAACATCATGTTCACCAAGCGTTGATAGGTCGCTCCAGCATTTTTTAACCCGAAGGGCATCACCTTGTAGCAATATAACCCCCGATCAGTCATGAATGAGGTGTGCTTTTCGTCCTCGGGTTTTATTGGGATCTGGTTATATCCCGAATATACGTCCATGAAGCTCAGGAGCTCGTGGCCAGCAGTAGCGTCCACGAGCTGGTCTATCCTTGGTAGGAGAAAAATATCCTTCGGGCACACTTTGTTCAGGTCAGTGAAGTTGATGCAAGTTCTCCACTTTCCGTTCTTTTTCTTTACTAGCACAGGGTTGGTGACCCAGGTCGGGTAGTAAGCTTCTCTGATGAACTTGTTAACCAACAGCTTGTCTACCTCATCTTTGAGTGCTAAGTAACGTTCCCCTGTCATTGCCCTTCTCTTTTGGCGAATTGGCTTGAAGTGAGGATCAATGTTAAGCCTGTGAGACATCACCTTTAGATCTATTCCCACCATGTCCTCATGATTCCATGCAAACACATCCAAGTTCGCCTTTAGGAAGTCAGCGAGCTGGGCTTTTAGCTCTGAATCTAACCCTCTTCCCAACTTCAGGCATCTTTCAGGATCCGCCTCGCTGACTTGTACATCTTTCAACTCTTCAACGGGCCCTGTAGCTTGGTTTGCATCCACCTCACGAGAGTTCAGGTCGTGACTGACTCCTTTATCAGTCATAGCTCGTGGCTCGCCCCCTGAGACCACGTTTACTTTCTTTCCTCTCACGCCTATCTTCACAGCGTCTTCATAGTAGCGCCGGGCCAAGTGTTGCTCTCCTCGGACACATCCGATGCCATTAGGAGTTGGAAACTTGACTGTGAGAGTTCTGGTTGAAGTAACCACGTCCAACTCGTTCATGGCAGGTCTCCCGAGGACCACATTATATGCTGATGGGCAGTCAATTATTCAGAAGTCTGTCAGGGTTGTTGCCTGACGACCTGCCTCCCCAAGAGTCAATGGCAACTTAATCTGCCCCACTGGTACTACAGCATCTCCAGTGAATCCGAATAAAGGCTCCGAGGATGGTCTCATTTGTTCTGCTCGCAGCCCCAGCTGATCAAAACAACTCATATACATGACGTTCACCAAGCTTCCAGTATCAATCATGATGCACCTAACTTCCATATTGCTGATTCTAGCTCGTATAACCAGCGCATCGTTATGAGGCCAGATCACTCCTCTAGCATCTTCATCTGTGAACACAATCTCGTCCGAGCTTAGCTTTGCTCTTTTTGCAGGTCCCTCCGACCCATTGAGCTGAAACGAATGATTCACCTCTCGAACGTATCTTTCATGCGATCTGTTGGAGTCACCTGCGATATGGGGGCCAACATAAATGGTAAAAATGGTTCTTACCGCAGGTTCCTGACCTTGTTAGATAGCTCGCTGGGGCTGTTGCTGGTGTGCTGGCTGTTGTTGGCGAGGTCGTTGTTGTGGAGGTCGCGAGTCTGTGGGTCTTGCTACATAGTCTCCCAAGCGACCTCGCCTGATCAATTTCTCGATGGCGTTCTTCAACGCCTAGTAATCTGAAGTACTGTGCCCGACCTCATTATGATAGGCACAGAACTTGCTCTGATCTCTTTGCTGAACTGGAGCCCTTATGGGATTAGGCCTCCCAAAATCTTCCCTATTTCTTTCTGTAGTATAAATCCTATCCGGTGAAGCTGTCAGGACGCTGTATCCTTCATAACGACCTTGACGTCGAGGTTGCTCGTATCTTGGCTCTCTCCTTGCCCTTTTAGCAATTTGATTGCTTGAGCCACTGTTTCTACCTTCTTCGTTCCTGCCAATATTTCTCCTCTTTGGCTGGCTAGAACTGGCAACTTCATTTTTCTGATTCTGCTTCTTCAGGCCGAAGGTCTCTTCCCACCTGATCTCTTTCGCAGCTCGCTCGTAGAACTCTCCCAGATCCTTCACTGGGGACTTGTAAATACTCTCGTATAACTTTCCATCCTTGCGCAGCCCAGCTGAGATCGCTGTCAGTATGCTTTCATCTGATGGATGCTCGACATTCGCGACCTCGCGTCTAAACCTGGTGATGTATTCCTTCAATGACTCACCCTGACGCTGGAAGATTGTGGCTAGGTGGCAGGATGGAGCGAGCTACCTTCTTAGTGCCCTGTACTGACCAACAAACTTCTTTTGCATTGCTCCTAACTTCCTATGCTGCGAGCAGGGAGATTCTTGAACCACGTCCTCGGAATATCCCCCAATGTAGTTGGGAATACTCGGCATTTCACCATCGGACTTCCTGTCTGCAAGTCCATCTGAACGTTAAAGGCGTCGAGATGGTCGTAGGGGTCACTGTCCCCATTATACTGTTGGATGTTTGGCATCTTGAACCTTGGGGGGAGAGGCTGCGTCTCAATCTCCCTCGTGAAGGGAGTCCTTCCCCCATAATACCCATGCTGCTCCGGGGCTCTAGGTCGTGCCTCCAACTGCTGGACCCTCTGCAGGAGCTCTTCCACTTGGAGATCTCGGAGCTCGTATCTCCTCCTGTGATCATGACTAGGGGCAGGGTGCTCTGGGTCATACCTTTCGTCTTCTTCGAATAGACCGTCAGGCTGATGGGATCTTCCCTGTCTTTGTTCATCATCAAATCGCCGAGCTGTAACTCTGGCTCTATCGTGTCCAACTTCTGCTTGCAGATTTCCACCTTGGCCCAATCTTACTATCAGGCTATTTGGGCGCGCGACCTCCCTTTCTTCTCGAACAGGGTATCCTCTAGCCCTAGAGCGCGCATTGGAGGAGCGAGCTGAGCCTGCTGGTCGTGGGACTTCCCTTGCCAGCCTATCAGGTATTTGCATCTCTTCATGCTGCTGGGGCACATGCCTTGGTACCTGGACCTCAACACTGGGCATGTTCTGTACCTGAGTTTGTACCAACATATTGACGGCCTCTGTAAGTTGTCTGACCGTATCCTTCAGCGCTTCTTGTCTCCAGATCAGCACATTCTACCCTTCGGCTAATGGGGCAATTGGAACTGTCTGACGGGGAGGCAAAGGTGGGATACCTGTCGCGACGCCGAGTGTCTGTCCATAGGACTTGCCTGCTGCATGCATGGGTGCATCCTGCATAGGTTGTAAGTTCTGCTGAGATTGGTTCATATGACTCTCCGCCTGGTCATCTTCTTCAAAATTCCTGTTTGTTCTGGTCCTTGCCATATTGTCAGAAATTGATGAACGAGATGAAAAAGATTACAGTTTGGGCCCTCCTTCTAGCGCCAAAATGTCGACGTTGGATTTCAGTCGACGAGTAATCAATGCCCAATAAGTACAATCAATGTGAGAAAGCACAAATACTAAGAAAGGACACAGACAAATACCAAGAATCAAACGAGGAACACAGATCTTTTACGTTGTTCAACAATAATAGGCCTACGTCCACGACTGTCTTTCTCTTAAATTCTGCAGAGTGACAGTATATTATTGATTATTTTCTGATCATGTTACAATGATTTTAATCCATATTTATAGGGAAAGAAGTGTTATAATTCTAGTTGTAGCAAATCAGGAAAAGAATCCTGAATTAATTACATTCCCAAATAATCAGGAAAAATAAGGAAAAGAATTATACATTAATTATACTTCCTAATATGTTTGAATAATATCAGGAAACTGCTCCCATAAAATCAGGGATAACGTTGATTCGGTTTGAATTCGAGTAGACTTCCATATCTGATGAGGAAATCACGGTTTGATTGGGTAGCTGCCATATTCGGAGAGAGAATTATGGTTGAATCAGGTAACTGCTTGTTCTGGAAGATACTATACTAATTACGCCTCTGAGCGAGCTGCTGACTATGGCGGTCTGTGAGCTTGAGCTCGCATAGCGAGCTACGTATGAGGCGAATTTATGGAGCGAGCTGAATCTTGGCTGTGTCACGAGCTCGTTGAACTTAGAGTCATTTGGGCCTAGCCTAATGGACTTTGACTGGGTTGACTTTTATTGGGCCTTCTTTTTGGGCCTAGATTGGGCTTTTACCAGCCCATTTAATGAGTCCGAAAAATACATATAACACAAGTACTCACTTCAAGTAAGCTGAACCCCCAATTTGGATGTTATCCGATTGGTACAGTGCTAGTCACAAATTAACTGATGACAAATTGATTAAATCGATAGATTTTTGGAACACTAGACATGACTCAATATTGGTTGACTTGATATCGAGTCATGTTGTTAACTTGAAGTTATAAATTGACCCAATAATTATTGGCCTAGTTCGAGGTCAAAAAATAATTTTTCGAGTTAGGACAAGACCCAATATAGGGTCATCTGCTAACTCAAAGTTATATTCTTAACCCGATCGGTTAATAATTATTTTTGACCTGATTTGAATAAAAAATAAGCTTTCAAGTTAGGACATAACCTGATATTGAATCATATGCTAACTCAAAGTTATATTTTTAACTCGAAAAATAGTTACGGAATGACCCTATTTAAGTCAAAATTTTAACTTTGGATTAGCACATGACCCGATATTGGGTATTTGCTAACCGAAAGTTATAAGCTAAAAGGTTAATATTTAAAGAATGATCAGATTTAGATAAAAATATGACTTTGGGTTAACACATGACCCAATATTAAGTTGACACAATATCGAGTCAGGAGATCATAGTTATATTTTTTTACCTTAAAGGTCAGTATTTATGGAATGACCCGCTTCGGGTCAAAAATGTAACTTTGGGTTAGCAGATGACTTGATATCAGGTGACCTGATACCAGATCATGTGCTAACCTGAAGTTATGCTTTCGACTTGAAAGGTCAAATAATTATACATGAACCCCCTCTAATATTTTAGCTTTGATAAATTAGACAATTACACATTATTATAGAGATAAATATAATGATCAAGAAAGCACTGCATCAACCAAAAAATCAAGATTCCCTCCTTACAGTCTTCAATAATAACTATTCATTAATTATTTTCATCCTACATATATGATAGCCACTCAAAAGCTATCATTTCTATCAATCTCATACAATATTTTAGAGCATAACATGTTATTTTTCTCAATCACAACCGTGGAAGAATTTGTTCAATAGCTTTAATCATAACTTCAGACAAAAATCCAAAGAAAAAAATGCATGTCTCTTTCAGAGGGAACTATAGCTCTAATCAGTTCATAGAATTTGCGAAATTTAACTAAAATCTAATATTACAAAAATTCTATCAAACTGTAATAAATTTTAAATTAAACCAATTTCACAGATTTCTTTTGAAGTATCCTTAGGCATCTTTTAAAGTTTTTAAAGGGTCAAATGATATTTTTACCTTGAAACTTATGTAAACATTGAAGTTAAAATTTGGTAGATTGAGGCAAAGGAATACGAATATTGCAACAACTTCTATGAACCTTGATTGTCTTTTTAACAGCTTTACTACTTTTTTATGTTTATTAAATTCGATGCATGTCTTTTGCAGAGGCTTAGCTTTCCCAAAACACATTGGATATTATACATATAGTGCATGTTTTTTAGCAACTGAACCTGGATTCGATGCTTGAATTCAATAAACCTATATTCCATATTACAATATGAACAGTCTTTTATACTATGATCGTTGTCTAAAGTTAAGGTTACATGCAAGAGGCATCCATACTTGTCTTCACTGGTTTATGTATTTTATACCATTTCAATGCAAGTAACATATGAATTCAAACTAGATTTCTATTTTCTCCTAGGAGTTAAAGGCAAGAAAAGAAAGAAATGAAACGAAGAGATATATATTATAAAATTTAAGTACCATATTGTGTTGATATTCTGCAGTGTGTCTTTAAGCAAAATATATATGTTCTAATAGAAGTATATTGACTCACTCCTTACAGATAATTTTTCTTTCATATAATTTACAAGCTAAGAACTTATTTGAATTACAATTCTAGTTGTTTTAACATATTGCACAAGCAACTGTAAAGATCCAAAAGAACTAGCATTCTCTACCCAATACCATAACAAGTGAAGACATTCAAGATGAAAATTGACACTCATTTAGGCTCTATCTTTGAAGGTGGACTGATATCGGGTTGACCCAATATTGAGCATATTGCTAACTCGAAGTTATATTATTGACCCGATTGGGTGAGTAATAATTTTTTATCAGTTTCAAGTCAAAAATAAGCTCTCGGGCTAGGACCTGACCCTAGTTCCAAAAATCATTACTTGTTAATCGACCGATGAGGCAGTAGTTAACAATTCATCAATTAGTCTGTAAAACCCAAAATTTCTATAATAGTGTTTTGGATGAATAATATTTTCGGTTGAATAGCATTTTTGAATGGATAGTATTTTTGAGTGAATAGTGATTTTTTGATTTGTAAAACCTAGAATTTCCTCTTCATAGAAGAAATAAAATTTTTTCGATGAATAGTATTTTCATGTGAATAGTATCTGTATAAATGGTGATTTTCGAAAAGCAGACCTCACAAAATCAAAAATTCTAAAATTAGTACTAGTGTTAAACGAAACTAAAACTAAAAGAAGATAAGTCCATTCGAAGAGATTTTAAGTAATTTGAAGTATATTGGATGGAAGTACTCTATTTGGTTAGTATCTCATATATAATATTTATAGAGAAATAAAATAATTTTAAGTACCCGAATGTGTGATTAAATTTTAGTAGAATTCTTGGATAGGACCGAAAATGATTTTAACTGCAAGGTAATAAAATAATTTTTAGAGTAACCATAGGTGTTAATCGAATTTTAATAGAATTTTCGAAAATATTAATTTAGTTCTCATATAATTTCCAAATTGACCGAAAATGGATTTGGATACAGAAATAAAAAAGCGTGAAAGTAATGCATGAAAAGGTGAAATAGGAATGCATAATGGCTATGTGGCATGCAAGACTTTAAGGATGGCGACAAATGGATGGCAAGGAGAAGAGATTATGACAAGTGTCAAGGAAGAGTTATGGATGCTTGACAAATGACTTGAATTTGTGATATATATTTATATATATAAAATGAAAAATAAACAAATGAAATAGGAAGGAGCCAGTCATCTAACAAGAGAAGAAGCATTTGGTCTTTAAAGGAGTGTTTGAATCGAGAGAAAACAAGAGAGGGAGAGGGTTGTTTGATTTTTTCGAGAGAGAAACTTCAAAATGCAGTAGCTGTGTAGAGCGATTTAAGAGTATATTTGGAAGGATTTTATCATATGCAATAGAGAAGAGTGTAGCTCGATCACAAAAGAGGAAGAAGAAGCTCACAGTTTTAAAGAGGGGGCTGTGTTCTACCGAGTACTCATCAAGGGGACAACAAGCTTTTCTTGAGATCTTGAGAGCATTTCCAAGTGAGTTTCAAGTTTATCAAGCTTGCATGCAAGTCAAGGATCCATCCTAAATTGTTTCCATGAGATAAGTATTAGTTTTGTGAATTTATTTGTGAAAATGGATGGATTGTGTGAGAATATGTTTGGGTTTGATTTAATTAAGGTCTCAAAATGATGAATGATAGCATGCATGTGGATTTGAGGCAAAAATTGATGGAAAAATTTGTGTTATTGTGGAAGGGGTCTCAGCCAAAGTGTGATATTTATGGTTGAAATGTTGTTTGATGGTTTTATCATGAAATATGTTGAGATTTAGATGGTTGATGTGTTGCATGTGAATTTAGTGTGATGTTTGATGAAAAATTTGATGATGGGTGCTTGTGTAGGTTCAACCAAAGGATGGAAATTGATGGTTTAGTGAATTTAAATTGTTTTGCCATGAAATGTGTTAAGTTAGGATGAATTTTTAATGGTTTAAACTTGAAAGAATGTTGATATTATGATGCATTTAGGTTTGGCCAAAGCAAGTCTTCAATGGTTTGTTTTGAGTTTGATGCATTTGAGTGATTTCCATGTTTGCAAATGTAATGCAATGTTGAAAGTTGGTGTTGAAATGAGAAGTAAAAGTTGGGTATAGTAAGCTGTCATGTTCGGCCATAGATAATAAAAATGTGTTGGACAATTGTTTGTTTATGATTTGAATGGTTTTATGAGATTAAATGATGATGGAAGTAATTTGAAATTGAAATGAATGCATTGGATGATAAATTGTTACTTTACGGTTAAACTTTCCATAATTGCGAAATTGTGACATTTTATGAATTTGATTAGAATTTACACCATATTGTGTAAGTTGAAATGTAATTTTGATAAGAAAATTTAATAGGATGGATGGTGTAAAAGTTAGTTTAAATTCGATCAAAGTAACTAGGATGATTCCAAATATTAATTTGTTATGTTAGTATGAAAATTAGGCTTAAGTCGAGGTGAATTCCGTGCATTATTGTTAAGAAAATTAGAATGGATATTGTGTGCAGTTAATTAAAGTTAGTATGGTTTGAAAATGAGTATTTCGATATCCATGTGTAGTTAGAAGTTATTTGTTGAAGTGTGCATAAGTTCTAAATGGAAATTCACTTGTATTTAAAGTCTAGGTGAAGGGGTGAGTGGAAGGAAAGCGTAATAGAGTGGTTTTATAATTTTGAAGCAAGTAGTGAGCGTGGTTTATTTTCAAAGCTTTTATGAATTTATAAGTTAATTATCGACATTCGTAAATGTATATTTTAGTATTTGAATTACTAAAATGCAATGTTTATTTTAATATTCCAAGTTATTATGCTTAAATAAGTTTCTAGCATGTCGTTATATTTTATTATGCATGTAAAATTCTTGAAGTTATGTTGAAAATGTGTTTATTTAAAAGTAAAGTAAATCAGCAAGCTTATGATATATGTATGTGCATGGAATGGTTGACAAGATTGTTTCAAAAGTATTTCGATTATAAAGCTTATGTTAGAAAAAGAATGTACACTAGCGGAAACCTTAGGTTTTCAAGTAAATGAAAAAGAAAGTTATTAGTATATTGAAATAATTCTTAATGCTTTTGGTTTACTCTAACCCCTAGATTATCGGCCGAAGCATTGTATACATGTATGGCAAGAGTGGTTGGACGAGTTACTAACTTTGAGGGTTTTGAGTTAGTCTGTCTCCCTCTGCACATATACGATAGTGTAGATTTGCCTAATGTGGGGTGGGAATCGCAATCCCTGAGGTCCCTCATCTACGACTACATAATTAGTATTTCTCTAGTCTTGTAGATCTGCTAATGTTAGGATAGGAATCGCGATCCTCGAGGTCCTTCATTAGTGACTACACAGTATTTTCCTAGTCCTAGTGACATGTGCGAGTTTTGTTACTATTATATACAGGTACTGTCACAAAGGATAAATTTCCCCTAGGTTACTAGCTAAGGCAAGTTAAAGAGAAAAAAAGCACGTCATTAGACATAAAATTTTCACAAAAGAAGAGAAGTATGATTTATGAAGTATTGCTAGAATTTCAAAACATATAATATTTGCATTGTACTAGTTTTATAAATTTTTAATGTAATAAAATAAGTTATTAGTTTTCAAAACCATTTTGGGAGGATAGATATATTTTGAAAAAGAATTTCCAAATATAAAGTTTACCGACTCACTGAATTTATACTCACCACTCTTTTTTGGTTTTCAATAAAAATCCTCCTCAGGTGCAGGTACGAGCCAACAAGTGAAAAGAGCTCCATTGGACGTGCAGGTTGACTAAAGACGCGACACCACTGCACTGATATATTTTGAATTACCATGTACATGCTTAACGGTTTAAGATTTACTTGCACGTTTTGTAAATACTATTTTGGAGGAGATATTTTTATTAATGTTTTTTATTTTCGTTTTAAAATTTTGCACGTATAAAGTTTTATGTGAATTGGATGATTTTTGAATTATCTTTAAATTAGAATCATATTTGTGGATTACTTGTGGAAATGAAAAAGGGCCTGAGGCTCGGAAGTTGAGAATGTGAAATTTTTTAAGTGCACAGGTTTTCCTTCATGATTTTTACATGGTGGATTTTTAGAAAAACAACCATTATACTGCTGGATTTTTTAAAAAATCAGATTTATAAATGTATTTTAAAAAGAAAAAGTTTCCACCCATTTCTGCTAGTAAAGGTATTCGAAGAGTTTTATAAGGTGTTCAGTTAAAAGAAAAAAACTTAGCTTTATGGAAACCTTTCTGCCAGTGTAGATCCCGTTTGGAAGGTCATCGTGGGGTTACCGGTTGAGCTATCTAAGTTATAAGGAAGAGGGGTCCATCAACTCGATGAGCAATCAGTGAGTACTATTGATCAATGGTGCAACATGTATTTTTGTCGAGTTTTCAGAATATCAAGGAAGATTAATGTCATTTAATCCAAACTATGATATTAGTGTAATTTTATCAAACCTCAGTGAAGATTTGTGTAATTTGCCCCATTATATATATATATATATATATATGCTCTTAAACAAACCCTAGCCACATTTTTCTTTGCTCTACTATCTCACACCTCTAGCCTTTTCTCTTCTCTCACCTCATCTCACGTCGGTTGATCCATCATCATCAGCACTACAGTTGCTCCAGATCATCTCATCACCGCCACACCAGATTATCATCATCACTACCACCCCACAAAACCCAACTCTAACCTCATCCACCCACACAGTCATGCCTTACCGACCCCAACCTCATCCACTACCACCCTAACTAATAGTCTTCTCCTCTTCCTCTCTATTTACTACAGACCCCACTTTTGTTTCCTACTTTCGTCTTGAACAATGGTAGTGGGTATGTTTTATATACATCAACTGTTTGAAGAAATGCCCAATCAATTTTTTTCTTTTTACTTCTCCTAACATTTGCTTTAATTGTATTATAGTATACATATATGTTCTTAATTGAAAAAGTTGTCCAGTTTGTAGTTTTGTTGTTATAATTAATTGTGTTTAGCTTTTTCTTTTTCTTTTTTTTTTTGTTGAAAATTTTCTAGACTAGTGTGGTGGTTGGGTTTGCCTGTTCTAGGCTAAGTTGGACTGATTACTCGATTGAGTACTTACCTCCAAGAGCTAGACCCTCAATCTAGAGGTCATTCAATTGCTATGGTACAAGTTACATATTAACTAATGAAAAATCGGCTAAATCGGTTGATTTTTGGAGCACTGTGTAACATCCCAAATCTTGATATAAGGAATTTGAAATGATACTCAGTAAAAACTTAAACTTCAGGATGCACTTTATTTAATCAAACGCTTAAAGTTATACTAGAATTAATAAAAGATTCTAATGATAACAAAGAATCAATTGAAAATCAATCCTTACAAATAAATAAAACTAAAAGGAACAATATTCTCCAAACAGTGATCACAAATTATAACTACTAATTCCTTTTTGTAACCACTCCCTAAAAAATACGATAATCAACATCCTCATATAACTGTAGCTACTCTGCAAAAACGGTGGAGACAAGGGGTAAGTCATCAACTTAATAAGTAAATTTCAGTCCTGACACTAATTATCTAAACATTTTTTAATTAATTCTTTAGGTCTATAATCAATCTAAAATTTTAAATAAACATTCTAGACACATAAAGAACCTCTAGTAAAAATTTCAACTCAAACCGTGGCCGCTAGCATGGGTAAACATTCATTCATTTCAGTCTAATGAAATCTATCCATAAAATATTATTTCTGACCATAGTACACTTTATGAATTTTAATAAATCCTATAGTTATAAAAAAATCATAAAATCTCATACATTAATAGAAACATATAAAATAACCTACAAAAAAACTTTCAGATCATTACATGATTTGTAGTATGCTCAAAACCATCAAAACTTCAAGAACTAGAAATCTATCTTATAGATTTGTTTCCGATCACCGCTCAATCTTAAATTTATATCTCTTAATTCTTTTATCAAAAAATTAAAAAATTTACAATATGAATAGTAGACATATAAACTTAATCATATGTAAAATTTTATAATTTTTTATTAAGAATAACCTAGTAAAAACAGATTCTTACTTCGGGTGTTATCTGAGTCCAAAAATTCAGCCTACACACCCTGGCTAAAATTCTCTCTTATTTTTCTTCTCTCTTCTTCTTATTCTTCTTTTCACACTGGTAAACTTGTATGTGTGTTGTGCTTGTTGCTATGTGGAAGCTTATATATGTATATATATATATATATATATAGACATACAATTGCACCACCTTAATTGTTTCCATTAACAATTTCTCAACTAACACTATAACAACACTCTACTATCAACAACTACCTAATCAACCACCAACAATCACATAACCATCCACTAACAATAACCACCTAATCAACCACTAACAATCACCTAATCATCCACTAACAACAACCTAACAAGCATACCCATCTAACTAGTAATTACTCCTAAGTTGGTAGCCTAAATTTAATTGATTGCTTATTGAAAATATTATAACAACAACAATAATAATAATAATAATAAACACTTCCATTACACACTGGACATGACCCAATATTAGGATGACTCGATATCGAGTCATGTTGTTAACATGAAGTTATAAATTGACCAGATAATTGTTGACTGGATTCGAGTAAAAAAAATAAGCTTTTGGGTTAAGACATGACCTGATATCGATTCATTTCTCAAAGTTATATTTTTGACTCAATTCAGTTCAAAAATAAGCCTTTAGGTTACAACATGACCCGATGTTGGGTCATTTGCTAACCCAAACTTATATTTTTAACCCGATTCGAGTTAAAAATAGGCTTTCAGGTTATGACATGACTCGATATCAGGTCATGTGCTAACCTAAAGTTATATATTTAACCCAAAAAATAGTTATGGAATGACTCTATTTTGATCAAAATTATAACTTTGAATTAGTACATGACTTGATATTAGATATTTACTAACCAGAAGTTATGACCCAAAAGGTCAATAGTTAGAGAATGATTGGATTTAGATAAAAAATATGACTTCGGGTTAGCACACTACCTGATATTAAGTTGACCCGATATCAGGTCATGTGATCGTAGTTATATTTTTCACTTGAAAGGTAAGTAGTTATGGAATGACTTGCTTTGGGTAGAAAATGTAACTTTGGATTAGCACATGACCTGATATCGGATGACTCGATACTGGATCATGTGCTAACTTGAAGTATACTTTCGACCTAAAAGGTCAATAATTATATATAAAGCCCATATAATATTTTAGCTTGTGTAAATTAGACAATTACACACTAATATGGAGATAAACATAATGATTAAGAAAGTACTCTGTCAACCACAAAATAAAGATTCCCTGCTTACAGTCTTTAGCAATAACTATTGATTAATTATTTTCATGTTGCATATATAATATCCACTCAAAAGCTATCACTTCTATCAATCTCACACAATATTTTAGAGCATAACATGTTATTTTTCTCAATTGCAATCGTGGAAGAATTTGTTCAACAACTTTAATCATAACTTTAGACAAGAATCCAAAGAAAAAAATGCATGTCTTTATTGAAGGGAACTATAGCTCTAATCCATCTATAGAATTTGTGAAATTCTATCAAACTCCAACAAACTTTAAGTGGAACCAATTCCACAAATTTCTTTTGAAGTACCCTTAAGCATCTTTTAAAGTTTTTAAAGGGTCAAATGATATTTTTACCTTGAAACTTATGTAAACATTTGAGATAAAATTTGGTAGATTAAGGCAGAGGAATGCGAATATTGTAACGACCTTTATGAACCTTGATTGTCCTTTTAACATATTTATTGCTTCTTCTGATTTATTAAATTCAATACTTGTTCTTACAAAGGCTTACCTTTCCCAAAACACATTGGACATTATACATATAATTCATATTTTTGAGCAACTGGATCCTGAATGCAATGCTTGAATTCATAATCTATGATACATTTAAAGTGGCCAAGGGGGCTTTCATGCTTGGTCACAATAGAATGAGACTTATATTCCCATTCTGCATTCAAGAAATTGAGATAAAATGATAATATGAAGCTTGACTGCGAAATTTAGATAACCAAATGGTACTTTTTTGCTTTGATAGGGAAACCACTGACTAGAGGTATACACTAATATTCATATTACAATATGAACAGTCTCTTATATTATAATAGTTGTCTAAAGTTGAGGATTACATGCAAAATACATCCATACCTTGCCTCACTAGTTTATGTATTTTATACAACTTTGATGCAACTAACATATAAATTCAAACCGGATTTCTGTTTTCTCCTAGGAGTTAAAGGGAAAAAAATAAATAAATGAAACGGAGAGATATATATTACGAAATTTAAGTACCATATTGTATTGATATTCTGCAGTGTCTTTTCGAGGCAAAGATATAAGTTATAGTAGCAGTATATGGACTCACTCGTTACAGATAGTTTTTCTTTCATATAATTTACAAGCTAAGAACTTACTTGAATTGCAGTTCTAGTACTTTTAACATATTGCACAAACAACTGTAAAGATTTAAAAGAACTAGCATCCTCTACCTAATACCATAACAAGTGAAGACATTCAAGACGAAAAATACTCGCTTAGGCTCTATCTTTGAAGATGGAAAAGGACCCACTATAATCAACGGCCTCAGTGCCATGCTGAAGTGGAAGTTGAATATACAATCCGATTTCAATGAGCAAGGTTCAAAATATATTCAATCTCCTTCACTACTTCACTCATTGTAGGCCTGTCAACTTTTGATTCTTCCACACATCTCAGTGCTAGATCCACAAACTTCTCGAAACCTTTTAGCATTGCACCTAAATTGATGGTTTGATCAAGAATTTTGCTGAGGTTGTATAGATCCTTTTCCTTATCCATTGCCGTCTTTACTTCTCTTACAACATACTTTACTTGCTCTATTGGCTTTCTTCCGGTTAGTAGCTCTAGTGTTACACCCCAAAACTATAAACATAACCCTTTTCGGTTAATTGTTGACTCATGTAGTATTCAAGATCCGAGTAACCTAATGCCCAGAAAAATCAATATCAGGGCATATAACATTGGTATTAGATTTCTGCCAATTTTCTGATAAGGTACATAATGATTTGTGCATATAATCTTAATTAAAGAGTTCTATGATCATGATCATTGTAAGATTTTGTTGGATAGTTGATTGAAATATATTTGTAAGGAAAGGAATGAAAGTAGAGTTAGTATGGGTGTAGGAATAGGTAAAGATATTGGTGGCAGGTGAGCTATAATTGCTCTAAAAAACTTGGGATAGAAATATATTATATAATATTGAAAAGAAGTTTGACAAAGAGAGTATAATAGAAACATGGAAGCTTAGTGTTTCTAGTTGTTTTTAGTACAAAGTACTCAACTGTATATATAGATGTTACAACCGACCTTGGTTGTTTCATGAAGCTTCTTGACCGACTTCAATGGTTAGTTCTTGAGGCTTCTAACAGCTTCAAAATTTTTTATTTCTTTTTTTACAACTTGCCAACTTGCATTATAAAATTTTTAAGAAATTCTTGGAGAGCAAGCAATTGCTTGTGTTTATAACCTTCTATCATCTAGATAATTCCAAAATGTCCATCATAGTCTTTTAACACTCCTCCTTGATGGATATTCTGGTGACTTCGATCATGTCACATAGTTCCTTGAATTTGAATCTCGGTAATGCTTTTGTGAATATATTCGCCAGTTGATCTTCAATCTTACATAACTCGAGCTTTATTTCCTTGTTTGCTTCAGCTTCTCTGATGAAATGATATTTAATACTTATATGTTTAGTTCTATTGTGGAACACAGGATTCTTCATCATTTGCAATTGTCAATTTATTGTCATAGTAGATTTCTATAGTTTCTTTTTGTGTCTCTCCCAAATTGTCAAATATGCGCTTAAGCCATATAACTTGACTAGTTGTGATTGTCGTAGCTACATACTCATCTTCCACTAATGATTGAGCAATGGTTGCTTGTTTCTTTGACGCCCATGAGATGATTCAAGAGCTAAGTGTACATGCATATCCCAAAGTACTTTTCATGTCATCTAGTGATCTTGCCTAATCACTATTTATGTAATCGATCAATGTATAATTTTTTGAAGGTCTATACCATATCCCATAGTTTTTTATTCCTAGCAAGCATCTGAGAATCTGCTTTGCCTCTCCATATTGGACTTGACTTGGATTCTACATAAACCTCAAAAGTAGACTTGTAGCGTACATAATATCTGGTCTAATGGCAATAAAATATAGTAGGCTTTCAATAAGACTTCTATAAAGTGAAACATTTGCCTTGTTTGACTATCCTCTAATCTAAATTTTTCTATAGTAATGAGATCAATTTCTGATAGTGCAAAACGTTCAGGAACTTCCGTGGTCGCCCCCATAATCTCTAGATGGAATTAAATTAAAATAAATTAGTTTGGATTTGACTTTAACAAAATTTATATAACAGAACTTGATGATCGCGGCTAAGTGACTTAAGTTATTTGATGGGCCCATATGTTGGCTTCAACTTGAGTCTTGAATGGTGAACGATTGATTTAAGGCATATGTTAATACAAATGGTCAAACACAATTATTTGCTAGAAAACAATGAACACGAGGATAACTAAAAATTTAGGAGCGCTACTAGTACAAGGATGAAAAGAAACCTGTGCCTGGCAGACATGGTCGATGAATGCTTTCGTTTCCTCACTCATGATATCATCATATTCAGTTATTCCACCATCGTTGGATTCTGTATTCTCCAGTTCTAACAGTTTCATGGTCCGTTGGACCCTATCTTGGACTTTGGATGGATCCTTTTCTTTCTTCTTCTCTCTATCTCCTCGTCCATTGAAGTTGTTCATATTGTTACCCTCGCCAACATTTTTGTCTTTCTTCTTCTGAAACACACACATAATATTAAAACAATAAAAACAATCAATCAAGAGAATAAAAGAACTCATTATTAAAGGAAAAAAATAATAACAAGAACAAGAAAGAACCATGAGAAAACGAGTTGGGTGATGAAATCGACTAAGAGCATCTCCAATGGGCCAATGGATTGTGAAAAAAATTGAAGTTCACGTAGGATAAATAGACATGAACTCAAGATATGCTTTTTCAATGCAATTGTTAGTATTCACTTTGAAGCTGAGCTAGCAACAAAAAAAATATATATCAACACTATCAACATGACCCTAGGTTTTCAGAGGTCTCTTGGACAACCAACTCAGTGGATGAAAATTCATTATGGTGCAATATTAAAAGAAAATGAAAATTTGAGCAGCAAAATAAAACACATGAACTATTTTTGGCTTTTTGCTACAGTCTCCATTATTTCTCTTATTCAAAAAAACACAGGAACCTCCAACTCTTGTTTCCATTTTCTACATATTTACTGGTTTGTATTTTATTCTAAAAAATAATTGTATCCCCTTTTTTTCAGGTTTGAAGAACCGAACATGTTACTTGTGTGTTATATTCATCTAATCTGTTAATTTGAGTAATTTTCAATCTAATTATGTTCTTGGGCTTGCCTTGTGATTGGTGAAATGCCCTAATGAGTTCAAGAATATTTTTCTTATTCATGTTTTGGTACCGTCATTGGCCTGTCTTTTTTCTTATTCATTTGTTGGATTTCTTATTCATGTTATTTGTATGTACTATCCTTGGCCTGTCTTTCTTCTTATTCATGTGCACTCAAGTGTTACTCATATGGTAGTGGTAACTTTGTTGAATTTTTTGCAACTAGCTAGTGTAGCTATTGTTAATTATCCACCTTTAATCATCACTTAAAATGCATGTTTGATTCTTGAAAACAACGGCGAATCTATGTGAAATCTTGAAACAAAACAATGAAACTCTAAACCAAATTTCAAAGAATCCAACAATGTATTATATTTATAAACTTGATGATACAAAAGCTTTTACAATTAACTGAAAGCAGTAACTGATGCGACCCAAACTAGATTCCTTCTAGGCTAGTATCTGGTAGGACTCGCCTGACACCCCGATGGACCTCTTTTAAACCCTCTTAAGCAGCTAAAGAAATCCACGAAGTGAACCTTGAATTTACCCATTTAACTTTGCTCGAATCTTGGTTAATCTTATTATTTGAAAACTAATTGGGTTGATTATAATTTAATTTCAATTTGTTGATTTGGGAAATTTACTAAACCATAAAATTTACCATTTTCATTTTCAAAATCTAAAAACATTGTAACGAAAATCCGACAACATGATGATTGCAAATATAAGGTTACCAAAAAAAATTTTCCCTGCAAGGAAATCACACTTCCAAATCTTATCAATCGCAACCCAACTTCTTTTCCACAAATATGCATCTCAATAATTATTTCATCATTTTCACAAAACCATAAGTGATAACTAACTTTCATACCATAAAAAGATTTACAACAATTTACATTACAAAGACATTCCCATACAAGTTTCCATATATGTATTTCGAAATGCAAAATGAAGTGTGCATTAACAAAATACAAAGCAATTTATATGATACATTCTTCAATTGTACGCCCACCTATATTGATGAAGAAATTTATTTGTTTCAATCGCCCGCACGAGTACCGGAAATTGGTTTATACAATACAACACAGAAAATGAAATCTCAAAGCAATTAACGAAATTTAACTATTGTTAACTAAATAATTATAACTCATTTAGTTATGCACGAAAACACTATATAACCAATTTCTTTCTAAAAGCACTATGCGTATCCCTAACTCCTATATCACGGGCGATTTTCAATTGATATCAACTGTGACGCTACTAAAAACCCCTCAATAATTATGTGCAAAATTTTCTACATCGCAAAACGTAGTATGAGGCTATCTATGAATTTTAGCGACTACATACGAGATTTTCTGCATCGCAAATATAGCGCAAGGTACTATAACTAATCTTGAGAATTACATTGCAAAATTTTCTACATCGCATATTGTAGCCCTAAAAAATCTCTGATTCTGAGGGTATACACATGGTCTTTAAAAACTCTATTATATTAAGTGTAATAAACACAAAATAACTTTTCTTTCGAAACTTTAAGCTAGAACATTAAGCTCAATTCTCATCAAAATCATTTTACTTTCAAAATTTACTTTGAATACATATTAAAATTCTTTATAAATATTTTCATAAGCAATAAAATTACATTTACAACATAAATACCCATAGTGTGAGTTAGTGGCACTCACCTCGCGTCCAAGCTTGCCAAGGAGCTTTAATGGGCCTCCCTCGCTCCACTAGCTTGTGCTTTACCTACACATCATATTCTTATTTAATTTTCACTCAAATGAACTACTCAAAACTACAATCAAAGCTTTCAACACAACCAACTCTATTGAAAGCCCTTTAGACTACAACTTTCTCATCTAAGTTCTAACTTAACAAAAGCTTTAAATTTCTTTACAAAAGTTTAACTTATATACCCCTAGGGACATCCCCATGAAGTCCGTATAATTTTTAGAGGTCCAGAACGAAAAGTCAAAATTTTCGGACCCCCTTTGATGAATATTGTTCATAGCCCAATCCGTGGACTTTTTCGCTTCTATTTTCACTTGAATCATCTCCCTATCTCTCATTTAGGTCACCCGTAAAACGGTTTTAAAAAAGTCCAACTATAGAGGGGTGAAACCTATGAAATACCTTTATTTTCCACTACATTTTTATGTCAAAATCTAATCTTTTTATTTTCTCAACTCTATTCTCTTTCATTTAGAGTTCTTAGACTCACATATACTCAATTAAGATCATACATGACATAAAAATGTAAAAAGGACGTGGCAGTGCATGATAACCATTAATGCTCTTCATTTAGCCCAAGACAACTCATTGTCTTATTTCATTTCCTTTTTCAATTCTAGTATTTCTATGTGATATTGTAGCTTTCACATACATGAATTCAAGCTTAATTTCATCAAAACTCAATGGAATCACCTAACCCTCTTGGTGGCGGTGAATTACACTATCACACACAGCACATGATTTCTTTCAATTTTCAAGATTTTTACATTGTTATTCTCTTAGACATTTCATCAAACAGCTTATCTACAACTTAATTCACTTAATCAAGACTTAATTCAAAATCTAGGGTTTCTCCTATATAAACCCTAACTTTCAATTCTTGAATGAGTTTTCTTGTATTAAATCTCCCTTTTCATTTACTAAGGCTTTATACTTGATTTCTATAAAAACCCATATCAAATACTCAACAAACAATAACCCAACCATCAGGATCTCATCACACAAGCCTACTAACATCAACTTAGTAAAAGTGAGTATAAATTACTTTGATCTTGCTCAAATCTTGATTTCCTATCTTGAATGAGGTTAAATTCTTGTTTGGATCTTCAATTGGACTTGAAAAAGACTTGCTTCTTCTTCCTCCTCTTTGGCCAACCCTTCACTCTCCGTTTCTCTCTATTTTTGTTTCAAAATTTACTAAGTGTTAGGCTTAACACACATATATACATAGAGCTCTCATATGTATAAATGACCATTTTGCCCTCTATCAGTATTTAGCTTACTATTTGGTTTAATTGATTTCTAAAATCTCTATTAACATTTTAATATCACTTATAAGAGTTATATTTATGAAATTTACTAATCTCACCTTATCGATTAGTTACTACTACTAAGAAATATGAAATTACGAAGTTACGAAAATGGGCTTACGGTAACTCTGCTTTTATATACATACAATGCTTGTTTCACAAGCTAGTTCTTTATGTGTTTACAATGAATCAGGTGTTGCACCTCCATCAAAACTTTTATGTGGATCCATCTTGCTTACTCTATCATAGGTTGGTAGAGATGACAAACATGTAGCTGAATATGCAGCTGGAATGTATTGCTCATTCTGCTCATCATTCCTAACAATGCACCATCTTCTAGAACTTTTATTTGCATCATTCTTTCCTTGTTTTGCTAGTATGTTTTTGTTGTTGTGTTGATTCTTTGTCTGTGCCCTTTAATATGCCTATTTAGCCTCTTGCATTTGTCTCATCTTTGTCCTAGTTTTAATAGCTTAAGCTATCTATAAATAAGAACTCGTGTTTACTTAGTACCTAGCTGAACCATTCCTTTCGAATGTTTGATATGACATTGTTGTAGTCTTTCATTGAATTTGCATAATAAATCTTAATCTAGAAACTTTATTACAAGTACATACCATATTACTTTCAAAGAGTTTTAGTTATAAGAACAAGCAATGAAGAAAGAGATAGAATTCAAAGAGAATGCTCAAAAATTGAAGGAAAAAGATCAACAACTGAAAGCGAAAGACCAACAAATGAGGCAAAAAAGCTCAAAAGAGACAAGAACAAGAATGCATTTTGTATCAAGATGTCAACAAACTTCCACTAGCATTGTGAAAGACTATTGAAATTTATCAGGCTCAAATACTAAAGGAATGGGAAAATGATGGCTTGTTTGGAACGAATTTTGCAAGTAGTGAGTAACTTGTTTTATTTTCTGTTGGACAAATATTTGATTTTCTTAATTAGTGTTGATTTTGATAGGATTTGTTTATCTATTAAAACACCTCCTTTATTTGAATAGCTACAAGTGTTTTTTACATTTGATTTGTTTTGGCTAGTTTTAGTTTTGTTGTGTTGATATAAGAGGATATCTCAAGTATCACATGTCTACATGTCAATGGACAGAGATTAGCTCAAAGAAAAATCATGTCAACAAAGAAATATTTACAATGTGTTACTTCACATCCATGATAAAAAAAAAAAAAAAGTAAACTAATCTCTGAAGAAAAATAAAGAACAACCATTGAAACCCCATCATTGTGGAGTAAATTTCAATATCTAAACAATTAAAGTTTTAAGACTTGCCTATTCTGCAAAGCATTTTCACAAGTATCAGCTACTGCGAGCTTTATGTAGACATAATACTTGAGGTAGGCTTTGAACCTATACATGATGTTGCATTTAACATAGATGGATTATTATAAAGTTTTAACAAGATAATAAAAGTTGTCAATGATACAATGTTCAAGTGTACATCATCATATAAGAGTTATTATTGTAGTGTCGAAGATCCCTCCTTTAATATCTTTTGCTAGATGACACATAAAACTGATGATAAGATTATATGATGTAAGATGACTTCCTTTGTACATCATCATACAATATTTTTTGCTAGATTACCTCTATCCACTGATTTCCAAGAAGCCGAGTTTTGGTTTTTTGAAGTAAGATCAATTTATTTTATGGACTTTTACAAACATCAAACTGAGAAGAGCGGAATACAAGTACAACATTAAATTTAAAAAAGATTGCAATATGCAACTACATAAACTAGAATAGTACACATAAGTGATGGCAATTAACAAAAAGGGACATATTTTAAAGGTCATTGATAGTTGCTACACCTAACTTCCAAAAACAATCCATACATGAGTATAATAAACCGGCATCAATGCTCCACTGAGTAAGCGTATATAGTTAAAAGATATGAGACAAAATATAAATTTATATCAAAGATATGAGACAATATATATATATATATATATCAAACTACTACCACAGAAATCCATAAGGTACAATCACACCAAAGAAATCCAAATTGCTACTATTACCATCGAACTTATAAAACAATCAAGCCACTTGTTGACCACCATATATATCCCATAAATGATTCATGAGATCGATCTTTAAATCCTTGTGCACCCTTTTGTCTCGAACTTGTTTCATTCTATCTATCATTCTAGAGACAATAAAAGTATAATCGTGCTCTAGATGAACATCTTTAACTATTTCATCTCCATGAAGTTGCCAACTTTTAGGGTTAATTCCTTGATTATGCTTACTCTTAATGATCATATTATGCAAGATGATGCAAGTCTTCATGATCTTTCCAAGATCTTTTGTATTCCACATACGTGCTGGACCTTTAACAATATGCCACCTATTTTGCAACACTCCAAATGCTTTCTCTACATCTTTTCTCACAGCTTGTTGGTGCTTGGCAAATATTTTTCCTTTAAGAGAAGACTGTTAAGATATTGTTTGAATTAGAGTGGCATACTGAGGCTAAATTCCATCAGAGATAACACCCCATATTGTAGTGATGACCTTGTACTACAAAATAACATAGTGGTGCAACATCATTAATTAGATCATATGGAGATCTATCTAATAGTAATATCATTATTAGTACCAGCCATGCCAAAGAATGCATGCCAAATCCACAAATTTTTTGAAGCTATAATCTCTAAAATGAGAGTAGGAACTATTTTAAAACCATTAGTATGCATTCCATGCTAAGCTGTGGGACAATTCTTCCAATGCCAGTGCATGCAATCAAGACTCCTAAGCAAACTAGGAAATCCTCAATCCTCTCCTTCTTGTGGCAAACTTGCAATATCATCTTCATTTGGTTTTCTTAAATATTGTTCTTCAAAAACTCCTATTACAGCATCACATAAGTGCTTTAGGCTTTCGATTGCAGTGTTTTCTCCAATTTGAACATATTCATCTAGAAGATTGGCCACACAATCGTATGCAAGCATTCACACAACTACTATAATTTTTTGTAAAGGACTCAACCTGTCTTTTCCAACCACATCTACCTTATGTGTGAAATAAACATCATAATTTTCAATTGCTTTTAAAATGCGTTTAAATAATTCAATGTCTATCTGAAATCGACGACGAAAATGTTCCCCCACATACTTTTACTGCTTACCTTTGAAGTAGTCATTAATAATTAAATCATAACGCTCTTTTCTATCATAATGAATATAACGTCTATCGGATGTTGAGCCCCCATGAGGGCGCTTTTACCAATCAACATTGTTGAAACTATTACTGGAACATGGATTGTAATGGTTTGAACCATGTCATAAGTCATCTTTGTACATATTAAGCAATACTCTTCTACAGGCTCATCGAATATCTGTTTGGTCATAGAAAGTGAATCATTGCTCGATCATGAACTATCAGAGTTAGATTCAAAACTTGATGAAGTCATTGCTTTGTAATCACACCTATAAAAAAAAAAATTATGAAAAGTATAATCTTTTATATATATATATACAACAACTAGATATGAACTTAACTAAAAATGAAACAAAATCATGATAAAGTAACACATAAACAAAGTTCTGTGCAGGAAATAGGCACATGGTGGCAAACAAACTTCTATAAGAAAATGAGTAATTTTGTCAAACAAGTGGCATGCAATTTCACTCATATATATTAATTGGCATTATATTTATATTATTCATGAAAAATAACTTAATACAACAACAAAGAATTTGATGAAAATATAAGACAAAAATCAATCTAATTAAATATAACCAAATAACAATATCGATTTCATTAACACATATTTGAAAAAGATAGAGAAACACCATGCAAATAAGGGTTTAATAATGAAATTAAAATAATGAAACATAACATAAGACTGACAAGGTGAGTGTAATTGGATCAAAAGGTGAGGATATGAAAAGGCATCTAGTGGGAGAGAGAGCTTTGTATAGAGGGTTGTATAGAGTTTAACCGGTTTATTTTCTATTAAGAGTTGGATTTTTTTTTTTTTTGGTTAAGTTTTGTAATTAAAAAAAAAAAAAAGACAAATAGCACCTCATCAAAATATGAATTTTGAATTGAAGCATTAGAGAATATTTTGTAATTTTACTATCTATCAATTGCTATTCAATGTCATGTAGGATACAATTTATTGAATATTGATGACATAACAATGGATTGTGACAAACAATTCACATTTGTATTAGAGATGTTCTTATCATGTTTTCCAGTTTCCAAGGCCCATAGTGAATAACAAAAGTCAGGAAAAAAAAAAACACACACACACACATATAAGTTAAAAAAAAAAGAAACTTTAAATTAATCAACAGTTCAACAAGACAACAAGTGGAGGCAAGTGAATGCTTAATATCTTAAAGCGACCTTTCTCTTCACTTTCACCAAGGACCACCGTCATGTCTTGTTTAGGCTTCTAATGTTACCTATTTTTCAAATCTTCAATATCTTAGGACGGCTGCTTTGCTTTAGTGTCCTTCCTATGTCGTTCATGTCTCTTTCAACGAGAGAGCAAACACCGTGTGAAGTTTCTTTTGTGTCATTTTCACTGTTTTTTGTTGGAAAGAAAGCAGAGTCTCATATATAAAAGAAAAAAAAAACAAAACAAAATCAAAAGCCGCTTTTATTCTCCTATAACCATCTCCATATTTTACTATTCAAAAACAACAACTCTCCAGATTTTCTTACAATATAAGAGAAGGAGCAAGAAGTGAAACACAAAATCCAAAGTAAATTAACACAAGAAAAAGAGAACAAAGCAATGTAAGTCTCTTACCTTTTACTTTTGGTTTTTTCTTTCTTTTTTACTCATTTTTTTTTAACGTTCCTTTTAACTTTAATCATGAATTGTTTCTTATTTATACGTCTTAGTGATGGTTTCTGTTATTATGGAGATTAATGTTTTCATTTATTACGTTCCTGTAGTGCAGCAAGATGGATAAACGCAATGACCATGTATCTATTGATTTTAAGAAGCTAGCAGATTCTTTTAGAGGTAAGTTCAGAAACTTGTATCCCTTGTCTAAATATTGCTGCATTTATGGAGTTCCACCAAAAATTAGAATGTTAAATGAAAGTCTTTACACACCGAAGATGGTTTCAATTGGTCCACTCCATAACGGTAGGGAAGAATTAAAAGTTGTGGGAGAGCATAAATTACGATATCTACAATAATTTCTGCAACGAACTCATGTAAGCATGGAAAAATGTCTTGAATTTATGAAGGACAAGGAAGTAGCTTTGCGTAATTGTTATGCCGAAACCATCAAATTTGAAAGTGAAAGGTTTGTTAACATCATTTTTTTGGATGCTGTGTCTCTTATTGAGATCTTTCTTCGAAGGATCCCTCAATTTCGGAGTGTGGAGTGTGTGTTTTCTAATCCAGGAAAGATAAAAGATATAGTGCTTGACATTATGCTTTTAGAAAATCAATTTCCAATGTTCATTCTTCAGGAGTTGTTTGTGTTAGCAAGACTTGAATTGCCTGACAAGTTTAAGGAGTGGCCTTTGAGGAGGTTTGTCTGTGATTTCTTAACATATTTTGTATGTCAAGATATTTTGACGGACAACTTCTATGGAAAACTACTTTTCTGAAGCAAAACATTTTGTTGATTTGCTAAGACTCTGTCTTCAGCCACCAGAACATGATGTCAACAAAATGCAAACTCAAACTAATTCTAGAAATGATGACATCGAAAGGCAAGATGATCGTGAAACTGCACCTAGTCTAACAAAACTTCACCAGTCTGGAATTACATTTAAGCCAGCATCAACCAATCATTTGCTTGACATAAAATTTGAAAGGGGGACTCTGGAAATTCCGAAGTTGACAATAAGTGATATGACAATACATTTATTGAGAAATCTTCATATGTTTGAATTACTACATGGTGATACTAACTTTATAAATGATTATCATATTCTCCTCCATCACCTTTTAAGTGCTCCATGAGATGTTGAGTTACTAATTCTGGCCAAAGTTATCGAGATTCGGGTCTCGAATAATGCAGGGTGTCAACACTTTTTCAAGAACTTAGCAGGGATGCTAGAATAAACTTTGAGGATTTCTACTATTCGGATCTTTTTAAGGATCCACAAGACTACTCTAGATCAAAACGGCACAAGTGGAAAGCAATTTTGAGGCAAAAATATTTCAGCAATCCATGGGTCTCTGTCTCTGTCATTGCAGCATCTATGATACTTATACTCACTTTTACTCACTTTATACAAACAATTTGTTCTATCGTTGGACTACGTAAATAAGTTTCCCCTTCAAATTTAAATAGGTTTCTGTTTTGGGTATGTACACAACAAGGCTGATGATGTATTTTGCTAGAGCTTTTTTTTTTTTTTAATACATATTATAATAGTTTTAGTCGGATATGCAATCGGGAGGTTTGTATCATGTTTATAAAATAATCCAATTGGATGCTTTGTGATTCAATATTTAAATTTACTTTCTAGGCTTTTCCTTCTTGAATTCTATTGTTATTGATAGTAACAAAAATTTAATGGATACAAAGGACTACAACTTGCAGTGCCAAAGAAGCAATCAGGATCAAAAGATAGCCAATGATTTAATGTGGAATCCACACTCGCATAGACAATGTTGAAGGAGGAACCTAATATGAAAATATAATGCTAACTCTCCTTTAATTAAACTGAAATAATATAACAATGTTTATATATAGGTAGAGATAACTAATGTGATAACAATGAAATACCAAAATGATAAATTTAATGTTAAGATAAGGCTAATCTCTATTAGGGGTAGGGAAAAAAAGGTCTTTCTATCATCTCTTTTCCAAAATATTATTTGATTGGTGTAAATTTTAGCTTCAATTGGTGATGAATGGTAAATCGATCGAACCAAATCGACTCAAATTAAATCGGTTCATATTGGTTTTTCTTCTTAAATCGGGGCCAGGTTGATTTTCGAAATGGAAATAGGTTTTAATCAATGCTGATCAAAATCGATCCAATCCGATTCGATCCGTATCCACCCCTATGTGTAATTTGCACAATAGACGCATGGGCAGGTGTATAGGTATAGATGTTTAGTGTAACTTGCTTCTACATCAAATGGTTGGAGTTAGTTTCAGAATAGAACAAAAGTGGATAAATTATCATTATAATCAGTAAATTGCATGTAAAAGATGGGGCATTGAGAGTCACTTTCCTTTGTCAAATCAAGTTTTTAATTTATTAATTTCTTTATATCAAGGAGAGAAATTTATTAATTTCTTTGTCAAATCAAGCTTTTTGCCCATACCATCTGCAGGCAAAGCTGCTATCTATGAAAGTTTCGCAAGACAAAACATGTCGGAGTCAGAAATTGATGTCACCCCGAGCGTGAATCAGTTTATCAAGAGCAATTACGGGTTACCAGTCGACAGTAATACAGAATTTACGTATGTAGATTGCTCTCAAGCTTTGTTTAATAAGCTAGTCCTTTGCTCCACCCTAGAAGATGGATCATTGTGCTTCCCAGCTGGCTCTAATGGGAACTATGTTTCTGCTGCAAAATGCCTGAAAGCAGACATCGTGACTATCCCTACTAACTCCGAAGATGGCTTTAAGATAACCGAAAAGACACTCGCTCGAGTACTCGAGACAGTGAAAAAGCCATGGGTGTACATTTGTGGTCCCACAATCAGCCCAACTGGTTTGCTTTACAGCAACAAAGAGATGGAGAGTATACTAACAATTTGTGCGAAGTACTTGTTGGAAGCGTTAGATAGGCCACAAACAAACTCAATAAAAAACTCACAAAAATTTAGAATAAGAGAAGAAAATTGTTCTCTCAATACTCAACTTTTATCTCATATATTTTCTGATTTTTTCTACAAATGAGTAGTCCTATTTATAGGATATTAGATACATCTTAATTTATTGCTAATACATGAATTTATCAAATCAAACACCCATTTAGAATTCCTAGATACATGAATGATAATAGATTCATCACACAAATAACTAGATTCACCCATCATAAATTCTAGGTACATGTATATCAAATACTAGTCTAGATTAATTTTCTAACATCCCCCCTTAATCTAGACTTGAGTGACGCCAAGTTTCTCCTTCATCTTGATAAAAATTTCAGTCTTCAATGGTTTTGTGAAAATGTCTGCAATCTGATGTTGTGTCTTGCAATGCTTGACCACTACTTCTCCTTCTTTGATTAACTCTCGAATGTAATGATACTTAATTCTAATGTGCTTACTCCTTCCATGAAAAACTGGATTTTTGCTAAGTGCAATTGCTGAGTTATTATCACAATACAACTTAGTTTCTTTCTTTTGAGAGCACTTCAATTCTTTCAACATCCACCTTAACCAAAGAGCTTGACAGCCAGCTGTACAAAGAGCAATATGCTCCGCCTCTGTAGAAGAAAGAGCAACAACAGATTGCTTCTTTGAAGACCAAGAAACTACACCTGAACCAAGATTAAAAACATACCCTGATGTGCTTTTGTGATTATCTGCATCTCCTCCCCAGTCACTATCACTGTAACCAATTAAGGTTGATTCTTGTGATCTCTTATACTGAATCCCATGATCAACAGTACCAACAACATAACGAAGAATTCTTTTACCAGCATCCCAATGACTTTTCTTTGGTGAAGTCGTAAATCTACTCAACATGCTGACAGCAAACATCAAATCTGGCCTTGTTGCTGTTAAATACATTAGACTTCCCACCAAACTTCGATAAAGACTAGCATCAACTTCTTCACTCCCATCATCTTTTCTTAACTTCAAAGCTGCCTCCATTGGAGTATTGCAAGGGATAGCACCATCCATGTTGAATTTCTTCAACAAATCTTTTGCATACTTCTGCTGAGAAATAATGATTCCTTCATCCGTTTGTTTTACTTCAATTCCAAGGAAATAATGAAGAAGTCCCAAATCAGTCATTTCAAACTCTTCCATCATAGATTTTTTAAAAACTTCTCCCATTTTCTCATTATTGCCTGTAAAGATAAGATCATCAACATACAAGCATATAATAAGAAAATTACCACTTTCATCTTCTTTGGTGTAGAGTGCATGCTCGTACGGACATCTCTTGAATCCATTTTTTAAGAAGAAATTGTCAATTCGACCATACCAAGCTCTTGGAGCTTGTTTCAATCTATACAATGTTTTCTTTAAACGATACACTTTGTGTTCTTCTCCTCTCTTTTTGTATCCTGGGGGCTGTTCAACATAGACTTCTTCTTCTAGGACACCATTAAGGAAAGCTGATTTCACGTCCATTTGATGCACATTCCAACCTCTCTGTGCTGCCAATGATAAAAGTAGACGAACTGTTTCCAAACGAGTTACAGGAGCAAAAACTTCTTCATAATCAACACCGAACTTTTGTGTGTAGCCTTTCACAACAAGTCTTGCTTTGTGTTTGTCTACTTTACCATTTGAGTCCAGTTTTGTTTTATAAACCCATTTTACACGGAGTGTTGCCTTGTTTTTAGGAAGATCTGTCAACTCCCATGTCTTATTTCTTTCAATTGCATCAATTTCTTGATCCATGGCTATCCTCCATTTTTCTTCTTTGCATGCTTCGTCAAAACTAGTTGGATCTGCATCTACAAGTAATGCAAAATTCATTCCATCAGAAGTAAACATGACATAGTCATTTGAGGGATACCTTTTGGAAGGTTGATGTGGTCGAGTTGATCTCCGTAATGATGGCAAACTTGATTCTTCTTCACTTGATGAGGAACTAGAAATTGAGGATAATGGTTCATCATCTTTTGGTTCAGCTACTTGTGCATCTTCTTTGTCTTCAATATTAACAGAAATTGATTTTTGTTTTTGATCAGCAGCATTCCACTTCCAAGAGTCTTCCTCATTAAAATGAACATCTCTACTGATGATGATCTTCTTTGAGATGGGATTGTACAAACGATATGCTTTTGCATTTTCACTATATCCAACTAGAATGCATTTTTCAGATTTATCATCCAGCTTACCTCTCTTTTCATCTGGAATATGAGAGTAAGCTACACTACCAAAAACTCTCAAGTGGCTAACACATGGTTTTATCCCACTCCAAGCTTCTTGAGGAGTCATTCCTTGAACACTTTTAGTTGTAGCTCGATTAAGTAGATAGACAGCACATGTAACAGCATCACCCCAAAATTCATTTGGCATCTCTTTGGCTTTCAACATGCTTCTTGCTAGCTCCATGATGGTTCTATTTTTCCGTTCAGCTACTCCATTTTGTTGGGGAGTGTAACGAGCAGTTTGTTGATGTCGAATTCCATTTTCTTTCAAAAAATGCTCAAAAGCAACAAATTCTCCACCACGATCAGAACGCAGAGTTTTTATTGTATAGCCACTTTGATTTTCAACAAAAGCTTTGAAGGTTTTAAAACATTCAAAAACTCCACTTTTTTCTTTAAGTAAATAAATCCAAGTCTTTCTACTGTAATCGTCAATGAAAGTGAGAAAATAACGATTACCTCCAATTGATGTTGTGCGCATAGGTCCACATAAATCAGTGTGAACTAATTCAAGTGGATTTGAGGCTCTTCTTGCTTTGCCAACTGGAAATTGACTTCGATGATGCTTCCCGAGAATGCATGCTTCACAAATTTGATGATCTCTCGGACTAATACTTGTCATTCCTCTCACCATATGATTTTTGCACATATGAGATAATGAGCTAAAGCTCAAATGTCCATATCGAAAATGCCAAAGCCATGAAATATCATTCACCAAAGTATTAAAACAAAAACTCTGGCCATATGAAAAATTCAAGGGAAACATTTTGTTTGGAGTCATTTTTACTTTTGTAATAAGAACACCGTCTTTGCCTTTGATTTCGCACACATCATCTTTGAAAGTAACATTATATCCCTTTTGAAGAAGTTGCCCAACACTTAACAAGTTATGTTTAAGACCTGGAACATAGAACACATCAGTGATTTTTTTGACACCTTTCTTCGTCTGAACAAGAATGTCACCTTTTCCTTTTACTTGGAGTCGTTTGTCATTTCCAATCTTGACTTCACTTTGGAGAGAGTCATCCAAAATCATAAAAATATCTTTGTTGCCAGTCATATGATTACTGCAACCACTGTCAAGATACCAAACATTTTCAGCAATAACTTCTTGTGTTTTATAGACAAGAAAAAGAGTACCTTCATCATTATTTTGTTCTTCGTGCACGAAAGTGGAGTTGTTTTTGTCACCATCATTCTTCTTCATCCTACAATATGCTTTAGTGTGGCCAAAACGATTGCAATTATAGCACTGAATATGAGAAAAATCACCACGACCTTTGCCTTGGCCTCTTCCTCTGACTCTGCCACGTCCTCTTCCTCTTCCTTGGCCTAAAGAAGAGCTTGAATCTTCCTTGCTTTCATTGTTGTTATTCTGGGAATCGAAATTCCTACTACCTCCACGTCCACCTCTCTTTCCTTTAGAACTTTGACCAAAAGAAGCTTGAGATTGAAAAGCTTGTTCTAAAGGAACAGCTTCAAATTGCTTTAATCTAAACTCATGAGATTGAAGAGACCCCATCAAGCTGTTTACTGACAAAGTGGTCAAGTCTTTTGATTCTTCTATGGCGACAACAACATGCTCGAATTTTCTTGTCATGCTCCTGAGAATTTTCTCAACAATTCTTTGATCTGAAATTTGCTCTCCATTTACTTTCAATTGATTAACAATGAAAAGAACACGATTAAAATATTCCTCCACTGACTCAGAGTCTTTCATTTTCAATGTATCAAATTCAGATCTCAAAGCTTGCAATCTTACCATTTTAACTTTATCTTCACCTTGATAAGTTGATTGTAGAATTTCCCATGCTGCTTTTGCTGAAGTTGCTGTAGAAATTCTCTCAAAAATTGCTTCATCAACAGCTTGATAAATAAAAAATAAAGCCTTCCTATCCTTCTTGCGATTCTCCTTCAATTCATTATTTTGTTGTTGAGTAAGAGCAGCTTGGTCTTGTGGCTCCACAAATCCATTCTCAACAATTTCCCATAATTCTTGGGAACCATACAATACCTTCATCTGTTGACTCCATCGACTATAATTCTTTCCATCAAAGCGAGGAAGTTGTGGTTGCAACATATTGCTGTTAGATGCCATATTGACACAAGCTCTGATACCAATTTGTTGGAAGCGTTAGATAGGCCACAAACAAACTCAATAAAAAACTCACAAAAATTTAGAATAAGAGAAGAAAATTGTTCTCTCAATACTCAACTTTTATCTCATATATTTTCTGATTTTTTCTACAAATGAGTAGTCCTATTTATAGGATATTAGATACATCTTAATTTATTGCTAATACATGAATTTATCAAATCAAACACCCATTTAGAATTCCTAGATACATGAATGATAATAGATTCATCACACAAATAACTAGATTCACCCATCATAAATTCTAGGTACATGTATATCAAATACTAGTCTAGATTAATTTTCTAACAGTACGGGGCTAGAGTTATCATTGACACTTCATTCTCTGGATTGGAATTCAACTTAGACGGTTGGGGTGGCTGGAATTTGGAATGATGCAAATTCTGTTGGTGATCAGTCTTTCTGTGTGTCTCTGCTTGGAGGATTCTCTCAAGATGCTCATTTGAAAAATGCTATGCGATAATATATCACCTGATGGAATTTTTATTACAACTTACAGTTGTTGAACATATCATGTGACTTGCAAAAGTCAAGTTGATTTCCATTCAAAACATTGGAATCACTGCGTATTTCCTTATACAATATAACACTAATCGGTGTTGTCTCCAATTTATTGGGCAAAATTGCATTTTTCAATGCCACGTCTTCTCAATTATGGCTTGTACATAAACATTTCTGGTTCAAATATAGTGAAATTGTGATTTCTTTGACTTGAAAATAGAATTTATATTATTATCATTTTTGTTTAATCTGTGATAATGTGAGCTTTTAGGCGGTCTTAAAGGTTTGTGATTAATTGTTTGAAAATGAAAAAGCTAGACAATTAATAAAATTATAACAAAATCTTTAAAAGTCAAGCAAAAATTTAAAAGGACAGATATCCATATTTTTTTCACGTCCCTTACTAATTGCAGAAGTAATTGTGAACTCAGTTGTAATTAGCATCAGAATTTTGAAACTGGTGTTGATGTGGTTAGTGATACTTGAAAGTAATACAAACATTTGTTTCTGGCAATTAATTTTACCCAAAATCAATAATGAGTCAAAACTTATTGAAATGATGCAGTACTCACATAAAGGATGCAAACAAAAGAAAAATAAGTTTAGATTTCCCTGTAAATGGTTTAACTTACATTTAGCTTTGGAGATGCCAAAGTGGATGAAAATATTAGGTGAAAGAGCAGGAAGATGCACTTCCAAGTGGAGTGGCTCAGTGATTAGCCACTTCCACTTATCATTTCAAATAACAGGTTAAAGTTTTAAATAAATTTTATTATTTGTATTAATATTTATAGTGATATGTATAGCTTTCTTTTAATATCTATGAATAATCATTCGAATTGTGGTACTATAATTATATTTAAATTGGTCTTCGTGATCTTTTAATTGGAAAAGGTGTCAAGAAACCAAAATAATAATAATAATAATAAAAGACAAGGAAGATGCCCTTAAAGCGTACATGGCTGGGTGTGTAGATTGGATCAGCCTAACCTAGCCACAACCCGACCTAGTTTGACTCCATGCAGGCTCTGTGCAACATGACTTAATAATCGTTGGGTTGTGCTTAGCCATGACTCATTTTACGTGTTCTGTTTGTGTATGTTGCGTGGCCTATCGAGCTGGCACGACGGCACGGAAAGGGTAGGAGCAGGAACCCAATTATGGCGATTATAATCAATTCTTAAATAAAAAATTTAACAATTATTTTGGTATTTGAATATTGTTTTAATTAATATTATAATTTTTAAGTTAATAAATTTATAAAATTGCAAAAAAGAAAACTCGTCATTTAATATTTCAATATAGTCCTACTGATATGAGAACTAAATCAAAATGTACAGATATATAATTATTTAGATTAAATCTATACTTAATACCATTACTGTTTTACAAAAGGTTTTTGCTAGATTTAAAATTATTTAGATTTCATGAAAATATAAACTTCATTGGAAATTCAAATTTTTTTTCGAAATGAGATGAATAGTATCAGTATGTAATCAAATTGACCGTATAAGATCATTATAATTATATCAGTCATTGAATTTTTATTCAAAATTTCTCAAAAATTAAAATTTGTATTTTGAAAAAAAAAATGATTTGAAATTCTAGTATGCAAATTTTATATATAATTTATAAATTTTAAAGATAATATAATGGGAAGGTCAATTTGACAGATTGCAAATTATTATCATACAACACCCGTGAAACGTTTCGATTTCTCCAGAACATTCTAAAAACGTGTATTCCGTCTCTGTCTCCACATCATCCAACCTCTCCATCTACACTCTCCCAGATTTCTCCTTTTCGTGAAACATCCAGAGGCTCCCATGCAACCCTATATATAATCCACTTCACCTCGATCGTCACAAAAGACAGAAAAACAACCGAACATCTCATAATGTAGTAATTTCCTACCAAATCCTCCATTAATATCCAATCTTTTTCGGCTTTGAAGCTTCCAAAATGGCCAAGCTAACAAACCATGCCATTTTTTGTTCTATCATTGGTTTTCATCGTGGTCACACAAGCCAATGCATTGACGCCCTACACAAGACCATTGTCTGAGTTAATCTTCCCATCAGAGGACCCTTTAGAATATTAGAACAAACCCCGCTACCAGTCCCCAAGGAGCTGGACACTCTTGCACTTGCAAGGTCAGACTGGAAGGAGACAGCAGCTGCCCATGTGATCAGCATTGACATTCCAGGGCTGAAGCAAGATGACATCAAGATTGAGGTGGAGGAGAACAGGGTGTTGAGGGTGAGTGGAGAGAGGAAGAGTGAGGAGGAGATTGAGGGAGAGTAGTGGCACAGAGCTGAGAGGACTTGTGGCAAGTTCTGGAGGCAGTTTAGGCTACCAATGAATGTTGATTTGGACCACATCAAGGCTCATCTTGAAGATGGGGTGTTGAGGATCATCGCGCCTAAGTTTGCTGAGGAGAAGAAGAGGCAACCAAAGGTTGTCAACATTGCTGAAGTGGGTTCTTCTTCTGGGGAAGATAACAAGGCCACCAAGGCTCAGACGTGATTCATGGTTAGTCTGATATGAACGTTTTTTTTTTTTTCCCTTTTTTCTTTGGGGTCCGTTTTGTGGGGATTTTGTTGTGGTTTTGTTGTGTGTATTGTATTGATGGTTGTGGATTTGTAATGCAAGATCAAAAGGGTGACTCGTGAATAGGTTAACAAGAGTGTAACATTATTATAATAAGGATCTGGCATCCCTTGTAATAAAGTTTCTTTTATGTCTGATTTTCTTTTTGTATCTCAATCAATTTGTTTGAGTCCATTCCTGTCCAATCAGTTTTGAGGCCCAAATCCATTCCTTCAATAACACCATTAATTCACAATCAGAGGAAGATTTTATAACTCTTAGGAAGTTCCATGAACTTTTTCGTTTTAAAAGTACAATTCCCGATATCTTTTCAAAAGAAAAGTGCAAATAATGTGTGTTTAGTTATTGTTAGACAAAAATTATACCATCCTCAATTAATTGCATCACAAGAACATCCAATTCACACTTAATTAATTCAGATGTTGTTTTTCGCAAATGAACGAAGTAAAAGTTGCATAAAATATTGGCTAGGTATTTATTTATTATTGTCTGCAGTTTTTAAAACCAATCAAGTTTTTAAACTACGAATTATAGTTGCTATGTAAAGCCATGCATCAATATTCGTCAAAACAACACGTGTATGGATGCTTTACTAGTGTTGTGGTGGTTGCTGCAGGATGGTCAGAGCATGTCTGTTCTTAAATGTGATGAGAAAACATTAATGCTGCTCTTGCTGGACCAGCTGATCACCAGCATCAGAGCAATATGCATCAGTGTCATTCATGTAAGTTGACAAAATTATCGCCGGAAGATATGAGAAGCATGTTTACTATCACAATCAGGGAGGCAAATGTATTGTTTCACTGGCTCTGGTTCGAGCTATAATAATGCTGCTTCAGCCGCTCAATCCATTTCCTGAAAACATTTTCTGGTATTTACTCTGCTGTAATTGTACTCTGTGTTGCTAAAACCGTTTATCACCCCATTCCTGAGATTGGGATAAAAAATAGGAAGACAATTGATATGTTTGACTTCATAACCATCCAAGCATGTCAATTGAAAAATGAAGAAACAATCATCGTTCGCTTCTTAATCAAGCAAAATCTAACTTCAACACTTCTTAATTAATTATTCTACGTCTTGTTTTATGTATAGAGCATTTCCAATGTAAACGTGGATTGTCTTTTAAAAAAAATGAACATATAATTAATGTTAAGGAAATGTACATCCTACATGGCATAAATATGAATTGATAGACATTCAAGTCTAAAAAGACTCTCAAATGTTATTCTATTTATTTCAATGATAAAAAGTCAAACAATAATACATCATTGAAGTAAATTACTATAAAATATTATTTAATGGAAATCTCAATCATTTATTGCTGACATGACTGTCCAAAAGACTCTCTAAAAATAAACATTGAGGTTGACAGTCTCTATTTTTTTTTTTGTCATGTCAGCTTGATAGTGGTTAGGGAAGTTTACATTGGAGAGGTTAATTTTAACTCTCTATCAATTTATCCTATGTGGCACTCCATTTTTTCACAATTCATACTTGTATTGGAGATGCTTTAAGCAATCAGTTTTACATGTTCATGCTAACAATGATAATCACTGTGAAGGAAATTATGAATTTATGTGCACGAAAAAAATCATAAACTATAACAAGCACCAAGGTAGGTTTCTAAACTTCACAAATTCTCATATCCAATATCTAGTATTTTTGAGATTGTGATCTTACTGCTATGTTTATAATAACAGGCATGCATCAGTCAAGTTTCTCCGAGTGCAATGCTAGCTTTTTGGCTACTGGGTTCGGAAATGACACTACTTGTTGCTGATAAAGTGATAATCATGCTTAGGTTGGCTTGTTCCTCTTAACATAATTTACAATTGCTTGCAACGACTCAACTAATTGTGTGAAAGTTTAGAGAAATATATTCTCCTATATATATTTATGCAGAAGACAATAATGAGCTGCTAGAACAAAGTAGACTAGGAAATAAAGACACTACCAAATGATTATTGAGCAATCCCTTGTTGTTTGGAACAAAGGAATTATTTATCATGCGCAGAAGAGATAAGAATACTAGCAGGTAAATGAAGCACGGTCCTCTGTCTCTAGTGGATGAAATTCCTTTGATGCTTGCTTTTATGTCACATAGAATTTGACTTTGTCTTTGTTTGCTATTGTGATTTTTGTAAATTCTTAATGGCAAAGCAGCAGTGAACAGTTATTCAGAGACTTTGTGCTAGTATTTAATGGTTGGTGCCATGCGTAACAAGGGGTGCAAAGTTATTGTGCTCTAGTAGATGTTGCTGAATAATCTTTCGTTGGACTTATTCCTCTGCAGGTATACAAATTAACATAGGTGGAATAGCCATTGCTATATTTGCGTGTGTGGCTTGTGTAAGGTAAAACGGAGTAAATCCTCTAGAGTCATGGGATAAATGTACTAAATCCCTTGGTTGGTCAATATTTATTGCTTTTCAAGAATACATTGTATGAATATTTCCACTCTCTGTTATTATCTATACTAAGGCTGCTAGAATTTTATGTTATGAATCATGTTCTGATTGTAGTCACGCAAAGATGGAAGTGTGTTTGATTGGAAGTGGATTCTGTGGCGGTCTTCACTTGCTGCATAATCTCTAGTGTTTGATTTGAAGTGGATTCTCTGGTATATGTATTGTCCATGTTGAACCCGCTAAGATACAATATTCCGTTGCTATAGTTAAACGGACTATTAGTATTTATGCAAGAAAAGAATGATACAAAACTATTTTATTTGTAAATGAGAAAATGAGGGAGGAGAGCAAGTTGTCAATTGTAATACTTAGACAAATTTTTGGTTATGACAAATAAATGAAAGGGATGGCCTATTTATAATAAGTGCACAATTTCATGATAAGTTATAACTATTCATTATGTCTTTTCAATTTAAATCCAAACCATTAGATTTTTCTGGTAACTTCCCCTTTTAATTTGAAAGTTTAGATTACACTTTTTCATATAGCTCACGACCTTTAGATAGAGTCACATTTTATCATAAAGTCACAATCATTCATTAGAGTCACATTGGATGATAAAAATCACAACCTTTCATTAATTCTTCTGGAAGCTCTCATACACATGTTCTAGAAACTCACATACATATATAACATGTGTTACATTTATTTTGAAAATTATTCCAACATTTTGTATGGCCAAAATAAGTAGCATGAACCTTGTACTCAGAAAGGGTGAGTAGCATAAAATTAATTGCTTAATTTGCACTTCCATTATGTGTCAATTAATCCTCTCTATTTTCCTTCTGTTTTTGTAGCTTTTACCTTTATTCTTCTTTCTATCAATCGAAAATTTTAAGTGAAAAAGCCATTTTTTTGTCGAGTGTGTGTTTTGTTTGTATGTAGACAAGGTGTTTGTGGAATTGTATGCGATAGATTGTATTGACCCAGTTTTCTTTATCCCATCATCCATTGCCCTTGGTATATCATGATTCAGTTATTCTCCCACAGATATCATCAATCAATCGGTACAATATATTAAAACTGACGCTCTCCTCTGTCAGGTACATTGAGATTTCTCTTGGAAACTAGTTTATTTTTTGTTAAGTTATGGTTGTAATGACTGTTCTAGATTTTTTTGTAAGTAAATGTTGGTTTAGTTGAAAAGTTTGTGATGATCCATGTTTTAAGAAGTTTGTCTTGCAGAAGTATGGTTAGCTGTCGGTGTTATGTATGGACTAACTTGTAAAGCAATTTTTGTATGTCTCATATATATATGTGAGTGTATATAAATGAAAATATCAGTACCTCTGCATGTAAGACAGTTCTGTTCTCATTTTTTTCTGTGTTTCTCTAGTCTTTGAACCTTCTATTTTACAACATCCTCACATAGGGAGGGACGTTAAAATCAACAGATTATCCCCATGAGAACATCAATGATCAACTGTTGCTTGCACTCCTTCCATATTCTAAAAGACAAAGCATTAACAATATTTATAACTTGGAAGACAAGCACAGTGTATTGTTTTTAACAATTTTTTAAACTAATGGTCTCATCTTCTGTTCTTTTCTATGCAATAAAACAAATAATAGGCGGTTACTTTGGCGTATGTATTGTTTCTTGTTTGTGAGTCAATTACAGGCAGTATACAGTTTCTTCTCTTGACTTTACCTAAGAGTTTCTTTGCTTTCATTTTCCATATTGAATCCAAAAAATTTTCTTCCTATTGCCAAGAAACTATGTCAATCATTGGAGAGGCTATTCTAATGGGGTCCGTGGAGTTTGTCATCCACAAGTTGGCTTCATCTGAACTGTTGAGTTTTGCATGCCAAGAGCGAATCCATGGGGATCTCAAGAAGTGGAAGAACATGTTGATGAAGATCAATGCAATGCTTGAAGATGCAGAGGAGAAGCAGGTATCGAACCAGTTTGTGAAGAGATGGCTTGTTGATCTTCAAAATTTGGCTTCTGATGTAGAAGACATATTGGACAAGTTCGCAACTATGGCTTTGGAGAGGAAGTTGTCTCATGAATCTGAATCTAGCACAAGTATGGTACAGAAACTCATTCCGGCAAACTTCATGCTGTCAAGTTCAATTTCAAGATGGGACCTGAAATGAAGAAGATCACTGAGAGGTTGCAAGAGATAGCTGCACAGAAAAACAACCTGGATTTGAGAGAGAATTCAGTAGGTAGTGAACAAATCAACTGTTTGTTATTATTCTTCTCCACAATGAGGGATTATATAGAAGAATTACAAAATAGAAAAGAGACCTAATCTAGGAAAGGAAACAACTAACAATTAGGAAAGAAAATAATTTACAATCCCTATAATTAGGTTAATTGTCAACTATACAATCTTTACAATTAATAGGGTATATTCTAACACTCCCCCTCAAGTTGGTGCATAGATATCACTCATGCCTAACTTGCTAATTGAATCATGAAAGTTCGTTCCATTAATCGCCTTTGTGAGGATATCTGCAAGTTGATCTTTACTTGGTACATATGGAAGCTCAATTATCTTTTCTTCTATCTTCTCTTTGATGAAAAATCGATCAATTTCCACATGTTTGGTACGATCATGTTGGACAGGATTATTGGCAATCTGAACTGAGGCTTTATTATCACAATATAGCTTCATGCTACCTTTTTGATGAAGCCCCAAATCTCCAACAAGTTCTTCAACCACAACAATTCAGTAATTCCTTGGGCGATCCCTCGGAATTCTGCCTCAGCACTAGATCGTGACACCACGGTCTGTTTTTTACTCCTCCAAGTGACTAGGTTACCTCCTACAAAGGTGAAATAATCAGAAGTAGATCTCTGATCACTAACATTCCTGGCCCAATCAGCATCCGTGTATCCCTCAATATCCAGATGTCCATTTTTAGAAAAAATTAATCCTCTGCCAGGAGCTCCTTTTAAGTATCTCAAAATCCGAAGGACTGCATCCATGTGACTCTCAGTGGGAGCATGCATAAATTGGCTTACCACACTCACTGCATATGCAATATTAGGACGAGTATGTGATAAGTAGATAAGCTTACCAACAATCCTTTGATATCTTTCTTTATTTGCTGGGATTTGATCAGGGTGATCTGGACATTCACATAACTTGTGATTTTGATCCATAGGAGTATCTGCTGGTTTGCTAGCAAGCATCTCGGTTTCTGTAAGTAGATCAAGAACATACTTTCTCTGACTGAGGAAAATCCCATGTTTTGATCGGGCTACCTCAATTCCCAAAAAATACCTTAAGATCCCTAGGTCTTTTATTTCGAACTCTGTGGCCAAGTGACTTTGGAGATTAGTCATCTCCAGATTATCGTTTCCTGTAACAATCAAATCGTCCACATAGACGATCAGTATAGTGATTTTGTCACCCTTACATTTAAAAAATAAGGTGTGATCGGAGTTACTTTGCTTATATCCGAATTTCCTCATGGAAGTACTGAGTCGTCCGAACCAAGCTCTAGGTGATTGTTTTAATCCATAAAGAGCCTTTTTTAGTTTACAGACTTTACCAGTTTTAGAATCGAGACCCGGGGGAAGATCCATATAAACTTCTTCACTGAGTTCTCCATGTAGAAATGCATTCTTTACATCAAACTATTTTAATGGCCACTCCTGATTAGCTGCTAATGAGAGAAGTACCCTAACTGTGTTTAACTTTGCTACCGGGGCAAAAGTTTCCTAGTAGTCAACTCCGTAAGTCTGAGTGTACCCTTTAGCAACCAACCTAGCCTTGTACCTTTCAATCGAGCCATCTGCCTTGTGTTTGATGGTAAAGACCCATCGACATCCAATAGCCTTCTTCCCTTTAGGTAGATCTACTATTTCCCAGGTACAATTTTTCTGTAAAGCTTTCATCTCCTCATCCATGGCTCGGACCCAATTCTGGTCTGTCAGTGCATCCTGCAATTTACTAGGAATAGATACAGAGGATAATTGATGTGCAAAAGTTTTAAAGTTTTCAGATAGTCTATGACTTGAGGTGTAATCAAAAATAGAGTAAAGGGCCTTACTATTTTCTGAAGGTCGCTCAGGGGAAAAACCAAACCGTACAGGTGGTCTATGTTCTCGACTAGGATATTGTCTAGTAGATAGACTGGGTTCAGGATCTGTGTGATTTTCATTTGGTAAGTCATTAGATAAAGTGAAAGGTTTAAGAGTTACCTCGGGAGCATTTTCAACCTCAGAGTTTGATTGACGAACCGGTGATGGAGAAGAGGAAGGTTGTACTACCTGTATGAGAACTGACTCCCCCTGTTTCTCTTTCCTTTTATTCCGCCTTTCATACACTCTCAAGGTTGGTTCTGTCGTTTCTGTGAGACTATCAGGAATCTCACTTTCAGAAGATAGATTTTCTTCCTCAGAAGATTGACTTCTCAGACTAATAGGTATAACAGGTATAACAGTGTCAGTTTTAGGAGACTTCTCTTCATAATTTGGATTCTCCCCCTGAAGAGAAGTCTCAGAGGGAAAATATGCCTTATCTTCCCAAAACGTAACATCCAGTGACACAAATACCTTACGGGAAGGAGGATGATAACATTTGTACCCTTTTTGTGAACTAGAATACCCTATAAAAACACACTTAAGAGCACGTGGGTCTAACTTTCCTCTATGAGGAGTATGCATATGTACATATACCACACATCCAAAGACCCGAGGAAGAATATGCAATGCAGAGTTAATATCACAGTAATGAGACAAGGATTGCAATGGAGTTTAAAAAGACAGAACACTAGATGGCATACGATTAATGAGATATGCAGCAGATAGTACCGCATCACCCCAAAAAGATTTAGGCATATTCATTCCGAGCAATAAAGATCGTGCAACCTCTAAGAGATGGCGATTTTTACGCTCAGTAGTACCGTTTTGTTGTGGGGTATATGCACAAGATGTTTGGTGGAGAATACCGTTTTTCAAACAAAAAGCTTTGATGCTATGGTTTAGATATTCACCACCATTGTCTGAGCGTAAAACTTGAATTTTCTTATGAAATTGTGTGAGAATCATATGATAAAAATTTTGAAAAACATCACATACATCACTTTTATTTTTTAAAAGAAAAATCCAAGTCATGCGAGTACAATCATCAATAAATGTAACAAACCAGCGCATACCAGATATAGACACAATGTTAGATGGACCCCAAACATCAGAATGAACAAGAGAAAAAGGTACTGATCTTTTATTACCATTACTAGGAGGAAAAACAGTGCGATGATGTTTAGACAAAACACATGTGTCACACTGCATATTATTGTGCCCAATAGTTTTAAACAAAGAAGGAAATAAAAACTTGAGATATCCAAAAGAACAATGACCTAAACGCCTATGCCAAAGAAGAATATCACTCTTATTGTTTGCTCTAACTTGTACTACTCTGTGAGGATGACTGGAAATACTATCTGCTGTAAAGTAGTACAACCCTCCTTTTTCCCTACCAGTTCCAATCGTCTCCTTGGTTGTGATGTCCTGAAAAACACAATGAGAAGGCCAGAACGTAACAACACAATTTAGAGATTTAGTAATTTGACTAATCGAGAGTAAGTTGTTAGATAAAGTGGGCACATGTAGAACAGATGATAAATGTAAGGACGGAGTTAGAGATATAGATCCAGCCCCATGAACCGAGGTGGGTGTACCATCAGCATATGACACATTAGTGGTTTCAGTTGGACTATGATGGCTGAAGTTTTGAGAATTAAAGGTCATGTGGTCTGTTGCACCAGAATCAATTATCCAAGTATTATTACTAGAAATTGTAGAAACACTGAAAGCAGAATGAAAAGTACCTGAGTTGGAGAATTGAATTTGAGAATCACATATGTTACCCTGTGAAGGGGAAGACGAGTTGCCAGATGATGATGCAAGGGAGGCAGTTCCATTCTTCGAAGGCCCCTTCTTCCTTTTTTCCAAGTACCACTCAAGATACCCATTCAATTTCCAGCATGCATCTCAAGTATGATTCTTCTGTCCACAGTGAGTACATTTTCTATCCCCTGAATTCCCCTTATTGATTAGTAAGGCAGAGTTGTCACTTACTTGTGGTGGAGCGAGCATAGTGGCTTGACGCTGTGCCTCACGACGGACATAGGCAAATGCCCCTTCAACACTAGGAAATGGATCCATACGTAAAACATCAGCTCGCACCTTGTCAAATTCAGAGTCTAGTCCTACCAGAAACATGTACACTCTCTGTTTCTCAATACGATCATTAAGTCGAACCACATCTGTAGCATCAGTCATGTCGTTTGGACAACGGTGATCCAACTCCTGCCAGATTGTGTTCAATTCCCCGTAGTATTCAGAAATATGACGCCCAGATTGGCGCATATGGAATGCCTTGCTGTTGAGTTCATAGATGATGGACTGATCTACACCATCATAGTAGGTACAGGTAACTGCTTCCCAAATGGCCTGAGCTGTAGGTAATCGAATAAACATCCCCATAATTTTGGGAGTCATAGATCTAAGGAGCCATCCTTGCACAAGAGCATTGTCTGCCAACCATCGTCTATAGGTGGAATCGGTGGTTGCAGGCTTAACACTTTCTCCTATGAGAAAACCATACTTGTCTTTTCCAGCCATGAAAATCTCGACAAACTTAGACCACGAAGGGTAGTTTGACCCGTCCAATTTAATCTCAATCTTAGATGAGTTGTCATGAGGATAAATTGGAGGGAGTGGTGGAATTATGTGGCTAGATGTTTTGGATTCTTTTCTAATTGGTTTTTCGGTTTCTTTTTCCATATTAGAGTTAACAGTAAAAGCAAAGAATACACGAGCAGCGTACGAAGCAAAGCAGAGTAATGTAATTCCAACAGGGAATAACAAATAATACGCAGCAAAGCAAGGTCAAAGCATGCAAACCAATCAAACAAGAAGGCCAATCAAAAAACTTAGAACACAGTCAAGGCAAAGAAGACCAAACCAGGCAGCATGTACAATCCAACGATGCTGTGTGAGAGCGATGAGTGGTGCGGCTTCATGAAAGTCGAAGGCGGCGGGTTGACACGATGACAAGGTGAGCAACGGCAGATGCAAAAGTGAGCAGCGGCAGATGTGGGTAGCACTACAAATACGGCGTGACAGCGAGAGGAAGAAGGCACAGCAACCAGAGACACCTTGGTTCCGACAGCGGAAACAGAACCAGAGAGAGGAACAGAGCAATGAGGTAGCAGCGGAACAACGAGACTGGTGCGATTGCGTGATAGCAGCAGCTGTTGATCTTGAGACCAGATTTGCCAAACAGAGACTGGTGCATGCTGAGCAGAACGGTGACAGCAGTGACAGAACCATGATGACAGTGACGATGTGTGATGGATGCAACAAAACCAGTGACCAAAACAGATAAGAAGTGACGCGATGAACAGATTCAGACCAGGTGGAGATTGGTGCGGTGCAAGATTAATAGCAGAAATTGGGTGGTGAAGCGACAATTGCAATGGCTGATGAACCAGATGCGGCGATAATTGCAAAATCACGGCAGTTATGGGTGGGTAAGAGACAGCAGCAGAACTTTGCAACAATGGCAAAGGTAGAAGAAAATACAAGTGACAGGATCTGGTAAGGTGAGCTCACCAGAAAATAAAAAATAAAAGGTTGAAACTGTTGTTAAAAAAAAAATTGAGAGCCTTAGGCTCTGATACCATGAACAAATCAACTGTTTGTTATTATTCTTCTCCACAAGAAGGGATTATATAGAAGAATTACAAAATAGAAAAGAGACCTAATCTAGGAAAGGAAACAACTAACAATTAGGAAAGAAAATAATTTACAATCCCTATAATTAGGCTAATTGTTAACTATACAATCTTTACAATTAATAGGGTATTTTCTAACAGGTAGATCTCAGAGATCGAAGACTACCTACAACCTCTTTAAGTGAAGCTCACATTTATGGTAGGGAAAAAGACGAAGCGGCAATAGTAGATTTGCTGTTGAAGGATGAAGGTATTGAAGATCGAATCTTGGTTATTCCTATTATAGGGATTGGTAGAGTGGGGAAGGCAACTCTCACTCAAAATGTCTACGACAATGTCAGAGTCAAGAGTCATTTTGATCTCGAAGCGTGGGCTTGTGTTTCTGATGACTTCGATGTCATCATGGTGACAAAAACCATTTTGAAGTTCATTGCTCCTGATAGTCATGATTCTAGTGGATTTCAATAAGCTTCAAGTTGAATTGAAGGTGAAACTTCTAGGAAAGAAATTTTTAGTTGTTCTTGATGACATTTGGAATGAGAATCCTAACAAGTGGAAAACACTTCTCCGCCCGTTTGAGTCCAACTCTTCTAGAGGGAAAATTCTTGTTACAACTCGTAGTAACTATATAACATCAATGGTAGGCACTTGTCCAACATATCCATCGAAAGTCTTGTCAGATGATGATGGTTTGTCTATATTTACTTATCACTCTTTAGGAATAGAAGGATTCAATGGGCATTCAAAGTACTTAAGGGAAATTGCCGAGAAAATAATGAAGTGTAGGGGATTGCCTCTAGCAGCAAAAACTCTTGGTGGTCTCTTGCACGATAACATTAACTGCAATGATTGGGAACACATTTTAAATAGTAAAATGTGGAATTTACCAACAAGTAAAAGTGATATTATGCCAACTCTTAGATTGAGTTACCATTTTCTTCCTCCACATTTGAAACCATGCTTTTCATATTGTTCCTTACTATCTAAAGATTATGAATTTCAAAAGGAGGAGATAATATTGTTATGGATGGCTCAAAGTTTTTTACAATTAGAAGGGAGTACAGAAGAAGAAATGGAGAATTTGGATGACAATTTTTTTCAGGAGCTACAATCAAGATCATTTTTTCAACAATCAAGCAGTGAAACCTCAAGGTATGTTATGCATGACCTCATCAATGATCTTGCTCAATGGATAGCAGGAGAGACATTTTATTTTATAATGGAGAATACAATAAAGGGCAACCATCAAAATGACATTTTCAAAAATCTTCGCCATCTATCTTATGTCAGTGGATTGTATGATGGCATTAAAAAATTTGAGGCACTTTATGGTGTCAATAACATCAACAATTTAACATACAATGGCGGGCTATATGATGGAGTAAAGATATTTGAGACTTTCAATGATCTCAAACATCTACGGATTTTCTTACCATTAAGGCTATCATTATATGATAACAATGGTTTCTTAACTTCCGATATTCTTAATAATTTGCTCAAACTACGATGCTTACGAATTTTATCTTGGAATAGATATGACATATCAAAATTACTAGATGCAATTAGTGATTTAAAACTTTTAAGGTACCTTAATCTTTCTTGCACTTCGATTAAAGTTTTGTCAAAGTCAGTTAGTAGACTTCATAATTTACACACTTTATTAGAAGGCTGTTATTATTTGAAGAAATTGTGTGAAGAGATAGAAAACCTAATCAACCTTCGTCATCTTAATCTTTCTTACACAAACTTGGAAGGAATTGTTGGGATTTTTATATTTCTTAATATGGGCTTACATATTAAATAACAATTATATTATGGGTTATCTATTTTAATAGAATCAAATAAGAATCTATTAATTGGGCTCTAAAAATATCTATTGGGTATGGGCTTTAATGTGTATAAACCTAATATTAATTAAATTAGAGTTAATGGAAACCTAATTATGTTAGTATATAAAGAACATAATTAGGGTTATGGTCCCCAAATCAAATCAATCTATTTTTGCTCTCTTTTCTCTTCCCCCATTCAAGAAGAAAAATATAGAGTAACCTAAGGAGATTTGACTGTGGAAGATTAAATCCTACTCAAGTTTAACAATATGGATTCATGTATGTTTTCTATAATAATTCTTATTAATTTAATATGAGTTTCTAGATTTTAATATAAGTTTTAACCTATTAAAGTTATTTCCATCAAGTGGTATCAGAGTTAATTCATATTGAATCATTGAGAAATTAATTAGTCTGGTTTATTGTTGTTATCATGGAAGCATAAATATATATATATTGAATTTTCATGATGCTTTTGTGTCTTCGAGAGTGTTTTTTTTTTTTTTAAACTATTGAAGAATATATATTGTACTGTTTTACTGCGTGAAGCAATTGAAGAATATATATTATACTGCTTTACTGCATGAACCAAGAATGAATACATATATATATATATTTAATCGGGTTTGCTTTAAATATATATATACATATATATGACAATAGTGTGAAATATATATATTGTACTGTTTTACTGTGTGAAGCAAGAATGAATATATATATATTTAATCGAGTTTGCTTTAAATGTATATATATATATATATGACAGTAGTGTGAAATATATATATATATATGTGTGTGTGTTTGTGTGTTTACTGGATGACATAGGAATTATATATATTTTTGTTGAATGCTATGACTTTTGTTTGTTTTATTTTTTGTTTTTGTTGGCGTGAAAGTCAATTCACAAACATGAAGTACATGTTTCAAGAATATATATATATATATATATATATATAACTATTGGTTTTATTCTATGACCAATGGTTTTCGGATGAGTATTTATTTTAAGAAGCAAAGTTTGACTTTTGTTTGGATTGTTATGGAATTTTAGTTGTTGATATATGTATTAAGTCTAATATTTCAAAATAAATTGAATTGAAATTATATATTGCCAAAGTAACCTCTATAATTAAATTTGTTTATTTTGAAATATTAAGATGTGTATGTCTATTGTTTATGCGAATAATAACCAGCCCAAAAGAAGGTTATTATTTGGCCAAATAATAAGTATACTTGTGCTAATAAATATGTAATGATTATTAGGTTTTTTTTTTATGCGAGTAATAAGTCAGTCCAAAGAAATGCCTATTACTTGACAGGATTAATTATCAATGTTTGATTACTACACGGAGAGTACCACTTACAATTGATATTTCTATTCAAAGACTAAATGTCAATGTTGTGCTATGTATCTTGTTTTAGGGTCCACCATTATGAGAATAGTTTACTCATGTCATGTATGAATTTATTGATTGAGTATTATTATGTTGTGATATGATTATTAATTATAAGCTTGTATTTGGTTTTGTTCTCGATTCAGTTACTACTTCTGCTTCAACAATAACTGCTAATATCAATTTCATTTCTGTGCTTAATGGCACGAATTTTAAGAATTGGAAAGAGAATGTTATGATTGTTATCGATTGCATGGATCTTGACCTTGCGTTTCGAGAAGAACGGCTCGCATCTCTTAATGAGAATAGTACCGTTGATGAAAAGACGAGTATAGAGAAGTGGGACCGTTCTAATCGCATGTGTCTTATGATTATGAAACGTTCCATTCCGAAAACTTTTAGGGGCTCTATGTTCGAAAAGAAAAATGCTAAGAAGTTCCTTGATGAAATAAAACAGCGTTTTGCGAAAAACGAAAATGTTGAAACAAATACCCTTTTGGCTAACCTTGTTTCAATGAAGTATAAAAGAAAATGGAATATAAGGGAGTACATTATGGAGATGTCTCATATTGTTTCCAAACTAAAGACACTAAAGTTATAGTTGTCTGAGGACCTGCTGGTGCACTTAGTTTTGATTTCTCTTCCCGCACAATATAGTCAGTTTAAAGTGAGTTACAACACTTAAAAGGATAAATGGACTCTTAATGAGCTCATATCTCACTATGTGCAAGAAGAGGAAAAATTGAAGCGAAAAGGTATTGAAAGTGATAACTTAGCAACTATCTCTATGGACAATAAAAGAAAAAGAGGAAAAGAAACTGCAGTTGGGACATCACAACATAAGATGCAAAAGAAGCAGGATAGAGAGTTTACCTGTTACTTTTGTAAGAAAGCTGAACACATGAAGAAAGAATGTCCTAAATACGCCAATTGGCATGTCAAGAAAGGTATGCTTCTCAATTTAGTTTGTTCTAAAGTTAATTTAGCTTCTGTACCTAAACACACTTGGTGGATAGATTCTGGTGCTACTACTCACATAAGTGTGTCTATGCAAGGTTGCCTGTGGAGTCGACAGCCAAGTGATGCTAAAAGATTCATCTATGTGGGCGACAACAAAATAGTTGCAATAGAAGCTATATGAACTTTTAGGTTATTATTAAAGACTGGACATTTTTTAAATTTAGAAGAGACTTATGTAGTACCGTCTTTTAGACGGAATTTGGTTTCAGTTTCTATTTTAGACAAATTTGGTTATTCTTGTTCATTTGGAAATAATAAATTTAGTCTTTTTCAAGATTCGAATCTTATTGGTACTAATTCTTTATTTTTGCATGATAACTTATATTTGTTTAATACAATTGCCTCAATTAATGAAACTTTGCATATTAATTCACGAGGTACAAAACGAAAATTAACTGATAGGGATTCTGCCACACTATGGCACAAGCGTTTAGGTCATATCTTTAAACAGAGAATTCAGAGGCTTGTGTCTGACAGATTCTTGATTCCCTCGATTTGATAGATTTCGAAGTCTGTATTGAGTGTATTAAAGGGAAACAGACAAATATTACGAGATTAGGTGCCAATAGGTGTTCTGATGTTTTAGAACTAATTCATACTGATATTTGCAGACCATTTCCTATAACTTCTTGAAATGGTCAACAGTATTTTATTACGTTCATAGACGATTATTCAAGGTATGGGTACCTATATTTGATATATGAGAAGTCTCAATCCTTGGATGTTTTTAAGGCTTTCAAAGTTGAAGTTGAAAATCAACTTGGCAAGAAAATTAAAGCTATCAAATCTGACCGTGGTGGTGAATATTATGGCAGATATGACGGATCTGGTGAACAACGTCTAGGACCTTTTACGAAATTCCTAGAGGAATGCGGTATCGTCCCGTAATACACAATGCCAGCAAACCTAGCATGAATGGTGTTGCTGAAAGACGAAACAGAACGCTTAAGGACATGGTAAGAAGTATGATTAATCATTCGTCTTTACTAGAATCCCTTTGGGGAGAAGCATTAAAGACTGCAGCATATATCCTCAATAGGGTTCCAAGCAAATCAATAGCTAAAACCCTTTATGAATTATGGACGGGCAAAAAGCCTAGTATTAGACATTTACATATTTGAGGTTGTCCAGTTGAGGCAAGGCTTTATAGGCCAAATGAAAAGAAACTGGACTCAAGAACTGTAAGTTGCTACTTTGTTAGGTACTCTGAACGGTCAAGGGGTTTCAAGTTCTACGATCCACTATTAGAATATTTTTTGAGACGAAAAATGCGAGATTTTTTTGAGGAAGTTAAGTTTATGGGGAGAGATAAGATTATCGACATTGTCTATGAAAAGGAATTTATTTCTCTTCCTGCTATTGCTATTAATAATGATCAGGCTTCTATTCCTGACATTGTTCAAAATGCAAATCCGGAATATCAAGACAATATAGACGAGCTTCTTGTGCAAAATGAAGAAATTATACCCGAAATGCAAACTCAACAACCTCAATAGGATGTGTCATTGAGACGATCCACTAGAGAAAGGAGAAGTGCGATTCTGGATGACTATATCGTTTTTCTCCAAGAACATGAAGTTGATATAGGAGTGGTGAAAGATGATCCAATCAACTTCAATCAAGTCAAAAAAAGTTGTAATTCTCAAAAGTGGATCAATGCTATGAATGATGAGATGAATTCCATAAAAAAAATGACGTTTGGGATCTCGTTGAATTGCCTAAAGGTGCGAAACCCATTAGTTACAAATGGATATTTAAGACCAAAAGGGATTCAAAAGGTAATATTGAAAGATATAAGGCTCGTCTAGTTGCCAAGGGTTTCACTCAGAAAGAAGACATTGATTACAAAGAGACTTTCTCTCTAGTTTCAACGAAAGACTCTTTCATGATTATAATGGCACTTGTAGCTCATTTTAATTTAGAACTACATCAGATGGATGTAAAAACTGCGTTTCTCAATGGTAACATTGACGAAATAATATATATGATGCAACCAGAAAACTTTGCATCCGATGACCCAAAGAAAATGGTTTGCAAATTAAAGAAATCCATCTATGGTCTCAAACAGGGTTCCCGTTAATGGTATCACAAATTTCATCAAATCATTATCTCATATGGATTTGAGGTAAATAAGGTTAAAGATTGTGTATATCATAAGTTCAGTTGGAGTAAATATATATTTCTGGTGTTATATGTCGATGACATACTATTTGCTAACAACGATATAGGCTTATTGCACGAAACCAAGAGATTTTTGACAAAAAATTTTGAGATGAAAGATCTTAGGGATGCCTCTTTTGTATTAGACATACAGATACATCGAGATCGAACTCGAGGTATCCTTGGGTTATCATAAAAGAGCTATATCGAAAAAATTCTTGTTAGATTTGGCATGAAAGGTTATGCACCAGGAGACACCCCTGTAGCTAAATGAGACAAGTTTAGTCTCAGTCAGTGCCCTAAAAATGAGTTGGAACGAAAAGAAATACAAAAGATTCCTTATGCATCAGCTGTAAGAAGTCTAATGTATGCTCAAGTATGCACGCGTCCGGACATTGTGTTCATAGTGGAAATATTGGGCAGATATTTAAGTAATCCAGGGATGGATCATTGGAAAGCAACCAAACGAGTTATGCGTTATTTACAAAGAACAAAAGATCACATGCTCACATATCAGAGATCAGATAATTTAGAGATCGTTGGGTATTCTGATTCCGATTTTGCTGGATGCCAAGACAGTAAAAGATCCACATCAGACTATATTTACCTGCTAGTTGGAGGAGCTATTTCCTGGAAGAGTGCTAAGCAAACACTCATAGCTTCTTCCACCATGATAGCTGAATTCATAGCTTGTTATGAGGCATCTAATCATGTGATATGGCTTCAAAATTTTTTCATGGGGTTGCAAGTTGTGGATTGTATTGAAAGACCATTAAAGATATATTGTGACAATAATTCGGCTGTGCTATATTCCAACAACAACAGAAGCTCTATGAAGTCAAAGCACATAGACATCAAGTTTCTTGTTGTTAAAGAAAGAGTTCAGAATCGCCAGGTAACTATAGAACATATTAGGATAAACTCCATGATTGCAGATCCGCTTACTAAGGGATTACCACCCAAGATCTTTCATGAACACACTGCTTATATGGGTGTTGTTTTAGTTGATGATGTGCATGTTTAATGGGAGTTAGTATTTTGATGTTCTTTATTACAGACATATTTTATATTTACTTTCTACAAAATAAAGTATAAAGTTCAGTTATAAACTCTGAATGTTATTTATGTTTGATCTCACTAAAGATTGTGGTAGGACCAGTTGGAAATAGACATGTTTGAGATCACGTTGCATGTAATTTCCATACTACATATCCATACTTGATCTATGTCATTAAATATATTCGTGTGGTGACCACTGATGAGTCTTGTTACAAATATCTGTAACAAAGGTTACTTTGATCTCATACTAATATAGTTGATAGACTAGCTTGTAATTAAGATGATATTTCAGGATTTTCAGTGGACACTCAAGACTATAGATAATATAATTGTTTCAAGAAACATATGTAGCCCAAGTAAAAGATTGTTGAGATTTTTATAGTTCTTAATATGGGCTTACATATTAAATAATAATTATATTATGGGCTATCTATTTTAATAGGGCCAAATAAGTGATCTATTAATTGAACTTTAGAAATATCTGTTGGATATGGACTTTAATGTGTAGAAACCTAATACTAATTAAATTAGGGTTAATGGGAACCTAATTAGGTTAGTATATAAAGAACATAATTAGGGTTATGGTCTCCAAGTCAAATCAACGTATTTTTGTTCTCTTTTCTCTTCCCTCATTCAAGAAGAAAAATATAGAGTAAACTAAGAAGATTTGACTGTGGAAGATTAAATCCTACTCAAGTTTAACAATATGGATTCAGATATGTTTTTTATAATAATTCTTATTGATTTAATATGAGTTTCTAGATTTTAATATAGGTTTTAACCTATTAAAGTTATTTCCATCAGGAATGCCTTCGAAGATTAGTAAATTGACTAGTCTTTGGACACTATCAGATTTTGTTGTGGGCGAAGGTACGTATTCCTGATTAAAAGAGTTGAAGTCGTTGAAGCATCTACGAGGAACACTCCGAATATCAGGGTTGGAGAATATAAATGATGCATCCAAGGTGGCTGACTTGAGTTGCAAGAGGAACCTTACTGTACTACTTTTGAAATGGAGTAATTCTGAATCAAGGAACGAAAGAGTTGAGACAGAAGTGCTTCACATGCTACAACCTTGGAATGAAAAACTTGAAGATCTTACCATCTGAGGCTATAATGGTACGATTTTTCCTACTTGGTTAGGAAATACTTCATTCTCAAGTTTACTGGTCCTAACATTTGTAAAATGTAGGAATTGTACTTCTTTGCCATCACTAAAGGAACTCTACATCCGAAAAATGTCTGGTATGAAGAGGGTGGTCAAGAGTTCTATGGAAATGGTAGCTCAAGGCCTTTCCTAAAGATGACGATTCTTCATTTTATCGACATGGAAGAATGGGAAGACTGGGAACAATGAATTTCTCATGGATTTGGTCAAGAAGTTGAAGAATTTCCTCAGTTGCAAGAACTTTTTATTGGACAATGTCCTAAATTGCAAGGTAGCTTGCCAAAACATCTTCCTTTGCTGAAAAAGCTTCACATTTATGAGTGCAACCAATTGGTGTTGTCAGTACCATGTCATCCACCAAACTGCAGTATTGAAATTGCTGGATGCAAACAGGTGGAGCACAGAAATGTAGTCAGTGCCAGCTCTTTGAATTTACAAGTTATCTCTGATATTGCCAATCATGTGTGTCTTATAGATAGGCAAAGAATATTATCAGAGACTGAAAAATTGGAGATTATTGGTTATGGAGAACATCACAGATTAACATCTTTCTTGCTGACTAGAATTGCATTGCAGCAAGATGATGGCCATGCATGCGATTTATTGGAATCACATCTCAGCAGGATTAATGTTGACCCTTCTACCCTACTGAATGTGAAAGAAGAAAAAAAGGAACAAGAGTTGGCTTGGAGACGTCAGTATCTGATATTGGAGAATCATATGTGCCTTGCAAAGCTACCACAAGTTTTGCACAACTTTAGTTTCCTAAGAAGACTACATCTTAGAGACTTCTTAGAACTAGTCTTCTTTCCAGATGCTGGTCTACCTTCCCAGTTGAAAGATATAGAAATTTGGTCATGCAATGCATTGGAATCCCTTCCTGATTCATGGATGCACAGTACTCTTGAATGTTTATTTATAGAAGAGTGTGAATCTTTGACTTATCTTGCAAGAAACCAGTTACCTCCGAATCTAAAGCAGTTGGAGATTGGATTTTGCTCTAGTTTACAGACATTGATGCAGGAGGATAACAATAACTTATCTTCTGGTATTGCCGTTTGTCCATCCCCAACCTCTTCATTGATAACAAGTGAGTTACCTGCCACACTTGAAGACATTAAAATTCTTGAATGCTTAGATCTTAGGTCCTTGTCCTCAAGTGGCAATCTACCTAAGGCTCTAAAACATCTTCAACTTTATACTTCAAACATTGAGTCAGTAGCAAAAACGTTTCACAATAATACTTGTCTTAAATCAATAGACATATAATTGTGACAATCTTAAATTTTTGCCCGAGGACCTGCAAAAACTGACTCATCTTGAAGTTATTTATATAATTCGTTGTCCAAGTCTTGTTACTTTTCCGTTAGGAGGATTTTACAAGGAAAACTGTGAGAAACTAGAGGCCCTTACCGTCAATATGCTGTTAGGGTTATATGCCCTAAGAGCTTGTAATTTGTAAATGTTTAAATTAAATAATAAATAATAAATATTTATTTTTATATGCATTTATGAAATGTTTGCTTCATACAAATATCATGTAACATCCATGATTACTTATGTAATCTCAAACTAAGTATATAAGTGTTATATACAAAAGGATTTAGTTTAAGATCAGTAATCTAAAGAGTCCGTAGAAAACAAACAAAGCTGGATACTTGGCTTGTGATAAATTTACAGTTGCGGTTCATTTTATATTTGATGCGATGATCTTATCCGGGATCGTTCATGTGGCGATATGAAAATGGAGGCACCTTATATAATAGAGATTATATAGGACTGGACCACGATAAAATGAATTTCTTATTAATATTCGTTAAATAAAGAAATTCATATTTATCAACTAGATGATCATATATAGATTGATCTTAATCTTGAGTATTTTATGGATTCCTATTTGTTGAGTCATATCTTTTTATTTACATGCGTGAGACTGTTATAGATTTACGGTCAATAAGCTTCGTACTTTGGAGATGTGATTTAATAAATGGCTAGGAACATTCTACACAATAGTGGAATCCACTCTTTCTTGCAAGAAGTAGATAAGTAGTTCCCTTAAAGTGTTGATTCGGGTCTTGAACAATAAGAGCGCTCGACTTTCTGTTTATGAGTAAACGGAAAGATAAATTCATAAGTTGTTATGAATATATTGTTCATTAGAGAATCAATGGTACTTATTGGAATAAGATATAATTAGAGAGGTATAACGGACTTTAATGACCTAGTTCTAATTATGAACTACTTGTGAAGGATCGAACCACATGAAATGATTAAATCGATGGACATTCAAAATTCAGATTGTATAAAACATCTATAATCTTGAGAGTGCTACCTTAGGTTTTTAGTGGAGTAACATTAGGGTTAATAATAGTGAATTATTTAATTAAATAGTTTAATTAATAATTCCGATATTATTAGAGCTCAAATTGTAGGTCCATTTGGTCCCCTTACTAGCTCACAACCACATAAAGAAACAAATGAAGGAATATAATTGGATTGTCCAATTATTAATGTCACATATAAAGTTTATGGACATGTTCACGAATTATTTAAATATATGTAATTATTTAATTAAGTGTTAATTATTTAATTATCTACAGAGATTATGGGTTCAATTTTAAATTGTGTCATTAAATTATTTATGATTTAGAATCATTTAATTTAATGAAAAATCTTTTAATTAATGGAAATAGTAATTTAATTTAATTGGAATTAGATTCTATATTAAATTGAATTAAAGAAATTTTAATAGGAATTAGATTCCATATTAAATTAAAAGTAAAAAGTTCTAGACCAATAAGGAATTTGATTCCATATTAGATATGAACTATGTTTTCCAATTTAAATAAGAAATTGTATTCCTTGTTAAATTAGAAAACTCTAACTTACCATTATAAAATGGTGTTTTATGTTGGTAACCATAGAGTGGAAATTTTTGGCTACTTGAACCAAAACCTTTCATTAATTTAAAACACCAAATTACCCCATCTCAAATAATAATCTTTTATAAAAGATTTCGTGATTTAATTCTTCGAGATTGTGCCCACACACAGTTTCTTTTGTGAAGAGTCATAGCAAGGAAGATCGAGTGATGAAGAATTTACGAATCAAAAGGGATCAATTCAATATTCATGCAAGGTAAGATTCGATCTTATTAATTTAATTATTGAATTGTTATTACTAGCATCAATTGGCTATGTTTTTGTTTGGAAAAATTTTTAAAATTCACGTTTCCGCATTAAATCCAAAATCGATGTTTACCTTCATATGCACCCACTCAACCATCGCCAAGTATCAAGATCAGATTGTTCGAGGCTTGTTTCATTTCCAGAGGGACGGTTGGCTTCTGTGAACCTGACACAACTTAAGATTTTAATATCCAGTTGTTCGAGGCTTGTTTCCTTTCCAAATGGAGGGTTGCATTTCATGAACTTGACAGATCTCCTAATAAGAAACTGTGAGAAACTACAGGCCTTGCCCAGTTGCATGTAGCAACTCAACCATCTTCACAAGATTGAAATATCAGATTGTTCAAGTCTTGTTTCCTTTTTAGGCATACGGTTGCCTTCCACCAGCTTGACAGAGCTCATATTCAAAAACTGTGGAAAACTAGAGGCCCTCCCTAGCTGCATGCAGCAACTCAACCATCTTCGAAAGATTGAAGTATCGGATTTTTCAAGCCTTGTTTCTTTTCCGGATGGAGGGTTGCCTTCCATGAGCTTGACAGAACTTATAATAGTAAACTGTGAGAAACTAGAGGATCTTCACAACAACATGCACAATCTCACTTCTCTTCAACGATAGAAGATTGTCCACGCATCAAATCATCCCCTCCTGAGTACAGCTTTCCAACAAACCTTATCAGAAATCTCAAAATGTTGAAGCCATTGTGTAGAGAATGACAGAACATAAAAATGCAGAATAAATTATTTAAGAACCATGAAATTGATAAATTTCACACTCAAGAGATATAAACTTCATTATATCAAATTGATTAAATACAAGAAAAGAGATCCTAATAAGAGAGATTTCTGCAAAGAAATCTTCTTTTTTTGTTTATTTGGTTATTGAAATTCCTTGATTTAAGGAACCAACTATCATTGACTAAGAAAACAAAATAACTTCAAATTCAAAAACTTAAATTCAAAGACAGAAATTATAACAGCTTTTCCACAAAATATGCTAAGGAAAGTCTCAATGATTCAACACTTCTCCTTGAGACTTTTCTTCGAGACTACCAGCTTGCTTCTTAATTCCTCAAACCTGTTCTTGGGGAGTGACTTTGTTAGAATATTTGCAATTTGCAGCTCAGACTTACAATGTAGCAACTTGATCTCTTGATTCTTTTCCGCTTCTCTAATGGAATGGAACTTGACTTTTATGTTCTTAGTTCTGCCATGCTGTATAGGATTATTTGCTATAGCTATGGCAGATTTGTTATCACACATGATGAGAGTAGGCTCAACTTGCACTTCTCCAAAATCAGCCATCAATTTCCTAAGCCAAATGGCTTGATTTGCTGCAGTAGAAGCAGACACATACTCAGCCTCAGCAGTTGATTGAGCCACTATCTCTTGCTTTTTTGAGTTCCATGAGAAAGGACCTGATCCAAATGAGAAGACATATCCAGAAGTACTTTTAGAATCCTCCACACTTCCAGCCCAACACTGTCAACGTATCCCTGTAAATTGCCATCAGTTTTGTTTTCATACCACACACCAAAATCAGTTGTGCCTTTAATGTATCTCAACACCCTTCTAGCAGCATTATAGTGAGCTTGACTTGGTGAGGGCATAAACCTTGATAGAAAGCTAGCTGGAAACATAAGATCAGGTCGTGTAGCAGTCAAATATAAAAGACTCCCAATCATGCTCCTGTAAATAGTAGAATCTGTCTTGTCCTCTCCATCATCCAAAGATAGCTTTTCATTTTGAACAAATGGTGTTGCAACTGATTTTCCTTGCCCCAAATTAAACTTCTTGAGAACATCCCAGGCATATTTTCTTTGAGTAAGAAAAATGCCTTTCTCCATTTGATAAACCTCTATTCCTAGAAAATAATTCATCAACCCCAAATCTGACATATCAAACTCTTGCTGCATTTCTTTCTTGAACCTTTTTAGAAGCTGAAAATTACTTCCTGTTACTAACATATCATCCACATACAAGGACAAAATCAATTGTTCACCATTTTCCAGACCTTTAACATATAATGTAGCTTCATTTTCACTCCTCCTAAATCCTTGATGGATCAAGTGAGAGTCAATTCTAGCATACCAAGCCCTAGGCGCCTGCTTCAATCCATACAATGCCTTCCTCAATCTGTAAACTTTGTCTTCTTGACCTGCAACTTCAAATCCTTGAGGTTGGTGCACATAAATCTCCTCCTCAAGAATGCCATTTAGAAAGGCAGACTTGACATCTAAATGAAAGACACTCCATCCTTTTTTGGCAGCAATCTGATAGTGTCATGTCGTGCCACAGGTGCAAATGTATCACCATAATCCACTCCAGCCATTTGTGCATAACCTTTCACAACCAATCTGGCTTTATGCTTGAAAATGGAGCCATTAGGGTTTAATTTAGTTCTATAAACCCATTTGACACCAATAACATTCTTTCCCTTTGGCTTGGTGGTGAGCTCCCAAGTTTGATTCTTCTCAATCATTCTAATTTCCTCCCTCATTGCTTTCTGCCATTCTTCACATTTGGAAGCTTTAGTAAAATCAGCTGGCTCTGAAATAGCTATGCTGCACTTACATAAATTTCAGAAAGAGATTTAGTTTTCAAAAATGGAGAATTCAGGTATGAATCATCATCACAATCTTCACTTTCAGCAGAAGACTTTGAAACTTCATTTTCTCCCCTTGAGCTTGATTCTTGATAAAAAATCACATTTTGCTTTTCAACTGTATTTTTCTCCCAATTCCAGAAAGCCAACTCGTCTACTTCAAGATCTCTGCAAACCATAATCTTTTTTGTCATTATGCTATAAACTCTGTACCCCTTGGATTGAGCTACATAACCCAAAAAAATACCCAATTCTGCCTTTTCATCCAACTTGCTTCTTTTCATAGCTGGTACATGAACATAACACATTGAACCAAAAACTTTGAGGTGCTTAATAGATGGTTTTGATCCAAACCATGCTTCATATAGTGTCATACCCTCTACAGACCTTGTAGTGAGTCTGTTTAGAAGATAAACAGCTATATTTACAATTTCAGCCCAAAAATACTTAGGCAAACTCTTTTCAATGATCATACATTTGGCCATCTCCACCACAGTTCTATTTTGTCTTTCGGATACGCCATTCTGCTGTAGAGTATAAGCTACTGCGAACTGATGACTAATACCTGTAGCTTCACAAAATTTCACAAATTCTCTAGACTTGTACTCCATACCATTATCTGACCTCAAGATCTTGATGCTACATCCACTCTGATTCTCTACATAGGCTTTGAATTTCTTAAATATAGAGAAAACTTCAGACTTGTTGGTCATGAAATAAACCCAAACCATCCTAGTGAAATCATCAATGAATAAAAGAAAATATTTGCTTCCATTCAGAGATGAAATGCTCATTGGACCACAGACATCAGTATGAACCAATTCAAGTTTGTTGGTTGCTCTCCAAGCCTTATTGACAGGAAAAGCTTTTCTATGCATCTTGCTTTTTTGACAACATTCACAAACATCATCACTTACAAATATAGAAGACATATCTATCACCATATCATTATCTTCCATAAACTTCAAAGATTTCTGACTATAATGCCCAAACCTTTTATGCCATAACCAAGTTTCATCAGTTTTGCACTATAGACATGTTGTTTAGCCATATTGAGATCCACGGGAAAACTATCATCTACCATACCAACATTTGCAATTTCACAGCCATGAGGATCATAAATAGTGCACATACTATCTTTGAAATTCAAAGAATAACCATTCTTCAACATTTTAGCCACACTCAATAGATTTTGATCTAGGCAAGGAACATAAAGAACACCAGAAATGAACTTTGTACCTTCTTTAGTATGGACAGCAATAGTACCTTTGCCTTCAGTTTGCACAAGATCTCTATTACCCAACTTCACCTTGATTTTAAAAGATCTATCAAGTGAGGTGAACATACTTACATCACTAGTCATGTGACTCGTACAACCACTATCAACAAGCCAAATGTTTGCTCCAAGTGGTTGAGAAGTTTGGGTGACCATAAACAATCGTTCCTCAGGCTGCAATTGATCTTCAGTGTGATTTGTATGCTCTGCAAGTTGTTGTTCTGCTTGCTCCATCTTTAATTTGCAAAACCTTTCAACATGCCCATATCTCTTGCAATATCTACACTGGTATTGAGGTTTACCTTTGTACCGACAATATTTCTCATGGGGGTTTGTTCTTTTACAAGTTCCACAGGGTGGAAACTTGCCCTTTTTATGAAACTCTTTTGAGCTTTCTGCTGGAGCTTTACCTTTACTCTGCTTGTCACCAGAAAATTTCTTCCCATATTTTCCTCCATTATTCTTGCCTTTGTGCTTCATCACAAGTGCTCCTTCAATGTTCTCATCTGACCTCATAGAGGTCCTTTGCTCTTGTGCCTGCAACTTACTGATAAGTTCTGCAATTGACAAAGTTTTCAAATCACAAGACTCTTCAATTGCTGAAATCTTGGATTCAAATTTGTCAGGCAAGCTGATCATGATTTTCTCCACCACCTTTGAGTCTTCAAATGTCTCACCATAAAGCCGGATTTGATTCACAAGTTGCATGAGCTTTGAAGAATACTCCTTGACTGTCTCCCCATCTTTCATTCTCAGCATTTCAAACTCTCTTTTAAGAGTTAGCATTTTAACTGTCTTTACCCTGTCACTACCTTCAAACTCTTCCTTCAATTTATCTCATGCTTGCTTTGGTGATTCACAGGGCATTATTCTTGTGAACATTACATCTGACACAGCTGAGTGTATACAAATAAGTGCCTTAGGTTTTCTAGCCAAATCTTCTTCATGTTTCTTGATCTGTGCTAGTGTTGGATTTTGAGGAAGAGGAGTAGGATCAACATCTCAATGACCTCCCACAAACTCATGGCTCTTAAGTAAGATTTCATCTTAATAGACCATAGCTGATAATTATCTCCGGTAAAGAGAGGAGGAGCAGGAACCAAAAAATTACTTGATGCCATTAGAAAATAACTAAATACTCACAAACTCACAAGTGTTTAAATTCTTTAGTGTTTAAGCTCACACACTCACTCAATGGTAAATAACACTCACAACCCCTTAAGAAGAAGGCTCTGATACCAATTGTAGAGAATGACAGAACATAAAAATGAAAAATAAATTATTTAAGAACCATGAAATTGATAAATTTCACACTCAAGAGATATAAACTTCATTATATCAAATTGATTAAATACAAGAAAAGAGATCCTAATAAGAGAGATTTCTGCAAAGAAATCTTCTTTTTTTTTTTTATTTGGTTACTGAAATTCCTTGATTTAAGGAACCAACTATCATTGACTAAGAAAACAAAATAACTTCAAATTCAAAAACTTAAATTCACAGACAGAAACTATAACAGCTTTTCCACAAAATATGCTAAGGAAAGTCTCAATGATTCAACACACTGTTTGAGTGGGGGCTGCAAAGACTCTCGTCTCTTGCAAAACTCGATATCAAAGGATGTCCAGATGTGGTGTCCTTTCCACCAAAGGAGATAGAAATTCTTTTACACCAAATTCTTTTACACTCTAATGTATTTGACACCAAATTGGTGTAAATGGTATCTTCAAAGAATATTCTATACATAATCTTTTGATTAATATTATTAAAAATTTAAAAATACATTAAAACGTATTCAATATTATACTCATTTTAAAAATCTCAATAAAATATTTCAAATGATATATTTTTTTATAATAATTTACTATATATTTTTAAATAAATAAATTTATTATTAAAAAATTTTTTGGTGTTTATGAACAGTGCAACACCAAATTTGGTGTTGCACTGTTCATCAACACCAAAAATTTGTCTCGAAATTTGGTGTTTGGTGTCTCCGTTGGAGACAAAAACTGCACCAAATTGGTGTTTTGACACGAATTTGGTGCACATTAGAGTTAGCCTAAGAGATTGATTTATGATGGGGGCAAGGCATGGCTGCTCTTGAATTTGATATCACCTGCATCAAAGCGATATCCATCATCAATGAAGGAAATTACAAGTTATAATATTTGAACAAATAAACTCATGCACTATGACAACTACAGTAAGAGGAAGCAGAAGTTGGTGCATGTAAACTTCAAAAAAATTCTTATTTAAGATAGCTTTGATGTTTGTAATTGTAATAAAATACCAGGCAATGAACCAGTCATGATGTCATGACAGGCAATTGGTTATGGAAATGACACAATTTGCTGTTGATCAAAACTGGGCCACAGTAGATGGTCTATTTGATTTGAAAAGGCCCTGTTTAATTAGGCCCTACACTTACCAGTACTGGTGGTGTCGTCAGTGCTTCAGGATGGGAACAAGGCTTGTCTATTCTTAAATTTGATGTTTTCTAGTTCTAAGGTTTGATTGTCATTAAGATTTTTTAAATCTGAAATTTATTTTTTTGATCTCTTGCTTATGCAGGGTAGACGAGCACGATTATTATGCATGCTTGAAAATGGAACATCCCTGATAAAATTGTGCATGTGATGGTTGGCAGTGCAATATCAATGAATATATGCTGTGGTTTTCAATAAGTGATTTAAGTGTGATAAGGACCAAGTTGAGTTTCTAATATTCATGAATTCTTGATGTGTGTGAACGTTTTGAGAGTAATTTTCCTAAATTTTCACAGATAACTTCATTGAGCTTCTAGATCAAACTAGACCAGGAAATGTAGGCTGTACCAAAACCATTGATTATTGAGCAGTTGTTTATCATGCGCAGCAAAAGAATACCTGCAGGTAATAAAGCATGGTCCTCTGTCTCTAGTTGATAAAAATGCTTTAATGCTTGCTTTTGTTTTCTTTTTTGTCCAATTGAATATTAATGCTTGCTTTTATGGCACATAGAATTTCACTTGGTTTGCTAGTGATATTTCTAAATTGCAAGCTAAAGGTGAAGCGACATTGATCAGTTATTCAGAGACTTTTGTTCTTGAGGTAATGGTGCCAGGTTTGACAAGGGGTGCAGATCAAGAGTTAGTGTGCTCTGGTGGATCTTGTTGAATGCTTGCGTTTGCTTAGGTTGAGCATTGCCTTCATCCTTTTGTTGGTGTAATTTCTCTATAGGTATTCCAACAACTAAATCTCTAATTTTATTGGCATATCAACTTTGATAGGTTTTCACATGTGCCTTTTGTGTGTGTGTGTGTGTATGTATGTGAACATTGACACCTTACAGGATAGAGGATTACTGGAACTTGCGAGATGAATCATTGATAGCGGTCCGAATAACTACTCCTATCACCAGACAGATGACCACTCCTACTAAGTTCTGGATAGATGAATATTCCTACGAATAGAAAACTTACACCCACATTTTGTATTTTATAAGACAAAAGTGAGACTTGAACTATTGATCTCTAACGTCAAAAGAAGTACTTAACAACCTCTACTAAGGGGTGGTGTGTTGGAATTTAACCTCTAGCAATCATTGAATACATTATACATATGTTAAACTTGTGGAACTTTGAAGTGTGTTAGTTTATCTATATATGCTTGAACATAGGCAGGGCCAAAGAGTCTCGATGAGGGCCACAACATCCCTACTTTTTTTTTGTTAAATATATTTCTATCATTATATATATAATCCTCAATTGTATACAAAATTTATTATGTTCCTATTTAAATATTGTATATTAATTTATTGACCCCCTAAATACGTTTTTCTGATTCTATCCCTAATATTTTGTTATTGTGAATAACATTATTTCTTTCTTGATCAAAGTAGGCTGTATTATTATTTATTGTTTGGGTTCAGTATGATTCACCTTGTTGTTTTCATGGGATGACAAACTAAGAAAACAGTTACTATCAGTGTAGGCTGCGCTCAGATTGAGGTCTTTACGATGATATTTACAGGCAACAAAAAGAACCTGAAGTTACAGTGGAGCAAAAGGTGTGAAGCAATTATCAAAAAATGTTAAAAAAACCAATGTCAAGAATTCGAAGCTTGTCAAGAATAGAACCAGCGGCAGCACAAAATCAATTCCTGTCCTACAATCACAATAAATAACGTTAATTGCATTCTATAGTAGTCTACACTTGGTTCACACACTATTTTTTCTTCTTCTCATGCAGCTCAGAAATGATGGGCTGATTTGTAAGGCCTTCTCTCAAATTTTTCGAGAAGGGAACATAGTGATTGATACTTCATATGTCTAATCAAGGGTTCGATCATTTAGATTTTGAAAAATTCTGAAAACCCGTCCGTAGGTTGGAAAAATCTTCATTTTTCCAACTCTAGTTTCATTTTCACATGAAATTTCCCATAACATTAAAAAGTTAATAGAAAAAATAAAGTCTGACAAGTTCAAATTATAAAAAGATGTTTTTCTCCCAAAAATTTTTTAAAAAAAAAACTATAGAATAATATTTAAAATAAAAAATTATAAATTAATAAAAATTGATCTTCATTGTCGATCTCATAAATAAATAGTGATATTAACACACCAAATGAAAATACAAAAAAAAAAAAAAATTGAAAAAAAATTACAAAAAGAAGTGGATGTAGATCCAATCTCCACCATCCATCCAATTTATAGATGGTAAAGATCCAATCTAGATCTCCACCAGCTATGGATGGATATGGATATGGATTCCATCCATCATCATCAACCTTCAATCCCTCTGAACCATCGTTATCAACATTCAATCGAAAACAAAATGAAAAACAAATGACCAGCAATAGCCGCTCACACACTCGCAACGAACCAACAACGACCAAATCAATCGCAAACTTCCCATCGCTAGTAACAAACTCACAATCAACCGTAATAGATTTGCAACAAACCCATCAATATCCATCATCGCCAGTAAGAAAGAGTAAGGGGAGAGAAATAGGTGAGAAAGGTGAAAAAATCTGGGTTTCTAGCACTGATGAATCCCCAGTTCTAGGTCTCTAGTTGAAAACCTAGTTCTGTTGGTAGGGAAGTACTTGGAAATGTTGGATTGGACCCAATTATCAGCGAAAGATTGGTCAACAGTGACAGAGGCGAAAAGCTCATTGGGCAAAGCAATAAAGAAGGAGATGTTGAATTTGAATAGGGCAGTGAGGACGACATCATCAATGTCGTAGAGCTTGACATGATTGATGTTTGGTGATTTAAAAAGGGCTACCACTTTCTCCAACAATGATAGGTTGTTGGTGACAAAGAAGAGGAAAAGAGACAGTCAAACAGAGAAGATGAAAAGAGGTGGCGGAGAGAGAGAGAGAAAGAGAGAGCTTGATTTATTTTGATTTTTAATATTAAAACTAGGGGTGGGTATCTCCAATCCAACCCGACTATTTTTTATCGGGTTGGATTGGGTTAAATCTTAAAAAAATTAAGATGGGTTGGGTTGGGTTGAAAATTTTTCAACCCAACCCGACAAATGCACACCTCTACTTCTAAATTCAAGTTTTTTTCCTTCTTCTGGAAGAACATTTGCTAAGGATGAAGATCAAGAATAACCTTTATAGTGGATTAAATCTTTTATTTTGAATTATTGAATATTTATTTATACTCGTTTTACTTGTAATCAAATTGCTAAGATTATAAGAATTATCAACTAAACCTTTTATGCATTTATGGTGGATTAAATTCGACCCGATCAACTCAACTCAAACCAACCCGATTATTATTGGGTTGGGTTGGGTTAAAAATTTTTAAACTCAACCCATGTTGGGTTGAGAGATTTTCAACCCAACCCAATCCGAACCCGAAAACGCCTACCCCTAATTAAAACAGTTTTAATATATTTTAATATTATTTATTTTGATATTTTAATTAATTATCCATTGTATTTCCCTTTTTACCTTTAGAACCAAACAGTCAACATTTTCAACTTAACAGAATAAGTGATCATTAAGAGTATTTTGTCTTTTCACATGCTTTTAGAGAGTATTCTTAGTATTTATATTAACATTAGAAGGGATTTTTGATAAATTTCAAATTAGAGGTGGCAGAATAAAGATTTAGGTAAACTACAGACAGTTTTTAAAGATTTTCCCTTTAGATTTTGTTTGGTGGGATAGACCTCTAAGTGTATACTATGGTAATTTTGTCTCAATTCTTGCGGTGTTCTTGCCTTTTGTTGATTTCTATATAATTCATCTTCTAATAAATTTTTCGTGTACTCTTCCCTTCTTATAAATTTTCTTTTAAGGTGATAATCTCATCAAATAACAATAAATTAGTGTGAGTTTTGAAATTAATATCTAATAACTATGCAAATGAACTTTTTTTTAGCACCAATATAGTTCACAAACTATGAGAACAATAAGAACAATGAAAATGAATAAATTAATATGGTACTTAAATAAAAATAAAAAATAAAAAATAAAAGACCTTTATTATTACGTCAATCACCTTATTGCTTAGTTTTGTCTCAATTCTTGCGGTTGTTTATGAAGTGGGGTTAGAAAGTCATGGAAATGATGTGTGATTGGGGGTGGACCAAAAATCGAAACCAACTCCAACCGAACTGAAAAAGCTTAAAATGTCGATTTTTATTTTGAATTTGAGTCGAGTCAATTTTGATTTATGAAAACTGACCAAAATTGATTTTGGTTCAAGTAAACCTGAATTGACCTGAAACCGATTTACAAATATATATATATATATATATATATGAATAATGTTAGACTTTTCAAATCTTTTGTTCAAATTCATGTTTAAATCATGTGGCATGTGAGTTGTCAAAATTTCATAAATCATGAGATGATGTCATAATTACTATAATCTTGACAATTCATATGTCATGTCATTAGATATGAATTTGGATAAAAAATTTAGAAAACTTAGCATTACTCCATATTATATATATGTATATATATATAAACTTGTTTATCTCAACCTAGCCGTGTCTTGCCTCAGATCTCAATCTCGCTTCACTCAGCTTAGCTGCATCTTGCCTCTCACTTTGCCTCTCTCCATTGATCTTCTTCTGTTTCACCGCTCTCTTCTCTTATTGTCACCATTTCAACTGTCCCTCATCTTGTCTCTCCTCTTAGCTAAACACGATTTTATTTTTTATTTTGTTCAAAGTTATTTGTCATTAGCTCACCGGAATCATTCTCATTATCGTTAACCACCTCTGTTCGTTGTCACTCATCAACCCATCGCACAAGTTATCTCTCTTTCACTCGTTGACCACCTCTGTTCAATTTTGGTTTCTTTTGTTTTATGTTTTTTTTTTTTTTTTGGGTTGTAGTCTTATAGATCTATTGTAGATTTGATTGAATTTTGATTGGAATCATGTGGGTTTTAGTTTTAATTTAATTTTTGTTGTGTTCTCTTTAAGATTTGTTGATTTTTAGTTAATTTGCTTGATTGATGTTGAATTGTGATTTCACTATTATTTGATTTGTGAAAATTTTGGCTTTAGTTGGTGTTGAATGGTAAACCGATATAAATCGATTGAATCGAACTGACCCAATTAAAATTGGTTCATCTTGGTTTTTCTTTTCAAATCGGGTCAAGTTGGTTTTTAGAATTAAATAGTTTTCAATCAGTTATGGCCAAAATTGACCCAACCCTGACCTGTGTCCATCCCCATGTGTAATTTGCACAATAGAGGCATGGGTAGGTGTATAGGTATAGATGTTCAATGCAACTTGCTCCTACATCAAATGGTCAGAGTTAGTTTCAGCATATAATAACCAAACCCATACTCCATCCCTATGTGTAATTTCCACAATAGAGGCATGGGTAGGTGGTATAGGTATAAATGTTCAGTGCAACTTGTTCCTACATCAAATGGTCGGAGTTAGTTTCAGCATAGAATAAAAGTGGATAAATTATGATTATAATTAGAAAATTGTATATAAAAGATGGGGCATTGAGAGTCACTTTCCTTTGTCGAATCATGTTTTTAATTTATTAAATCTTTATATCAAAGACAAAAATTTATTAATTTCTTGCTTTCTGTTGGTTCCTTCCAATTCCAAAGGCAGCATTTTGCTTTTCTAGCGTGCCTAGTGCTACTTTTGCTTTTGTATTGTGTTCAATTAAATAATGGGGTGAAGTAGTGGTTGGCATCTTGCTGTTTCATATTACAATGTAAACAACGCTCCAAGTTATGCAATAGATATTCGAAGGAAATTGGTGTGAAGGAAATTGGTAACTCTCATTGAGATCGTATAATAACCAAGAACCCATTGTTCCAAAGCCGACCAGGTTTTAGTGCGTTAAGAAATTAGAATAAATTTTCAGTTTCTCATTGTGCTCAAAATTTGTGTCAATGGAAAAACGCTAATTAATAGAATACGATTGTAAATGCTTCGGTAAGAAATATTTTGATAATTAAGAAATATATTAAAAATAATAAAATTTGTTTTGAAGTCTTGATTAAAGGATTCGAAGTGCTTTATGCTCATTACCGTTCATCTAACAATTTTTCATTATACTAAAAAAACATTTATCATCGATAATCCAAACTTCAATTGCTTGATGAACAAAGAATTATGTAACTCGGATTTTGTATTAAATCTTAGAAGTTAATTAGACGCAAATACATGGTAAAGAATGGGGCTATTAATCCAACTTTTGTTATAGGATGATTTTGATATATGTTAGAAGTCACATCATGTTACGATCAAAACAAAAAAAACTAGAGAGAGTCAAAATAAGAAAACGTATGATCATTTGGAATGATGCTACCTAGAAAGTGGAGATATGTTAGAAGGCACATCGTGTTGCGATCAAAACTAAAACAACTAGAGATAGTATAAATAAGAAAACATATGATCATTTGGAGTGATACTACCTAGAAAGTGGAGATTCTTTTGTCTCAAGATCAATAAAAGCTAAAATAACTACAAGCTTCTAATATAGTTAAATTTCAAATCTTTAATTTCTATGAATCTTCATTAAATTTAATTAATAATTAGTAGGCATCTCGATATTTATACAAAATATTACATAACCATGTTAAAATGGAGCAATGACTGATATAAAGAGAAAGTGAAATAAAAATATTTAAAAATAATATTTTAATTATTAAATAATCATTGAACTGTTTTGAAGATCTAAGTAATTATAAAATTTTATTCAAATATCTGTTTATATAAAAATTACTAAATAATTAAATTTTAATTTCTTAAAGATAATACCAAATGAGAATTGTTTAGTACTTACTAGTATGCTCCAGATTTGTCTCAAATGAAATTACAAAATATTGTGCAATTAATTATTCAACTTGCACCTTCTCATCACTTTACACCAGGGACCACCAAACACCACTCTCTTTCTCCGAACCACCCTTCCATCATCAATTCACTATCATCCACACCATATAACACCCTACTGACCTCTGTCTTCCTCCAAAACTCAACAATGGTTGAGGCGTAATCGAATCGTTCGCGGACCTCCCTTTGTAAAGTTTTTTTCTTCACCTCCAAAACTCAGCAATTCGAATCCCAATCACCACCAACAACAGGTCCCTCCTCCTCCTCCACCTACGCCTATGCCTCCTTCACCTGAGTTTGATGCTGAGAATTCGGCGGAGCTTGGGTCCGGTGCTGGCAGCGATAAGCCTGCCAGGAGGTCCAGGACGATGACAATTCCGAGGGTTAGATGGACTTCACAGCTGCATAAGAGGTTTGTTGATGCGGTAGCTCATTTGGGCATCAAGAATGCTGCTCCCAAGGCCATATGGCAACTGATGAGAGTTCCTGAATTGACTATAGCTCATGTTAAAAGTCATTTGCAGATGTACCGTTCTGTGAAGATACAGCAACGGTTGTCTGGTGGAGCTGCTGGTGGTGGTGGTGATGACGACAACAATGGTGGTGGTGATCATGACGATGGCAACAATGGCAGTGGTGGTGGGAAAAATGGGAAGAAAGACGGCGATGATGGTAGTGGTAATGGCAATAATGATAAAGGGGAAGGCAGCGGTAGTGGTAGTGGCAACAATGGGAACTTGACGCGAAAACAAATGAAACCTATGTTTGGTTGCAAATTCGGGTATCATGCTGGAAATGAAAATTGGTGTCCAGTTGGACAATTGCAATGCGTTAAAAGGGTTAAGTATTGTATTGACAATCCGAGTAGTTATTCCATCGTGCAGTTGACGGGGTTAGTCTAGGAATAGATTTAGTGGTTAAATTGTAAGTTTATATCATGATTAATGGAGAGAAAGTTGTTAATCATGAAAGTGGATGAATTACAATTATGATTAGAGAATTGGAGTATTTGATTCATTGGTTTGGGTGTAGGAATATGCTAAATTGTATCTTGAATGACTTCATTGTCAACTTATGTTTTTAATTTATGAATTTTTTTGCTTATTTTTAATTCGTCACCTCCAAGGCTGTGTTTTGCTTTTGTAGTGTGCCTAATGCTACTTTCACTTTTATAGTGCGTTCAATTTATAATGGTGCGTTGTTGTTCGCATTTTTTATTATTATGGTTACATTGTAAACAACCGGTAGTTATGTAAAAGTAAATTTTCTTAGAATAGAGAAACTTCATTTGGAGTTTGAATTATTTCTCCCCTTCTTAATTTTTAAAGTTAAGATAGTTAAAAAAAGAAAAAAGATGAAAAGGTAATATTATATTTGAAGTTGAATCAGTTAAGAAACATTTCTATCATATTTATCATTTACTTGACTGTATTCTAAAAGAATTTTTGATTTCACCTTGGTGACAATGTCAAACACAATTACCACCTCAGCTAGTTCATAAATAAAAATAATGCTGACATTAATAGATATTTTGTTTATAGCACTAAAATTAGTGTAAGTTTTAAAATTATCACCAAACTATTATATAAAATTAATTAGTTTTTTTATTTTTTTTAAGTATTCCTGCGCTAAAAGCCATAGTTTGCAAACAAAAGAATGATGCTAAAAAAAAACACTCATTTTCATTATTTTATACTAATTTCAGAACTCACATAATTTTGATATTCAAAACTGTTTTCAAACTTGTAATCATCACTAGACACTTCTCGTCCATCTTATCGACAAAAAAAAAGAATTTGTTTTTCAAAATACAAAAAAAAATAAAAAGAGGAAAAAATAAAGAAGAAAGGACCATAAGATAATTAGGAAAGCAAAAATCTCATAAAATAGCACTAAATTAGTGTTAGTTTGAAACTAGTACCAAACTATGAAAATGAATTTTTTCTAACACCATCTTTGAAACTAGTACCTGAAAACGAAGAGTATTAAAAAAACTTATCTTCACGGTTTCAGTTTGATGCTACTTTGAAACTCACAATTAATTTAATACTTTATACATTAAAAAAAAATGCCTAATAGATTGGATACCAAGTTGCCAAAGCTTAATAATTGTTCAGTTGGTGGGTACTAACAAGTTGATTTTGGGGAAAAGACAGTGTTGTTTGGATTTGTTTTTTAAAAAGGTTTTTCATTTTCAAAAACAAAAAATGAGTGAAAAATGTTTGATTAGTTATTATGCGAACGTATTTTTGAAGATGAAAAACATATTTTTAAAAATTATAAGTAAAAAGTGAAAAGCAATTTTTTTTTATATTTTCACTATTTTTAAAATATGTTTTCAAACAAATCAAACTTTTTCCTCCAAACAAGTATTTCACTTATTTTAAAAAACAATATCAAATACATTTATATCATTTTTTGTTTTTAAAAATAAGTTTTGAGAAATCCTACTAAATACATTACATTTTTAAAACATATTTTTCATTTTTAAAAACATCATTTTAAAAACGATTCTAAACACATCCGAAGTGATAATGTCATAATGCAATAGGAACATATATATATATATATATATATACACACACTAGGCTGGATGGTAATGGTGATAAACAAGAAGCCAGGTTAGTCAGAAAAAAGTGGTGGTTATGGTTAAAGTGAGGAGAACTTACAAGAAGTGGATATACTTGGTAAAAGTAAATTTGTTCAAAATAATTTTATAAAGCTCAAACAATAAGAATATATTTTATATTATTTTAAAAAACGAATAATTTTTTTTAATGCAAAAGTTGTTCACAATTTAAATTAGCAAAAAATATTTAAAAAACCAATAAAATGTTGTTTTCAACTTTTCGGTCATAGGTAAGAACAAGTTTCCTATATAAGAAATTACATTTATATTTAGGATTGATATTAATTTTGAAAAGAAAGAATAAAACTAAAAAATGTTATGAATCCCAACTACTTTATTGATCAAAGCCTCAACAAATTAACAGAACAATCAAAATAATGGACAAATATTTTTCTCTTTGTACAATCGTCATTTGTCCTTTTATGCCACCTTAACAAATGTGAAGTTTATGTTACCATAAAGAGGTGAAAATAAAAAACAAAAATTAAAAAGCAAAATCTCAAGCTAAAATTTTGTTTCACGGTCAGTAAATTTATAATATTTTCAACCAAACAACCAATTCATTTTATCAGTCAATAATGTAGGGCTGCTTTTCATATTATATTCCATTGCATTGTTGTCCTTCCTTTGGTCCTTCATGGCAGTACCGTCGGACAATGACAGACAAAAACACCGCGTAAAATTTGCTTCATGGCACCTTCGCTGATTTTTCTTGTAAAGAAAGTAGAATCTAGAGAGAGCGAAAGAAAGGGTAAAAAGGAAAAATCAAAAGCTACATTCCTTCACTTTTAACTCCGTTCATATTTATTATCAACTATGATTTGTTAGCTCCATTTATATTTTCTGTTTAATATCTAATATCTGACTTAAGCTACATATCAAGTGGAATCAAAAAATTAACAATAAAAAATAAAAAACTTTGTTCAGATGACTTCAAAGACTCTTCAGGTTTTCTTACCTTAAGGCAGAAGGAAGACAAGGAGAAAACAAAAATTTCATGTTAAATTAAGACAAACTAGGTACTGAAGAGAGCAAATCCCACATTGGATTTTCTTATGAAATTTCGTCTGATGTTCCTTTCTAAGTTTGATTGTGAAAAGTGTTCTTTTATTTATATGTCATAGAGACAAAACACCCTGTGCCCTATCAATTTACTAGTGATTTAATAGACTTACATTCACTGAATTTTCCTGAATGAAAATATAAGGAAGAAGAAGAAGAAAAAAAAAAAATCGCTATCTACCAATTTTTTTTTTTTTACAATTTTATGTAGATTTCTTTTCATCAATTTCTCAACTGAACTACTAAGATTTCTTCATTTTCCAGTTCAACTTTTGTACATATGAAAAAACTAGAAAATCATACTTTCTCTTATCTGCTTGATTTTTTTCTTCAAATACTTGTCTGCTTTGATTTTGCTTTTGGAAGCTAATTTCCTATTGTCCCTGTTCAACTCTATGTGGATTTTCTCTACTTCCTTTGGCAAGAACAATTATGATTGGTCAATTTCTTGCTTGAAGTATATATTTAGGATTAATTAAAATTATAATTAGATAATTGGGTCGTTGCTTTATTGTTTGGGGTTGAGGATAATGCTGAATTGCATGTTACAAGCATGTATAGCAGCATACCTCATTGTCATAAAAGTCAATAATAGAAGACCGTTTTTTTCCCCCCTTTTTGAAGGGGAAGAGGACCACTTTTCTCCTTGTATTATTGTCATTTAGTCCATCTATGACTCCAAATAGAAGAAAGAAAAATAAAAAAAGACACATTACTACACACTAAAATTTGATTTTACTATTACCGCATCATTAAATTAATTAAATAGCTAGTCACTAAGCCTTATTATTTACATCAGTCAACAACGGACGGCTGCTTTTCTCATTGCTTTAGTGTCCTCCCTTTGTCGTTCATGCTACCTTCAATGAGAGCCCAAACATCGCTTGAAGTTTTTTTGGAGTTTTCAGTACAAGAAAAGCACTTATCAATCATGTGAGATATCCATGATAGACATGTAACTAGCACGGGCATTCGTCCGCTTTGCATAAGGGTGTGATAGTAAACAGTGCTTTTGAAGTATAGGCTATGCCCATGCTAAATATATTAACCAGTACGTGCGGTACCCATTCTAAATATATTAATGAATATGAGCTAAGTCTGTGCTACAAATATTATCAAGTGTGAGTGAAGCCCTTGCTTAAAATATTAACAAGTACAAATAAAACCTGCACTAAATAATATAATCAACACATGAAATACTCGTAATAGTTATCATATTAAAGAGGGGTAGTGCCTATAATAAAAGAATTAACAATTTTTTTTTTTGAAGTTACTTATTTTAGCCCATAATTGATATTGTACATGTGTTGTATCTATTGTTGAGTAATATATTTATTTTTTTAGTATAAATTTTCTAATATTAGATAACACCTTAATAATAATTCGAAATATCTATAAAGCTCATAAAATTTCTAAAGCATTCGTATAATATTGAACATGATCCAATTCATAACCATAAAAATTTTAAAATATTCATATATAATAGTAGCAAATCCTAATACAAAATATAAATCTCTAAAAATTATCTACTAGCTAATTATGTATAATCACTTATAAAACTATACCAAGTCGTAATATGTAATGTACTTTTTTGGCCAAGCAATGTAGGTGCTTCTACTATCTTCAAGAATTTGTAGATCATTAGTAGGGTGAATCAAAGGAACTTTGCTCACCAATATATTGCTCACAGCAACTCTCTAATGATTTGGACCAAGGAGCATATGATGAACAACTATTGTTGAATCACTGTAATCAATTTCAGCTTCAGTCACTATTTCTCCACCATCAATCCAATGCAATAACTTGCATATTTTACCCTTTCGAAATCAAGCATCGTGTTCACTTGTACTCTGTGATAAATGTATACAGAAAATAAAAGTATTAAAAAAAATCTTAATTTATTAATAGTGATTAGCATCATTTTTTTTAAAATGACTCACTTTTGAAAAAGATTGATCAACACCATTATTACTTCCTTGTCTCGAAGGAACTAAAGGTTGTAATTATACAACATATTAACAAAACATTAAACAAAACATGGCTTTTAAAAAGTATAATTAGACACTTGTATTTTTTTTCATTCACCTGTGTACTAGAATACTGAACTCTTCCTTAAACTCCTGCTCCATCATTGCTCTAAAATTAAAATGTACTTAATATTAGATGTAAGCTGTTAGTCTATATAATTAAATCAAAGTATTAAAATTGCTTCATTTGACATACCCAAATATTATTGTTTACCAATGTCATAACTAGTTGCTCAAGCTTTTTCACCTTTTCTTGAAGCTACCTAGTAGTGTAATTAATAATCACAACTGCATTAACTTTTGTTGGTGTTACACCAGACCAAGCCCTTGAACTCGACTTTGATGCTCCTTTCCTAAAACTTGGGCAACGACATCATCACTGATTGCATTTGATTGATTTTGTGGAATTGCTTTCAACTCTTGCTATATATCATACAAAATGATAATAAAAAATATAATAATAACAACAAATGTGACAAATATAAATTAAACTACATAAATAAAAATATTATTCAACATGTTGTACTATTTTTTCTCCAACGGTTTGGTTCACTGATTCCCCATCTTTATGCTTATGGCTAGCTATCCATATTGCCACTCCATCCACCTTTTAGGATCTTCATTTCTTACCTTTTTTTAAAAAAAAAAAAAAAAAAGCTTCTTATACATTTATAACATAATCATGACAATATAAGAACATAATTTATTGTGTTCATTAGACAAACAAACAAGTTCACAACAAAACACACATTTTACACAAGTCACCAACACCAATTCCCAAAAAAGTCACCAACATCATACAAACGATATTCATATTATTGTTCAAAATTGATTTCTACCATATTATTTCATTAAAATATTAACATCATGCTCTTACAAATTCTTAACAAAGTCGTGCTATTTCTTTACGACTAGTTAATTGTATGTGGCATCTCATTCTTATTCGCCAACTTAGTATGTTGTTCACTTATTTCCTACAAGTTAAATGTAAATCACAATCTTGTATGGAAGCACTCATGAAGCTACTAAATAGTTAGTATACTTACATCAAATTTTGTTGACAATCGATAGTTGATAAATTTTGCTCCAATCTTCATCATCTTTTATGTTATCGGGCTCTAACATTTGGAGCTCTTTACTAGCATCAAGACTAGGTTGAACACTTCTAATTTGTTTGGTTATCTTACTTTTATGCTTTCACCAACAATTACATATCGAATAAAGTACATAATTCTTACCTATGTCATCCAAACCAAACTTTTCCTGTTTGTATAATCAAAATTCATAAGGAAATCAATTAAGATTGCTACATATTAAAAATAAAATCTCTAAGAAAAAAGCAATAAATTAGTATCAAATCTTTGTAGTCTCCAACATACTATTTTTCAAAATCTCCGGTGCCTGTAACCAACTATCATAAGTTATTAGAATCAATGAAGTGACAATACTTCCACAAGACATACTTAACACTTTTGAACACTCCTCAATTGGTTATCCCAACTCATTGAAAAAAATATCAATTTCCTTAGCCCTTGCAATTTTATTAAGGTCCAAATGGTTTTGACTCCTTGCCTTTCTTTTTCTTTTTTTTATGGTGTCATATTATCACTTGATGATAGACTACTAGTATAGTTTTTAGTAAATATTTGCAAAAAATTCTAAAATATAACTATCATATATTAAAAAATGAAAGCAACAAAATTGTTATATATTATTAGAAATATATATCAAGCACAACACAATTGTACAAAAAGTAGTAAATTCAAATTTTAGATAGAGACATATACAAGAAAAAAAACACAATATAACAATACATTGTAAGTAAAAATATAAAAACAAATTTATACCAAAAATATCCAAATGATTAGAACAAAAAACACTAGATTTGTACAACAATGTCCTCACAATCAATTTGAGCATCATCGTCATTATCTTCCATACTAGAGTCAAGTAAAGATATATCTAATGGTGTAGCATTCTCATCAAATTTTTCTAGATCATGAAATCCTCTTAGAAGTGCTTTTAAGACAACATATTAATTAAATGTATCATTTTCTCTATAGTAAAACAGTGGTGTTACTTGTGAAGCTAAAATAAAAGGATCTCTATAAAATCTATTTACACATGGATGAAGATTAACTAGTGTAAGCCCATCTTCGACTTTAACATCACTTTCACTGCTCACCCAATTACATCTAAATAATGAAACATGAAATGCATAAACGTCTAAAAGAGGAATTTCTTTTAGAACCTCATAGTAAGCAATCTTTTTGATCACTTGAGTGTCATCTCTTGCATTGGTCATACAAGCAATTTCTGTTTTAAGAGAAATACCACTATCTTAAGTAGATTTCTCACTATCTATTATGCAATATCATTTCCCATTAACAATATAGCTTGTACATGATGTTGCTTGCTTTGTTAGTCCAATTGCAAGCCATTTTAAGGTGGTTGATACATTCAAGGCACTATCTTTATGAATGATTTGTTCCAAAATATATAAAAATAAATTTATAAAGAATAAGAGATTATAATTAAGACATAGTAGTAAAATTAGCTAAAAGGTTGCCTTGCTAAATGACCTTAGCTTTGAATTATGAAGGGAAAGTATCAGCATGCTTCTGCTGTAGTAAAGTGGGTTTACTTTTAGGACTTGAATTCAAAAGTTGAAGCTCTTCAAGGTGCATGTTAATATAATGTAAATAATATAATAGTAGTAAGTGAAAATTTTATACCGTTTTTTTTTTTTTTCTTAAACTATGTAAAAGTTTAACTTGAGATGGTTTAGGCGACAAACTGCTCCCCAATCATACATCATGTGTACTTTTTGTCCTTGGCTCCCTCTCTTCCTCCTTATCCTCCTTCTCCTCCCTATTCCACTCTTTCTCACCAGCTTCCTACTCATCATCAGCAATATCACCCTCAACATCAGCATCACTTGAAACATCATCATCACCCTCATCATTATCATCATCTCTACCCCTCTTCACCATTGCATTTCCATACTTTCTCTCCAACCAAATGCTAGGTGTTAAAGGACCTCCAATAATCCGCCTCTCTCTCATCATCGATATGCACAAGAATCCTTCTCGATGCAATACCCTATAATATATATATATATATATATATAGTTAATATATTGCACCCAAAGATAGTAAACAAATGGAAACAAATTTAGGTTAGGGTAGACACTTACAAGGTGAAGCTCACTCCTCCATTTTCCTGAATTCTTTCTAATCCTCTTATTACAATGCCAATTCCTAAACCTTGACAAATCAGGATCATCTGCTATTTTATTTCTTACTTTGTTCAAGTATGGAAACATTTCAACAAGCCACCATTATAATACATATGAAACAAAAAACAAACATATCATTAAAATATAAATAAATATATATAAACTAAAAAATTTTCATTAATAATAAAACACATATAGTAAGTGTTGTACTTGGAACACCCAAGCAAACCCATACAAGTTAACCGTCCATCCATTTATAAGACGTTCCCCTAAAATCACCTGTTGGAGGTATACTATTGATGTTGTACCCTAAGGGAACGCATTCCACACTTCTACATCCTCTATCATGACCCACAACGCCTTATGTACCCCTTGGCACTCATATAGGTCGTAAAATAGTTGGAAAGCTATGACTAAATTAGCCAACTTGAAGGTATTATCAACATCTAAATTTGACCATGACTTGATGGATAATAGCTTTCAGTTGCAGAGGAATTCCTTCAAAAAATCACCATAGAAGACTATTTTTGTCATTTTGTCACGTCTTAATGGTATTTACATCGATATGCCCTAATCGTAGCCCTATTACAAATAAGAACTTCTACTTTCCGAACTTCTACTTTCCAAACTTATATGGTTGCCTTCCAATTTCAAATCACATCTCATCGAGCCTAGCACAATGAATTTCTAACTCTATAGCAAGAATAGTTACAATCAAGGGACAAACCAATAACTAATTGTGAGATATCTCTTTGAAATATCTGAATGGAGTCAAGCCTAGAAATTGCTTTTAGATCAGCAATCTCTTTGAAGCTACACTGTGTACTTAACGACATCTCAGAGGGACTAACCTGTGTACTCCACTTATAATTGACTTGCATCTATACAAAACCAATAAAAATAATTAGAATAACATTAATTTAATTGACTATTTACTTTAATAAAACTTAATTATTTTTTTGTTCTATTTTCACTCATTTATAAATCTAATTTTAATTAACAAATTAAATTAACATATTACAATTACATTAAATCAAATTTAAAATTTAATTGATTAATTCTTCTTATTTTATATTTTTAATTTATATTTCATTTACTTATTTTATTTGAATTTATTTTAATCACATTGATTTAATATTTTAATTTTAATTATTAGAATAATAGATTGCATTTAATTTATTTCGAACTTAATTAAAATTTAAAATTTAATTCACTTATTTTCTAAACAAATATTAATTAATTAATTAAAAAAACTAAAAAAAAACCGGGTTTTGAGTGAACTGAACTGTATTTTGTGGCTAAATAAAACATGAGTTTAGAAAAAAACTATATTTATGGGTCCAACCATAAAACACGGTCTTTCCAAAAATTGTCTTTTAAGGCAGCGTAAAACATGATTTTTAGAAAAATCCGTCTTTTATGGGTCCGACCATAAAACATGATCTTCCCAAAAACTATGCTTTAATGCAACTTAAAACACAGTTTTTAGAAAAGTCCCTTTTTATGGTGCAGCCGCAAAACACAGTTTTGGTGGAAGACCGAGTTTATGGGTATAGCCTTAACGGAACACGAATATTTTTAAAACCATGTTTTAATTAGTCTCAAAACATGGTTTTGGAAAAACCGTGTTTTATAGCTGAACCATAAAAGTCTTTTCCTAAAACCATGTTTTATGTAGACAGAATACACGGTTTAACCACAAATTGGGTTTTATGCCGACACAAAACATGGTTTTTCAACAAGCCATGTTTTAACCACAAAAAATCATTTTTGTGGCTTCATAAAACACAATTTTGTCGTTCTGCAACCAAACACCTCGTTTCTAATACTTCATCTTCCTCAATGATATACGCTACCAAAAACCTTCATTCTCATCCCAATTCATTCAAATACAACCAAAACTAACCTAATCTAACCATACTAAACTAATCGAACATCCACAACACAAAAAAAGAAAATGAATTCAAAATTTTAAATTTAACAATTACCACTCAAATAATCAAATGGAGGCTTTCGTTGCCTACTTTCGACAATGGAAGTGGTGAAGATGCTTGCTAGCAGTCTAAGGAGGTCGGCGAAGGTTTGAAATGGTGCGACAAGGCTAGCGATGAGCGATCGAGTGCGAGTGGTCTTAGATCGGAAATCGAGTCGTAAGGCTTTGATGAAAACGATTGACATTTGGTTTGGGTGGGTGGTCATGTTTTGTGGTCTTCCATATATATGAAGGCAATTTGGTAATTTGGCATTGGGCTTTTGTTTTAAATTTGTTACAAAATAAGGTATATGGGTCAACTTTCACTTAGGGGTAAAATAGATAACTTGAGTATTCCATACAATTAGTTTGTTTGAGAGGTTAGAAAAGAATTTTTAAAAATAAATGGCTATAAACAAATTTTTTGTTTTTATAATGGCTCTCTTTGATGTTTTTCACATTAAATAATGGGATGAAGTACTGGTTGGTATCTTGCTGTTTCATATTACAGCGTGAACAATGCTCCAAGTTATGCAACAAATATTCGAAGGAAACCGGTATGAATAGTTAATAATAATAATAATAATAATAATTTTCATGCACAGACACTTGGAAGGAATATTGTAATTATTAATGAGATCATGGGTAAATAGGAAATTATTCAGAGTAGAAAATCTCCAAAAGTGATTCAAACACTCCATATTTAATATAGTTTGGTTTAAAACAAGAAAGAAATCATAAACCTTTCTGTAATCATTAATTTAATTTGTATAATGACAAAGAACCCTAATAATATGGGTGTAATAGGTATATAGGTATTGATGGTCAATGCAACTTGTCCCTACGTCAGATGGTAAGAGTTAGTTTCATAATATAATAAAAGCGGATAAATTAATATTATAATCAGAAAATTGCATATTAAAGATAGGGCATTGAGACTCATTTTCGTTTGTCAAATCATGTTTTTAATTTATTAATTTCTTTATATCAAAGACAAAAATTAATTAATTTATTGCTTTTTGTTGGTCACTTCCAATTCCAAAGGCAGCATGCTGAAACACACAGATAATATTAAAACAATAAAAACAATCAATCAAGAGAAAATAAAAGAACTCATTATTAAAGGGAAAAAAATAAGAACAAGAAAGAACCATGAACAAACGAGTTCGGTGACTGAATTGACTAAGCTTAACCATTGCTCAGTTTCAGAAAAAGAAATTATGTGGTGGCTCACGCTAGAGAAGGGTGTATAACTTCAAAAGAGAGAAAAAAAAGGAGGGTGTTTATAATATTATATATTAAATTGGGTGTTTATACATTGTCGGCCACCACATGGTTTAACAACACGGTTCTCTTTTTTAAAAACGGTTTTAACGCGTTTTCCAGTTCCTAAGGCCCACAGCGAATAATAAATGGCAAAAAAAAAAACATATAAATAAGAAAAAAAAATGTAAATTGATCAACAGTTCAACGAGACAACAAGTGGAGGTAGGTGAATATTTGATAATAACTTTATATAAACCTCCGGATTTGTAAAAAAATTATATATTAAAGTCGGGTGTTTATGTATTATCGACCGCCACATGCTTTAACAACACGGTTTTCCTTTTTAAAATCGGTTTTAACGCGTTTTCCGGTTCCCAAGGCCCACAGCGAATAATAAATGGCAAAAAAAACAATTTAAATTAATCAACAGTTTGACAAGACAACCAGTGGAGGTAGGTGAAGTTAGATAATAACTTTTTATAAACCTCCGGATTTGTAAAAAATTTACAATTGGTCAATAGCTGAAGAAATGAAGATTTAGAAACTGAGAACCAGAAGAAACTGCCGTGAAATCAAGATAAAGATAAGTTTGTGACAAGTCTTGCTAGTTCTCGTGAAGTCAATTCCAGCCTCCCTCGCACTTGCTTTTTTATTTTTAGGTACGACAGTTCGATTCTTTTTTTCTTTTGCTTTAAGTGCTTTTCACGCGTTTGCTGTGTCACTCGGTCATTTCTTTTACTACAGTAGTAGTGGAATGAGATAATTATTATATTAATTTTTATGGATGGATCCGGATAACAACACTTATTAAACTTTATTATCTATTGTAACACGAAGAGAGGAACTCCAAATTAAGCGAGAAAAACTACTCTTAACCTAAAAGAATTTTTGTGTAATTTGCCTTCTTCTTTTATAGGGGTTACACCGTAATTAGTCATTCTTGATGGCTCCATACTCGAACATGTCGTGGTTTGTTTAATAAAGTTATGTAGATGCATTTTGCCATATTGAGACCAAGCAACTAGTGAAAAGCAGTGTTCCAAAACTCGCTACTCACGGCTCGACCGACAACCAAACGAGCAGCGAATAATCAGTTACTCAACGAGTAATTGTTGAGTATTCGGAAAGCACTATCTAAGAGAAAATTGTAATTTTTGAAGTTTGAAAACATAAACTGATATTTTTATAAACATTAGGGGCAATGGCAAAATTATCCACTCCATGTTTAAGGCTAATTAGTGATTACACGGTCAACATCTCAAACCCTCAGCTTCTCTCTCTCTCTCTCTCTCCCCACTCTAGCTCCCTCTTCCTCTTCTTCTCTCACCCCTCTTCTCTCTTTACTAAGCCGTCCCTGTCGCCGTTCTTGTTCAAGTATGTCGTTACTGTTCCCATATAAGTGCGTCGTCATCATCATCATTTTGAAATCAAGAACAACTGCTGTCGCCGAAGCTAAAGCCGGTCCCTCTTCATCATCGTTGGCCATTTTAAATCTTCTTCTTTCTCCTCTACAACGACTGTCCAAGTCCCCTTCTCTCCCCCTCCGTGTCGTCGACGTCTTCCTTTAAGCTTTCACCGTTGCCTTTTGCCTTTTGCCTTTCAAGTCATCGCGACGGCAGTAAGTGATTATTTCTCTAACTTTTCTTTTATGTGTGTTGTTTGTTTTGCTAGGAATATTAGATTTTGAGGATGATTTTTGGGTGATGTTTAGGATAATTTTTGTCCAGTTTTATGATTGTTGACTCCCCAAGTCTGCCGAGTTAGGCTGAGTTGGATCGAGTTAGATCGAGCGTCCATCTTTGGCAAGTAGGACCTCCGATCTAGGGGTTCTTGGATTGACGGAATGTCGATCCGCAAGAACCCGATGAAACTCCTCAAGTTTTTAAACAATTGTGAGAAGTATTTGTCTTTATTTTGTGTGCGAGTAGTTTGCTTTTGTTGTGATGTCCATCCTTTTGGTTCTTATTTTGAGTTAGCAAAACCCATGCTTTTAAAGTCTCCATCCTTTGTAGGAACTAGGAGGTTTCCTAGAAGCTTCTCTCACTAACAACTTTTTGGTTATTGACATTTATGTTTTCACTGTTTTGCTTAATTGCACTTTCGAATATATTAGATCTACTTTGGGTAGTTGTATTAGTGCGATCCAAAACTGTTTCAACTACAAAGAACATGTGTATGGAAAAAAACTTTATTGGAATAAAATACAAATAAAAGATAACTCATATTAGTGCCATTAAAGTCTTGTCCCCGTCTTGGCGGATTGAAAAAAATTAAAAGCACCAAAAGTCATTGGGGCGTGGTCTTTGTGGGCTTAAGTGAGGTGAAACTTTCACTTTAACTTTTATTTTATCAATTCATTTGGGTTTTTGGGTCTTGTGGGCTTAAATTTGTCATTGGGCATTTTAACAGATGATAAACTTTTTTTTTTTAAAATATTATAATTAATTATGATTTTAGAAAGGTAAACTTAATTCAAACCCACAGCCTTGTAGATATAGGTATGAGATGTATATTATTGAATCAATCTTATCTTGTCATGACCAAAGATGGAGATAGTTTTGGCCCTTATTTTGTTTTTTCAATTCTTGGCATAAGAAATAACTGTTTTTTATTATTTTTGACTTAACTTTAGTAAATTTATTAAAAAGAACTCAAAACTATTAAATTCTAAATGTTCTATTATATGCCTCAGTGCAAATAACATGAACCTCCAAAGTAACATAACAACGGTTAATGCAATGTTATTTGAATTCTTTTGAAATCTAATAATATTTATCATCAAATCAAACAAGAAATTTAGTAAATTTGAGATACCTTATGAAATTATTACGGATAAATTAGTAAGGAGAAATTAAAAAGTAGATATTATATGGTGGGTGTACATACAAAAATGTGAGGGGTGCCAATATTTTCTACCTATGTGAGCCGACCCAACTCAAGCCCTAAATATTGTCGCTTGCCCCTGTAATGCTTGTTTGTTACGGTTTCCCTTATTAAAATGATCTTTGGGAAGAAAATGTTGTAGAAGTAAATCTTGTGAAAGAAGATACTTTAATGTGTTTATTAATAAGAAATTTCATGGAGGAAAGGCAATTAGAATCCTGATTTGTGAATTCCATTGTTACCAAATTTTAACGGAATTAAGTTTTGTGGATCTCATACATAAATCAGGAATCATCATCTCACCCTAGAATCAAATTTTCTTTCATGATTGAAATTTGTGAAAACTCTTTGCTCGAAAATTCTTGTTAGCAGCAGGGGACAACTCAAATTTGAAAGTACTACACTCTCCTAAGGGGAAGTGGTCATCCCATCTATTACCATCGCCTCTCTTCTTGTTGTAACCCGGGTAGTCTTCCATTTTAAATTCAACAACAGGCTCAATTAACACCAAGGAGTTTTTGAAAGCAAGATCGTTCAGATTCCAGTAGCACGAGTATGATGGGTTTGCCAATTATATAGAATTTCATTTTTTTTCCCTTTAAATTCTAGGTTCTAGTAAAAAAAAAAAATAGTGGTTCCAGGACCATGTCTAAGTTGGCTTCAGATAAAAACATAGTGGTTCTATGTTGTTGACAAATGGCCATTTTCCCGTGTCTAACATTCACGAGAAATTGCTTGTTAATTCGTGCATTATTTATGGTTCTTTTCTTTAAAAAAATAATATAATTGTTTATACTTTGTGTTTAAAAGATGTTAATTATTATAAATATGCTGTTATGAACAATATAAAATATAATTTTCATATTAACAAAACTGATTATGTTATATATGCAAGGGTATTTTAGTAATCAACACTATATTATTCTTATTTCTTACTCAAGTAAACACTTGAAAGGGAATTAATCTCATTTCATTTTCAATTTCTAAAAGTTAAATAAATGTTTGAATGGAATTAAGTTATATAATTCCAATTCTTTTCCATTCTTTTTCTAACAGAATTTGATTTCCTTTCGTTTGATTACTGATTGGTAAATGTTAAAAGTGGAAGTTCTATAACAAAGCTTTTAAAATAAAATTGTTGAATGTTTGAGGACAAGCTCTTTTAAATGATGGATTTATTAAAAAGTGTAAATAATCAAAAAATTCAATGTATCTATTAAAATTCGAAGAGCTTTTGATACTTATAATTAAAAGAAAAAAATAATTACAAAATATTTTAAAACCGAGTATCATAATACAAACTTCATGCCAATATGTTTAAAAGAGTACGAGGGATTTAACTTAAATGGGCAGTAGTAATTAGTAAACTTTATAAATTTTGATAAGATTATTCTAGATATAGAAAACTGAACTAAAATACCCTGATAACAGGTGAAATTACTCTTAGATCGAAAACAATTTTATTACATGAAGTCCCTTTCTGAATCATTTACTAACAATTAACCACCATAGTTGAAAGAAACAAATTGATCTCCATGGAGGAGATTGCACCTCTGCTATCTAGTGATCTCCACCATGAGATCTCATTCCACGTGTTGTCTTTTTTTCTTTCTTGTTTTTTTTTTTTTTTAAGTTTTTATTATTTTTTCAACCCAAATTTGAGAACTTGTTTAGGATCTGGCATTGATGAAAATGATGAAAATGATGAACAATTATCTTCCAACAACTAAACTCAAGTGCTTTATCTGGCAGATCAAAGATGTAAATGCGCTGGTTGTAACTTCTCCCATCACTCTTTGTGGCGTGGTCTAATGTCATTATCTCTTTTCTTTAAAAAAAAAAAAAAAATACTCCCAATTGCTTTGCATAGAGAACGTGATCACTTTCACCAGAAAAACGCGTAAGAACTAACTTGATGACTTGGAAGGTTTTTAAAGCCACCTTCTCTTCACTTTCACCAGGGACCACCGTCCCCGTCTTCTTTAGGCTTCTAATTTTACTTATTTTTAAAATCTTTAAATTAATTAAATAGCTAGTCACTAAGCCATATTTTTTTTATCAGTCAATAATGACGGCTGCTTTTCTCATTGCTTTAGTGTCCTTCCTATGTCGATCATGTCTCTTTCAATGAGAGACCACCGCGCGAAGTTTCTTTTGTGTCTTTTTCACTGTTTTTTCTTGGAAAGAAAGAAGAATCTCATGTATAAAAAAAAAAAAAGAAAAAGAAAAACAAAATCAAAAGCTGCCTTTATTCTCCTCTAACCATCTCCATATTTTATCATTCAGAAACAAATACTCTCCAGATTTTCTTACAACATAAGAGAAGGAGGAAGAAGTGAAACACAAAATCCAAAGTAAATTAAGACAAGAAAAAGAGAACAACGCAATGTAAGTATCTTACCTTTTAGTGTTTCTTTCTTTTTTACTCATTTTTTTGACGTTCCTTTAACTTCAATCACGAATTGTTTCTTATTTATATGTGTTAGTGATCGTTTCTGTTATTATGGAGATTAACGTTTTCATGTATTACGTTCCTGTACTGCAGCAAGATGGATAAACGCAATGACCATGTATCCATCGATTTTAAGAAGCTAGCAGATTCTTTTAGAGGTAAGTTCAGACACTTGTATCCCTTGTCTAAAGATTGCTGCATCTATGAAGTTCCACCAAAAATTAGGACGTTAAATGAAAATCCGAAGATGGTTTCAATTGGTCCACTCCATTACGGTAGGGAAGAATTAAAAGTTATGGAAGAGCATAAATTACGATATCTGCAACAATTTCTGCAACGAACTCATGTAAGCATGGAAAAATTTCTTGAATTTATAAAGGATAAGGAAATAGCTTTGCGTAATTGTTATGCGGAAACCATCAAATTTGGAAGTGAAAGGTTTGTTAAAATCATTTTTTTGGATGCTGTGTTTCTTATTGAGATCCTTCTTCGAAGGATCCCTCAATTTCAGAGTGTGGACCGTGTGTTTTCAAATCCAGGAAAGATAAAAGATATAGTGCTTGACATTATGCTCTTAGAAAATCAGCTTCCAATGTTCATTCTTCAGGAGTTGTTTGTGTTAGCAAAACTTGAATTGCCTGACAAGTTTAAGGAGTGGCCTTTGAGTAGGTTTGCCTGTGATTTCTTAGCATATTTTGTATGTCAAGATATTTTGATAGATACAACTTCTATAGAGAAGTACTTTTATGAAGCAAAACATTTTGTTGATTTGCTAAGACTTTGTCTTCAGCCACCAAAACATGATGTCAACAAAACGCAAACTCAAACTAATTCTGGAAATGATGGCACCGAAAGGCAAGATGATCGTGAAACTGCACCTAGTATAACAAAACTTTACCGGTCTGGAATTACGTTTAAACCGACATCAACCAATAATTTGCTTGACATAAAATTTGAAAGGGGAACTCTGAAAATTCCGAAGTTGATAATAAGTAATATGATGATACATTTATTGAGAAATCTCCATATGTTTGAGTTACTACATGGTGATACTAACTTTATAAATGATTATCATATTCTTCTCCATCGCCTTTTAAGTGATCCACGAGATGTAGAGTTATTAATTCAAGCCAAAGTTATCGAGAATCGAGTCTCGGATAGTGAAGGAGTGTCAAAACTTTTTCGAGAACTTAGCAGGGATGCCAGAGTAAACTTTGAGGATTTCTACTATTCGGGTCTTGTTAAGGATCTACAAGACTACTCTAGATCAAAACGGCACAAGTGGAATGCAATTTTGAGGCAAAAATATTTTGGCAATCCATGGGTCTCTGTCTCTGTCATTGCAGCATCTATGATACTTATACTCACTTTTATACAAACTGTTTGTTCTATCATTGGACTACGTAAATAAATTTCTCCAAATTTATATTGGTGTCTGTTTTGTGTATGTAAAAAACAAGGCTAATGATGTTTTTCGCTAGTGTTTTTTTTTTTTTTTTTTTTTTTAATAATTATGATAGTTTTAGTTGGATATGCAATCCGGAGGTTTGTATCATGTTTATAAAATAATCCAATTGGATGCTTTGTGATTCAATATTTGAATTTACTTTCCAAGCTTTTCCTTCTTGAATTTTATTGTTATTGATAGTAACAAGAATTTAATGGATACAAAGGACTACAACTTTCAGTGCCAAAGAAACAATTAGGATCAAAAGATAGCCAAAGATTTAATGTGGAATCCACACTCACACAGACAATTTTGAAGGAGGAACCTAATATTAAAATATAATGCTAACTTTCCTTTAATTAAACTGAAACAATATAACATTGTTTGTATATAGGTAGAGATATAACTAATGTGATAAAAATGAAATACCAAAATGATAAATTTAATATTAAGACAAGGCTAATCTCCATTAGGGTAGGGAAAAAAAGGGGACCAATCCGACCTGATTCAAAAATACTCAGAAATATTAGTTCTCAATTTGACTTCAAGTCAAGTCAATTTTAAAGGTGAAAAACTAATTATTTTAAGTTTTGGGGCAATAAAACTAACCCAACCTGAAACCGACCAACTTGAAACCAATTTAAAATAATATATATATGTACACCAAACTTACACAACCCTACCAGTCACTCCCCTACCCTAGCCATCACTCTACCGGTTCCTTTCAACCATCTCTTTGCTAATTTGCTTCCTCTCTTCCTCCTCTTTTCCTCCTTCTCCCCTGCCAGTTTGCCTTCTCCTTTTTCCTCCTTTCCTCCTTTTTTCCTCCACCAATTCACCTCCTCCACCATCTTTCTCACTCATGTCTGCTGTCTCTCCGTTGTATGTACCTCCATTGTCGTTGTTTCTTTGTACTTGCCACCGATCTACGATCTTTTTTTTTTTAAATTTTTTTATTTGTTTTTCTTATCTCATATGGACTTGGTGTTTGGTGATGAATTGATTTGGTTTTGGTGATGATGTCTATGTATTAAATTTCAATTACTAGGTATGTGATTTAGGTTTTGAACTTAGATTCAAATCAAATCAGATTATTGTGTATGTCCATCAAGGCAAGTTTAGCTTAACCTATCATATGATGTTAGATTTGGTTGTTGAATTTTGGTTTCAATTTGGATTTGGTGAAGAACTGGTGAAATCAGTATGACACTGATGAAAACTAATCGGACCGAACTGACTCGACACTGGTCGGTTTAGATCGGTTTTTCTCCATAGATTGGGTCAAGTCGGTTTTTGATTTGGAAAATTGAAAAAAGTTGGTTTTAGTTCGATTTTGTCTAAAACCAACTTGACCTATACTCTCTATAATTGATATTGTTAATCTATCTAACAATTTAATAAATATTAATCATTGATAATAATGGGACTTGGTTTAATTTTATCCAACATTGCCCCTTTAAACAAGACTCTGCAATTTAAGAAGAAACACCAAAATATAAGCTGCAAACACACTTTAAACTTTTGTTAATATCAACAATAATGGAATTTAAGAATGAACATCTAAAAATTTTATTGCAATTTCCCCAAGTTCTTCAGTCATTAGAGCCCAAATACCTATATAGTTGTTTTATGGTGCAATAGTGATGTGAGATGATTTCTAAGCAAGGCAAATTTGCTTTGAAAATTATATGGTAGTGATGGATTAAATATAGTTATAAGGACTATTGAAAGATAAAACAAACTTTCAATTGAAGTTTATAATAAGTTTATGAAATTTTAATTGATAATTGGATTTTGTTAACTTTAAATACAATATCCTATCTATATGGGTTGTGAACTGACTAAAAATAGAGAAAAAGCACTAATAAACTAATACAAGTTGTAGTGAAATTATTACATTTGAAGAAAACATCTCAACCTCATAAATGTAGTAGTTAGTTGCTTATGAAGTTGGGTTTCATACTGAACCCTATGAAAGTAGTTAGTTGTTTATGAAGTTAGGTTAGAAAGTGAACCCTATGAAAATGATGTGCAATTAGGGATGGACAAAAAAACTAAAACCAACTCCAACCGAATCGAAAAAAATAAAAAATATCGGTTTCCATTTTGAGTTTGGGTCGAATCTGTTTTGATTTGTAAAAACCGATAAATCAGTTTTGGGTCAAGTAAACCCAAACCATCTAGAAACCGATTTAAAAAATATATATATATATATATATATATATATATATATATATGAACTTGTTTATCTTTCAACCCTAGTTGCATCTTGCCTTAGACATCAATCTCACATCACTCAACTTAGTCACACCTTGTCTCTTGCTCTATCTCTCTCTCACTGATCTTCTTCTCTTTCGTCGTTCTCTTCTCTTGCCGTCACCATTTTAACTCTCCTATCTCGTCTCTCCTCTAAGTTGTATGCGATTTTATTTTTTATTTTGTTCAAAGTTATTTGTCATTAGCCCCATAGTATCATTTGCATCATTGTCAACCACCTCTATTCGTCATCACTCATCAACCCATCACACAAGTTATCTCTCTTTCACTGGTCGACCACCTCTGTTTGATTTTAGTTTCTTTTTTGTGTGTGTGTCTTTTTTTTTTTTTTTTTGTGGTCTTATAGATGTGTTATAGATCTAATTGGATTTTGATTGGAATCATGTGAATTTTGGTATTGTTTAATTTTGTTGACTTCTCTTTGAAGATTTATGAGATTTTTAGTTGATTTGGTTGACTGATGTTGAATTGTGCCTTAGATATTATTTGAATGGTGACGAACGGTAAATCGATCAAACCAAACTAACCCTATTAAAATCGGATCATGTTGGTTTTTTTCTCAAATTGGGTCAGGTCGATTTTCAAAATGGAAACAATTTTCAATCAATTATGGCCAAACTCGACCCGATCTGACCCTGTGTCCACCCTTATACGTAATTTGCACAATAGAGGCATGGGTAGGTGTCGATGTACGAAATTGGTCAACCCAAGTTTTTGACCCAATATCTGCAATTAAAGAGAAACAAAGCACAATAAAGAGAGAAAGAGAGAGGAACAATAGATTGCAAGAGTGTTTTCACGTGGTTCGACCAGAATAATGTCTACGTTCACGACTGTGTTCTCTATTTATTTTGATAGAGTCACAATATATTATTAAGTATCATGTGTTTACAATGAAATTTTAGCCTCTATTTATAGCATGAGACGTTACAATTTGAATGCGATTAAAATAAAAAAGAATTTAACATTAATTACACTTTCAAATCAGTTTCCACCATATCAGGGATTGACTTTATCGATATAAAAATTTGAATTTATTTCTAATTCTGATGGTTGACTCCTTTTCAATTTGGACTGTTGTTTTTCTGAAAAATTTCCTTATCGAACGCTTCGATCTGCGAGCTGGAGCTTGCTTGGACGACCTCGAACTAGACATAAAGCGGGTTGGATTGTGACTGACTAGTAACCTGAGAATTGCATTAGCAAACTACGAGCTCGTCTGTGTGAATTGGGTGTTGGCGAACTAAGCCTTCATCTGTTGGATCAATCCATTGGATCAGTTCCTTAGCCTTTTACTAGCCCATTCATATGGTCCAAAATATACCCACAACAGTAGGTGTATAGGTATAGATGTTTAATGGAACTTGCTCCTACATAAAATGATTGGAGTTAGCTTTAGCATAGAATAAAAGTGGATAAATTATTATTATAATTAGTAAATTGCATATTTGATGGGGCATTAAGAGTCACTTTCATCAATTGTAGCTAACGTCGTTGGTGTAGGCACCAGCTGCTCTCATGCTTTTAGTGGCATGGGTTTGACATCCAAGTAGTCCAAAATATATATATATATATATATATAGTTTTCCCACTATTATGTGTGGGTTGTTCTTTCATCCTCATATGAGTTTTTTCCTTACTTTTGTGTGGGATCCCTGCCATTTGGGAGTAGTTTTCCGAACCACATCATAGTGCTCATATTTTGGTTGGTTTAGGTAGTCCTCTAAGTTAATCTCAGTTCTTAAAAAAAAAAAAAAAAAAAGTCTCTTTCCTTTGCGAAATCAAGTTTTTAATTTATACCAAAGATAAAAATTTATTAATTTTTTGCTTTTTGTTGGTCACTTCGAATTCCAAAGGCAACATTTTGCTTTTGTAGCGTGCCTAGTGCAACTTTTGCTTTGGTATTGTGTTCAATTAAATAATGAGGTGAAGTGGTGGTTGGCATCCTGCTGTTTGAGATAATCATATTACAGTGTGAACAACGCTCCAAGTTAAGTAACAAATATTCGAAGGAAATTGGTATGAAGTTTCCAGTTAATAATGATAATAATAATTTTCATGCTCATACACTTGGAAGGAATATTGTAATTATTAATGAGATTATGGGTAAATAGGAAATTATAAGTAGAAAATCTCCGGAAGTGTAATTTGATTCAAATACTCTATGTTTAATATAGTTTGGTTTAAAATAAGAAAGGAATCCTAATCCTTATAATCAAAATTTTATTTGTATAATGACAAAGAACACTAATAAGATGGGTATAATAGGTTTATAGGTATACGCGTTCAGTGCTACTTACCCCTACATCAGACTGTCAGAGTTAGTTTCATCATATAATAAAAGCGCATAAATTACAATGATAATTAGAAAATTGCACATTAAAGATGGGCATTGAGAGTCATTTTCGGTTGTCAAATTATGTTTTTAATTTATTAATTTATTTATATCAAAGACAAAAATTTATTAATTTATTGCTTTTTGTTGGACTTCCAATTCCAAAAGCAGCATTTTGCTTTGTACCCTACCTATTGCTCCTTTTGCTTTTGTATTGTGTTCAATTAAATAATGGGCTGAAGTAGTGGCTGGCATCTTGTTGTTTCATATTACAGCGTGAACCACGCTCCAAGTTATGCAACAAATATTAGAAGGAAACTGGTGCGAAGTATCCAATTAATAATAATAACAATTTTCAAACTCAGATCTTCGAAGGAATATTGTAATTAATAATGACATTATGGGTAAGACTCGTGTCTCCCTTTCATTTCCTAAAATTATAATATTTAAAAAAAAAAAAGTTAATAATGTATTCAAAGTTTAATAAACTAATAATATTCTCCATAGTATTCACTAATAATAAAAACAATTAGAAATCACAACTTAGTGGAGTCCAACCTAAAAGAATTCCAATTATTAACAATAATTTAAGATATGTACGTGGACCTGTGGTTGAGACTAAAAACGTGTATGATGTTACGTGAGTGCGTGCGCGCGTGCTGTGTTAGGAGACTGGGAGTTGTCTTTAAATTTAAATTAGTCGAGAATTATTAACAGATAATTGAAGGTCGGCACGTGTATGGTGTGGATGTGTTTGCGTGTTGCTTCGTTCTTTAAGTATGCGTTGAGTATTTGATTGGGAAATTTAAATTATAATAGAATTAATCCAAAAACTTTTGCAAAGGAAATTCTTGTTTACTAAGATTATTATAAGCAAGCATTGTCGACTTTTTTACTTTTTTAGTTTTTTAATTTTTTTGAAGATCTATCAAAATCGATCACTAATATGTGATCTGAATAATTACTTTTATAATTGAGAGATAATTATTACTATAAAGGAGATTCACACCTATAATTTATGTTTGAATAGAATAAAAATGAGACTTGAACTTTTAACCTTTTAAAGATAAATAAAATATTCAAACACTTTTTTTAAGAGATGGTGTGTCATTGTGTACTCTCATTGTACTACAAACTATTATTTTTTCCCATTATTTTGACAATTTCTAAAGATATTACAATTAAAAAAATAGAAAAGAAAAGGAAAATGCTTCATAAATTAATAAATCATGGTTTCTATGACTCCAATAATTATGTACCATCAAAAAGTGGAGACACTAAAAAAAGAAAAAATGTAGAGAACATTTGTATTCCGTCAAAATTAATAAGGCAGTCAACAATGGAGGGCTTCTTTTCTCTTCGCATTACCATCCTTCCTTCGATCCTTCGTGTCACTTCTATTTTTTTTTTTTTTTCGTTTTTGTTTTAAGTTATATTATATGATGGGAATTGACTTGAAAAATAATTGGAATCAAATGAAATCATTACATACTGAATACGTAACTCCAAAAAAGGCTTTTAAATATGAGGAAATGATCCATATTTAAACGGAGGACTGCCCTCGTATGGGAAAAAAAGACCCACACCATTTTTTTAAATATTTTTCGATGTGAGAGTGGTGTGTTTGATGGAACCCATGACTGAGCTTTTAAAACGGGTCAAACTTTTCCACTCAGTAGACACCCCAAGCGGCTGTCTCCTTCGTGTCACCTTGAACGGGAGAAAAATGCACCGCGTGAAGGTTTCTTTTAACTTTTTCTTTTTAATGTTCCTTTCAAATTTAATCATGAAATGGTCTTCAAATATTAATGTGTATAGACAGATAACGCGTGCACTATCAATGAAGTTTACTTGTGAGGCAACTTTCAAAATAGGGCAAATCTGCAGAAAGTTGAGCTGGAAAATCTGCATCAGAAAAGAAAACCATACTTTGCCTTCTCTGCTTTGTTTCGCTGTTGGACGTACAATTCCTATATTTCCAGGTCAACTTTCTGCAGATTTTCCCTATTTTGTTTGCCAATAACAACTATGTCTATTGAGTTGCTGGTCAAAAGGTTACGTAATGCTGAACAGAGTTTTGATCTCTACCGAGATTTGGCGGTTCGCTCTGACGATATTATTTATATATACGGCCCACCTCTAAGTGAAGTGTATATTCATGACTGTTAGGTTCCTTAGATTTGAGTCTACAAAAGTAGAAGATATATACGGAATGAGCTTGACAAGTTTTTTCGTGATTCTGAAGCCACCACAAATAAGCCAGCCAGCGCACAATCTCCTTAGTTCATCTGGTCCTTCAGGAAGAGGATCAAGAGTTATTACTAAAGATATCAGACCTGAAACATGACGTGGCAGAAAAATTGAAAAATGACCAAAGAGACAACGATGTAGGCGCTGGCGATGAAATTGTTTGCGGTGAGGAAATCAGTAGTTAACAATCTGTTATTACTATGTTTAATTATAACAGATTATATTGTATTACTGCACTGTTAAAAAGTGTAGTAAAACTTCTTCAGTCAGCAACTTTTCCTTCCTTAGTGACGTTTGTTAAAGTGGTGTATATAAATACAATATGTAACTTCTTTTTCATTTTAATAAAAGAATAATATTCAGTTTTCCAAAGATGGTATCAGAGCAACCTAAAGATGGTATCAGAGCAACCTAACCCTTCCTCTTTTTCTCTGCCGACACAACCTTCTCTTTCTAATTCCCAAGAAACTCTCAATCTTTCAAGATCCCAATCACCATTTTTATCTTCCTTTTCTTCATCTGTTCAACTGATCAGTCCAAATGACAAGTTGGTTTCTGTCAAACTTGGTGAGTCCAATTTTATAGTCTGGAAACAACAAATTCTCTTCACAGTTCGTGGGTATGGTCTAGAAGATTATCTCAATGGAGAAATTGAAGTTCCACAGAGATTCAATAGAAGTGAATCTGGAGTCACAACTCTCAATCCAGAATTTGTGGCGTACCAACGACAAGATCAGTTACTGACGTCTTGGATTTTTTCATCAATCGAAGCGCACTTACTTCCCCAATTTGTAAGGTTCGAAACTTCTTTCAGTTTGTGGCAGGCGATCAACAGATTCTTTGCAAGACATTCAATGGCAAAAATCATTCAGTTGAAATCTCAGTTGCAGACAATCAAGAAGACGAATCTTTCGATGAAGGACTACCTGTTGAAGATCAAATCTGTATGTGACGGCTTAGCAATGTGTGGCAAACCTGTACCAGAAGATGATCAGATTCTATCAATCATCTCTGGTCTAGGATTCGAGTATGAGCCGATAATTGCGTCGATTGTTTCCAAGGGAGAAAATGACATTGAAACGGTGAGTTCTCTTCTACTGGCTACAGAAAGTCGTTTAAGTCAACAATCTGGATCTGAAAATATCATGGCTGCAAATCTTGTATCTACTGGGCGAGGACAATTTGGGAATAATAGAGGAGGTAGAGGTTTTAATGGAAATCAAGGTGGAGGTCGTGGAAGGGGCAGAGGAAGATCTTGGGGTCAAAACAAAATAATCTGCCAATTGTGTGGGAAAATAGGGCATACGGTGTTAAGATGTTATCATCGATTTGATGTATCTTTCACAGGAGTGAATCAGAACCAAAGTCAGAACAATACATCCATCAATGCAAATGTAGGAAACAAACAGTATGAGAAGGCAATGACTGCAATGATGACTACTACTCATAACAGTATGTGTCAATTTGCAGATGAGACATGCTGGTTTCCAGATTCAGGGGCTACGAATCATGTGACCAATAATCTAGCCAACATTGCAATTGGATCTGAGTATCATGGTGATGGTAAGATCCAAATGGGTAATGGTTTTGGTCTTAAAATTTCACATATTGGCAATTCTTGCGTTTCAACTAATTTAGATTCTAAGGTCTTACATCTAAAGAATCTTCTTCTTGTTCCTAATATTAAGAAAAAATTGATCTCAGTATCCCAGTTTTGTAGAGATAACAATGTGTTTTTTGAATTTTTCTCTGATTTTTGTTGTGTCAAGGATCGAACCACCAAGAAGGTACTTCTTGAAGGAACTACACATGGGAACCTTTACAAATTCAAACTTGCTAAAAATGGATCTGTTGATTTGAAGAAGTCTAAAGTTCAGAATTCTAGTTTACATTCAAAATTTGCTTTTAATAATGAGCTGCATTTTAATTCATGTAGTACTGATTTGTATTCAATTTAGCATGCTAGACTTGGACATCCTTCGTTCAAAGTGGTTTCACAAGTTCTTCAAAGCTGTAACATTTCGTTACCTATCAATAAAAATCATATTTCATTGTGCAATTCTTGTCAATTAGGAAAATTTCATAAACTGCCTTTTACACATTCAAATACAAAATACTCTCAACCACTTGAACTTATAGTTACAGATGTATGGGGTCCAGCATCAATTTCTTCGAATGAGGGTCACAAATATTATGTATCATTTGTAGATGCATATACTAGATTTACTTGGGTATACTTTCTCAAAACAAAGTCAGATGTTCATACTGCATTTGTTCATTTTCATGTGTTAGTAGAACGTCAATTTGATGTCAAGTTAAAAATGCTTCAATCCGATTGGGGTGGAGAATTTTAAAGTTTAACCACCTATCTTAATGATCATGGAATTATATTTCGTCATTCATGTCCCCATACATCAAAACAAAATGGTCTTATAGAGCGTCATCATCGTCAAATAGTTGAAACTGGTTTAAGTCTTCTTGCTCATTCAGGTGTCACTCATGAATTCTGGACTGAAGCTTTTGCAACAGCTGAACATTTGATAAACAGGTTACCTACTTCGGTTCTCCATGGAAAATCTCCTTATGAGGTACTTTACAAAACTAAGCCTACATATTCATCTCTAAAAATATTCGGATGTCTTTGTTATCCCTATTTGAGACCATTTAATCACCATAAAACTGAGTTTCGTAGTTCTCCTTATACCTTCATTGGTTATAGCTCTAAACACAAGGGTTATAAATGTTTACTTGAATCTGGTAAAGTGGTTATATCAAGACATGTTCGTTTTGATGAAACCAAGTTTCCGTTTCTTTTGAAAGCAAAACGAACAAATATTAATCCACTTGTTGTTTCCAATTCTCTTTCAAACATCTCTTTACCTATTGTCAAAGTCATTTCACCAATATCAAATTCTACTCGTGCCACACAATGTGAAAATTTAGGTTCAAATACTGTTATTGATGAAGGTCAGTCATTACCATCTACAAGGATTACTATTGCTAATGATTTGGGTGATAATGTTACTAATGAGATGCAGGAACAGGTGACATGCAGTAATATTCATCCAATGACCACTAGAGCAAAGAATGGGATTAGGAAACCTAAAGTGTTCCTAGCTGACTTGGATTTGGAGGAGCCGAGCAATGTGAATGAGGCATTGCAACATGAGAAATGGAAAAAGGCAGTAGATGAAGAATATACAGCTCTAGTGAAGAACAATACTTGGTCTATAGTCCCATTGCCACAAAATAGAAAAACAGTAGGTTGCTAGTGGGTTTTCAAATTGAAGAAAAATCCTGATGGATTAGTAGCAAGATACAAGGCTAGACTTGTGACGAAAGGTTTTCACCAACAAGCCGGCGTGGATTTTTCAGAAACTTTTAGTCCGGTTGTGAAATTTGCTACGGTTAGAGTAATTTTGACTTTAGCATTGTCAAGAGGGTGGAAACTACAGCAACTTGATATAAATAATGCTTTTTTGAATGGTTTTCTCAAGGAAGACATTTTTATGGATCAACCTCCAGGTTTCCTACAACAACAAGGTCCAACAAAGCTTGTCTGCAAACTAAATAAAGCATTGTACGGTTTGAAACAGGCACCGAGAGCATGGTTTGAAAGATTGAAGAATTTTCTGATTTCTATTGGTTTTGAGTCTTCCAAATAAGATGTTTCTCTATTTCTTCGATTTGGTGCAAGTGGTACTATGTTTATCTTGGTTTATGTTGATGATATTATCATTACAGGGAGCTCAAATAAAAAGGTGGATGAGTTGATTGCTAAGCTAAATGCAGAATTCTCTCTTAAGGACCTAGGAGATTTATCATATTTTCTTGGAATAGAGGTGACAAGGATGGAAGATGGTAGTTTGTTACTTTCACAAAGGAAGTATATACTTGATCTTCTAAGAAAAGCAAAGATGGAAAATTCAAATGGGATAGTCACACCTATGATTGGCAATATCAAACTTTCTTCACAGATGGGAAATACAATTGACAATCCACAGGAGTATAGGTCAATTGTGGGAGCACTTCAATACATTACTGTAACCAGGCCAGATAGAGCCTATTTTGTGAACAAAGTTTGTCAGTATATGCATTCTCCTCGAGATAGTCACATGAAGGCTGTTAAAAGAATTTTGAGATATTTACGGGGGACTATGGATCACGGGCTACTGATGAAGAAGGCAAGAAAATTAGATATTGTTGGTTTTTCAGATTCAGATTGGGGAAATGATTTAGATGACAGAAGAAGTACAACAGGCTATGTGGTTTATTTTGGTGGAAATGTGGTCAATTGGGCAGCTAAGAAACAACAATCGGTGTCAAGATCTAGAACAGAGGCTGAGTATAGAAGCCTTGCAAATCTTACAGTTGAACTTATCTGGCTTGAGGCGTTGTTACGAGAGCTGAAAGTTGAACTTCAACAGCCTTCGGTGGTGTGGTGTGACAACTTAAGTTCAGTAGCTTTGGCTGCCGATCCAATGTTCCACTCAAGGTCAAAACATTTTGAACTTGACTTACATTTTGTACGAGACAGGGTTTTGGAGAAGAAAATGGTGGTTAATCATGTGCCAACTACAGAGCAAGTAGAAGATGTGTTAACCAAACCACTTTCAGCTAACAACTTTATCAAGTTTAAGAAAAGACTAACAGTAGATGCTGGCAACACAGGAGGATCTGGTTGAAGGAAGAAATTGAAGTACTGACAGCACAGAGGAGTTTAGTTTAAGAGAGGAAATTAGTAGTTAACAATCTGTTATTACTATGTTTAATTATAACAGATTATATTGTATTACTGCACTGTTAAAAAGTGTAGTAAAACTTCTTCAGTCAGCAACTTTTCCTTCCTTAGTGACGTTTGTTAAAGTGGTGTATATAAATACAATATGTAACTTCTTTTTCATTTTAATAAAAGAATAATATTCAGTTTTCCAAAGAGAGGACGACGACAAAGTCAGTGGTGGAGACGGCAACAATGGCGACGTATGTTATGTTAGGAGTTGTCTTTAAATTTAAATTGATTGAGAATTATTTACAGATAAACGAAGGTTGGTACGTCTGTGTCGTGTGCGTGTGTTTGCGTGTTTGCTTGTTTTCAGTATGAGTCGCATATTTAATTGCGAAATTCAAATCATATTATGAAATTATTCTAAAAACTTATAAAAAGGAAATTGTTGTTTCTCAAGATTATTATAATTAAGTAAGCATCGTGGATTCTCAATTAGATTATTATTTTTCTCCATTATTTTAATAATTTCTACAGATATTTCAATTCAAGGAAAAAAGAAATAGAAAAGAAAAGAAAAGAAAAGTACTTGGTAAACTCCAACTAAATAAAGTATCATAAAAAATTGGAGACACATTTGTATTCAGTCAAAATTTCTCATTGCATTTTATCCTTCCTTTGATCTTTCATGTCACCTTCAAACAAAGAGAAAACGTGAAGTTTCCTATTTAACTTTTTCTTTAAAATGTTTCTTTTCAAATTTAAGAAGAAAAATCAATTTAGTCCCTAGGTTTTGAGAAAATATCAAATTTTTAACTATATTTAGAAAAAGGATCAAATGATTGCTAACTTTTCGAAAAAATATCAAATTAGTTCTTCTCATTAATTAATTGATGGTCAAACCTAATGACCAATATGGTCGGTAGGGTAATTTTTGTCATTTCGAATCATGACCTAAGATCTTGACACGTATATGAATCAAATAATTTGAAAAAAAAAATATAAAAAAATATAAAAAATCAATTAAAAAAACCCAGATCTTCTTAGATCGAAATCAAACTCTTTCAATCTCCATGGCAGCAGCTCTGTCACCTCCATTCTTCCTTCTCTTCTTCACCCAACTCCGTTGCAGTCATCGATGATGTTGTCATTGCCATCTACAATTCAGTCGCTGTTGTGGCAACCTAACACCCAACCCAATCCTTCCGCAATTACAGTCGTCGTCTTCGTCGCTGATGAAGCAGCGGTGGCTAGCCGATCTAGGAGATACATGGGATCTCCATCTAGAGTTTTTTATTCTTTGGGATTTTTGTGTTTGTTATTTTTTGTTTTTTAGGGTTGGTGATGATGAATTAGGTTGATGTTGATGAGACATTAGGATGGAGATGGGTCTTGGTTGATGTAAATCACGAAGAAGGATTGGGTTTGCGTTAATGATTAAACGGCCAAGTTTGTTTTAATGATGAAGAAGTAAAGAACTAGGTTGATGTTGTTGATTACTCATAATTGATGATGATATTGTTGTTGTTAATTTCTGGGTTTGTGGTGATAAATGTGTATTTTACTAGGTGATGTTGATGATTGATAATGTTGGGCTGATGATTGATAATGAACAATTTTTTTTAGGGTTCATTCCTAGATTAAGGACACCTTTGAAGATCTAGGTTCTCAAAATTTGTTTGATTTTCCTCTTTTTTTTGTTTTTTTTTTCTTTTTTGAATTGAAGTTTTGGATTGATCAAATTAGCTAGCATTGTTAAAATTTGATTTTTGTTTTCAATGTTTTTTAGTTTTGTTGATTTTGACTTTATAATCTTCAACCTTCAAACTGTTAAATTTTGATTTTTTTTTTTTTTTAAGTTAGTAATTATATATCTAAATATTTTAATTTAGTATTTCAAAAAATATATTTTTTAATTTAAAAATGGTGATGTGTCAACTAATTATTGGTATAAAATTATTAATTTTTTTTAATTTTATATGACACATGTCAGATTTTTATTTGTTGATAAATTAACTAATGATAAGGGTAAAATTGACTTTTTACATATTTTGTTAGGTTTGATTATCAATTGATTAATGAGAGAGACTAATTTTATATTTTTTTCGAAAAGTTAGGGACTATTTGATCTTTTTTTTAAAAAAATATAGTTAAAATTTTAATTATTTCCTAAAATTTAAGGACTAAATTGATTTTTTTCCCCTAAATTTAATCATGAAATGTTCTTCCATTTATGTGTTAGAGACAAGACACCGCGTGCAATGTCAATCAATTTACTGGTGAACTTCCCGCTGATTCCTTTGCTTCAATTTCCCAATTAATAAATAATAAGCATTCTTCATCTCTCAGTTCAACTATTTCTCTTAAAAACAAAAAAAGAAAAGAAAAGAAAATCCCCTCACTTTTTCTTTGTTTCTTCAAATTAAAAATGAAAAATAAAAAGCGCGTGAAGTTTACTTCTAATTTATAGGTCAACAGCCTTAATCTTCAACCAACTTTGTCTAATCATACATCTAAATTTCTGTTTTTACCGTATATATAATAGAAAACTTTTGAGAGGAAAACAGCAAGATTAATTTAAAACTTTTGCCAATGAAATTTCAGTTTGGAATCAATAAATTGTGGATTCTTAATAAGTTAATAGTGGCCTCCATTATTTTGACAATTTCCATAGATATTACAATTAAAAGAAAAGGAAAAAATAAATGAAAAATACTTGTTTTAATGCAAAAACCTCATAATCTTTTTTTTTTTTTCAAATACTTGTTCATAACCTTAATATAAAAATTAATAAAATCAAACTTCTTGTCTATAAGTAGGAAAAACGTTTTCTAGACTCTAAATTTACATTTAACAAAATATTTTCAAGTGATTGTATTTTTGAAATAGAAAATAGTTCTTTTTTAAAAAAAATAATGTATCCTTTCACAGCTGCTTCTTTTATCAAAGTCTCAATAAATTAAAAGAACAATCAATAATGGATATTGGATCACTAGTTTTGTCTTTTGTCTCTTTTTCATTTGGATCTTGTACCACTTTCAAGATTGTGAAATTTATGTTATCATACAGAAGAAAGAGAATAGAAAATATTATAAGCTAAATTTTGATTGTCACTCTTATTTATGATCAGTAAATTAATAATATTATTATTTTTTAAATTGATACCAAATAAATTAAGATCTATTGGATCTGTTGTGATCAGTTACTAATTATGTAGTCCGAATCTCAACTTCAATAAATGAGATATATATTTTCACAATAATGGAAAAAAATTAGTTATAGAAACTTGTAAAATATATTTAACAGGATCTAAATCTCCACTACTAATGTGGAAGAGAAGATGGACAATCAGCTATATTAGAAGGAGACGTGACATCACCAAATTGGTTAAATAGGTAGCCACTAGCTCTTATTTTATGTCCAAACTCCAAAAAATCAACTAATTAGGTTATACTGGAGGGCTGCTTTTCCCATTGCATTTATGTCCTTCCTTTGGTCCTTCATGTCACCTTCGAAGAACAACACTGCCTGAAGTTTCCTTTGGTCTCATATTCACTTATTTTTCTTGGAGAGATCAAGGCAGAGTCTAAAAGAGAAAAATGAAGGTAAAAAAAAAAATCAAAAGTTAATTTCTTCCCTCTCTCTTCATAATTTAGATTTCAGTGAGAAGGAAAAAAAAAAAGGACTCTTCAATTTTTCTTGCTTTAAGAGCGAACGAAGAAGTGGAAGACAAAATCAAGTTAAATCAACACAAGCTACGTAGAGAACAAAGGAATGTAAGTTTCTTAACTTCTATTTTTTTTTTTTTTCCTTCTTTTTTTCTATCATTTTTTTAATGTTCCTTTTAACTTAGATCATGAAATGTTTCTCATTTATATACGTTTGTGAAGGTTAATTTCTGTTAGTCTTTTAAGTATTTGGAGATTAACGTTTTCAAGAATTACGTTCATGTTGTGCAGCGAGCAAGCAACAAGATCGATAAAGGCAATGATCATGTATCTATTGATTTTAAGAAGCTAGCGGACTCTTTGAGAGGTACATATGAAAATTTGTATCCCGTGTCTGAAGACTGCTGCATTTATCGAGTTCCTCCAAAAATTAGGATGTTGAACGAAAGTCTTTGTGCTCCCAAAATAGTCTCTATTGGGCCAATCCACTAAGGTAGGCAAGATTTAAAGGTTACCTAAGAGTATAAATTTAGATATTTGCATCAATTTATGCAACAAACTCAAGTAAGATTGGACGAATTTCTTAAGTTTATTAAGGCTAAGTAAGTAGATTTGTGTAGTAGTTACGCAAATACTATCAAATTGGAAAGTGAAAACTTTGTGCAAATGATTTTGTTGGATGCTGTATTCCTAATTGTGATTTTTCTACGACGTATCCCTGAATTCTGGTGTGTGGATTGTATATTTACAAGTCCTAGAATGATAAAAGATATAGTGCTTGACATTATACTCATAGAAAATTAGCTTCCAACTTTTATTCTTCAGGACTTGTTTAGGTGAGCAAAACTTAAATTGCCTAAGAGATATAAGGAGTATTCCTTGAGTCTGTCTGCTTGTAGTTTCTTTGAATGATATGTATGTCAACCTGTTTTGGTAGACAAAGCTTTGATAGAATCATACTTTCTCTAAAGCTTAACATTTCGTTGATTTGCTAAGACTTTGCCTTCAGCCACCAAAACATGATGATGCTGAAAGGAAAGCTGATTCCGAAGCTCCACCTAGTGTAACCAAACTTCACCAGGCTGGAATGAAGTTTAGGTTGGCATCAACAAATAATTTGCTTGACATAAGATTTCATAAGGGGACTCTGGAAATTCCAAAGTTGACAATAAGTAATATGACAATGCATTTATTTAGAAATCTCCAAATCTTTGAGGCATTGCATTGTTATACTAATTATATAAATGATTATATTATGATTCTCAATCGCCTTTTAAATACTTCAAAAGATTTCGAGTTACTAATTCAGAACAAGATTATTGAAAATCGGATTTTATATAATGAAGGAGTGTCAACACTTTTTCGGGAACTTAGCAGAGATGCTAGAGTATATTATAGTAATTTCTACTATTTGGGTATTGTTTTGGATATACAGAATTATTGCAAATCTCCATGCCAGAAGTGGAAAGCGAACTTCAGGCAAAACTACTTCAACACTCCATGGGCTTCTTTCTCCGTCATTGCAGCAGTTATCATCCTAATGCTTAGTTTTATACAAACTGTTTGTTCTATCATTGGATTGTAGATTTCTACTTCTTCAAACTTAAATTGATTTTTGTTTATGGTATGTATACAAAAAGACTAATGAAGTACTTATTACTGATTTTGTGTTCTCGAATATCACTTCTAGAATATGCTGATAATTGTTTTTTGGAAATGAAATGAATAGGTTGATATAATATTTATATAATAGTTATATAGGATGCTTTGTAATTCATTATCCTTAACGTTAGTTTTCTAAGCTTTTCCTTAAATTCCATTATTATTGATATAGTTACAAAATTCATGAGTGCCTAATGTCCAATGAGCTTGTATTTTTGGTGCCTACAACCACTATTACTAAACCTCGTATACTTACTTAAGAGTCTCCAATTCAATTATTTATTTGAGTTGAATTTCTTATAACATAAAATAGATAGATAATGAGGTAAAAAAAACCCCTCTGTAATGCAATTAACTAACCCTTATTTGGAAGTCATGTGGAAAAAAAAATTGAGAATATGGAGATGAGTTTCTTAATTGAGAAACTCTCTTAGAATTGTTGATTAGGATTTTTCAAAATTTTCAACCAACCAAAACATGGAGATTTGTCTCATTTTCTGTTTTCTTAATTACAAAATATAAAAAGTAAGAGAGTATGATACATATTTTATGATAATTGTGTAACACCCTCCACCCGATTTCCATTCGGATGGAAACCCGAGTCGAAGGATGCTACCTTAATCGGTGTATTCGTTATTAATTTACATATAGGGATATTTGTAAAAACCCCCCTGAAAAACAAAATAATAAGAAAATACCCCCACTTTTTAAAATATTAGGTAAACTACCCCCTACCGTTAAAATCCGTACAAACCGTTGGAGATTTCCATCCACAATTATTTAAAAGTCCAAAATACCCTCAATTTGGGGTGGTATTTTTCAATTATTTTGCTTTTCAGGGGGGTTTTTTCATAATATTTTTCTCATCAACTTATGAAAATTGAGGGCATTTTGGACTTTTAACAATTGTGGATGGAATGTTTAACGGTTTATACGGATTTTAACGGTGGGGGTTAGTTTACCTAATATTTTAAAAAGTGGGGGTATTTTCTTATTATTTTGCTTTTCAGGGAGGTTTTTACAAATATCCCTTTACATATATGCACTACAAATTTTTTTTTTTTCCTCAAAAATCCGGCAGAGTTTCCTCTGTTTTTCTAAAAAACCCAAAGTTTTAAAAACCTGTAGATTTTAAAGAAACACTTCTAAAATACATTCATTTTCTCAACTTCCACTTCAGACTCTCCGTCCGACTCTAAAATCACTTCGCCACACAAACATTTATAACCACAACATTTTATAAAAATCATATTCATCAAAATTAAAAACAAATCAAATGATAAATAAGAATTTTCTTTACAAAATTACTTTACAAACCAAAAACCTTTTTCTATCATTAATATACATTCTCATTTATAAAATCTTGTAAATCCATATACATGTACATGCATTTCCATATACTTTAACACCACTATACAATACTAAAAGTAAAACTACCAAATATGGATGGATGTGACTCGCAAAAATACAGCAGCTGTCTTCTCGTCTATCTCTATCTACAACGCCCAATTTCAACCTACGCGTAGAAAATCCAACGCACTAAGTATTTCTACTTAGTGGGTGTATACTAAATTTATATTTCATTAATTTCAAAGATACAAAATTTTAAAGCATTATTTCACAATTATCAAATATTCATAATAAATCATAAAGAGATCAATTTACTAGTAAATGCATATATATGAAATGTCTAAAAGTCATTTTTTTTAAATATGACCCTAAAAAATCATATTTCACTATTTTCACATATGCCTAAGGAAACGAAATAAAATTTAAATACTATTTCGTTAAAAAAATTTATAGTGTTGTCAAACAAAATTTCCCAAATCTCAAATTTTATCATTTCATCAAAATTATGTTATTGTAACACAAAATTTCACAATTTTCAAGTTTTTATCAAATGTCATAAATAACTTCATTTATTAATACTTATACATATAAAACACATGAATTTTTTTTTTACACATATCAAGAATCAAACTTTTTAAAATACTCAAACTTTTATTAAAATATTCACAAATAAGTCATTTTATCAACAATTGCACATATAAAACAAATATTTTAAATCCTCATTTCACAAAAATATCACAGGGTAACACAATCTTTTTACATTTTTTTCTCAAAATACTAAAATAATACATAAGAAATTTACTTTATTAATAAAAGCATCTATAAATCACATAAAAGGCTTTTCCCAAACATATCAACACGATACCTTCGAACTTGTATGTTAAATCACAACGAAAGTCCATTATTAACAAATACATATTTATAAACACATAAAAATCATTTTCGAACATAGTTACACGATTTTCATTTAATATTTTTCTCAGTGCCTTTCGTAAACTCTGACATGATACCATGGACTGGAAATCTGGTTTCACGTTTCCGTCGGCATCGGACACTCGGTGACTACCCGCCGGAGCACGTTTCATATAATACACAAATTCTGGGACCGGACACTCGGTGTCTCGCAAGGTCCATGAATTTCGTATCAACATATATAAGCAAATCAGTGCAGTACTTCTATAATCACCCTATTGGCATGCCAACTACCAATCCCCACCTACCAATGTACAGGTTTATTCAGGCCCTTATACACTTTATTTACTGTCAACAATTTTCATATTTTTAACTTCATTTCTAAATAAAAATTCCGTTAGAAAAACCACGAAATAGATTTCAGTCACACTTTTTTTTTTCCATTTAATCGAAATATCAATTTAAACGTCACAAAACATCATCTTACATTCCATAATCTCATCACAATCTTTATCAAAACTTTCATGTCCTTCTCCCAACATACATTCGGTTAAGGCATTAATTCATCAATTTCTTTCCGATTCTTTTTCGTCTCAATTAGGATGTTATTAAAAATCACAATCTAATACCATTGATAATAAATTGTCAAAATAATTTCACAAATCCTTTAAATTCCACATTTGGTCAATATATATATTTTTTTCACAAAATTTTTCATTATTCAACGTCACAAAATTCATCATAATATCACTTACACATAAAATGCCACAAAATCATTCATACTAAAATTCATACATGTTCATGGAATTTATTTTATTAAAACGTAATAAAATCATATACTAAATTAAATCAAAACTTCTACTAATAAAAAATGAGTTTTTAAAATAAGTGTACACCAACCTTTTGGACGCTTTCTATAGTTTATCCATTCACATAACTCATTTGATTTTCTTATCATCATAGATTCACCCTAAATCACATAAAACTTAATTTATAACTTATAGAAAAATAAACTACTTTTCTAGAATCCAAATCCTAATAAAAATAAACTTACATACCTAAATAAATCGAATACCCGGATATTTTTTTTTTCCTTTTCTTCTCCCCTTTCTTCTTCTATTTTCTTCTCGGCTGCTTTTTTTTTTTTTTTTTTTTTCTTTCTTCTTCTTTCGCTGCTACCCGGTTCTGCTCTTCTTGATTTTTTTTCTCTGCCGCTATTCTATCGAACAGCTTTTGTGTCTCTCTTTTTCATTGTTTCTAAAGACACACACACACATATATATATACAATTTTTCCACCGCCTCACGCGCACATTTATATCTTCTTCTTCTTTTTTTTATTTTATTTTATTTTTCTTTTCTCTCAACCGGCAACAACCACACATTTCAATATATATATTATTTTATTTCAATGGGCCCCACAATCTTTAATTTATGAGTTAAATACACAATACCCCTCTGAGGTTAACTCAAATACAGACGGATGAGTATTTTTATTTTTAAAACACTTTACCCCCTGTTAACAGTGGACGTTGGATGCCGTTAGAAATAAGAAGGGTAAAACGGTAATTTTATATTTATTTATAGTTTTCTGAAAATATAAACAAATTGAAGGAATTAAAAAATATATGAAAAAAAAAAAAACTGATTATCATCAACTTCATCATCACAACCAAATCAAAACCATAATTTCCACCATCTTCATCATCTCAACCAAATCAAAACTCTCTATCTTCTCCCTCTTCTCTCTCTTCACCCTTTATCACAAAAACAACATTACCCAATCCATCACAAAAACAACATTACAAAAACAAATTTATCAAAAATAAAAAAATTTATTGACAAAAATACTGGTTGTCTGTCGATGGTGCCACCAGCGAAGACCCGGAACTGGGTTTCCAACATTACACTCGGACGTCTGGGTTTCCAGGTGGAAACTCAGACGTCCGATCTGGGTTTCCAGGACGTCTGGGTTTCCACTTGGAAACCCAGACGTCGATCTGGTCGGTCTGGGTTTCCATACCCAGACCGATGTCTGGGTTTCCAGAAGGAACCCAGACGCCCGATACCCAGACGTCGATCTGGGTATCCGGGTAAGAGAAGGAGAAGATGAAGATGAAGAAAGAGAAGAGAAGAAGGAGAAGAGAGAAAGAGAGAGAGAGAGAGAGAGGGCTGTCGAAGAAGGAGAAGAGAGTGAGTGGGAGAGATGAAGAAAATATTAAATTTAATTTTAAGTTTTAAATTTATTTTTTAAAAATAAAGTGTTATAAAATTACCGTTTTACCCTTCTTATTCTAACGGCATCCAATGTTCACTGTTAACATGGGGGTAAAGTGTTTTAAAAATAAAAATGTTCATCCGTCTGTATTTGAGTTAACCTCAGAGGGGTATTGTGTATTTAACTCTTAATTTATATATTTTTTATTATTATTTATTTTTTTTTCCAACATAATTTTATATATATAAATTCTTCCAGTGGGTCCCACTACTAATTTATATATATTATTATTATATTATTATTATTATTATAAAAAAAAATCACGCCAGATTCATAATACATATGTAAATTTTCATTTTTGTCCCCTATGACCTTTTTCCTTTTAGTACAATCTTCTTAATTTCTTTTAAAAATATCCTCCAATAGGATATTTATCCACAAATTTTTGTATTTATAAAATTGAAATTAAACTAAATTAATAACAACAAATTACGTTTCAATTAATTTCTTGGGTCCAGTTAAATTGGAGTGTTATAAAAATACCCTTGTACATATCATTTACAATTAAATATAATCTTGTCATTTTTAACATCCCATTCCTAATTAATTAATTTTAATTTTTTTTTTCAATTCAATTACTTAAAAGTCACAATTTAAATCTCAAAATTTACCACACAATCTTTTTAATTCATACTCAATTTAAAATTCCCTTATGCCACATATTTATCATTTCTTATCTCTTTTGATTTGACTTTTCCGGGATACCCGGATTCAACTTTTCTAAAACTTTTTCGAAATCCTTTCAAAATTCACCGGGGCCTATATTCGAACTGCATACATACTTCTAGTAATCTCGGTGACTCTTAAAAGTCATTCTATGCCACTTTTTGACTTTCTGTAAATTTACTAGATCGTCTGAAACGATTTCTGGATTGGTTTTATTGTATCCAAATCTCATTCGAAAGTGTCATTTGAGTTTCTAAAATACTTCTAGAACATTTTAACACTCATTCCGATACTTCTCTTAATTTTTTTGAATTGTTCAAAAATCTTTTCAGATTTTTGATCGGATTCGAAAATGCTCAATTTTATCTCAAACGAACTTATTTTTGATCCGTTTCAGTTTCCTTATACTCCATTATTTATTCCGGAACTTTTCGACTTCGAGATCTTTTTTCTAAAAATTCACTATTCATACGGATACTATTCCGTCCGAAAATACTATTCATCTTGATATATTTTCATTTCTCTTAAATAGAGAAAATCTGGGATGTTACAAATTGGTTGAGGGGGGAAGGAAGAGGATTCAAACAAATGGCCTCTACTTTGCAAAGAATTATGCATGGTTGCCACCGGAATATGCATGCATCTACAAGATAAAATTATAATTAATGAAGTGTATTAAGTGCCTTTTTTTTTTTTTTTTTTAAATAAGAAGTAATTGAAGTACATTTATCTGTTAAGAATAACTTTAAAATCTGAAAAAATCTCCGTACTTTCACAAACACATCACCTTCTTTCTCTAATCCTGACTTAATCATCAACATTTCACCAATAGTTAAATGGGTAAACTCAATCTCCCAAGTCCTATTGTGAAGAATCTACAATGCTTAAGAATTCGCTACTCGCTATTCAATCAGTGATCTAGCGAATAACGAGTATTTGACTACTCGATAAGTATCTAATTTAATTATCAGTCAACGGTCAATACGTTAACTAATGGTAAAACTCGTTTAAATTTAAAAAGAAAAAAAAATCATAAGATCAATATACAATCACATGAACCCAAAATCTAACACATTAATCAATTTACTTTCATTAATTTAGCCAAAAAAATAATAAATTATATAATATAAAAGAAAATAACAAACCATTAACATATTAGTAATTAATATAAAGCAATTTTCATACCATAAGGACCATTCTTGATTCTAGGCCTAGTACAAATGAACGGCAACTGACCTAATTTCATAGCATCAGGCCCATTTTTTTGGCCCATCAATCAACCCAAGTTAGACCAATTTCTTACGAGGAAATTACAAATTAACTACCTAGTTTAAATATTTTTACAAGTAAAATCAACTTTATATATTTATTACAAATTACCCATCTACTGTTAGTGTGAGTTAGTCAATGGTTAGTCAACTTTAATAAATCTGAGGGTATTTTTGTCTTTTGACTATATTTTACAGTTAAATTAAAAATAATAAATAATAAATAATTAAAAAAAGACTTTTATGAAGATTAATTTGAAAAAATAAAAATAAAAACCAGGAATTGATTTTGATTTCCGATCTTCAACCAAGCCCAAACATCATCTTCTTCAAACATCTAGTAGAAACTCCAAACATCATCTTCAATCAACCCAAGCATCAGCTTCTTCAAACGTCATCTTCAATCAATCCCCAAAATCATCTTCAATCAAACCCAAAAAACAAAAACTCAACATCATCAAGACCCAACATTCTCAATCATCAAAACGTAGCATCATCAAAACCCAACATCATCATCAAACAACAAAACGAATCTAGAAATCCGGGTTTGTTGTGAACGAACTGGGTTCGTTCACAGTGAACCTAGAAATCTAGACCTAACATCCTCAATCACCAAAAGGTAACATCATCAAAACCCAACATCTTCAATCATCAAAACTCAACATCATCATTAAACAACAAAACGAACCCAGAAATCCAGGTTCGTTGTGAACGAATCTAGAAATCCGGGTTCGTTATGAACGAACCCAGAAATCTGGGTTCGTTCACAACGAACCCAAAAATCTCTGGGTTCGTTCAAAACGAACCCAGATTAAATATGGGTTCGAAGAAGAAGAAAGATAAGAGAAGAAGAAGAAGAAGAAAAGAAGAGAAGAGAAGAACGCCCACCCAAAACATCGCAAACATCATTACCACAAACCACACCCACATCTAGAACAACCAATATCATCTGGGTTTTGAACTTGTTCAGGGGAAGAGAGATGGAAGAGGAAGGGAAGATGAAGCACTGCTGGTGCTTCGATGATGATTCGAGGCTGGGTTGGTGATGGGGAAGAAGAAGGAAAGGAGGTCGGCGAAGAGGAAACACTACCGGGAAGAGGAAAGGAGGTCGACAATGGAGAAGATGAGGAAGTGAAGGTCAGCAATGGTGGATGTGGAAGAAGAAGAGGAGGTCGGCAGGACAGAAGATCAAAAAGTGGAGATCGGCAATAGGAAGAAGAAGAGGAGGTCGGCAGGACAGAAGATCAAAAAGTGGAGATCGGTAATGGAAAGAAGAAGAGGAGGAGTTAAAAATAAAATTTCTTTTTTAAGTTTATTTTTTTAATATTAAGTTTATAAAAAATATTTCAATTTATTTTTTTAATATTATTTATAATTCAAGGGCATTATAGTTATTTCGTTATTTGACTAAGGTAATCGTTAAAATAATCGTTTTTTATTGGGAGTAGATAGTTAAATTATAATAAATAGATAAAAGAGGAAATGTCAACAGATGACATTTGCAATTATTGGATTGACAATTTTATCCCATTTCAATAAAGTTAACAATTGAGTCTCAAGCCCTATTTTTTTGGACACAAATACCCTTTTTAAAAATTAAAACTTGTGACATTTTCTCTTTTATATTTTCTCTCTTCTGCTACTCTTTTCTCTTTCATTTTCTTGTCTTCATTTTCTGCACCATCCACCTTCCTTCTCTTCTGCACTACGAATTTCAGCCACTATTCACCATCCACCTTGCTTCTCTTTTGCACTACCGACCACTATCCATCTTCATTTTCTTTTTCACAGCCACCATTCACCATCCATCGTCATTCTTTTTCATTTTCTTCTCTTCATTTTCGTCTTCACAGCCACCATCCACCATCGATCTTCATTCTCTTCTGCATTACGAATTCCAGCCACCATCCATCTTCATTTTCTTCTTCACAACCACTTCCATTCTTTCCATCCACCATTTTCAAAACTAGTTTGTTGAAATATCGTTGCTTTTATTTGTAACAAATGCAAAACTATCTTCATTTATTGCAATAAACTAGTTTGTGTTTGTGTTCGGTGATCTTTTTATTGAAGAGAGTCACATTCTTAAGACTTTGTATCAAAACAGCAACTTAATCACTAGTCACACCACACCATGAGGAGTGTTAGTAATACCAGTAGTCTCGGTATGACTAGTGGTGTCATTATAGTTATTTCGTTATTTGACTAAGGTAATCGTTAAAATAATCGTTTTTTATTGGGAGTGGATAGTTAAATTGTAATAAATAGATAAAAGAGGAAATGTCAACAGATGACATTTGCAATTATTGGATTGACAATTTTATCCCATTTCAATAAAGTTAACAATTGAGTCTCAAGCCCTATTTTTTTGGATACAAATACCCTTTTTAAAAATTAAAACTTGTGACATTTTCTCTTTTATATTTTCTCTCTTCTGCTACTCTTTTCTCTTTCATTTTCTTGTCTTCATTTTCTGCACCATCCACCTTCCTTCTCTTCTGCACTACGAATTTCAGCCACTATTCACCATCCACCTTGCTTCTCTTTTGCACTACCGACCACTATCCATCTTCATTTTCTTTTTCACAGTCACCATTCACCATCCATCGTCATTCTTTTTCATTTTCTTCTCTTCATTTTCGTCTTCACAGCCACCATCCACCATCGATCTTCATTCTCTTCTGCATTACGAATTCCAGCCACCATCCATCTTCATTTTCTTCTTCACAACCACTTCCATTCTTTCCATCCACCATTTTCAAAACTAGTTTGTTGAAATATCGTTGCTTTTATTTGTAACAAATGCAAAACTATCTTCATTTATTGCAATAAACTAGTTTGTGTTTGTGTTCGGTGATCTTTTTATTGAAGAGAGTCACATTCTTAAGACTTTGTATCAAAACAGCAACTTAATCACTAGTCACACCACACCATGAGGAGTGTTAGTAATACCAGTAGTCTCGGTATGACTAGTGGTGTCATTATAGTTATTTCGTTATTTGACTAAGGTAATCGTTAAAATAATCGTTTTTTATTGGGAGTGGATAGTTAAATTGTAATAAATAGATAAAAGAGGAAATGTCAACAGATGACATTTGCAATTATTGGATTGACAATTTTATCCCATTTCAATAAAGTTAACAATTGAGTCTCAAGCCCTATTTTTTTGGATACAAATACCCTTTTTAAAAATTAAAACTTGTGACATTTTCTCTTTTATATTTTCTCTCTTCTGCTACTCTTTTCTCTTTCATTTTCTTGTCTTCATTTTCTGCACCATCCACCTTCCTTCTCTTCTGCACTACGAATTTCAACCACTATTCACCATCCACCTTGCTTCTCTTTTGCACTACCGACCACTATCCATCTTCATTTTCTTTTTCACAGCCACCATTCACCATCCATCGTCATTCTCTTTCATTTTCTTCTCTTCATTTTCGTCTTTACAGCCACCATCCACCATCGATCTTCATTCTCTTCTGCATTACGAATTCCAGCCACCATCCATCTTCATTTTCTTCTTCACAACCACTTCCATTCTTTCCATCCACCATTTTCAAAACTAGTTTGTTGAAATATCGTTGCTTTTATTTGTAACAAATGCAAAACTATCTTCATTTATTGCAATAAACTAGTTTGTGTTTGTGTTCGGTGATCTTTTTATTGAAGAGAGTCACATTCTTAAGACTTTGTATCAAAACAGCAACTTAATCACTAGTCACACCACACCATGAGGAGTGTTAGTAATACCAGTAGTCTCGGTATGACTAGTGGTGTCATTATAGTTATTTCGTTATTTGACTAAGGTAATCGTTAAAATAATCGTTTTTTATTGGGAGTGGATAGTTAAATTGTAATAAATAGATAAAAGAGGAAATGTCAACAGATGACATTTGCAATTATTGGATTGACAATTTTATCCCATTTCAATAAAGTTAACAATTGAGTCTCAAGCCCTATTTTTTTGGATACAAATACCCTTTTTAAAAATTAAAACTTGTGACATTTTCTCTTTTATATTTTCTCTCTTCTGCTACTCTTTTCTCTTTCATTTTCTTGTCTTCATTTTCTGCACCATCCACCTTCCTTCTCTTCTGCACTACGAATTTCAGCCACTATTCACCATCCACCTTGCTTCTCTTTTGCACTACCGACCACTATCCATCTTCATTTTCTTTTTCACAGTCACCATTCACCATCCATCGTCATTCTTTTTCATTTTCTTCTCTTCATTTTCGTCTTCACAGCCACCATCCACCATCGATCTTCATTCTCTTCTGCATTACGAATTCCAGCCACCATCCATCTTCATTTTCTTCTTCACAACCACTTCCATTCTTTCCATCCACCATTTTCAAAACTAGTTTGTTGAAATATCGTTGCTTTTATTTGTAACAAATGCAAAACTATCTTCATTTATTGCAATAAACTAGTTTGTGTTTGTGTTCGGTGATCTTTTTATTGAAGAGAGTCACATTCTTAAGACTTTGTATCAAAACAGCAACTTAATCACTAGTCACACCACACCATGAGGAGTGTTAGTAATACCAGTAGTCTCGGTATGACTAGTGGTGTCATTATAGTTATTTCGTTATTTGACTAAGGTAATCGTTAAAATAATCGTTTTTTATTGGGAGTGGATAGTTAAATTGTAATAAATAGATAAAAGAGGAAATGTCAACAGATGACATTTGCAATTATTGGATTGACAATTTTATCCCATTTCAATAAAGTTAACAATTGAGTCTCAAGCCCTATTTTTTTGGATACAAATACCCTTTTTAAAAATTAAAACTTGTGACATTTTCTCTTTTATATTTTCTCTCTTCTGCTACTCTTTTCTCTTTCATTTTCTTGTCTTCATTTTCTGCACCATCCACCTTCCTTCTCTTCTGCACTACGAATTTCAACCACTATTCACCATCCACCTTGCTTCTCTTTTGCACTACCGACCACTATCCATCTTCATTTTCTTTTTCACAGCCACCATTCACCATCCATCGTCATTCTCTTCCATTTTCTTCTCTTCATTTTCGTCTTTACAGCCACCATCCACCATCGATCTTCATTCTCTTCTGCATTACGAATTCCAGCCACCATCCATCTTCATTTTCTTCTTCACAACCACTTCCATTCTTTCCATCCACCATTTTCAAAACTAGTTTGTTGAAATATCGTTGCTTTTATTTGTAACAAATGCAAAACTATCTTCATTTATTGCAATAAACTAGTTTGTGTTTGTGTTCGGTGATCTTTTTATTGAAGAGAGTCACATTCTTAAGACTTTGTATCAAAACAGCAACTTAATCACTAGTCACACCACACCATGAGGAGTGTTAGTAATACCAGTAGTCTCGGTATGACTAGTGGTGTCATTATAGTTATTTCGTTATTTGACTAAGGTAATCGTTAAAATAATCGTTTTTTATTGGGAGTGGATAGTTAAATTGTAATAAATAGATAAAAGAGGAAATGTCAACAGATGACATTTGCAATTATTGGATTGACAATTTTATCCCATTTCAATAAAGTTAACAATTGAGTCTCAAGCCCTATTTTTTTGGACACAAATACCCTTTTTAAAAATTAAAACTTGTGACATTTTCTCTTTTATATTTTCTCTCTTCTGCTACTCTTTTCTCTTTCATTTTCTTGTCTTCATTTTCTGCACCATCCACCTTCCTTCTCTTCTGCACTACGAATTTCAGCCACTATTCACCATCCACCTTGCTTCTCTTTTGCACTACCGACCACTATCCATCTTCATTTTCTTTTTCACAGCCACCATTCACCATCCATCGTCATTCTTTTTCATTTTCTTCTCTTCATTTTCGTCTTCACAGCCACCATCCACCATCGATCTTCATTCTCTTCTGCATTACGAATTCCAGCCACCATCCATCTTCATTTTCTTCTTCACAACCACTTCCATTCTTTCCATCCACCATTTTCAAAACTAGTTTGTTGAAATATCGTTGCTTTTATTTGTAACAAATGCAAAACTATCTTCATTTATTGCAATAAACTAGTTTGTGTTTGTGTTCGGTGATCTTTTTATTGAAGAGAGTCACATTCTTAAGACTTTGTATCAAAACAGCAACTTAATCACTAGTCACACCACACCATGAGGAGTGTTAGTAATACCAGTAGTCTCGGTATGACTAGTGGTGTCATTATAGTTATTTCGTTATTTGACTAAGGTAATCGTTAAAATAATCGTTTTTTATTGGGAGTGGATAGTTAAATTGTAATAAATAGATAAAAGAGGAAATGTCAACAGATGACATTTGCAATTATTGGATTGACAATTTTATCCCATTTCAATAAAGTTAACAATTGAGTCTCAAGCCCTATTTTTTTGGATACAAATACCCTTTTTAAAAATTAAAACTTGTGACATTTTCTCTTTTATATTTTCTCTCTTCTGCTACTCTTTTCTCTTTCATTTTCTTGTCTTCATTTTCTGCACCATCCACCTTCCTTCTCTTCTGCACTACGAATTTCAGCCACTATTCACCATCCACCTTGCTTCTCTTTTGCACTACCGACCACTATCCATCTTCATTTTCTTTTTCACAGTCACCATTCACCATCCATCGTCATTCTTTTTCATTTTCTTCTCTTCATTTTCGTCTTCACAGCCACCATCCACCATCGATCTTCATTCTCTTCTGCATTACGAATTCCAGCCACCATCCATCTTCATTTTCTTCTTCACAACCACTTCCATTCTTTCCATCCACCATTTTCAAAACTAGTTTGTTGAAATATCGTTGCTTTTATTTGTAACAAATGCAAAACTATCTTCATTTATTGCAATAAACTAGTTTGTGTTTGTGTTCGGTGATCTTTTTATTGAAGAGAGTCACATTCTTAAGACTTTGTATCAAAACAGCAACTTAATCACTAGTCACACCACACCATGAGGAGTGTTAGTAATACCAGTAGTCTCGGTATGACTAGTGGTGTCATTATAGTTATTTCGTTATTTGACTAAGGTAATCGTTAAAATAATCGTTTTTTATTGGGAGTGGATAGTTAAATTGTAATAAATAGATAAAAGAGGAAATGTCAACAGATGACATTTGCAATTATTGGATTGACAATTTTATCCCATTTCAATAAAGTTAACAATTGAGTCTCAAGCCCTATTTTTTTGGATACAAATACCCTTTTTAAAAATTAAAACTTGTGACATTTTCTCTTTTATATTTTCTCTCTTCTGCTACTCTTTTCTCTTTCATTTTCTTGTCTTCATTTTCTGCACCATCCACCTTCCTTCTCTTCTGCACTACGAATTTCAGCCACTATTCACCATCCACCTTGCTTCTCTTTTGCACTACCGACCACTATCCATCTTCATTTTCTTTTTCACAGTCACCATTCACCATCCATCGTCATTCTTTTTCATTTTCTTCTCTTCATTTTCGTCTTCACAGCCACCATCCACCATCGATCTTCATTCTCTTCTGCATTACGAATTCCAGCCACCATCCATCTTCATTTTCTTCTTCACAACCACTTCCATTCTTTCCATCCACCATTTTCAAAACTAGTTTGTTGAAATATCGTTGCTTTTATTTGTAACAAATGCAAAACTATCTTCATTTATTGCAATAAACTAGTTTGTGTTTGTGTTCGGTGATCTTTTTATTGAAGAGAGTCACATTCTTAAGACTTTGTATCAAAACAGCAACTTAATCACTAGTCACACCACACCATGAGGAGTGTTAGTAATACCAGTAGTCTCGGTATGACTAGTGGTGTCATTATAGTTATTTCGTTATTTGACTAAGGTAATCGTTAAAATAATCGTTTTTTATTGGGAGTGGATAGTTAAATTGTAATAAATAGATAAAAGAGGAAATGTCAACAGATGACATTTGCAATTATTGGATTGACAATTTTATCCCATTTCAATAAAGTTAACAATTGAGTCTCAAGCCCTATTTTTTTGGATACAAATACCCTTTTTAAAAATTAAAACTTGTGACATTTTCTCTTTTATATTTTCTCTCTTCTGCTACTCTTTTCTCTTTCATTTTCTTGTCTTCATTTTCTGCACCATCCACCTTCCTTCTCTTCTGCACTACGAATTTCAACCACTATTCACCATCCACCTTGCTTCTCTTTTGCACTACCGACCACTATCCATCTTCATTTTCTTTTTCACAGCCACCATTCACCATCCATCGTCATTCTCTTTCATTTTCTTCTCTTCATTTTCGTCTTTACAGCCACCATCCACCATCGATCTTCATTCTCTTCTGCATTACGAATTCCAGCCACCATCCATCTTCATTTTCTTCTTCACAACCACTTCCATTCTTTCCATCCACCATTTTCAAAACTAGTTTGTTGAAATATCGTTGCTTTTATTTGTAACAAATGCAAAACTATCTTCATTTATTGCAATAAACTAGTTTGTGTTTGTGTTCGGTGATCTTTTTATTGAAGAGAGTCACATTCTTAAGACTTTGTATCAAAACAGCAACTTAATCACTAGTCACACCACACCATGAGGAGTGTTAGTAATACCAGTAGTCTCGATATGACTAGTGGTGTCATGAGTAAATGGAAAAACCAGTAGCGAAAATACTAGTCACACCAAAGTATTGAGTGTTAGTAATATCAGTGGCCTTAGTGTGACTAGTGGTGCCATAGGTAGATGAAAAAAACCAGTAGCGAAAACACTAGTCACACTAAGATATTGAGTGTTAGTAATACCGGCGGTCTTAGTGTGACTAGTGGTGCCATGGGTAGACGGAAGGGAAAGACAGTTGCGACCAACAGAGACGGAGGTTTGGGGGAGACAGAGGTTGTTGATTTTGGAGGAGGGAGAGGCTGTTAATTTTGGGGGGGAATAAGTATTTTTCAAGTTTTTAAAATGCATAGGCTTTTGATTTTGGAGGGAACAAGTTTTTTTCAAAATCCAACTACTATTACATATTTTTACTGGAAGGATATATTGATATTTTTACATATCATTTGTGACTCAATTGTTACATTTTCTCAAAAGGGACATAAATATTAAGTCAATACTTAAATATGCTACTTTTGTTCACACCCTTAGATAAAATTGACTTCATCAGTAAATTATTTCCAATCAAGTAGCTAATTTATAATTTTCTTAATTTCTTATTCTCCTAACTTAAGCCAGTCGACTTTCGTGAGAGAAACACTGATTGAGTATTATACATCTTTGTTCCTCCATTGAAGTTTTTAATATATTTAATCGAGAACTTTAATTAAATAATTACTTTACTAATACTGTTTAAAAAATAGACATTGGCCATTGTCCAATGAAGCTCAAATCCTGAAAAAAAAAAAAAAAAAAAGTTATAAAACATCCACATGATCTGTACAGTGTACGGTTGCTCGTGAATTGAGAATCAAATTAATTAAAAATACTATTATAATTAAATTAACAATTAGTTTAACAACCTCCATTTTTTTGTTCCGTAGCTTTCGCTCTTTTTGAGCTATCACTTTCGAAAAAGTTAAAAAAGTGACGCCCCGCGCGTCCCATTCACACATGTAAAACCCTTTAATTTTATTAATCAATTAAATTATATTTGTTTAATTTGGTAGTTTCTAAAGATTTCTGGAATCCCTTTACATGGTCATTGTTAGCTCTCTCTCTCTCTCTTCACCATATATATTCTCTCTTTTGTCTCGGCCATAATTTCTCTCTCAGATCGCTCGCTCTTTTTTTTTTAAAAAAAGAAAACCCATTTCCCTTACGCAGCTTTTACTTCTTTTACACATTAACAATGCCTCTATTTTTCTAGGGTCGATCCCCAAAAACCTCCTCTGTTTTCAAAACGTCCTCTTCTTCCTCTTGTCAATCCTTTGACGGATACTTTTCTCCTGATTCTTAATTCAAAACGTTTCAAAACCAAAACCCCATCTCTGAAAATCTTTTTTTTTTTTTTAAACACAATTTAACATTTAGATTTTTCCAAAATCCATCAAGCCAATCTATTGTTTGAAGGCTCCTCTGTTTTTGTCTCTGGTTCTGTGTCTCTAAGTCTCTCGTGCCACTCTCAAAAATCCTCTGCCACTGCTCGACCACGGCCTTTGTCTTCTCCACCGTCGCTGCTCCATTATTTTTATATATTTTTTATTTTATTTTATTTTTTGCTAATTGACCGAGTCGATCGAGTATTCACCTCCAGCAAGCAAAACCCTGATACGGTGGTTTTTGGATGGAAAAAGTGCCGATCCGAGTCGACTCAGCCGAGTTCTGAAACACTGAGAATTTACGTAGTCTCAAAACTCGTTCTTCGAAGGTTATTATTAGTATCATTATTGTTTTATGAGAAAACAGGTTCTTGTAGCACGGTTGTAAAATAATTAGTGTAAAAAGGATAGCGACCAAATTCAAGATTTAATCTAAAATATTTTAAGAATATATGGGTACAATTAAGAAATTAAATATTTCAAAATATTAGTAATACAGTACTTCGGCTAAGAAACACATAAAATAAATAAAAATAAAAAGCAAAGGACCAGAGAAACACTTGCTTAAAAACTTACCTTTTTTTTTTTTTTTTTAATGATCGGTTCAAATGAAGATTAAGTGAGATTTAACTGTAGAACATAGTTAGTGAACAACTTCCATACAAGAAAAAAAACATCCCATACATAAATTGGGAGAGGAGTCCCTATAAGGTGGAGGGTGGCTAACGCATGCATTTTTATTGGTGGAAGGAGGCCTCACGGGGTGTAGAACCCGTATACTATAGCAAAGGGGAAGTGTGTTGAACCAATTAGACCGCTGCCCAGCTACTGCTTAAAAACTTTGAGAACATATATACATGTAAAAGGCTCTAATATTTCTTCATGGTTGACTTGAATCTATACAATGAAAATTTCATTCCTTTTACAGAAAGCAGAAAGCAATAAAGGAAAAAGTTAACAAATAATAGTCACATCACTTGTTAACAAAAATGTAGTATCAAATGGACGGCAAAGTTTTTCATTACATGATTGTAGTTTGTTTCTTCATATTAAATAAAAATTAATTAAAAAAAAAAAAAAAAACAGTGTGGAGTTTACTTGCAAATAAACTGCCTTAATATTCCAGTACCTACATAATAATCATTTATAATTTTTATGTTTTCTCTATAACAATCACATCACTTGTTTAACAAGTCAATGATAGAGAGGTATTTTTCTCATTGCATTTTTTTTGTTTCTTCATGTTACCTCCAAATTGGAGAGATAAAACCGCGTGAAGTTTATCTGTAAGTCAACAGGATTAAGAGTCCACATCTACATTAATCATTCATCTAAATTTCTATGTTTTCTTTCTATTTCAGCAAGTTTGGGAACTGAATTTATTTATTTTTCAAAGACTACAATTACAAGATCAATCCAAAAATTTTTGGAAAAGGAAATTGTAATTTCTTAGAATTGTTGTGAATGAACATTATGGATTCTTGTGATTAGATTATTATCTTTCTCCATTGTTTAAATATTTTGTATATATTTCAATTGGAAAAAAAAAATGAAAAATAAAGGAAAATAGGCTAAACAAGATTTCTAGTACTCCACCGGAATTATGTATCTTCAAAATATCGAGGCATATATCTCTTTGCATTTTCTTATATATATTTATAAAGGGTGTAGATATTACCACCCACAAATTTAATTTCCACACCAAAAATACATTCATTAATTATAAAGGTCTAGATATTACCGCCAACAAATTTGGAAATAAAGGTGTTATTATCTTTCTTATAGCTACTAGCTAGCAATAGTATATGAGTTACTTTCCCAAAAACCAAAAACCACAAAAAAAAAAAAAAAAAAAAGGGAGGATATGCCCTTTGCTTTTGATATCTGTTGAATGAAATTACAATGTATTGTGTAATTACTTGACTAGCCCCTTCTCATCCGTTTCAGGAGGGACCACCACTCTCTTTCTACGAACCCGACCATCATAAATTCATTATTTTGCTTTTGACTTCTGTTGAATGAAATTACAATGCATTGTGTAATTACTGTACTAGCACCTTCTCATCTGTTTCCCTAGAGACCGCCACTCTCTTTCTCCGAACCCGAACATTATAAATTCATTATCATCAAGACAATATATGCCCTACTGACCGCTTTCTTTCTCCCAAACTCAACAATGGTTAAGCTCAATCAACTCGCTGTCCGATCCCCTATTTTCAGGGTTCTTTTTTCTTTCCTTTTATCTTTTTATGTGTTCAGGTGTTCCGTGCTCGAAATTCCAGTTGAAGCAGGAGGTGAGACAAATTATTGCACTTTATGTTCCATACCGTTACAGCAATGGTTTGCTCTTTTAATTCACTAGCAAATAATGTCGTTTTAAAATGTAACAGGCCCGTGGAATCCAAAAGCATGGAATTGGAATCCTGATGTGGAATCCTACCGCGACATGAATGGTGGTGGTGGTGGTGATGACGACAATGGTGGCGATGAAGATGATGACAGTGGCAGCCATGGTGGCAAAAATAAGAAGAAAGGCAGCGGTGATGGTGACTCTGAGGGCCATAAAGATAAAGGCGAAGGTAGCGATGCGGAAATGAATGACAAACAATTGGATTTTATGGGTGAACCTGGTTTCGGGTACAGATATGGATATCATGCTGGAAATGAGAATGGGACCCCAGTTGGACAACTGAACTCCGCCCAAGAAATTCACTCATTAGTATCAAAGTCCATGTTCTATCTGTTGTATTTATTTCCTGTATGTGTAGACTAGTATAGTCACTCTTGTGTGGATTTCATTTATATATTGGTCAAATTATAAGAATTGTTATAAAAATAACTACATTACTTTTTTAAAAGGAAACTATAAGAATAATTAATAAGTTAATGAATTTGAATTATGTATCCTTAATTTTTAAAATTAATGTATTTAATGTTCAATTAGTTAATAAATTTCTCTATCATATTATAAAGATCAGATTCTATCAATTTACAATTTTTATTTAAATCATGATTTCAACTCATATTCATTTATTTTCCACTTAATCTAAGAGTTAAGGAAAAAAGAAGAAAAAGAGTTAATTAATATATTTCAGTTTTGGATTGAATGAAAATAAATTAATGAATATAATTTAAGTTTATAATGACTTAATTTCTTGGGTGCATTCTAGAAACACATTTTAGTTTCCAACTATGATCCCGTTCTCATTTTCAATATGATATTCAATTTGTAATAATTGTAATATGTCAGTGCATAGGTATTGGCATCATATGACATATGATGTGGTTGAGCAAATTTAGGCTTTTAACATTGCCAGCTTGTCAATTGTTACAACGGAATGTGAATTCTATTGCAACACCTGGAAGTTTATCAATGCACAAGAATTAAAAGGGAAGTTTGTCCTTATTGATTCAATTTCATTTTTGGTGGTTGGACTTTTTACTTTGTTAATTTGTTTCTTTGATTTTCTTAGAGGATATTTTGATATTTATCTTGTGAGAAAAAAACTTGGTCTATATCTTTTCATAAAATAGAATATCTATTTTATAAAAATATATCTTTTTGGGATAAACTTCTTTAAAATATATTTTGGAATTATCCCTACTACTTATCCACTGTTTTTAAAGTAAATCTTTTTTATTTATTAGAGATTTACATTGACCAAAATATGATTTAATCTCTTGAATGAATCTGGTCATGATAATAATCAAATTTTGTCATTGCTAGAAAATAGGAAAATATTCCTATTTCCAGATTTATTTTATCTCTTTTATCTCTAATTAATCCTTGATTTTTACAGATTTTTATTGACCGAAATATTAGAATTGGTCCCTTGAATGAGTTTGGTCAGATTTATGGCTAAATTCAGCCAAGACTATAAGTTGATTTAATTAGTTGTGCTATTTTATCTCTAATTAATTTTTCTTTAAATTATTTTGCAGATATTATTGAAGAGAAAAATAATTGCATATTGTTTCTATAAATACTGACCGGATTTTGAAGATTGTCTCAAGCAAACAGTGAGCTTCAAATCATATGAGAGAAACCTTTATGTTTTAAGAGTGAAATTGTGCACTTTATATGTATGAGAGTGCTTTATGTATTTGAACTATAGGGTCTTTTAATCTTAGAAAGAGCGTCTTTTGAAGGAAGAACTGTTTCATATGTGAGCAGAGATTATTTTCAAGCCCCTGAAGGGAGTTCAAGAAGTGTGAGTAAGAATTAGTTAGTCTTTGGGAGAAGGTAGGTCTCAAACTTTTAAAGAGAGATCATTAAAGTCAAGGGGATCTCACTAAACTAGGTTTGTGAAAGAAATACAATACATTACGTCAATTGTAAAAAGAAAGTCTTTAGATGAATGAGTCAGTTGGTGTTTGTATGTTTTGAAATTTCATTAATCGGTTTAATTGTTTGGATATGACTTTATGGATGTTGGTGAGAGTCGAACATTATTAAAAATGTTGTCTTGTTTTTAAGCTTTCTGTTACAATATTTTTCACTAATTGTTGCAACATTTTTCACTGTCTACCGTAACAATTTTCAATCTGTGTAGTAATGATTTTTAAATTGCAATGCAACAACTTACACAGTCTATTGCAACAACTGGACAACATAAAGTAACTTCAAAGAGAACCAGTCCTTCATAATCAAATGAAAGGACATCTTAAAACCCAATCGTTTGCCATTGAGTTTCCCGCACCAACTGCCTCTACCTTTATCTTAATGGTATCACCGCTGCCTTTCTTCTCGATTTTGCCCCCCTTCAACCTCACAAATTATTGAAGTCTCACGAACTGAATATAAGTCTCAATAAACTAAGATAAAAGATAATTGATCTATAAAATTGATGAACTTTTTACATCAAATAGGAAACTATGTACAATGAGATAAGTTATGCTTGGAGTACTTTCATATATATAAAAAAATATCTATAAATATTTTAAGAAAGTGGGAAAATACTTAAGAAATTGAACAAATTTAAATAGGGTCTTATATACATGTGTGGGCACATGTAAACGCCCAAACCTTAAATGAATAATTTGTTATTGTATTTTAATATATTAATAAATAATATGTTACTCAAAAAATAAAAAAAATTAAATTATTTATTATTCAACCTTTAATGTATAACGTAACATTAGTAATACATATTTCACCTAAATAATGTTAGGATTAAGCAAAGCAAATACAAACAAGAAAATAAAAGACGTACAAATTTCACTATGCGATGATGTTTACAAATAAAAGCTCTCAATCTCTCTCTTTCTCACCACATGGTGTAAAACCCTCACATACATGAATACTTTTAATAGTTCAGTGGTACAAATAAAAACACTCCTAATTAATTTAAAAAATCTTCTTGTGTAAGAAACAAAAAAACTTCTATTTCAAGACTTCTAATTCGATGAGGATTAAAAACTCTACAAGTAATTAACATAAGATTTTTCTTCTGAGGCGAAGGCCCTCGTGAGCTCATCCACCATGAACTCTATGGCAAGCGAGACCCTCGTGAGCTCATCCACCATGAACTCTATGGGGAGCGAGACCCTCGTGAGTCGATTGGATAGTAAAAATTAATAAACTGTGGTTTCTATTACTCCAACTAAATAAAGTATCGTCAAAAAGTGGAGACACATTTGTATTCGGTCAAAATGAAGTATGTAGTTAATAAGGAAGAGCTGCTTTTCTAACTGCATTATTATCCTTCCTTTTGATCATTTATGTCACCTTCAACGAGAGAAAAAAGCACCGTGTGAAGTTTCCTTTTTTAACTTTTTCTTTAAAATGTTTCTTTTCAAATTTTATCATGAAATGTTCTTCCATTTAGATGTGTTAGAGACAAGACACCGCGTGCAATGTCAATGTCAATCAATTTACTTGTGAGTCAACTTCCCGCTGATTCCTTTGCTTCAATTTCCGAATTGAAAACTAATAAGAATTCTTCATCTCCCAGTTCAACTATTTCTCTATAAAAAAAATAAAAGAAAATCCCACCACTTTGTCTTTGTTTCTTCAAATTAAAAATAAAATATAAAAAGCGTAAAGTTTACTTCAAGTTGTAGGTCAACAGCCTTAATCTTCAACCACCTTTATCTAATCATACATCTAAATTTCTGTTTTTACTCTATAATAGAAAACTTTTCAAAGGGAAACAGCAAGATTAATTTAAAAACTTTTGCAAATGAAATTATCATTTTGAATCAATAAACTTATGGATTCTTAATAAATTGATAGTTGCCTCCATTATTTTGACAATTTTTATAGATATTACAATTAAAAGAAAAGGAAAAAGAAATGAAAAATACTCGTTTTAATGCAAAAGTTGTTCATAATCCTTTTTTTTATAACTGTTTATAACCTTAATATAACAAAAATTAATAAAATCAAACTTCTTATCTATAAGTAGGAAAAACGTTTTCTTGACTCTAAAATTTACATTTAACAAAATATTTACAAGTAATTTTATTTTCGAAAACAGAAAATAGTTTTAAAAAAATGAATCCTTTCACAGCTACTTCATTTATCAAAGTCTCAATAAATTAATAGAATGTTGTGGATATATTTGGAATTACATAAATGGGTTAGTAAAAATCTAAGAAACTGATCCAGTGGATTGGTTCAATAGAAGAAGCCCAGATTCGTCAACACCCAACTAGCAGAAGCAAGTTCTCAGATCACTAGCTGCAATTCTCATAACGCTATTTTACCATAGTCCAGTTCATTTTATGCTTAGCTTAAGATTATTCAAAGCGAGCTACAGCTCGCAGCTCGAAGTGCTCGTTAAGAAAATTCTTCTAGAAAGGCAACATCCTAAATTGAGGAGGAATCAACTATCAGAATTGGAAATAAATTCAAATTCTTATGTCTATGGAATCTATCCCTGATATGGTGGAAATCGATTTTGAAAGTGTAATTAATATGATATTCTTTCTTATTTTATTTGTATTCAAATTGTAACACTCCACGCTATAAATAGGAGTCAAAAATTTATTGTAAAAACATGACACAATAATTAATAGCATACTGTGACTCTGCCAAAATTATCAAAGAACACAGTCGTGAATGTAGACATCATTCCGGCTGAACCACGTAAAAACACCCATGCACATACTGTTCTTTCTCTTCCTTTTCTCTTGTTTTTTGCTTTGTTTCACTTATTTGTAGGTATTGGGTCAAGAACTTCGGTCGACCAAATTCAGACGTCGACATAGAACAATCAAGAATGGATATTAGATCACTAGTTTTGTCTTTTGTCTCTTTTTTATTTGGATCTTTTACCACTTTCAAGCGTGTGAAATTTATGTTATCATATAGAAGCAAGAGAATAGAAAATATTATAAGCTAAATTTTGATTTTCACTATTATTGTATCATTAGTAAATTATATTATTATTATTTTTAAATTGATATCGAATGGATTAAAGATCTATTGGATCTGTTGTGATCAATTACTATTTATATGGTCTGAATATCAACTTCAATAAATGAGATATATATTTTCACAAGGACAAAACTATTTATAGAAAACTTGTAAATACATTTAATAGGATCTAATTCTCCGCTGCTAACATGGATGAGAAGGTGGACAACCATGCCAGCTATATGAAAAGGAGACCTGACATCACCAAGTTAATTAAATAGGTAGCCACTGGCTCTCATTTTATGTCCAAACTCCAAACAATAAATTAATTAAGTTTATCAGTCAATGGTGGAGGGCTGCTTTTCCTATTGCATCTGTGTCCTTCCTTGTGTCCTTCATGTCACCTTCGAAGAACACTGCCTGAAGTTTCCTTTGGTCTCGTACTCATTGATTTTTCTTGGAAAGATCAAGGCAAAGTCTAAAATAGAAAAATGAAGGGGAAAAAAGTCACAAGTTAATTTCTTCGCTTTTAATTCTCTTCATAATTTAGATTTCAGTGAGAGGAAAAAAAAAAAATGAGGCTCTTCAAATTTTCTTACTTCAAGAGAGAACGAAGAAGTGAAGACAAAATCAAGTTAGATCAAGACAAGCTACGTAGAGAACAAAGCAATGTAAGTTTCTCTCTTTTTTTTTTTTTTTTTTTTTAATGTTGTAATATTATTTTTATTTTAATATAAAATTATATATTTTTTCTAAAAAAATGTAAATGTATTTTTTAATATGAAAATATATATCTACACTAGACACATTCCAGGTATGGATATTTTTATCCATACTGGGCGGCCCGATATAAATAAACGTATACATGGGTTGATTCATTTTCGATATGTGTATTCATATCGGGTATAGCCTGATGTGGTTACCAATATCCATACCAGGCAGAGCACCCAGTATAGATAGTCAATCATATCGGACGTTGCTTGGTATGGACACCCATTTTTGTTGTAGTGAAAGTAAGAAGCATTTGAGGAAAAAGTTAACAAATAATAGTCACATTACTTGTTGCAAAAATGTAAGTATCAAATGGAGGGCTATTATTCTTATTGCATTATTGTCATTTGTTTCTTCATTTTACTTTTAAATTGGGGGGAAAAAAAAAACCACGTGGAGTTTACTTGCGAGTCAACAGCACTAATATTCCAGCACCTACATTAATCGTTTATCTCAATTTCTATGTTCACACCACTTGTTAACAAGCAGTTAATATAGAGGGGTATTTTCTCATTGCATGCAATTTCCTTGTTTCTTCATGTCATTTTCAAATTTGAGAGATAAAATCGCGTGAAGTTTACCCGTAAGTCAATAGGATTAATAGTCCAACACCTACATTAATCATTCATTTTTTTCAAGCTATTTTAACAAGTTTGCGAATAGAATAATTTTGTTTTTATTTATTTTTGCAAAAACCACTATAACAAGATCAGACTAAAAACGTTTGCAAAAGGAAACTGTTATTATTGAGAATTGTTATAATACATTATGGATTCTTATGATAGATTATTATTTTTTTCCATTATTTTAATATATATTTATCAATTAAAAAAAAGAAATTGAAAAGGAAAGGAAAATAGGTTAAGCAAGAATTCTAGTACTCCACCAGAATTATGTATCTTCAAAATATGGAGGCATTTATCTCTTTGCATTTTCTTGTCTATATTTGTAATGGGTGCAAATATTATGGTTCACAAATATGATTTCCACACCCAAATTAGAATACACCCATTAATTAAATTTAAATATCTAAATATTAGTATAAACACTTTTTGATTATATGATTTATATTTATATATGTAACATGTGTGGAGACGGAGCCCCCACGATACAGAGGAAAGAGTTCCTTATTGGATTGAATGATACTATAATTGCCCTGATTCCTAAATGTGAGTCCCTTGTGACTATGAAGGATCTTAGGCCAATATCGCTTTGTAATGTGCTTTACAAAATAATTGCAAAGGTTTTGGCTAATAGGCTCAAAAGTATCCTCCCTACTCTGATTTCGGAATCGCAATCTGCATTTGTGCCGGGATGACTTATAACAGATAATGTTCTTACAACTTTTGAGATAATTCATTATATGAAGTGTAAGGCTGTCGGTAATAAGGGAGAAGTTGCTTTAAAGATTGATATCAGTAAAGCTTATGACAGGGTCTCGTGGTCATTCTTGAAGAAAATTATGCTCAAGTTGCGGTTTTGTAGCAATTGGGTGGATTGGATCATGTTATGCATTAGGACGGTCTCTTACTCGATTTCGTTGAATGAGAGGTTAGTTGGTCTTATAATCCCGGGTAGAGGGTTGAGGCAAGGAGACCCTCTTTCCCATTATTTGTTTATTTTGTGTGCAGAGGGTTTGACAACCTTACTTCAAAAGGAAGAACAGATGGGAAAGTTGTATGGGTGTCATATATCTAGAAGAGCTCCTAATGTTTCTCACCTATTTTTGCAGACGATAGTTTCTTTTTCTTCAAAGCTAAGGAGGAGGAGTGATGTTCTTTGAAACGTATTTTGGGGTGTTATGAGGAAGCATTAGGCAATAAATTTTCTAAAGTCTAGTATATTTTTCAGTGCTAATGTTCCAGAGCACCTCAAAGTTAGCATTACTTCCATGTTGGGTGTTCATGCTCCACTTAATACAGGAAAATATTTGAGGTTACCTTCTCTTATTGGAAGACAAAAAAGGGCGGTGTTTGCTTTTTTGAGGGAGAGGCTTTGGAAGAGAGTTCAAGGTTGGCACAGTAGGTTGTTGTCTCGTGCGGGGAAAGAAGTGCTAATCAAGTCTATGGCTCAAGTGCTTCCTACCTATTGTATGAGCACTTTCCTTTTGCCCATTTCTTTATGTGATGAGCTTCAACGAATGATGAATTCTTTTTGGTTGGGTTCGAAAGCGGATGGGAGAAGAGGAATTAATTGGTTTAGGTGGAATCGATTGTGTCTTCGCAAGAATGAAGGGGGTTTGGTTTTTCGGGACCTGCATTGTTTTAATCTAGCTATGTTGGGTAAGCAAGGGTGGAATTTAATGTTATGCCCAAATACTCTTATTGGAAAGATGCTCAAAGCTAAATATTATCTAAGAAGAGACTTCTTGTCATCTGTGTTAGGCCATAGGCCAAGTTTTACGTGGAGGAGTATTTAGAGTGCTCGACAGTTGCTGGAGGAAGGGTGTAGGTGGAAAGTGGGAGACAGGAGAAGTATAAATGTCTAGAGTGATATGTGGTTAAAAGAAGAAGTGAATAGAAGGGTGGAAACACCTTTGATTCACGATCTAGAGGATTTGAAAGTTGCTGATTTGTTAGTTCCAGGTTCTCGTATATGGGATTTCGAATTGCTAGAAGAGTTGTTTATCCCTCATGATGTGGTAGCTATCTTTGCGTTGGTTTTGTCTAATAAGCATTCTATGGACCATTGCATTTGGCATTTTAGTAAGAATGGAGTTTATTCAGTTAAGTCAGGCTACAGAGTTGCTAAGGCTCTGAAGAGAGGTCCTAATGATATGCCGGTGCCTGGATTATGGGATAGACTTTGGAGGCTAGATCTCCCTCCAAAAATAAAGAACTTGATGTGGAGAATGTGTTGTGATTGTCTTCCTACCCGTAGCAATCTTCAAAGGTGTGGTATTCAAGTTGATAATGTTTGTGTGCTTTGTGGTGAAGTAGATGAGTCCATTGCTCATGTGTTCCTTCAATGTCTGCATGCTTTTCTTTTTTGGCGGCAAGTTAGTTTGCAAATGGGAGGTGTGAGCACTCTTGATTTTAGCTCTTGGTTTTTTTAGCATGTAGTCACGACTTCGGGGGACACTTTAATCAAAATTAGTGCTGTGTTGTGGTCAATTTGGAGCCAAAGAAATAAAGTTTTATGGGCTGGGTATCGACAACCAATTGAACAATTGGTTCGTGGCAGTATGGAGTTCATTATAGCATGGATTGAAGCTCATGCAGGTAAAAAATCCCAGGGGGCTACTGCAACAATTTCGACTCCTACCTGTTGGTAGAAGCCACCCTTAGGTGGGCTAAAATGCAACATAAACGCTGCTATTTTTTGTGATCGAAGAGAGGTTGGGATTGGGCTGATTTGAGGGATGATGTTGGAGGCGTTGTGTATGGGATGACCAAGTTGTTTGCAGGTGTTTTCCTTCCCAAGGAAGCAGAGGCAATAGCGTTATGGGAGGCTCTAACATGGATCAAAGGTTTACAGGTGCAAAATGTGGTTATTGAGATGGATGCAAAGGCTGTAGTGGATGCTTTTCATGCGCGACGAACGGATCTTATGGAATTTGGCTCTATTCTGGAAGAGTGTTCGTCCTTATCTAACCTATGTCAGCAAGTTTCGATTTGTTTTGTTAAACGGCAAGCCAATGAGACTGCCCATTTGTTAGCCAGAAAGTCTTGTGTTCTTAGGAATAATTTGGTGTGGAGTGTGCCTCCTTCTTTTCTTCAGACTAGCCTACACTTGGATTCTGTTTTCTTTGGTTAATGAATTTTTTCTTCTCTCAAAAAAAGAAAGAAAAAAAAAAAAAACTTATTTGACCCACGCCTTTTTAGTAGACTTGCGCTCTATAGAATCCAATCTGTGCACTTTTTGTGTGACTCGCGCCATATGGGTCAGGGTGTCGATCAAAGTGCCACTCACACCTTACGGGCGAGTCCCGTGCTCTATTAAGGCATGACCCGAGCTCGATGGGAGGGTTTGGACGCAGCCTGTGCTTTATGGACTAGTCAAAACGTAGCCCACACTCTGTTTTTAGTGTCGAAAATTTAAAATTTGCGTTCTAAAATGTTAAAATAAAGGTAATTTTATCGTTAAAAAATTAAAAAGTAAAAATGTGTTAGAAAATATTAGTCTAGTTTTGGTGTCAGTAAAATATAACCTCGATTATTTAGTGCTAGAAGAAAAAAAAAACATTTCAATTACTAAGATTATAATTTTTATATAATATTTTTATCCCTTTTTTTCTATATTTCGTGCTCTAATTAAATTTGTTAAGTAATGCACTTAAAAAATGATGCAAACATGATATAACAATTTTTTATTTCATCGTTGAATGAATTATGTAAACGTCACTTGAAAAAATTATTTAACAAATATTTTGGAGTCTAATCATATTTATCCTGCTATCCACAGCATGACTATGAGTCAATAATCAAATCTGACAAGAAAGTGGAGCCCCTCTGTCGACGTTGGAATTCAGTCGACGAGTAATCAATACCCAATACCTGCAATCAATGTGAGAAAGCACAAATACCAAGAAAAGACAAAGACAGAAACAGAGGATCAAACGAGGAACACGGAGCTTTTACGTGGTTCAGCAATAATTGGCCTACGTCCACGACTGTCTGTCTCTTTAATTCTGCAGAGTGACAGTATATTATTGAATATTGTCCGTACTTGTTACAATGATCTTAATCCCTATTTATAGGAAAAGAGGTGTTACAATTCTGGTTGTAGCAAATCAGGAAGAGAATCCTGAATTAATTATATTCCCTAAACAATTGGGAAAAATAAGGAAAAGAATTATGAATTAATTATACTTCCTAATATATTTAGATAATATCAGGAAATTACTATAATTATCTCAAGATAATGTTGATCTGAATTTGAATTTGAATTTATCTCCATATCTGATGAGGAAATCATGGTTTGACTGGGCAATTGCCATATTCGGAGAGAGAATCATGGTTGAACTTGGTAACTGCCTGTTCTGGAAGATATTGTACTTATTACGCGTCTGAGCGAGCTGATGTGTCATGGTGGTCTCGAGCTCGAGCTCGCTGAGAGATAAGCTGCGCAAGCGACGAGCTGCGACCTGGCTATGTTTATAGGTCTGTTGATGCCAGCTGGAAGATCCTTTAAGCAAACTGAAGAACTTGCTGGGCTTCAAAGTCAATACTGGGCCTCGTCTGATGGGCTTTGACTGAGTTAACCTCATTGGGTCTGAAATGGGCTTAAATTGGACTTTTACCAGCCCAATTAATGAGTCCGAAAAATACGTATAACATTAGCCCCCCAGCTCTCAGTTTGCTTCAGCGAGCTGGGAGCTTGATTTGCTGGTAAAAGTTGGCTTCCTTGGCACGCTTACTTTTATAACTGCCTCTGTACACTTTCAAATTCCACCTTTTCAGTTTTGACACGTGGCGATCATGCAAATGGTAACTGAAGAGACGCCTGCACGTCCTTTACACGCGTATTTAATGCGCACGTCTTTCAACTGACGGCTGCATGATTTCCAAAGCCACGTTTCGCGCTGCACCGTCAGATTTATGACGGTTACTCTTTCCAAGATCTGACAGTTGGGGTTCACGCTTGTTTGTCTATATAAGTCATTGGCCCCTTTCCATTTTCTTCTTTCATCTGTCACTTTCTTCCAAAGCAAACAAGCGTTTCAAGCTTTTAAGCATCCAGGACCCACAATCCTTTCTCGAAATCATCAGCCTTTCTCGCCGTTTTTTCATCTCGTCAACAGTTCAAGGTGAGGCTTTTTCTTCAAAACTTTTTTGTTTTGGGTTCATCTTGCTCCATCACCATTGTTGTTCCTGCAATGATATATATGTATTTATTTATTTATTTTTAGATGTCTTCAAGTGGAACTCGCAAGGGGATGATTCCAAGCAATGAAGCTCGTGAGCATGACAAAGCCCGAACTCATGCTATTCAGGGAAGAGAGGCTCGTGGGGCACTCGCTCGTCATCCCACATCGCTAAAACGTCCTGAGGTGGAAGGACTTGTCGAGCAATTCCATATTCCCTTTGGTTGCCGTATACTGCTGCCTGATTCAAACAATCATGCATGCTATCCATCCAGGGGATTCATCGCTGTCAGCACCCAGCATCTCGAGCAGGGGTTACGGTTCCCCGTTCCACCGTTCTTGATCGAATTTCTCAACAAAGTCAAGCTCGCGCCATTTCAACTGACTCCCAACTCTTATACGCAGTTGATCTCGCTGGCTATAGCCTTCTTCAGGAATGGCCTTCATGCCCCTACACCGAGGATTATTCAGCAGTTTTACTCCTTCAAGACCGTGTCTGCGGGAGATGGAGAGAAACCGGATGGCATTTATTATCTCACAGCTCGCCAGTCGCAATACAAAGACCTTTTGCCCAAAGGAGAAGCGAAAGGCAAATCCAACGTTGGGCCGTACAAGACGAGTTGGTTTTATATCTCGTGCCCATCTCTTGCAGATCTCCGAAACTTCAGCTTCGTCCTAAAACCAGGTACTCATAAGAAAATTTAAGCGAGCTGACTTTGCCTTGTTCCTTCATTACTTATCATTTTTTGACCATTTGTTATGCAGTGCTGAAGATGGACGAGTCTCCTCTTAACAGCGGGGAGGAACGAGCTCTTGACAAGCTCGCCAAATCGAATGATGCGGGCATCAGCAGCAGATTCGACGATGCTATCCTTAGAGCTTACAGGCTTGCTCCTTCTACGGACTCCCATCTTCTGCGAGCTGGGGAAGATATAGGCAAGATGAGTGACAGGCCTAGACTTCCTTCTGTTTTTGAGGTTTCTGTTCAGGATGCGTCTACTTCCCGACCTCCGCCCTGTTCAGGATGCGTCTACTTCCCGGCCTCCGCCAGCAGTCTCTTCATCATCAGAGGATGCCATTCGCTCGGATAACATTCGCTCGCCTTCTCCACCTCGGAAGACCTCATCTCGAAGTGCTCCTGCTCGCACTTCATCTCAAGTAAAATCATCTTCAGCTCGCACACCATCGAAGGCGAAATCGTCTTCAACTCGCACCACTTCAAAGGGTGCGTCTAAAAAACCTTCTTCTTCAGTTCCTGCTCCAGCTCGGACAGGATCAGACCCAGCCCCTGCAGCCCCTACTGCACAGGTTGACCCATCCTCTTCTCCACATCACACATCTACTCCAGGGGCTTCACTGCCATCCCCAGCTCGTGTTCCAGCCCCTGTTCCTTCTTCTGCAAAACTCCCAGCCAACAGGAGGAAACTTATACTCATGAAATCTCCTCCTGCAAGTCCCACTGTATCTAAAGCTTCCTCGATTCCTTCAACAAAACGGCCTGCCGAAGACTTGGCCACTCCAGCAGCACCTTCAAAACGCTCCAAACTATCTGCCCAGGACCAGGCTCCTGCAATTGCTGCATCCAACGAAGCGCCTGTTGTTACTGAAGCCACTGCCCCTGCGACCGCTGCTCCCAGCGAGGTGCATGATGCTGCTAAAGCCACTGCTTCCTCAACTGTTGCTCCTAGCGAGGTGCCTCTTTCAAATGTTTTTACAAATCTCCAGCCACCTCCTACTTCCAGTTCGCAGCCTGGAAAAGGTGATGCTCCTTCTAAGGTTGCTCCCCAGGCAACCCGAGCTGGCCCCAGCGGGCATGTGACTAGGCGTACTGTTGTATCGCGACGCAGTGGTTCTTATGATGATGCACGTGATATCCCGGAGCGCGAGAGAACTCCTTCCCTAACCAGATCAGACATCGAGCTGGGTCCTGGAGGAAGATACTTAAATTCCTTCCTTGACAACTGGGCAACAATTATGCTCAATCACGCGAATGTCTTGGAAAATAGGTGTCTTAAGGGCGAGGACCTAGATGAGTTCGCGGCTCGCCATTGCATGCTGGTAAGTTATTTTCCCTCATCTGCTGATTCCCTTACTTGAATAGATTTTAATCTGTTCATAATTTCCAGGGTGCCCTTGCTGCAATGAAGCGAAAAAGGGAAACAAAGGCTACCAAGGATGAGATGCGGAAGCTGGAATTCGACCTAGAGGTGGCTACTGACGATTTAGCTAGCTTAGCCTTGGGCAGAATAGAAGGTCAGGAAGCTCAGATCGCTGAGGCAAACGCTGCAAGGCAAGCAGCTGAGGAGGCCTTGAAGAAAATGGAAAATGAGCACGCCATGCTAAAGGATGAGCTGCTCAAGGTAAAAGAAGATCTGAGGCAGTCTGAGCAACAGGCTGCACTGGACGAGCAACGGGCTTCAGCTGCAGAAGAGAAGACTGAAGTACTTCATCGCCAGGTCGATGCTGCTCTGGTGCGAGCTGAAACTGCCGAGAAACAGGCCGAGGAGGCCAGGAAGCGAGCTGATGAGATGGGCGCTGCAGCTAAAAGTGCTGAGGAGGCTGCAACCAAACGAGCCGAGGTGCTAAGGCAGCAAGTGGGGGAGGCTATTCAGCGAGCTGATGCTGCGGAGCAACGTATTGAAGACATGAAGAAAGAGGCTGAGGTTGTCAATCGTCTCGCTGATAATGCCTTCGAAGAGCTGACGGTCTTTAGAGAGCAAGCAGCTCAAGAACTGGAAGTGCGGGTTGCAGATGCAAAGGACGAGGCCGAGGCACGAACAGGTCGTGATTTCCTCTACACACTGTGGATGTCCCATCCAGGAATGGATTTTTCTATCTTTGGGGACATAGGGCCTGAAACCGTTGAGGAATTTAAAGCAGAAGCTGCCTTGTCTACTGCTGGTCCAGAATCTTTGGCTGATCCCGATCCTCCTGCTCAGAACTAATAGCTCGTTTTCTTCCCTTTTTCATGTATTTTTTCAATTTTTTAACTTGTAACTAGTTCTCATACTTCAATGAAAATTTCTTTCATTATTTCTGCGTTGACTGTTCTTCAGGCTATTGTATAATATACTTTATACTCTTCACATTTCTTGCGAGCTGATAATCAATGAACCCAAAATCTGATAATAATTAAAGCAATTACTTGTTTTACCAACTTAATAAAATTTTGCAGGTATAAGTAATTGGTTTATCAGAATGTTTGATGAGCTATGCAGGGGCATTTAGCCCTCTGCTTTTTAGGCTCTTTATTTATATAGCGAGCTATGCAGGGGTCGTCACCTCGCCTGCTTTTTTGGCTCTTTAAGCGACCTATGCAAGGACACCTAGTCACTTGCTTTTTAGGCTCTTTCGTTTATAGCGAGCTATGCAGGGGTCGTCACCTCGCCTGCTTTTTTGGCTCTTTAGGCGAGCTATGCAAGGACACTTAGTCACTTGCTTTTTAGGCTCTTTAAGCGAGCTATGCAGGGGTCGTCACCTCGCCTGCTTTTTTGGCTCTTTAAGCGAGCTATGCAAGGACACTTAGTCACTTGCTTTTTAGGCTCTTTCGTTTATAGCGAGCTATGCAGGGGTCGTCACCTCGCCTGCTTTTTTGGCTCTTTAGGCGAGCTATGCAAGGACACTTAGTCACTTGCTTTTTAGGCTCTTTCTTTTTATAGCGAGCTATGCAGGGGTCGTCACCTCGCCTGCTTTTTTGGCTCTTTAAGCGAGCTATGCAAGGACACTTAGTCACTTGCTTTTTAGGCTCTTTCGTTTATAGCGAGCTATGCAGGGGTCGTCACCTCGCCTGCTTTTTTGGCTCTTTAGGCGAGCTATGCAAGGACACTTAGTCACTTGCTTTTTAGGCTCTTTCTTTTTATAGCGAGCTATGCAGGGGTCGTCACCTCGCCTGTTTTTTTGGCTCTTTAAGCGAGCTATGCAAGGACACTTAGTCACTTACTTTTTAGGCTCTTTCTTTTTATAGCGAGCTATGCAGGGGTCATCACCTCGCCTGCTTTTTTAGCTCTTTAGGCGAGCTATGCAAGGACACTTAGTCACTTACTTTTTAGGCTCTTTCTTTTTATAGCGAGCTATGCAGGGGTCGTCACCTCGCCTGCTTTTTTGACTCTTTAGGCGAGCTATGCAAGGACACTTAGTCACTTACTTTTTAGGCTCTTTCTTTTTATAGCGAGCTATGCAGGGGTCGTCACCTCGCCTGATTTTTTGGCTCTTTAGGCGAGCTATGCAAGGACACTTAGTCACTTGCTTTTTAGGCTCTTTCGTTTATAGCGAGCTATTTAGCTCGCAGCCCGTTTCGCCATAGTGAAGTGAATTGAGTCGCAAGTTGGGGAAATGGAGCTTTCATTAACAAGAATAATTTTGAATTACATATTACAAAGAGTTTTACTGATAATAAGGGCGGAGATGTTCGGCATTCCATGCTCGAGGGACCTCAGCTCCATTTTCATTGTTAGCTAAATGATAAGCCCCATTCCCCAAGCTTGCTATGACAATATATGGTCCTTCCCAGTTCGGGCCTAAGGATCCATCACATGGCTTGCGGGCTCCAGGCAGAATGAGACGTAATACTAAGTCTCCCACATTGAATCTGCGAATCCGAGCATATTTGTTGTAGTACCTTGCTATTCTTTGCTGATAGACAGCTACTCTTAGTCTGGCCGCTTCCCTGTGCTCTTCAAGCAGGTCCAGGTTTGTGGCAAGTAGCTGATCGTTGTTTTTTGGATTGAAGGTCGCTCTTCTTTGCGAGGTAACTTCAAACTCAGCTGGGATCATAGCCTCAGATCCATATACCATTGAGAATAGGGTCTCGCCAGTGGAGCTGCGAGCTGTGGTTCTGTAAGACCACAATACTTTTTGAAGCTCATCTACCCATGCTCCTTTCTTTGCTTCCAGTTTCATTTTCAAGGTCTGCTTGATGATTTTGTTTACTGCCTCAACTTGGCCATTGGCTTGTGGGTGATCCACTACTGAAAAGCTCTTAACAATCTTGAGGTCGTTGCAAAACCTGAGAAACTGGTCACTAGCAAACTGGGTCCCATTATCAGTCACGATCTGCTGTGGGATTCCGAATCTGCAAATTATATTGCTCCACACAAACTTCTCAATCTTTGCCGTGGAGATTTCAGCTAACTCCTTTGCTTCCGCCCATTTGGTGAAGTAATCTACCGCGACCACCGCATGTTTACATCTTCCCCGAGCCATTGGCAGGGGTCCGATCAGGTCCATCCCCCAGATCGCAAAGGGCCACGGGCTCACCATCTGTTGGAGGTAAGCTGGTGGAGCTCGCGGAATATGAGCAAACCTCTGACACTTGTCGCATTTCTTCACTAAGTTGATGGCGTCTTGCCTCATAGTGGGCCAGTGGAAGCCTTGACGTAGTGCTTTTTGAGCTAGAGACAGCCCCCCAGCGTGGTTCCCGCAATGGCCTTTATGTATTTGTCTTAATACTGTTTCACATTCAGGACCATCAATACACCTTAGTAGTGGAGCTGAGAACCCCTTCTTGTACAGCGCATCGTCATAGATGCAATACCTGGCTGCTCTAGTTCGTAGACGTCGGGCTTCCAGCTTGTTGCTGGGAAGCTTTCCATCCTGCAAATAGCTGAGTAACGAACTCATCCAGGAGTCAGGCTGCACAATTATGGCCATCGTCATATTCTTTTCCTCCGTACTTGGAGCTGGTAAGAATTCGACCGGGATCGCCCCAAGGAAATCTGCATTTCGTGTAGTTGCGAGGCGAGCTAGTGCATCAGCATGTGAGTTTTGATCTCGTGGGATCTGCTTTACCTCGTACTTTTGAAATGCACCCAGTAGTTCGTGTACTTTTTGGAGGTAGAGGGCCATCTTTGATCCCCTAGCTTGATATTCTCCCATTACGTGGCCGACGACGAGCTGTGAGTCACTGAAGATCTTCAAGCGTTCAGCTCGCATCTCTTTAGCCAAACGTAGTCCTGCAAGCAGTGCTTCATACTCAGCTTCATTGTTTGTTGCCTGAAAGCCAAACCTTAGAGCGCAAAGGATTTTGTGGCCTTCGGTGCTGATAAGTAAAATTCCAGCTCCAGCCCTTTGTTCGCTGGACGATCCATCAACAAAAAGCTCCCAAGCCGGACCCTCAGAAGACTCAGCTTCATCATCCACAGGTCCCGTAAATTCTGCAATGAAATCGGCCAGAGCCTGGGCTTTGATAGCCGTTCTCGGTTTGAATTGGATATCGAACTGCGCAAGCTCCACTGCCCATTTCAACAAACGACCTGAGGTGTCTGCTTTCTGCAAAACTTGCTTCAACGGATACTTGGTGAGGACCTCGATGATATGAGCTTGAAAATAAGGTCGCAGCTTCCTTGATGCAATCACCAGGCAATACGCTAGTTTCTCCATCTGCGAATATCTGGTTTCAGCATCCTGTAACTGTTTGCTCACATAATAGACCGGAAGCTGCGTCTTTTCTTCTTCCCTCACCAGTGCGGCACTTAAAGCCTGCTTTGACACTCCCAAGTATAAAATCAGCTTTTCCTCTTCTTTGGGTTTGGAAAGAAGTGGAGCTCGTCCCATATACTCCTTCAACTGCTGAAAAGCTACTTCACACTGCTCGGTCCACTCGAAACTCTTTGCTTTCTTCAGAATGTCAAAGAAAGGGACACACTTGTCTGTCGCTTTCGAAATGAACCTACTCAATGCTGCGACCTGGCCATTGAGGCTCTGTACGTCCTTCACCCTGGTAGGCGACCTCATGTCAATCAGTGCTTTGATCTTCTCAGGGTTTGCTTCAATTCCCCTACTGTTGACCATGAAGCCCAGGAACTTCCCAGAAGCTACTCCAAATGCACATTTGAGCGGGTTTAACTTCATCTGATAGCTCCTCAGAATTTGGAACATTTCTCTCAGGTCGCTAACATGGTCACCTATCTGCTTGGATTTCACCAGCATATCGTCCACATAGACCTCCATGGTTTTTCCAATTTGTTCTTTGAACATCATGTTCACCAAGCGTTGATAGGTCGCTCCAGCATTCTTCAAACCGAAAGGCATTACTTTGTAGCAATATAGCCCCCGATCAGTCATGAACGAGGTGTGCTCTTCGTCTTCGGGCTTCATTGGGATCTGGTTATATCCCGAATATGCATCCATGAAGCTCAGGAGCTCGTGGCCAGCTGTAGCATCCACGAGCTGATCTATCCTTGGTAGGGGAAAACTGTCTTTAGGACATGCTTTGTTTAGGTCGGTGAAGTCGATGCAAGTTCTCCACTTCCCGTTCTTCTTTTTCACTAGCACGGGGTTAGCGACCCAAGTCGGGTAGTAAGCTTCTCTGATGAACTTGTTAACCAGAAGCTTGTCCACCTCTTCCTTTAGTGCCAAGTATCGTTCCCCTGTCATTGCTCTTCTCTTCTGACGAACCGGCTTGAAATGAGGATCAATGTTCAGCCTGTGAGACATCACCTCTGGATCTATTCCCACCATGTCCTCATGATTCCATGCAAACACGTCCAAGTTCGTCTTTAAGAAGTCAGCGAGCTGGATTCTCAACTCCGGAGTTAATCCTCTTCCCAGCTTCAAGCATCGCTCAGGATCTACCTCGCTGACTGGTACATCTTCTAACTCCTCAATTGGACCGGTAACTTGGTCTGCATCTACCTCGCGAGGGTCCAGGTCGTGACTGACTCCCTTCTCAGTCATAGCTTGTGGCTCGCCTCCTGAGACCACGTTCACCTTCTTTCCTCTTACACCCATCTTCACAGCATCTTCATAGCAACGACGAGCTAGGTGCTGTTCTCCTCGAACGCATCCGATGCCATTAGGAGTTGGGAACTTCACTGTCAGAGTTCTGGTCGAAGTAACCATGTCCAACTCGTTCATAGCAGGTCTTCCGAGGACCACGTTATATGCTGATGGGCAGTCGATTATCAAGAAATCTGTCAAGGTTGTTGCCTGACGACCTGTCTCCCCTAGAGTTAGTGGCAGCTTAATCTGCCCTACTGGTACCACAGCATCTCCAGTGAATCCGAATAAAGGCTCCGGGGATGGCCTCATTTGCTCTGTTCGCAGCCCCATCTGGTCAAAACAGCTCCTATACAACACGTTCACCGAACTTCCGGTATCGATCATGATGCGCCTAACTTCCATATTGCTAATTTTAGCTCATATAACCAGCGCGTCGTTATGAGGACAGATCACTCCTCTAGCATCTTCTTCTGTAAATACGATCTCGTCCGAGGTCAGCTTTGCTCTTTTGGTGGGTCCCTCCGACCCATTGAGTTGAAATGAATGATTCGCCTCTCGGACGTATCTCTCATGCGATCTGTGGGAATCACCTGCGATATGGGGGCCACCATAAATAGTAAAAATGGTTCTTACCGCAGGTTCCTGACCTTGCCCGGAAGCTTGTTGGGGCTGTTGCTGTTGAGGTCGTTGCTGGTGAGGTTGCTGGTCCGTAGGTCTTGCCACATATTCTCCCAAGCGACCTCGCTTGATCAATTTTTCAATGGCGTTTTTCAACGCCCAACAATCTGAGGTACTGTGTCCGACCTCATTATGATAGGCACAGAATTTGTTCTGGTCTCTGTGCTAATTGGAGCCCTTATAGGATTGGGCCTCCCAAAATCCTCCTTATTCCGCTCGGCAGCGTAAATCCTGTCCGGTGATGTCGTCAGGACGCTGTATCCTTCCTGGTGACCCCAACGCTGAGGTCGCTCATGCCTTGGCTCTCTTCTCGCTCTTTTGGCGATCTGATTACTTGAGCCATTGTTCCTTCCTTCTTCATTCCGGCCATTGTTTCTCCTCTTTGGCTGACTGGAACTGCCCGCTTCATTCTTCTGATTCTGCTTTTTCGGGCCGAAGGTTTCTTCCCACCTGATCTCTTTCGCAGCTCGCTCGTAGAATTCTCCCAGATCCTTCACTGGGGACTTGTAAATACTCTCGTACAACTTTCCATCCTTCCGCAACCCAGCTGAGATCGCTGTTAGTATGCTTTCATCTGATGGATGCTCGACATTCGCGACCTCACATCTAAACCTGGTGATGTATTCTTTTAACGACTCACCCTGACGCTGAAAAATGGTAGCTAGGTGGCAGGATGGAGCGAGCTGCCTTCTTAGTGCCCTGTATTGACCAACGAACTTCTGTTGGCATTGCTCCCAACTTCCTATGCTGCGAGCTGGGAGATTCTTGAACCACGTCCTCGGAATATCCCCCAATGTAGCGGGGAATACTCGGCACTTCACCATCGGACTTCCTGTCTGCAGGTCCATTTGAACGTTGAATGCGTCAAGATGGTCATATGGGTCACTGTCCCCATTGTACTGCTGAATGGTTGGCATCTTGAACCTTGGAGGGAGAGGCTGTGTCTCAATCTCCCTTGTGAATGGGGTCCTATCTCCGTAGAGCCCACGCTGCTCCGGAACTCCAGGTCGCGCTTCCAACTGCCGGACCCTTCGGAGGAGCTCCTCTACTTGGGGGTCTCGGAGTTCGTACCTCCTCCTATGATCATGACTTGGAGCCGGATGTTCAGGGTCATATCTTTCGTCTTCCTCGGATTGACCCTCATGACGATAGGATCTTACCTGCTGTCCGTCCATCTCATTGGCATAAGGAGCTGCGGGTCGGACTCTGCCTTGACCAACTTCCATCCGCCTGTTTCCATCCTGGCTCGATCTTGCTGCCAGGTTATCAGGACGTGCGACCTCCCTTTCGTGTTGAACAGGGTGTCTTCCGGCCCTCGAACGCGCATTAGATGAGCGAGCCGAGTCTGCGGGTCGCGGGACTTCCCTTGCTAGCCTTTCAGGCCTTCGTACCGGTTCAGGAGGTTGGGGCATTCCTAGTGGTGCCTGAACTTCCACCCTAGTCACGTTCTGAACCTGGGCCTGCACCAACATGTTGACGGCTTCTGTGAGCTGTCTAACCGTATCTTCAACGCTTCTTGCCTCTGTAGCAACGCATTCTGCCCTTCGACCATCGGGGCAATTGGGACCGTTTGACGGCGAGGCAGAGGAGGGATGCCTGGTGCAGCCCCTAGTATCTGTCCTTGGGACGGGCCTGCTGCATGCGTGGTTGCGTCTTGCCCAGGCTGTAAGTTCTGCTGAGATTGATTCATGTGACTTTCCGCTTGGTCATCATCTCCAAGGAACCTGTTTGATCTTGTCTTTGCCATATCGTCAGAAGTTGATGAACTAAGATGAAAAAGATTGCAGTCTGGGCCCTTCTTCTAGCGCCAAAATGTCGACGTTGGAATTCAGTCGACGAGTAATCAATACCCAATACCTGCAATCAATGTGAGAAAGCACAAATACCAAGAAAAGACAAAGACAGAAACAGAGGATCAAACGAGGAACACGGAGCTTTTACGTGGTTCGGCAATAATTGGCCTACGTCCACGACTGTCTGTCTCTTTAATTCTGCAGAGTGACAGTATATTATTGAATATTGTCCGTACTTGTTACAATGATCTTAATCCCTATTTATAGGGAAAGAGGTGTTACAATTCTGGTTGTAGCAAATCAGGAAGAGAATCCTGAATTAATTATATTCCCTAAACAATTGGGAAAAATAAGGAAAAGAATTATGAATTAATTATACTTCCTAATATATTTAGATAATATCAGGAAATTACTATAATTATCTCAAGATAATGTTGATCTGAATTTGAATTTGAATTGATCTTCATATCTGATGAGGAAATCATGGTTTGACTGGGCAATTGCCATATTCGGAGAGAGAATCATGGTTGAACTTGGTAACTGCCTGTTCTGAAAAATATTGTACTTATTACGCGTCTGAGCGAGCTGATGTGTCATGGTGGTCTCGAGCTCGAGCTCGCTGAGAGATAAGCTGCGCAAGCGACGAGCTGCGACCTGACTGTGTTTATAGGTCTGTTGATGCCAGCTGGAAGATCCTTTAAGCAAACTGAAGAACTTGCTGGGCTTCAAAGTCAATACTGGGCCTCGTCTGATGGGCTTTGACTGGGTTAACCTCATTGGGTCTGAAATGGGCTTAAATTGGACTTTTACCAGCCCAATTAATGAGTCCGAAAAATACGTATAACACCCTCCTAAATGGAGGTTAAGAGGTGGTCAACATACTTGTCTAATGTCGAAAAGAAAATTAAGACTAAAAAAAAAAAAGTATATAATGAATAAAGTGGTGCCGGACAAGCAACAAGTGAAGAAGATCAATAAAGAGACTTTAAAAAGACCGGCAAGGCTGCAAAATAAATTTTTATGTCAAAATAATAATAATAATAATAATAAAATTATAAAAAAAAAAAGTAAAAAAAAAAAAAACCGGATGGTTTGTTAAGGGTCTCTCTTAGTGTGAATGTGTGATAGCAAAGAAAATTGTGGAAGGAAAATCGAGGAAAAAGAAAACGCGGCTTGCCGAAGGCAATGTGTAGAAATTTCAAGATTTCTAGCAATGTGCATGTGGTTTTTAAAACACAGTCCGCTGGGTTGCCTTGTAATTCTATACAACTTGTTTTTGAGATTGAAAATTTTTATCTAAATCCTAGTCACTTTTAGGGAAAAAAAAATCAAAACTCATGAAGGGCTTTTTTTTTTTTTTTTTTAATAATAATGTTATAAAAATAAAATGAATTGTTTAGAAAAACTAATTACAGTACGTTCAAGCATTGATTGATGATGTTAAGAAAAAAAAAAAAAACTTACTTTATTTTTTCCAATGCTAATTTAAAAACCTCATATTCTTTTAGTGCAATTTTGTGGAACTATTTCAACTTAAGAATTATTTAGAATCACAAGTGACAAGTAGATTTCAATTTAATTGCAACTCACAACCAAGTAGTCTTTTGGTTATCTCTTAGACAAAGGCTATGGACATTATGAAGTTCACCTTTAAGAAAATTGAAGAGAAATAAAGAGAGTCTTAATTTGTGAAGTTTAGTGTTGGCCGAAGTGAAAATTTCATTGTGAGCGATCCAAGCAATATTGATATTAGTATGCTTGGAAAGGATTTAGCTTTACTATATAGATACTTCCCCTATATATGGGCGTCTTGTTCATACGTTAATGACTAACACTCATCGTATATCTAATTTTTATATTATTTTAAAACCCTATATTTTAACATTTTATTATAATACTATGAAAATAAAACAAATTATTGATTGTTACGCATCTCTCATGCTTTGCAAGGAATGGGGCTACGACTTCTTATTATCAGTTGATGGAAACAATACACATTATAAGTTGGGATAAATTTAAAATAAAAATTGAGATGTCAAACATTACTACAAATATATATCTTAAAAAAAGTCATTCTAATTTTTTATTTTATCAATGGACAATCTTGCTTCACGCTTTGTCCATTTTAAATGTTTTCCTTATTATAATCATGTAAACGAGAGCTTTCAATATAATTCACAAAAGTGATGAGATGAGGCCAGTCGACAGCTCTTCACAGCTTCATCTAGCGTTGCTTATGGTTCGGTATGGTCTGATTTGGACCAAAATCAAACCAAATCAAAATTCTGGTCCCAAAAAGAACATCAAATGTGATCTAATGAATATTGTTAACGTGAAGTGGTTGAAGATGAGAGAAATACATGTTAGGGAAATGTTAAATTAAAATGGAAAGAGAATATTGAAAATCTAAAAGTTAAAATTGAGACACATGAGTAGATCTAAACCATTAATATATATTTGATCTAAAGGTCATAAAATAATATGTCAATACTTATATCAAATTTTGTGTCTCCCAATCCCTCCCTATATGTATACATACATACATACATATATACATACATATATATATATATATAGTCTGAGAAAATATTAATCAAAATTCATATCATATATACTACTTTAAAGGAAAACATTAAGGGTGACACATAGTCACAAACATACACATTTTAGAAGTATTCGATTTATGATTAGATATAAGACTAGTGAACTTAGATTGTAAACTAAAACAAACCAGACGATTCAATAATAATAAAAACATACCATTTTGTTTTTAATAAGAAAAACTAGACAAACCCAAATGGTTTAGTTTGATTTGATTTGGTTCAGCTGTTTATATACTTTTTTGTTCCCTCCTATATTCATTAGTGAAATTATAAGTTCAAGTCATATTATCTCATTCATTTCTAAATTGAAATAATTAAAACATGTAATCTACTAAAAAAACTAGTATAAAACTCTATTGTCTAATATGTTTTTTTTTTTTATAATTTAGACAAATAGGATTAATTATTATTTTTGACCTCTTCAACACTACTTTGAATATAATTTGGAAAAAAAAAAAAAGAGAGAGAGAGAGAGAGAGATTGTATGCTCAGGATCTAAAGTCAAATTTTAATAACATAATCAGAACAATTTAAGATTATTTTTTAAGGAAAAAAACAAAACAAAACAAAACAAATTCAATTTTAAAATTTTGGTGTGTATCATCATAGCTTCTTTGGAAGTGTGGAAAGATACATTAATTGCATTCAATCTTAGATGGATGTGGAAGTGTACCTACATTGTTATTCATGTGGATTTTACCGACGATAGACATCTCACTGTAACTCCATTGAAGAAAAATATGTTATAGCATCAAAGCTGATGTTATAACATTGACCAACATATTATATCTTAGACAATAATCAACACGGTTCATAAACATATTGCAGTCCATGTAAGTACTTGATATCCATGAGTTTTGCTGCACACACAAAGTCAACCATCAATGCTATAATTGCACCTTAATGGCATAAGATGCCAACTCTAATGCACTACACACATGTGCCCTAACAATCATTGATCACATATAACCATCATCATCACCATTCATCACAAGCCCACTATCCATCACACCATCATCATCATCATCCATCACACAAGACCATCATCATCACCACTCATCACACACAACAATCTTCAAATTAAATCAATTATTAATTATTAATTATTAATTAAAAACAATTCCAATTAAAAAAATGGAGGACATATGTCAACTACCACGTGTAAGAGTTTTATTAAAGAATATACAAGAATTGTTATTGATAAGTAGACTTACCCAACCAATAAGGCAGTCAAACCCTTATTTTTAATGTTTAAATGACTCCAAAACACTTGTCTTTGCGCAACAACATACAATTACCAAGTGTTGAACATTGCTCCACCTTCTTCTTCTTTAATGAATCGCACACTTGTCTTTGAGCAACAACATGCAACTACTAGTTTGCTATGTATTGAACATTGATCAACCTTTTTCTTCAGTGAATTGCCACCAAACGTGGCAACATTGCTCCACTTTCTTCTTCAAACCTAGTTGTACCTTATAAGTTATAACCATCCTCTTAAGGTTTTGAGTTCTAGGTCTAGGTTCTAACAAAGACAACACATTGAGAGAGACAACAGTGAATGAAGATTGATAAAGAAATGGTGGCGACCGTGAGTGATGTTTAACCAGCAATCAAAAAGTCAGCAACACAGAATGAGAGGTTTACGGTTTGGTCAGCGGGTGCCTTGCTCTTTGGTGAAATTAGAGTGCTCTATTCTTCTTTGTTGAAGTTTTAATTTCAACTCTTTTTTTTTAAACCAAAAAAAAAAAAAAAAAAAGGCAAAGCTCCACGCTTAGGCGCAAAGTTCATGTTAGGTCACCAACCAATTAATATCATTGATTAAGTGGAAATCGAATCGATCGACGGCCACGAATGCATAGGCAGTTGCTTTCATTGATTTATACAACATTGGTTATAAAGACTTATGGCGTGTTTACTTGCACATAATTAAAATGACTTGGAAATCAGAATGGTGTAGAATCAAATTGGCCTAGAATTTGATTGATGTATCAGAATTAAAATAAATTATTTATTTTAATCACAAGAATTATAATCAAAATTAATAATATTTTTCTTTTGACATGTTTACTCTAAATTGAGATCATAATAGATTGTTTCAAAGTTACAAAAATGCCCCTAATTAAAAATATGTATTCCTTTGGCACTTTTCAAAGAAAATTATTATTATTATTATGTCATCAAGAAATATGTATTTTTATATAATAATATTATCTTTGTTAATTAAACTATTTTTAAATAATAATAATTGTTTTTTACTGATAAGTTAATGTTTTTTTTTTTTTTAGAAAGAATATTTATTAATTCTCAGAAACATAAACATCCAAATGAAGCTAATCCTCAATAGACAAAGGAGGAACTGTCCAAAACATAAAATTCTCATACAAACAAGATTCGTGAGCTAACTTGTGAGCAACCCTATTAGCTTGACGCCGAACAAAACACACTACAAGATGCGGACATCTCTGAGCAAGAGCCTTACAATCAACCACGATAGAACCGAACCCCGTTAAATCAATATTAACCCCATGAAAAGTATCAACAACCAGTTTGGCATCTATCTCCACAATAACATTTTCCACATGCAAGCTAATAACCCAACCAAGTGCTTCACGTAAAGCAACAGCCTCAGCTTCCTTTGGAAGAAAAACACCTGTAATCACCTTGGACATGCACCTAATAAAGCAGCCTCTCTCATCCCTCAACACCGCACCTACTCCTATCAAACCCCTCTTACAGAAAATTGCAGCATCAACGTTGCACTTGACTTTTCTTGGAGGAGGCTTCGTCCAACCATCTTGCTGTCGTACGAGTGCGCTCTCACCTTTCAGACCTTGGCTAACCTCTCTCACATCAATCCAAGTTCTGATATCCTTCAAACCTGTAGTTACCACCTGAGCCGGAGAGTGTTGCTTACCTTGCCACAGCAACATATTTTTGCGACGCCAAATGCTCTATAACACTGCACTAGATATGACTTGATGTTCCTCAGACGCATCAACCACAGAGCTAAAAAACCAAGGCATGAAATCAGTACCATGCAGTTCATCAACCTATAATGAAACTTTGCTCCAACACTGATGCGCAAAAGAACAGTTTAGAAAAATATACCACACACTCTCATCCAACTCGCCACAGTTCACACACGTGTTGTTAAGATGGATACCTCTGCCTTCTAAATTACTTCTAACTGGGAGGCAATTCCTGCAAAGTCTCCATAAAAAAATTTTTACCTTTGGAGGTAGCTTCATTCGCCAGAACTTGTCCTACCGACCCGGCAAAGGATCACAATCACTTGGTCTAATTAAATTCATGGCAATTCGATATCCTGACTTAACCGTATATTCTCCATTCCGATTGTAGTGCCATATTCGAAAATCTTCAGAGCAACTATTCGACAAAATCACAGCTGAAATTGTCATCACATCGCTAGCAGAAAATAGCTCATCCACTAACTCAAGGTCCCATTGGCGAACTCCTGGAATCATTAGATCAACCACTTTTAAATCCTCCAAACCATCAATTATTGGACTCTCCACTCGTTTATTACCTTCTCTCTTCAACCAAGGATCCCTCCAAACACTAATACGCATCCCATCACCAACTTTCCACCTACACCCTTCTTCTAACAAATGTCGAGAATGCCAAATACTCTTCCAGGTAAAGCTCGACCGATTACCCAACTGAGCTGACATAAAATCTCCTCTAGGATAGTATTTTGCTTTGAACAATCTTCCAACCAGAGTATTTGGGTATGAAATTAACCTCCACCCTTGCTTTCCCAACATAGCTAGATTAAAACCATGTAAGTGACGGAAACTCAATCCACCTTTGTCCTTCCTCATGCACAACCTCTCCCATCGAAACCACTTTAGACCTCTACTACCATTAGACGTCGTGCCCCACCAAAAAGAATTCATCATCCGTTGCAGTTCTTCACATAAGGAAACAGGAAGTAAAAAGGAACTCATGCAATAGGAAGGAATAGCCTGAGCTACTGATTTAAGAAGAACCTCCTTTCCAACTCGCGACAATAATCTACCATGCCAACCTTGAATCCTCTTCCAAAGGTGTTCCCTAAGAAAATCGAACACTGCCCTTTTCTGTCTTCCTATAAAGGACGGCAAACCTAGATAACGTCCAGTGTTAAGGCGTGCATAAACACCAAAAATCACCAAAATAATATTCTTCAACTGTTGAGGAACATTGGAACTAAAAAATATGCCTGATTTTTGAAAATTTATTGCTTGCCCCGAAACTTCTTCATACATTCCTAGAACCCGCTTCAAAGTATGGCATTCTTCCTCTTTAGCCTGAAAGAAAAAGAAATTGTCATCCGCAAAAAATAAATATGACACACTTGGTGCCCTTCTAGTAATCCGACAATCGTGCAAAAGTCTCATTCTCTCCTCCCTTTGAATTAGAGCTGACAATCCTTCTGCACATAAAATAAATAAATATGGAGACAACGGATCTCCTTGCCTCAAACCTCTACCCGACACAATAGGACCCACCAATTTTCCATTCAAATACACTAAATAAGATGCAGTATTCACGCATAGCATGATCCAATCAATCCAATCACTTCCAAACCCCAATTTAGCCATAATATTCTTTAAAAACGACCATGATACTCGATCATAAACTTTACTAATATCGATCTTCAAAGCAACTTCTCCTTTTTTACCCTTCGACTTACATTTCATATAATGAATCACTTCAAAAGCTGCAAGAACATTATCAGTAATAAGGCGTCCAGGCACAAAAGCCGATTAAGTATCGAAAATCAAAGAGGGAAGAATTCTTTTAAGACGATTAGCCAATACTTTTGCAATAATTTTATAGAGAACATTACAAAGAGATATTGGTCTAAGATCTTTCATCGATAATGGAGTCTCACATTTAGGAATTAACGCGATAATGGTGTCATTTAGCCTGATAGGAAACTCCTTTCTAGTCAACCAACCAACACAAACACAAAACACATCCTTCGCAATAATAGGCCAAAGTTTCTAGTAAAATACCGGATTTAAACCATCCAGACCTGGAGATTTATCCGGATGCAATTGAAATATTGCTCGACGAAACTCATCCTCAATGAATGCCCCTAGTAACCCTCTATTATCCTCCTCCAATACTCTGGACTCCACACATTGCAACACCTCAACATTACTGCCACAATATAAAATAGGTTTTTCCCATGTGTGATTGCTGATGATGCCATGACTTTTACAAATTGATTATTGTTCCATACTTGTGGTGCACGCTCAACAACCTGCATTTGAATCGATAAAGGATCATACCATCATTAGAAATATGTTTAAGTCTCCTGAAAATATGAATTAATCAAATAAACTGACTGATCAGACTTTAATAATGTAAGCTTTTGCCTTAAAGTCTGCAAAGTAAGAAACTAACTCTAAAATTAATCCAACATTATATTTGTCTTTAATTCAAATACGTCATTTAACCATCCGTACAATGATGAAGGAGTACTTGAATGAGCTTCCAATCATAACTCTTGAATTTCTACTTCATTTAACCTAAATGATCCTTACTCTTGGAATACCGCTGTTTTCAATTTTAAAATAATTAGAATTAAATATCTTCAATTTCAAAAAAAGAAAGAACTTTATATGACCAACTCTAGAAGATGAAATCAAATTATTATTTTTTTCTATAATTTAACCTAACAACGTACAAAATTTTCTTAAATGTTACCTTTAGTTTGCAATTTCCTTTTCCAAATTGATTATGCAGCATTAGAAATATATTCCCAAATCGATTTTTGAGAGTACAGGTGCTTCAATCACGTCAAGAAAGTCGAGTGATTTTAACAACAAACTGGCAGTAACATTGGAGTATAATTAAATGTTAGATAATGTAACATTAAGATTAAGCAAAGTATTACTTAGCAATTGCAATGATTAACATTAGTAATTGCAATGACTAAAAGAATACCTAGTTAAAAGAGGGTGGTTTCTCTTGCATTGCTTGTCTCTATTTCGCCCATTATCCTTATAAATTCCGTGCATTGGAAGTAACAATAAAAGAAAAAATCACACACGCCCACATTTTTTTCGAAATAAATAAAACAAACCAAGTCTATCAATATTTATATAAAAAAAATAGAAACTTGAATACGAGTGTGCTAATTCAAAGTAATCTCCACATTATATTGCAATAAATTGCCCAAGGATTATTAAAGACTCACCTATCAAACACAACAACATGAAGATATTTCACTACTAGTCAAGATGCAAATTTATATGCATCTTTTTTGTCTGTTCAGAATAAAACGGAGAAAATATATATACATCAGAAACTGGAAGGAAAAAGGATTGAAAAAGTAAAACGAGTAAACTGCATGCCACAAATAAGATCAAGAAGGTCTAGTAGGCGCTAGCAACCCCCATGCCTCCCATTATGTGTGGCATGGGTTCGACAACCACCTGTCAAATCCAAATATATAATAATAATAATAATAATAATAATAACAACAACAACAATTCTTCCGTTATTATGTATGAATTGATCTCCCACTCTCCTATGGGTTCCCCTCCCCCCTCCCCTCTCCCCATTTTCGTGTGAGTGGATTCCTTGCAATTGGAAGCAGTTTCCCGAGCCGCATCACCAATGTCCGATTTTAGTTGGTCTCCGTAGTCATCTGTGTTCGTCTCAATTACAGTTCCTGTGCTCAAAAAATAAAAATAAAAATAAAAAAGAGATCAAGAAGGAACATATAAACAAAATTAAGAAGTCAGCAGTTCCAATACCTGTTGAGGAACCCCAAACGAAAGGTTGAGGAACACAAACTTTGCATCCTCTCTCAAATACAACAACATTCATCAAAACACACCAACGCCACATCCTTCTTGAATGTGGCAGAATAGAAGCACAATGTTCTTGAGCAACTTAGTGCTGCCTCCTTTTCACTAGCAATTTACAACTGTCAATAGCAAAAAAAGTGTTGTCTCACATGACAACTCTTTGAGCTGGAACATATAATATTTATCTGAAGCAAATAATTTGGACGCTTTTCATCAATTAGCTAGAACCATAAGGCATTTCTTTGACTTTCAAAATATTTTTACCTAAGTATTTGGTTGCTGCATAAAAGAGGCATCTCTTTCACTTCCAAAACAGCATCTAAATTCTGTTCAATAGTTATATGCTCTGTAAGCCATGACAGCTCAACAACCAATAATAGCAAGCTACATTAAGCGTTTAAAATCCGAATTCTGTGTAGAGGAACAAGCCAACTTAATGTTTGTCATGTCAAACACACAATCAATAAGATTGTGTGAAGATGAATAATTTACGTTAATATAATTTCAACTTGTAGTTTACTAGCAACCATGATGGACAATTTTCCAAAGAACATCGATGCAAGTAGAGAGCTAACAATTCCAAGACACAATTAATGTTGAAGTTAACATGTTATGCGTTTTGTTACTGCTGGATTTAACTTGTGTTAGTTTGACTAGCGAATGTTATGTTTAGTTCACTAGGGTTACATTTTGTATACATAGAATTAAGATACTTGAAATGAGAACTGGTCTGAAGGTTTTTTTGTATGTGACAGAGAGACATAAGAAAGAAAAGAAATTCAGATTAGGGGTGAAGAGCTGAAAACAACTCTGCTGCCCTGTTTTAAACTAAAAGTCAGCAATGTTTTTAGCTTAAAATTATTACTTTTGTGTGTCCTTTTGGGTGCCAAAACAGACATCCAACAATTAAAATGGTTTGCATTCTCTGTATTCTGTATAAGATAAAGAAGGTTATCAGGAAAATAAATTTCAAAATATTAAAACTTTAATACAAAGTAACAGTACACATAAGAAAACGTCATCACGATACTGGTCAAGTAGATCAAAATAGCATTACAACTTGTACCGTGTCATTGAAAACCATATGCCTGCTCCTGCTCATTTCGTTGTCAGAGATTCTGACTTCCTGTGAATTTTTTCGTTGCCCATAAATTCGCTAACTGGTTTGGTCAACTTCCATGATTGATGTACATCGCCCTAATGCAGACTAGAAAGAGCACATTGCAGCAATCATCACACAATGTGCATAGTTTAACATTTTGCAAATACAATGGTGCCATGACTTGGTGAGAGTAGAGAAGTAGCCTGCATTCACATTGTGGTTGTTGCAGCAATATAGATATAGAATCTGAAGATAAATCTGAACAGAATATGGATAACAGAAAATTAGAAAAACTATAATAAGTTAATATGTATACAAATTAATTGAATATTTGCAGCACAAACGAAATTCATATGCCTATTCTGATTGCAATTAGTAGCTTTTTTTCGTAGAAATTTTTTGTTAAAAACAATGGCTTGATGAACCTTGGATAAATGAAACATACTGTACATGCTCCTGACACAATTGGCTGATCTATGTACTTGACTAGGCTGCTTCCCTGAAAAGAAGACGAGACATTCGATAGCTCAAAAGATGTTAATGTTATCCTTTTACTGAATTCCTTAAGTATTTCAACATCAAAATTCACTTAATGATAGTGAACGGCATTGCGAAGAAAACATCAAAGCGCTTGATATGGTATGCCAACATCTGCACCTAAATGAATAACAGTATATATAATAAACCATAATAGTGAATTGAAGACAACTATATGTACTTGTGATATATGATAGGATTCACAAAGTACATTCTATTAGTGTTAGCATATGTAAATATTAATAGCATGAATTGCACAAAGATTAGAAAATTAACTATGGAACACTGCACCATGAACTCCAGGTTATTGCATTAGCTACTAGCTATTATGCAAATTTACAAGCATTTTCCTATCTTCTCTAAAATAAAATAGAACTAATTTATATACAGAGGCACACCTAGAACTTTCACCGATTAAATTTGAAATAATTCAAATAAATATGAATATAATAATTCAACATGGTATAAAAAGTTATGAGTGCAAAAGTGGGTCAAAAATAAAAGTATCCATTAAATTTATGGTTCTTTAATAACTTTATTTATTTATTTATTTATTCTTTTAAGATAAAGTTGTCCTCTTAAAATGAGAAATAGTGTTAGTTTTCAACTATCATTTTTGCATGAACCTCGCCCAATTTATCAATTACTGAGAGGAAACTATGTGAGATTTAGGCACAATATTTATATTGCATGAATTTTATCTAAAATTCATGTCAGCTTTAATGTAGAGCAGTTAGAAAATGAATAGGATGCTCTGAATTCAAAGACAATATAAAAAGATCGAAGTTGCCGGACGATGACAAACAACTTTCATTAGATCTGATGGAGGTCGCTCAACCTCCATCATTAGAGCTTGTGAAATGGAGGTTGCACAACTTCCATCAATGATTTGATGGAGGTTGTGATCTCAATCAGATGCTTCATCATTTTCGTGAGTAAAAACTTAAAAACAATTGTGGGATATTAAAAACCTTTTTCCTTTTTTTAAAAAAATAGGATACTAAAAACTTAAGTTCTCTTTTTTATAAGTCGTTTTGATAATATTACCTTGTTTTAAAAGCATAAGAATATAATAATTCACCATGGTATAGGGATGGGATAAAAGCAAAAATTGGTAAAAAAAAAATAAGGGTACTCATTAATTTAGTGTTCTTCGATGCTTTTAACTCATGTAGGCAAAATTGCAACTCTTTAAATCTTAAAAGGGCAAATTGCACAAACTGTCGCAAAATTTGATGAAATTGTACAAAAATAATAATATTTGGATAACTCATACTTTCACTACCTGAAGTTTCAAAAACTCAGTGCAAAACTCCTTTGCCATCAGTACACTATTAGTCAACTGCTGTTAAATCAAAATTTCAAAAGGTAAAATGGTCAATTCACAGCTAATAAATATTTTAATTAAATGTAATATTTTTAATTACTAAAATAATAATATAATATTAAAAAAAAATCTCCTTCATTTTCTATCTCTCATCATTTTCCTCATCTCTAATTTCATCTTCTACATTCATCAAAATCATCATCTCTATCATCTTTATCAAACCAACATCACCCAAATTAAATATCAACATCAAACCAAACATCTCCTAAATAAAAATAATAATAATAAATAAAGTTTATGCAATTTAAAAAAAAAAAAAAAAATTGGAGATGACATCGCTATCTCCAATCAATCTCCATTGTCGGAGACCAGTCTTTGATGGTAGAAACCATCTGGTCTCCATCATGGGAGACCAGATTGTTGAAGACCAGTGTTGGTCTTCAACAATGGAGACCTATCAGCAATGGAAATGATTCATCGCATCTTCAGTGTGCAGACTGAAATTATTGGTCTTCAACAATGGAGACCAGTTTTTTGGTCTCCCTGTCGGAGACTAGATGGCCTCCATAGGAGAACCCTGCTTTCCCATGGAGATCAGTTTTTTATTTCATATTTTGTTTTTTAATTAACTTAAAAATATATATTTTTAAACATTTTAATTAAAAATATATAAATATATATTATATTAATTGTTAGTTATTTTGTTTTTAAATTAAATTAAAAAAATATATTGTATTAATTTTAAATTTATAAAAAAAATGTTGATTTTAAATTTGACTTGAAGAGTAGTTTTTTTTTTTTGTTTTTTTTGTATTTTTGACCATTAACCATGAGAATATAACCATGATTGACAAACGGTAATGAAGGCTTGTGCTGAATTTTTAGAACTTCAGGAGAGGTCAATGTGAATTACCCAAATATCATAATTTTGGTACAATTTCATCAAACCTCAGGGGAGGTTTGTGCAGTTTCCCCATCTTATTGTCAAGTGCCAACAATTCAATCTTCTAGAAGCAGCTCAGAGTCAACATTTCATTCAAAGTTTTAGGTGCAACAGGATCACAACCACACATCAAGCTTGACATTTGAGAAATGAGATGGTGTCATTAATTTTGTTTTTGAGAAAGTGGAAGAAGTGCATATATGTATCCATTCAAATGAATGGAATTCAATATTATGCAGATCATTGAAATTGGAACTTAGTATAACATACACCAGAATTCAATAATAGTATAAAGGTTGAAAATGTACTCATCTTACTTATTTAATATCGTATAAAAATTTAGTTCAAAAAAAAAAAAAAAAAAAAAGTCTTATAAAATGTATGTCCACAATGAAAAAGTAACAACGTGTAGCATAACAATTAATAACTAAATGTATATTGATGACAATTTATCACACTTAATAACATGTCATGATTCATGACATGAGTTCAATCACCATAAAATAAATTAAATGTACTCAAGATATAAAGGTGAGATGTACACAATTACTTGTTTATAAAAATTATAATTTTGTGAAACATTCTACAATGATGTTATAGTCAATAAATAAATACACATGAATGATAATTTATTTCATTTGTAATTTATATCCATTTATCAATTATCACATGATTTGTTAGAATACAAGTTATAAGGTAAAAGGTCTCATATTACTGAAAATATTATAATGTGTGAAAAATTACTGCAATGCCCTTAAATTTATGGAAATAGATACATTTTGGCAGCTGGAATAAAAGAACCAAGCTTTGCTCATCGGTACCGCAACCACTAATCAAGACTTAAATCCATTACAGGTACAAAATTTGCTCCACCAATTTGAATATGAACGATCATCAGAACACATCAACTCTACATCCCCTCTCAAACAGAGGACAGCATTGCATGTCAGCACAGAGGTTCTGCATATCTCATTGCTACGTCGCTGCCAGCTATTAAGAACTATCAATTATTGCAAAGAATGTTTTACATGACAAAACTATTGTGTGCTTGAAAATATATAACTAAACTGAAGCAAGCATCATAGGATGCAATAACAATAATTGGAAGCTTTTCATCAGCTGTTAATTTAACTAGATCCTGTAAATTTATTGAATTGTTACATGCTATGCCATAAAGAAGTCGAGACTGCTCAATAACCAATAGTTTTGGAAGATCCTTCTTGGATTAGCTTGAGAATTATTCTCAACACTTACATACAAGTTGGTCACAAGCAAGAATATGCATGTGAAATCCTGAATCCTGATTCTGTGTAGAGCAAGGAGCGAAAATAAGAATGCTTTACAAGTGAAAGAAGCAATCACTTATAGCCTCCTGTCTCAATCTTCTACAAATTGTGCCAATTCTGATGGCTAAAGCTAGAATTGTTATCACAACAATTTAAATTGTGTATAAAATCAACTATTACAATGACAATAATAATTTCACAATCATGAGAATACAAAATACTACAACTAAGATTTTTGTATTCTTGAAAGGTGCAGGTGACAGGAATCAGTAGGTGCACCAGGACATCCCAACTAGGTTGGCACCTCCTTAGCACCCTCAACATCTACCCATCCCTGCCATACTATTAGGAAAAATAAAAGAAAATGATAACAAAATATTCAAAAAATAAACGAAGAAAACAAAATTCAACAAAACCGAAAATACAACTTTTGATGATCATCATCAGAAACTCAAGAACTATAAACACTCTAGGTGCTCTACCTACTAGGAGCTTGAGAAACTATGAAAATTTCCCCACAATTACCCTCATGACAAATATGAGTGACAACAAACAACATATGCGAAAGCAAATCTAAGCAACCAAACCAAACATGCCTCCAATGTCAAGGAACCGGACAAGATCAAGACCAAAAAGGGCTACCAATAAAAGAGTTGCCTCGAGCCAAATCTTATTCCAATTAAACTCCCAAGTATAAAAGACAGCATGAATAGCAACTACCAACTCTGTCTAAGCATAGGTAATAGCAAGGGGGATCACAGAACAGCCTTTAATGAAACCCCAACAATTTCGAACAATACCACCACAGCTAGCAAGGTCAGGAGACTCAGGACTACCGAAAGCTGTACTATCAGCATTGATCTTGACCCAACCTAGAAAAGGAAGAGACCAAATAACTTCAACAAATAAGATTATATAAAAATGAAAACTATAACTTTGTACTAGCTATATTTATTGAATACCGCAACATGCATTACTTGAACACTGTACCAACCATGATGCACATCTATCTTTGGCATTTCTACTGCAAATAGAATATTTACAGTTTGAAAGGATTGCCTAATAAAAAATTGTTTGTCTTCTTTTTCTCCTGCATAAGATTAGCAAGAAATTTATTATGAGGAAAACAAATTTCAAAATCCTAAAACTTTTAAGGAGAAACCAACAATACATACCTAAAGACTTCTTTAAGAGATGGGTCAAGTAGTTAAAACAACATTAGAGTCTGTACCAATGCGTGAAAACAATACACCTGCTGCTTCTCATTGCGGCAGCCAAAGACTTTGATTGTTCATGAATTTCTTGGTTCATATATTTGCCATAGTTTGGTTTGGTCAACCTCCGTGGATTATGCAAATTGCTCTGATGCGGTTAATAAGAGAACAATGTGCTCCCTTCCTAAGCAGCCATCACGCACCATCACTAGTAAGCATAGTTAATAATTCATGAACCTGAATAATAACATACATTAAACCTGAACGAGCTAAAATTGAAAATTCTAACATAAGTTCCTCAAAGAAAATCAAATCCATTTTCATAGTGGTTTTGCCTTTCTATTTAATTTCATATGCTGTTTTTATTTTCTTTTCATTTATCTTGATAACCAAACATAAATATTCATTTGAGATTTTTCAAAGTATACAGAAGGAATATTGACACAATTTCATTTTGCTTAGTTTTTCTAAACAAACGATTTAAAAATAGACAAAGAAGAAAATAGCAATAGAGAAATGCACAAGACTTGCACATCTTCACTAGTGAAGAAATTAAAGTCTGATTGAAAATAAAGTTAGCTGCTTCAACAACTTTTAAATTGACATACCTAGAGAGTCTTGTAGATATTAATTATGTAGGCAATAATGTGTCAATATCTCCCACCACACATTTGGCAATTTTGTGCTAGCAGAGGGCATCCACGAATCTGTAAATTCATAAATGAGAGAGGCAGGCCCTTCTTTGGAAAGGATTTGACCTTTGGACAATATTTTAGACTTAGTTGTTCTAAAAGAATTGAGGCTATGTATGACAGAGGAAAGGCATTATAGACTTGGAAAACTCCAATTGTCAAAATGTTAAGAGAGGTGGGAAGCTTGATTCCTATCTCCTTTGGTGGAAAAGGCACCACATCTGGACACCTACAACGTACTGAAAATAACAACCAAAATAATTAATTGTAAAATTCTTCAATAACCATCCCTTACAATTAATCCAAAGGTTGTTATTGAAGAAACTGGTTTGAGTAACCTTATTCAAACTAGGAAGTTAGCAAAACCCAAAGTAAAAACACACATTGACATTATTTTTTTTAATAAATTAAAAAAATTCAAGTAATAGACCTAAAAACATCTATATGAATAATAAAAAAAACCTCAACATGACTGTCCTAATGAATATAAGCTGAAGTATGGACCTCCACAGCATGAATTCCTAGATATTACCATCAAATATGCTAATTGCCATGCATCTTCCGGTCTTTTCAAAAAACAGAGCAAATAAGCATGCATATTGAAGTAAGGGGTAATAAAAATATTTAAAAAAATTGTAAATTACTGGTTCTATAAACAAAGATGCATCGGAACAATAAAGGGACAAAACAAAAGGTGGAAATTGCTAGAGCACAAGCATGTTGTTTTTGATAACTTTCTGCTCCTTTGCTGCTAGCAATTTACAACTGCCAATACTAATCAAATTGTTGTTTCACTTCATATGACAATTCTCCAAATTGGAACATATATAACGAATCTGAACCAAGCATCCTAGGTAGTGATAACAATAGCTGAACACTTTTTAACAACTGCATAGAAGCAGAGGGCCTTGCCACATTTTATGTGCAAGTATTCCTTTGCTGTGCATGAGGGACATCTCCTTTACTTATAAAATACCTTCTAAAATCTATTGCATAGTTATATGCTCTGCCATAAAGAAACAGGGATTGCTTTACAACCAATACTAGTTTCGGAGATCCTTTATTTCCTGGTCTAGCTTGAGAATGGCATACAAAACAATTGGCATGCATTTAAAAATTCTGTGTAGAGGAATAAACCAACTTGAGAATGTTTGCATGTCAAATATACAATGAATTATTGCCCTGAGTCTGGATTCACTACAAATTGTGCCAGTTCTGAAGGTCAGAGCTAGCATTTTGGTCATAGCAATTTTACTTGTATATCCCTAATATTACAATAACAAAAATGCAACATATTATTGTACGAAGATGAAAAGTTTTTTACCTTGCTTTATTGCTTTCCAACAATGATGAATAATTTTCTCAAGCATATCCAATGCAAATAGAATAACTATTGTTTCAAAACACTGACTAAAGAAAAGAAGTTTGTCTTCTCTGTAATCTGCATATGAAAAATATGAGGAAATAAATTTCAATACGAAACAGCACATATGAAAAAACTTGTTCAAGATAAAAGCCAATTAGCTTGATAATCTTATAGCTTGTACCAACGCCCATGAAAACAATATCCCTGACCCCGCTCATTGTAATTGTCAAAGACCCTGGCTTGCAACCTTAATTTCATTTACTAATTTGATCAATTTCCATGAATGAAGCACATTGCTCTTTCACGGCCTAGAAAAAGCACAGTGATCCACAGCCTGCAGAAATCATCACCCAATCAGCATAGTAACACGAATAAGTAGCCCACATTCATATTGTGATTATTATAGATAGAAAACCAGAAGATAAAATTAGCCAGAACACGAATAAGTGCAAATTAGAAAAGGGAGCTGCCATAGGACTGTCGGACCATGGCTTCAACACTGCTTGAATCACCAAGCTATTCCCGACTCGTTTGCACACTGCTGCAGCTGAGGTATGAGGAGTTCCAAATCGAGAATTTTTTACATTTCGTAAAGCTGCTTGTATCATAATCTAATCATAATCATTTTGTTAGCTAATTGGAAAATATTAATATAGCTGGATTTATTTGATAATGTAAGATTTGTTGTTATTCGCTTAATTGTTGCTGACTCTTATTGTTGATTTTGTGCAGAGTGGTATGAATGCTGCTTTGGGAAATATGACTGAAAATGACTAGCAGTGGCACGTATGTGGGCAATCATGGGTCAATGTTATCATCTATATATCCTCTTTGCAGTTTTGTTCTAGCAGAGGCAATCATCAGCCCTTGGTACAATCCCATTTGGTGACAACGATGCAATACTTGAGCAATTGCAGCGGCGGACATGCTCAAGTATGATATGTTCGGTTTCTTGCAATAGAAAGGGATTTAATTTTATCTGTGGTTGTCCACTGGGAGGATGTTCGGTTAAAGAAATTAAATGGCACAAATATATGAATTTATTGAATATTTGCAGCACCAAATGAATGCATAAAGCATATTTTCATGGCCGTTATTAGTTTATTTCCATTTAAATTAGAGTTGAAAATAATAAAATGATGAACTTAAATGAAACATACCATGCTTCAAAAACAATTTGCTGTTCTATGTCCTGACTGCTCCCCTGAAAAGAAGATAGGACATTCAATAGCCCCGTACCTTAATGCAATTCTTCACATATGTCAACATCAAAACTCACCTGATAATAATGGAAGGTATTGCAAAGAAAACGTTAAAGTGGTTGATATGGTATGCCAACACTTGCACCCAGATGAATAACAGTACATAATAAATTATAATTATAAACTGAAAACAATTATGTGTCTGTGATATATGCTCAGATTCATAAAATACATGTGCATTCTATTAGCATTGGCGTATGTAAATATTAATAGCATATATTGAGTAGAAACTTACCTATGGAACACTGCATCATGAACTCCAGGTTATGGCCGTTGTGCAAATTTATATGCATTTTCCTATCTTTTCTGAAATAAAAAATAATTAATATGTATACATAGGCATGCTAAGAACTTTCACTGATTAAATTTGAAATAATTCAAAGAAAATGGATGTTGAAACTAGGATACATCAAAACAAGAAAGGACAAGCAAATAAAGTTGAGAATTCAACAGCTACAATACCTGCAGATAAATGACAAACAAAAGGTTGAACGCTGAACAAGATTGACCCGCATGCACCAACTCCGCGTCACCTTTGGAAAACAGCAATGTCAAGTAGGTATGAAAATTTGCGGTATGGGACATATAGATCCTGTACCAAAGTATTGCTCGAAGCCTCAATGAAACAGGCAACGACATAAATCTATTTCAGGTACAAAATCTGCGCTACCAATTTGAATCTGAGGAACCACAACCACTAAGCAAGATCCATCAGAATGCACCAACTCTATATGCCCTCTCAAAAATGACAACACTATATGTCTGAACAAAGTTTCTGCATATCTCAGTGCTGCATCGCTGCAAGCAGTTAAGAATACTGTCAATGGTAAACACATTGATGTTTTACATAACTCTACATGGTTAAATTTATATAACTAAACTGAAATAAGCATGACAGGTCGCAACAACAATAGTAGAAAATATTTAATCAACTATTAATATAAGCAGAGCGGCATACTGCATTTTACATGTAAGTATTATTTTGCTATGCTTGAGAAACATCTCCTTTACTTCCAAAACACCCTCTAAATTTGTTAAATAGTCATATGGTCTGCCATTAAGTATGCGGGACTCATCAATAACCAGCAGTTTTGAAAATTTTCTTTTTTCCTAATTAAATTTAGTCGGTAAAGCATCATCTTGAGAGAAATTTATTTATAATAATAGAAAGAAATAATATAGGGAGCAAAGTTTTGAAAGATTCTTCATTATATTAGCTTAGCTTGAGAATACCCTCAACAGTATCTTTTAAGTTGGTCACAAGTAACAATAGCATTTACATTTCTTATTCTATGTAGAGCTAGAAACCAAAATAAGAATGCTTGGCAAGTCAAATACACAATCAATTACAGCCTCCAGGTTGGAATGGTTAAACCTCCGTTCTGATGTAAAATAGTTTTGTGCCCCCATATTCCTAAACAACCATCACACTACACTTGTAAGTATCGTTACGATTCCAGGATTTGAATAAAAATATAAATTAGAAATGAAGGAGCAAAGCTCAAAAAAAAACAATATAAGGTCATTAGAGAAATAAGCAAATTATTATAGTGGATTTGCCTTGAAATATTAATATAAATTATTTTGTAAATTAAAGTTACAAAATAAAGAAAACAAAATAGTGAAAACAACCAAAAATAAAGATTATACAATACTATGAAATTTTTATATAAGAATGACCATTCAAAGTTACAGAAAACTTTCAAAAGCACTTAAAAATTTTTATTCACACATTGAAACCACTAAATTTTAGTATTTTGTTGCCTACTATCACCACCTGACATCCATTCAGATATTCTTTGGTCTATCATAAATGAAAAGTTTTAGTCAACATCATCATACGTTTAGAGTCAGATAAATGTGAACTCATAGACAACTAATTTGTTTCACAAATTTTTCCTTTCCTCCTTTTCTTTCCATTCAATTTTTTTATTTTGTTAATTTCCTTTTGTTTTTCTTTATTTTGACGACCCAACACCAAGGCATGATTCATTTCAACATTTTAAATAATACAGAAAATAACTGATAATTGATATAAAATATAGAACAAATTTCAATGTCATTCTCATTTTCCTTAGTCTCAATAAATAAAAGATTCAAAAGGAGACCATGATGAAACGAACAATAAAGAAATGCACATAGCTTGTTCCAAGTCTTGACTGATTTAAAATAACTTCAGGGCTGATTGAATATAAAGTTAGTTACATTTATGACTTTTAAATTGACATACCTGGAGGATTATGAAATTGTCTTCGTCAATAATCATCTAATCTGGATTCTAGGTATGTAGGCGATCATGGGCCAATATCTACCTCTATCCTTTTGGCAATTCTGTTCTAGCAGAGGACAGCCACGAATCGATAATTTCAAAAGCGACAAAGGCAGACCTTTCTTTGGAAAGGATTTAAGCTTAGGACAATCAACGAGCTTTAGTTCTTCCAGCGAATTGAGACTTTGAATCACAGAGGAAAGGCATTTTAGATCTGCAAACTCTTTAATTATAAGGATGGTTAGGGAGGTGGGAAGCATGATTCCTGTCTCCTCTGGCGGAAAAGACACCAAATCTGGACATCCACGTATGTAGAATATTCTAAGTGAGCTGAGTTTGTGCAACCCCCATTTGAACAGGGGCTGGCAGATTTTGGGTGTATGATAAATAGCAAGTGATTCCAGGTTAATTGGAAAGCCATCCTCGGGCAAGGATTCCACGGCTGGACAATTCCGTATCATTACTTTTCGAAGAGAGGAGAGATTGTGCATGCACTTGGGTAGGCCCTTTAGCTTCTCACAGTCATCTATTGTAAGCTCTGTCAAGTTCGTGGAAGGCAACCCTCCTTCTGGAAAGCAAACAAGGCTTGAGCAATCCGATATTTTAATCTTCTGAAGACGGTGCAGTTGATGCATGCCATTGGGCAGAGCCTCTAGCTTCTTACAGTCATCTATTGTGAGCTCCGTCAGGTTTGTGGAAGGCAATCCTTCTTCTGGAAAGGAAACTAAGCTTGAGCAAACTGATATTTGAATCTTCTGAAGGTGGTGAAGTTGATGCATGTTGCTGGGCAGAGCCTTTAGTTTCTCACAGTTTGCTATACCAAGATTTTTCAAATTTGTGGAAGGAAGACCGCCAGCTGGAAAAGAGACAAGGCTTGAACAATATGATATTTTAATCTTTTGAAGATGCTCAAGGTGGTGCATGTTGTTGGGGAGTTCTTCTAGTTTATGACAACTGGTTATTCGGAGATTTGAAAAGCTGGTGTTAGGCAACCCTCCTACTGGAAAAGAAAGAAGGCTTGAGCAATGTGATATCGTAAGATCTCGAAGATGGTTGAGTTGGTGCATATTGTGAGGCAAGGCTTCTAGTTTACCGCAATACTCAATTTCAATGCACTCAAGTGTGGCAGGAAACTCACTTTTTGAAAATGAGGATTTGGTAGATGAGCATTCTGCGATACCAATTATTGAAGGCTGTAAACTCTTGTTCTCCTCTTGCATCAAAGTCTTTAATTCATGGCATCTATAAATCACCAACTTCTTTAGATTCGGAGGTAACTGATTTCTTGCAAGGTGCATAAGAGATTCACACTCACCAACATACAAACATTCAAGAGATGTACTTTCCATCCATGAGTCGGGAAGGCATTCCAATAAATTGCAAGATTTAATAGCAATGACTCTCAACTGGGAGGGTAGACTAGCCTCTGGAAAGAAAACCAGATCTGAGCAGTTTGAAATGCATATCCATCTTAGGAAACCAAGGTTGAGGAGCACTTGTGGAAGTGTCCTAAGGCAGACGTTGTCCAATACTAGATAGTGACATATGTAAGGCAATCCTCGCAACTGTAGCGCTTCTTCATTCTCTTCCAGCAGTTCCATAATAATTCGATGCGTTTTGTAGTGCCGATTGCAGAAGCTCAAGGCATCTTGCATTGACGCTATTCCACTGTACCAGAAAGATGTCGGCGCTTCATAACCAACAATCTCGACTCCTTCAACTTCTGATAGGCTTTGCATGAAACGTTTCATTAGCAAAGCCTGACCTTGATGAACGCCAGAAAAAATTATTGGATTTAGTGAGCCAAAGTCAACCTCAGTTCTCGGGTGCACCTCCTTGCATCCATCGATTTCAAATCTGCAGTCTTCTGGAAGACTTGCAATTGACACCAGCAATTCCTTACATTCACTAATGGCAAGCCTTTTCAATGAAGGAAAATGTTTTGGCAACCTTCCTTGCAGTTTGGGACAACTGACAATTGAAAGTTCTTGGAGGTGAGGGAACCGTTTAACTTCCTGACCATTTCCGTAAGAAATCCATTCTTCCCATTCTTGCATATCCTCTAAATGAAGAGCTTCTAGAGAAGGAAAAGGCCTTGAACTACCATTCCCATAGAACTCAGGACCTATCCTTTTTATACCATTCATAGAACAAACAAAAAGTGTCTTTAGTGAAGGAAGTTGCCCAACTGATGGCAAGGAAGTACAATTTATACAATCTTCGATTCTTAAGGACACTAGGTTTGAATAACAAGTATCTTCTAACCAAGAAGGCAGTGATATACCGCCAAAGCTACTGATAGTAAGTTGTTCAAGCTTTGTATTAGGTCGCAGCATCTTAAGCACTTGCATTTCCATGTCTATATTCACAAAATGATCGTTACTCCATTCCAAAACCAATTCTCTAATATTGCTCTTGGCGCATAAATCAGCTTCCTTGGCATCCACAACATCATGTACATTCTCCAACCCCCTAATTCTAAGTGCCCCCTGCAAATGTTTCAACAACTTTAAGGCTTTTAGCCCAGGCCCAGTATTGCAGCTCACAACAAAATCTGATAGTATTCTAAGACTAGTTAATTTACCCATATTGGAAGGCATTTCTTGCAACCCAGTCCAAGAAGCATTCAGATAACGCAGACTGATTAAATTCCCCACATCACACAATTTCCTTAACATATTACAACCTTCTAATTTAAGAGTCAACAAATTGTAAAGACTATTTATTGACTCCGGTAAACAACGAATTCTAGTGTTAGAAAGATCAATATGTCGTAGATGGTTTAAATCACCAATTGCACTTGGCAGCTCAATAATATCGCAATATCCATTCAAGGATAGAACTCTTAAGCAGCATAGTTTTGATAAAATGTTAAAAATTTCTAAGGTTATCAAACTATATCCACTAGAACATAATGGCAAAAATGTCCGTAAATGTTTAAACTCATTGATGCCCTTAAACTTTTTTATTCCATCTAACTTACCACAAACATAAGATAAATGACGAAGATTTTTGGAGATATCATTTTGCTTGTCACTCTCTATTCTATTTTCCATCTTAAGGAAAAAAAATGTTCCTGCAACCGACTGAGCAAGATCATTAATAAGATCATGCATGACATACCTTGAGGTGTTGTTGCTTGATTGTTGAAAAAATGATCTTGATTGTAGTTCCTGAAAATATTCGTCACCTAAATCCTCCATCTGTTTTTTGCTACTTGTTTGTTGCAGAAAACCTTGAGCCATCCATAATAATATTATCTCATCCTTTTTAAATTCATAATCCTTTGATAATAATGAACAATATGCAAAACACCGTTTCAAACGTGGAGAGAGATAGTAATAACTTAATTTTAGAGCAGGCATAATACCATCTGCACCTTGCGGTAAGTCCCAAATATTACTATATAACACGTGTTCCCAATGATCACCTTCAATATTATTTCGTAAGAGGCCTGCGAGAGTTTTCACAGCTAAAGGCAATCCATCGCATTTGCTCACTATCTTCTCACCAACTTCCTTCAAGTTTTGATGCTCGTCAAAATTTTCTCTACCCAAAGAATGATGAGTAAATATAGACAAACAATCATCATAGGGCAATTCCGTTACTTGACGAGCTGGAACAGTGCCAAAATTTGATGATGTGTTGTGACTTCGCGTCGTGATCACAATTTTACTTCCTGAAGACCTGGCTTCAAATGGGCGGAGAAGGCTTGTCCACATAAAATAATCATCAGTCCATATGTCATCTAGAACAATAAAGAATCTCCTTTTGAGAAGCTTCTCTTTCAATTTCACTTGTAGGTTGTTCAAATCACTATGGTCACCATCAATGTCAGTAGAAATTTGTTGCAGAATTGTTTTCGTTATTCTGATAACATTAAAATCATCAGAAACACAAACCCAAGCACTGAAATCAAAATGACTTTTGACTCTCGCATCATTGTAGACATTTTGAGCAAGAGTTGTCTTCCCCACTCCGCCAATCCCTACAATAGGAATAACAGGGATTCGGTCTTCACTGGTCTCATTCTTCAACAACAACTTAACTATTGCCTCTTGATCCTCTTTCCTACCATAAACATGAGTTTCAGGCAAACTTGTTGTTGGTAGTCTTTGGTCGGATCCTTTAACTTTGTTGGACCTCTCTTTTCGAATATCTAGCAACTGCAGCTCGTTTTTCCGCGCCACCATCTCTTCCAATCTCTCAGTGATCTCACTAATTTCAGATCCCATCTTCACATTGAATTTTAGAGACCGCGGGTTGAAATTAGTGCAGCAAGAAGGAATGAGCATCCGTGCCTTACTTGTGCTGGCTTGAGATTCATGAGACAACTTACTCTTCAAAGCTTCAGTTTCAAACTCATCCAATATGTCTTCCACGTCATAAGCCAAATTTTGAAGATCAACCAGCCATTCCTTCACAAAATGGTTGGTTATCTGCTTCTCCTCTGCGTCTTCAAGCACTGCATAAATGTTACTCAATTTGTTCTTCCACTTCTTGAGATCAGCTTCGATTTGCTCTCGGCCTGCAAAACTCAGCAGTTGAGATGAAACCAACTTATTCAACAGCAACTCGATAGAAGCAGTTAGAACTGCCTCACCAACGATATCCATGGTTTATTTGAACTGGAAATGAAGAAATGAGCTTTGAAAATTATCAACCAGAAATGAGAAAGTCTGCAAAAATTACAACTCGAAACGGAAAATCTGTAGAAATTTGAAATAGAAAAAAAGAAAAAGAAAATTTTTTGCTTTCAATGGGGAAAACAAACTAGAGAAAATAAACTAGAAATGGGATTTTTTTTTTTTTTTTGATGAAATAGAGAAAAGAAAATCCAAGAGAAAGTTAAACTGGGAAATGAAGAAATATAGATTCGAAAAGCAAATAGAAATTCGATGTGGACAATGACGAAGAGAAGAGAAAATCAGAAGAATTGAACTGAAGAAAATGAACTGGAAAAGGCAATTTTTTTTTTTAACGGTGAAAAAACAATAAAGAAGAGAAAAGAAAATCTAAGAGAGACTTAAACTGGGAAATGAACAGAAAATCAGAAGAGTTGAACTGGGAAGGTAGAAATGTAGATTTTTGTAAGGGAAATTGAAGCGATGAAAATTTGCAGAAATGAAGTAACTTCTTTTTCCCTTTTTTTTTTTTGAAGAATTTTATTTTGACCCCTATATTTTTAAAAACTTTCTCTTTTTTCAATATGAATCTGTTTATAATCTATATGATCCCTTATTTTTTTAAAAATTCATCAAATTAGTTCTTATATCATCATTTTGGTCCCTATATTTAATAGAAGAGAACTTCATTTTGGTCTCTATAGAATGATTAATTTGATGAATTTTTGAAAAGTAAAGGACCATACAGATTATAAACAGATTCGTATTTTAAAAAAAAAAATTTAAAAATATAGGGATCACAATGAAGTTTTTTTTTTTTTTTTTTTTTAAGTTCTCTTTTGTTTTCTATCTGAACCCCAATTTTTTTAATCAAGAAAGAATGTGGGAATATGATGACTCTCTTGACTCACAATGAAACTTCACGGTCTACACGGTATTTTGTCTCCCGCTGAAGGTGACGTAAAGCACAATAATGCAGCAAAAAGCAGCCCTCAATATTGACTCTTTGTCAGCTTGAGTCTTTTACCTGCATAATTTACTGTTAAGACTTCAAAAGAAGTGGTTAATTGACAGGATTCTTGAAATTGTTTTTTGTTACCAAAATCTTATTTGATTACAGGTATCTTAAAATTTTATTTTAAAGCAGAAATGAAGTTTAGGATTGTAATTGAAATATGAAACGCTGCTAATTATAGTTTTATTATTTCTTGATTTCCAATATTCTCAAACATGTTTTCAAATAAGTTATAAATTTTCTATTGAAGTAATTATTTCATTTATATTTAATCTTTTATATACAATACCAAATAAGTTCGTGTTAGGTTTCAATTTAAAAATTAGTAACAACAAAGCTTATAGAATTTTTTGTTTAATTATTATAATGAGGGCAAATTGTACAAACCTCTCTGAGGTTTAATAAAATTACATAAAAATGACAATATTTAAGGAACTCGTACTCACATTAACTAATGTTCCAAAACTAGACATAAATCTCTCCTCTAGTCAGATAACCATTAATTTAGAGTAACGATTAAGGTCATTTCTTGTATGGAGATGAAAATATCCTTAAACAATGACAAGTAATATAATATGTATTTTTAATTTAATTTATTAAAAAAAAAAAAAAAACTGATCTCCATGGGAGACCAAATCTATTTGGTGTCCCATGGAGACCTCATCTCCATCTCTAACGATGGAGATCGTCTCCATTGCTAGAGATGCACTAGTCTCCGGCGATAGAGACCGGAAGGACTATCTCCATTTTTTTTTTTTTTAATTTCATGAACTTTCAATTCTTTTTTTTTTATTTGGGTGTTATTGGTTAGATGAAAATGATGTAAATGATGATTTTGATGAAAACTGAGAGATAGATGATAAAGATGATGAAATGAAGATGAGGAAAATGTTGATGGAGGTAGAAGATGAAGATTTTTCTTTTAGGGTTAAAATATTATATTATTATTTTATTAATTAAAAATATTGTTTTTACTTAAAATATTTATTAATTGTGAATTGACTATTTCACCCTTCATTGTTTTGATTTAACAGTAATTGACTAATAGTTGATTGATGGCAAAGGAGTTTTATGTCGAATTTTTGAAACCTCAAGTAGTGCAAATGTGAGTGCAAATTCTTCAAATATCGTCATTTTTATGCAATTCATCAAATCTTAAGAATCGTTTTGCAAGTTATCCTTATAATAATTCTATAATTAAAAGGAGATGAGATTACTCGAACGCACAACATATAGGACATAAATTTGAGGAACATACCATTGGATAAAAACCTCTTATTATCATATTTATTTTTAAAACCATCATGGTTTTGAATATTTATTTTCTATTAATAAACATTTTCTATTTTTATTTATAATGTTGCTATTTCTATTTACTTTTTTTTTGAATAGAATAATCAATGTTTCCAAAAAAAAAAAAAGGTTATCTTAACAAATATTAAAAATATCTTAAAAAATAGTCTTTTTTTACCCAAAACCGAATAATTGTGTTTTTATTCTTAAAACTCTAAGGGCACCCTAGTAAAAATAATTTAAAAATTTAACAAATTTGGGGTCCAAAAATTAAAGGGCGTAGGGAATGGTAGATATTTGCACCCCCACAAAATTATATATGCATTCTTGTTGTATATTCACCCGATAGGATTTTTTTAATTTGTGTCATAGAGACTTTTATTTCATCAAAACAAACACTTGATCGAACATGAAGGATGCCAAAGGATGCCAAAAAAACAAGAGGTAGCTTCAACTTTTCTTCAAATATATATGTGTACATCGAACTTCACTAAAATCAAAACCATTAACTACCCATACATTATACTCTTCTTTAAGACAACTTAGAAAAAATTGGTATTTTGTTAATTGATTGACCAACAAGGCCTCGTGAGATTCTTGAAATCTTCCATGGAATCAATACACTCCAACCTTTCCCCTGTTAAGATTCAGCAACTTCAACTACTCAGTTGCCTTCTCCTTTGATATAGCAGCACAATCAAGCTGCAACACCAGCAACAGTTTCTGAAAAGCACCCACTTAAGTGCCTCACCCACTTGCATAACAATTACACAGATCTATTTCTTTGTCCTTTATAAACTTAAGAAAATCCACCATGCTTACAAGAGTTTGTCTTAGAAATTATCGCAAATATCTTAATTTGTGTTCTTCCATAGCTTTTAATTCTTCCCTACCATGGTGGAGGGGGCCTATAGAGACCATTCACAGAGTGCAACGACTTTCATTTGACATTCCAATTCTTTAAGGAACTCCATAAATACAAAACTCTTTAGATAAGAGATATGTTGATTATATGGCTCATATTCTTATATATATATATATATATATATATATATGGCTCATATATATATATATATGAAATATGTAGAGCTTGTTGATGGAGCAAAGGAGATGAGTTTGGGTTTATCAGTCCATCCCCTTCACTACATCAACTAGCCCATTAGAGGAATATAGATAAGTTGGGGGTGTGGAGACGTTACAATACGATATTTAATTTGTAAAGGTATTGCGGGATTAAAGTTTGATATAAATAACTATTGTAACTCTATTAAAAGTTTAGTAGAATTGTTCAGCTGTACAAGAATGAACATAGATACACTACCGAACCATTATAATTTATTGTATTATTTTTTTTCTTCATACCTTATTATTTATCTCTAAGTTGCTAAAAAAATAAAACGAAGTAGATATTAAATTAGAAATAGTAATAGAAAGGAAAACTATATAAATCAAAATATTTAATAGAAATAAAAAAGAGGTGAGCATCTCAACTTGGAGATATTCCTCCATGTCGGGGCCACATCCAACTTTCATTTAACATTCAAGGGATTTCTTGAATAGGCGCTCCCTGGTTAATATAAATGTACCACAGTGGTCTGCACTACATACGCCAGTGATTATGCTGAAAGGAGAATCTTCAAACATCTTGCTTTACTCCAACAGACCATTAAAATAGAGTTGATAAATAATGACAAATTGTAGTGACTATTAAAATGTGAGCCCATTATAATTCATGAGTAGTCATTTTACATATTGTAAAATGAAGGATAAATTACACAAATTTCTCAAAGTTTGGTAAAATTAGATAAAAATAATAATATTTTGATAACCCGTACTGACCTCTCCTAGGGTTTCAAAAACTCAATACAAACCTTATTTACTATTAGCCAACCGTAGTTAAATTCTAACAGTCAACGGTCAAAGATATAAAAAGACTAAAATACCCTTCAAGTCAAATTTAAAATTAACATTTTATTTTTTTATAAATTTAAAATTAATGTAATATATATTTTTAATTTGATTAAAAAACATAATTTTTAAAAAAATTAAATTAAATAATATATACTTATATATTTTTAATTTAATATGTCAAAAAATATTTTTAATTTAATTAAATAAATTAACCAAAAAAAAATATAAATAAATAAATAAAGGGTCTCCATGGAAGACCAAGGAACTCTTATAGACACTAAATTTTGGTCTCTAATGAGGGGGATTAGAAAATTGGTCTCCATCACCGAAGACCAGAACTAATAGTTTGGTCTCTGGTGGAAACTAGAACCTGGTCTCCTTGGGGACTAGGTTTCCAATGATTGAGACCATGGTTGGAGACAAGATAAAGATTGTGTATCAAGCAATAGAGAGTAGTTGGCTTCTATCGTTAGAAACCTAACCTCTACCTATAGAGACCTATTCTATTCTCCATCATCGAAGACTATATTTGGTCTCTGGCAATAGAGACTAGAAGGTCTTCATTATTGGAGATTAGTGGCGATGCCACATTCAATTTTTTGAAAAAAATTTGCTTAAACTTTAATTTTTTTTTTTTTTTATTTGGGAGATGTTTAGTTTGATATTAATGTTTAATTTGGGTGATATTGGTTTGATGAAAATCATAAAAATGATGATTGTAATGAATATATAGTATGAAATTGGAGATAAGAAAGATGATGAAAGGTAGAAGATGAAGAAATTTTTTTTAAATATCATACTTTTTTTAATTAAAATATTGATTAGTTGTGAATTGATGATTTTACCCTTCATAATTTTGATTTAAAGGTGATAGACTAATGATTAACTGATGATAGGTGAGGTTTATATTGAATTTTTATAACATTAGATAGTAAAAGTATGAGTTATTCAAATATTGTTATTTTGGTGTAATTTCATCAAAATTCAGGGATTTATACAATTTGCCTTCAAATGAAAACGCAAAAGTTTTCAAAACAAACAAACAAACAAACAAAAAAATAAAAAAAGAGAAAGCAAAAGCCCCTTGGACCCGAAATGGCGCACTTTACACGAGAATCGAGGAATGCAAGATGAGTCACAATGAAACTTCACAATCCACACGGTATTTGTCTCCCAACTCCCAATGAAGGTGACATAAAGGACAATAATGCAGCAAAAAAGGCAGTCCTCCAATATTGACTCTCTGTTACCTTCAGCCTTTAACATGCAAAGTTTATTGTTAAGATTTCGAATAAAGTGGTTGATTGACGGGATTTCAAAAGTTGTTTATTGTTGCCCAAGTCTTATTCGATTACATGTTGCTTAAAATTTTATTCTAAAACAGAAACGAGGTTTAAGATTATAATTAAAATATGAAATGCTGGTTCATTTCCTTGATTTCAAATATTTTCGAACATGTTTTTAAATCAGTTACAAATTTTCCATTGAAGTAATTATTTCATTTATTTGTATATACAATACCAAACAAATTCATGTCGGATTTCAATTTATAAAATAGTAACAACAAAGTTTATAGAATGTATTTTTTTTATTCAATATAATAATTTTGAGATTAAGAGAATACTAAATGACTTGGACACATATAGGGTGTAATTTTGAGGAAGATACCACTAGATTAACCTTTTATTATCCTACTTTTATTTTCAAAATCATCATTGTTTTGAATATCCATATTATATTAACAAACATTTTTTATTTATAATTATAATTTTTCTATTTCTATTGATTTTTTTTTAATAGAATAATGAATGTTTGAAAAAAAAAAAGGAAAGCAATGGTGAAAAAGAATAGAAATTATTAAACTTATCTTAAAAAATAATCTAAATTCAACAATTAATTATTTTTTCATACTTTATCCAATTAAATTCCATTTAACATTTCACATAAATGGAATATTACACGGAATTCGAATGGATTAAAAATTATTGAAATTTTATTTGGAGTACAAAATGATTATTTTAATTTTTTTCTTTATTTTAGCAAAAATAAATTTGTTCAGAAAAAATCAATTCAGATGAATGATGATAGGTGTTGGTAGATTTTGATAGGTCCAGTTATGACTTATGAGTAGATTAACTTCCCATGGTTGTAGTCTCTTTAAGTTAAAGGTGACGTAAAAGAATCGAAGGACAATAATGTAATGGAAAAGACGAAATGATGCGTTATCATTTCCGTGGTGAGATCAAATCATCATCTATGGTCAACTATTGGGTGCATGCAGATTTGCAATTTTAGTATTTGAAATTCTTTCTACAGCACTTCAAATCCTAAAATCATCATTTATATTTGGGCCATTAATTATAAAGTAACAAATTTTTTAGCTCCAAGGATTTACAGCTTAAGTTTTAACCTCTAAATTATTGGGCACCCTACTTAAAATAATTTAGATATTCAAGAAATTTGGGGCCCAAAAATGGAAGGGCGTAGGGAATGATGATATCTGCACCCCCACAAAATTATATATGTACTCTTCTTGCATATTCACCCACTAGAATTTTTTAACTCGTGTCATAGAGAGAAGGGGGAAGTGTTCAACCATTTAGCTTTTATTTCATCGAAACAAACACTGATTGGAACATCAAGGACGCCCAAAAAGACAAGATGTAGCTTCGACTTTTCTTCAAATGCATAAGAGTACATTGAACTTCACTAAAATCAAAACCATTAACCACCTATTATACTCTTCTTTAAGACAACTACAAAAAATTAGTAATATGTTAATTGATTGATCAAAAAGGCCTCTTGAGAAATCTTCCATGTAATCAACACCTACACAGCTACACTGCAACCTTCCCCTGTTAATATTTAGCAACTTTAACAACTCAGTTGCCTTCTCCCTTGATTTCTCAGCACTATCAACCTGCAACACCAGCAATCCCAATCAAGTATCTGAACTTTGGAGCTAATCCAAACCCTATCTGAACTTCAATCTCGATCTAAGTCCAAAGCTTCAAGTCACAATACGAAAGTTGGATGTCAAATCTCCACATCTTTCTTCATTTCTAATTCTAAAACCCGTTCAACTCTAAAGCTTCCGTCAACAATTCAAAAATCAAGTGTGTTTTAAATGTTGGGCAGTTAATCTTGAACGAACTAAGGCCAATTTAATTTTATTTTCAATTTTATTTATTTAATTATTTATTGTTTTTAAATTAGTCAATCAATATCATTGATAGAGAAATTTTTAAAATAATCAAGTGCTAATTATGCAATCTATAAACAAATCAAACATAAAAAATCATCTAGTTAATTTATTGGATTATATGTGTCACCTTGTAGATGAATGATTAGATTAATAAAGCGGTAAATCCAAGGGTACTTGGATGATCATGTTGATCATGTACCTGTCTTTCGATGTCCCATGCCAAATTTATCCTTTGTCGGAGATGGGATCTGCCATCCATGCCTTTGATTATCCTAGTGAAGTGAGATTTTCAAATAAGATAAAGAGTGAAGAAAGAGAGAATGGAGATTGTTTTCATAGAATTCATGGTTTTGGTCAAGTAGAAGAGTTGAAGTAAGCCTCTTATTCCAAAAACCAGATATAATGCTAACTATTCAACCAGTCATCACTTAATTACAAATTTCAATTAGACTAAACGGTACCAAATAGCATCAAAGAAATAATGTTATGTTTAACTAATACTAAAAAAATTGAAATTTACTTTTCTAACCGCTCTAAATGAAAAGACCTCAATACCCTTATTTAAAAAAAAAAAACTTATAATTTAGGGTTTTCTCTCTCTCTCACTTCCATTTCTACTGCCTCTCTCTCTCTACCAGTTCTCTCTCTCTATCAATTCTTTCTCTTGCACTTCTCCATTTTTCTTGTTGTCTCCTCACAGTTTCCTCCTCCATCATTGGAGGCCAATTGCACCTTTATATATATATATATATATATATATATTAATTTTTTTAGTTATGGTTCTAGGTTTTGGTTTTTGGGTTTCAAACCCAAAACCACTTGGTTTTTAGGTTAGAACCCCAAAACTATCTGGTTCTAAGTTTGAGTTTAACGGTGTCCCTGTTTTCATTTTTTTTTTTTTAGATATTGTTGTTAATGTTTTAGGAGAATGGATGATTAATGATGTTGAAGACAGTTGATGTTTTTTGGATATTGATGGATGTCTGTTGGATGATGTGTGAGAATGGATGAAATGGATGGTTGATGTTGTTGAACATCATTGATTTGAATTAGGATTCGATTTTAATGGATGAATGAATGAAATGAAGAATGGATGAATGTATCCTTGAATAAGAATCGCGTCCTCTTAGGATGTAACTTATTTGACCCACGCCTTTTTTGGTAGACTTGTGCTCTATAGAATCCGATTTGTGCACTTTTTTTGTGACTCGCACCATATGGATGGGTTACGGTGTCGATCAAAGTGTCACTCATGCCTTACGGGCGAGTCTTGTGCTCTATTAAGGCATGACCCAAGCTCAATGGGGAGGGTTTGGACACAACCTGTGCTTTATGGACTGGTCAAAACGTAGCCCACACTCTATTTTTAGTGCCGAAAATTTAAAATTTGCATTGGTTTTCTAAAATTTTAAAATAAAGGCAATTTTATCATTAAAAAATAAAAAAAATAAAAATGTGTTAGAAAATATTAGTTTAGTTTTTGGTGGTAGTAAAATATAACCTCAATTATTTAGTGCTAGAAGAAAAAAAAAACATTTCAATTACTATGATGATAATTTTTATACAATTTTTTTTATCATTTTTTTCTATATTTCGTGCCCTAATTAAATTTGTTAAGTAATGCATTTAAAAAATGATGCAAAGATGATTTAACAAATTTTTATTTCATCGTTGAATGAATTATGTAAACGTCACTTGAAAAAATTATTTAACAAATATTTTGGAATCTAAACATATTTATCATGCTATCCACAGCCTGACTATGAGTCAATAATCAAATCTGACAAGAAAGTGCAGCCCCTCCTAAATGGAGGTTAAGAGGTGGCCCACATACTTGTCTAATGTCGAAAAGAAAATTAAAGATTCAAAAAATAAAAAGTATATAATGAATAAAGTGGTGCCGGACAAGCAACAAGTGAAGAACATCAACAAAGAGACTTTAAAAAGACCGGCAAGGCTGCAAAATAAATTTTTATGTCAAAATAATAATAACAATAATAATAATATTATTATTATTATTTTAAAAAGTTAAAAAAAAAAAAAAAAAAAAACCCGATGGTTTGTTAAAGGTCCATCTTAGTGTGATAGCAAAGAAAATTGTAGAAGGAAAATCGAGGAAAAAGAAAACGCGGCTTGCCGAAAGGGATGTGTAGAAATTTCAAGATTTCTAGCAATGTGCATGTGGTTTTTAAAACACGGTCCGCAGGGTTGCCTTGTAAATCTATACAACTTGTTTTTGAGATTGAAAATTTTTATCTAAAATCCTGGTCACTTTTACGGAAAAAAAAAAAAAAAAAAAACTCATGAAGGGCTTTTTTTTTTTAAAAAAATAATAATAATAATATTACAAAAATAAAATGAATTTTTTAGAAAAACTAATTACAGTTCAAGCATTGATTGATGATGTTAAAAAAAAAAAAACTTATTTTATTTTTTCCAATGCTAATTTAAAAACTCATATTCTTTTAGTGCAATTTTGTGGAACTATTTCAACTTAAGAATTATTTAGAATCACAAGTGACAAGTAGATTTCAATTTAATTGCAACTCACAACCAAGCAGTCTTTTGGTTATCTCTTAGACAAAGGCTATGGACATTATGAAGATCATCACCTTTAAGAAATTTGAAGAGAAATAAAGAGAGAGTCTTAATTTGTGAAGTTTAGTGTTGGCCGAAGTGAAAATTTCATTGTGAGCGATCCAAGCAATATTGATATTAGTATGCTTGGAAAGGATTTAGCTTTACTATATAGGTACTTCCCCTATGTATCGACTTCATATGTTAATGAATAACACTCATCGTATCTCTAATTTTTATATTATTTTAAAACCATATATTTTAACATTTTATTATAAAACTACGAAAATAAAACAAATTATTGATCGTTACGCATCACTCATGCTTTACAAAGGATGGAGCTACGACTACTTATTAGCACTTGATGGAAACAATACATATTATAAGTTGGGATAAATTTAAAAAAAAATTAAGGTGTCAAACATTACTACAAATATATATCTAAAAAAAGTCATTCTAATTTTTTATTTTTATCAATGGACAATCTTGCTTCACGCTTTGTCCATTTTAAATCTTTTCCTTATTATAATCATGCAAACGAGAGCTTTCAATATAATTCACAAAAGTGATCATTGAACATTGCTCCACCTTTTTGTTCAATGAATTGCCACCAAACGTGGCAACATTGCTCCACTTTTTTCTTCAAACCTAGTTGCACCTTATAAGTTATAACCATCCCTCTTAAGGTTTTGAGTTCCAAGTCTATGTTCTAACAGAGACAACACATTGAGAGAGACAACAGTGAATGAAGATTGGTAAAGAAATGGTGGCAACCATGAGCGACATTTAACCAGCAATCGAAGAGTCGACAGCACTGAATGAGAGGTTTAGGGTTTGGTCAACGGGTGCCTTGCTCTTTGGTGAAATTAGGGTGCTTAATTCCTCTTTGTTGAAGTTTTAATTTCAACTCTTTTTTTTTTTTAATAAACCAAAAAATTAAAAAAAAAAAAAAAAAACAAAGCTCCACACTTAGGCATCGCAAATCTCGTGTTAAGCCACCAACCAATTAATACCAACGATTAAGTGGAAATTGAATCGATTGACGGGCACTAATGCATAGGCAGCTACTTTCATCGATTTACACAATATTGATTATAAAGACTTATGGTGTATTTACTTGTATGTAATTGGAATGACTTAAAAATTAAAATGGTATTGAATCAGATTTGCTTGAAATTGGATTGATGTATCATAATCAAAATAAATTATTTATTTCAATTACAAAAATCGTAATTGAAATTAATAATATATTTTTTTGAGATATTTACTTTAAATTGAAATTAGAATAGATTGTTTGAAAGTTACAAAAATGTCCTTAATTAAAAATATGTATTCCTTTAGCATTTTTTAAAGAAAATTATTATTATTATTATGTCATCAAGAAGTATGTATTTTTATATAATAATATTATCTTTGTTAATTAAACTATTTTAAAATAATAATAATTTATTTTTTACTAATAAGTTAATGTTATGTACTACAACATTGATAAATATAAATAAGTTTTTCTCATATTTTTTTATTTCTATTTGGTTTTTTTTTTTTTGTTTTTAAATAGGGATATAAAAGACCTTTTAATATTTAAAAAAGAAATAAGAATGTGAATCCTAATTGGGATGGGGGAATGGTCGTTTGATTTCAAAACTTCAAATTTGTATAGGACCTATATTTTTTATTTCCATTACAAATTAATTTAGAGAAAATAAATACCAATAATCATACTTATTCCCTAATCCTACAAATAAACATATTATTATTCTTTTGATTCTATTGTTGAATAGTCAACACTTGATGGTATCAATTAAAATTGCAACTGATTTTTTTTTTTTTTCTAAAAATATTTTTTATGGTAAGACAATGAAACGTGTTAGAATGTTGATATCATATAATCAGTGTTTTATTTTTTCAAAGCCTCTTAAATTTTTATTAGTATCTATAATAGTGTAATTTAATGATTTAAAATTTAGAAAACTTGAAAGTTTATAAATCACACAATGTCGAAATCGATTATTTTATAACCATGATACAAAACCCCCCACTGATTGTGTTTCTGACTAAAACTATCATAAACAACAAAAATTAATGTCAAATAACATACAATAAATAATAAATATATCACTAGTCCTTTTGTTGACACACAAAAACCAATATAAGTTAAAAAAGAGGTAGAAACCTACAGTCCAATGATGGAGCAAACAGCGGAGGTAGAAGCCTACAGTCCAACGATGGAGCAAACAGCTTGTATGAAAGTAAGTATAAGGATCATGGCAGCTGCAATGACAGAGATGGAGGCCCATGGAGTATTGAAATAGTTTTGCTTTAAGTTTGCCTTCCACCTGTGGCATGGAGATTTGCAATAGTCCTTTAGATCCTTAACAAGATCTGAATAGTAAAAATTACTATGCTTTATTCTAGCATCTCTACTAAATTCTCGAAAAAATGTTGACACTCCTTCACTATCCAAAATTCGGTTCTCAATTACTCCGATTTGAATTAATAATTCAACATCTTTTGAAGTGCTTAGTAGATGATTGAGAATCACATGATAATCATTAATATAATTAGTATCATAATGCAATGCCTCAAAAATTTGAAGATTTCTCAATAGATGTATTGTCATATTCCCTATTATCAATTTTGGAATTTCCAAAGTCCTTTTACTGAATCTTATGTCAAGCAGACTCCTGCGTAATACAAACTTAAACTTCATTCCAGCCTGGTGAAGTTCTGTTACACTAGGTGCAGCTTCAGAATCAGATTGTCTTTCAGTGTTATTGTGTTCTGGTGGTTGAAGATAAAGTCTTAGCAGATGAACAAAATATTTTGCTTTCCAAAAAAAAAATTCAAACAAAGTTTCATCTATGAAAATATAATTCCACATATAGTTGAAGAAAAACCGAGTAAACTGACTCAGAGAATACCCCTCATAACCCTCAGGCAATGTAAGATTTGCTAACCTAAACAAATCCACAAGGACGAAAAGTGGAAGTTGATTTTCCAATAGCATAATGTCAAGGACTATGTCCTTTATCATTCCATGTCTTGTAAATATACGATCCACACTATTAAATTGAAGGATGTTCCTTAGTAAAATCTCAATAAGAAACACGGCATCCAATAAAATCATTTCCACAAATTCTTCACTTCCAAAATTGATGGTTTCAGCAAAACAATTGCGCAAATCAATTTCTTTGCCTTTTATAAACTTAAGAAAATCCACCATGCTTACATGAATTCGTCCTAGAAATTGTTGCAAATATCTTAGTTTGTGTTCTTCCAAACCTTTCATTCTTCCCTACCATGGTGGAGGGGGCCTATAGAGACTATCCTCGGAGTGTAATGATGTTCATTTGACATTCTAATTTTTGGAGGAACTAGGTAAATGCAACACTCTTCAGACAAGGGATGCAAGGTTTCAAACTTACCTCTCAAAGAATTTGCAAGCTTCTCAAAATCAATAGACACGTGTAAAGAAGTAACGATTTAGAGAAGAACAGAGAAAATAGATGCAGAGCTTTTATTATACTTTTACTGGAAAATGTTTTGTTTCAGCTCTTACCATCACAATACAATCGAATGTATTTATATATATGAATAAATGGAGATAGTGACTTGTAACTAACTGCAGATGTGCTGGCAGCAATAGAACCAATCTTAGAATGCAAGGTGGACCAATCAGAAGCTGACAGGAAAGCAAAGGAGAGTAGGAAAGATGACTTCAGAAACCACCTAAGTCATTCTTTATTTCTTCACACTGTTATCTTCAACATTCCCCCGCAAACTGATACTGGAGTTTTCCTGAATCAGTTTGTCTTTCAATTTTGCAAAACGTACATTAGGCAGTGGCTTTGTAAAGATATCAGCAATCTGTTCTTCAGATGGAACATATCGAACATCAAGAGTATTAGCTGCAACATGATCCCTGATGAAGTGTATATCAAGCTCTATATGTTTGGAACAAGAATGTAGCACAGGGTTGTGAGCAAGTGATGTTGCACTTGTGTTATCACACCAAATTACAGGTATTCTAGCAATTGCTAATTTCAGTTCAGATAAAAGGGCAAGAACCCAAAGAACCTCTGAAGTTGCTTGAGCGAGTGCCCGGTATTCTGCCTCAGTGCTTGAACAAGCCACTACCCTTTGTTTCTTTGCACTCCAAGCAACTAGATTATTGCCTAGAAACAAACACACTCCAGAAGTAGACTTCCTATTATCAATGCAACTTCCCCAATCCGCATCAGCAAAACACACAAGCTGAAGTTGAGATGAAGGACTAAAGAACAAACCACAAGTTAGTGTGCCTTTAATATAGCGTAGAACACGTTTACAAGCCATCCAATGAGCTGTTGTGGGGAAAACCAGATACTGACTCAACTTGTTGACTGCAAAAGCAATGTCTAGCCTGGAAATGGTCAGATATTGTAAAGCTCCAACTGTGCGTCTGTATAATGAAGGATCTGAAAACGGTTCACCTATTACTTTGGACAATTTAGCACCATAGACCATTGGTGTAGGACATGCTTTGGAGTGTAGCATATTAGTTTTTATTAAGAGATCTATGGCATACTTAGTTTGTGACAAATGTAGTCCAGATGTGGTTCTGTCAACCTCAAAACCAAGGAAGTAGCTAAGTTGTCCTAATGTTTTGAGAGCAAAAACAGATTGCAGCTGTGCAATAACTTGTTGAATAAGAGCAGAATGAGAACCAGTAACAAGGATGTCATCGACATAGACCAGTACCAGAACCATACCTTCTGTGGTGTGTTGAAAGAAAAGAGAACTATCAGCTCGAGAGTTAAGTAGCCCCCATTGCAACAAAGCTGTTTGCAGCTTATCATACCATGCACGAGGTGCCTGCTTTAAGCCATAGAGAGACTTTTGCAACTTGCAAACATGATTGGAAAGCTGAAGATGAGTAAACCCTTCTGGTTGCTCCATAAAGATAGTCTCTTGCAAGTCTCCATTCAGAAAAGCATTATTGATATCAAGTTGTTCAATTTCCCATTTGAACGACACTACAAGACTAAGCACTATCCTTATTGTGGATGCTTTAACAACTGGACTAAACGTGTCAAAATAATCTAGCCCACCAGTTTGATGAAAACCCTTTGCAACCGGCCTTGCCTTATACCTCTGCACACTGCCATCAGCATGATACTTCACTCTAAAAATCCACTTGTTACCTATCACATTCATATGTGGCTGGTGGGGAACTAAGGTCCAGGTGTTGTTTTGCATAAGAGCCTAGTATTCCGCATCCATAGCAGATTTCCACTTTAGATTGGACAAGGCTTCCTTAACTGTGTTAGGTTCAAGAGAACAAGGTTCGATCGCGGTCTCATTAACAAACACAGAAGGAAGTTTAGCTTTACTTCGAGTCAGCATAGGATGTTGAGATGGTTCAGGAGGTTTAGTAGTAGGTATGTTGATGGAAAAGGGAATTGCAGGGTCTGATGTGTTGAGTTTTAAATTGATGGGAGTAGAAGTTAGGATGGGCTCAGAGGCAGTAGTAGAAGAAGAACTAATGCTGCATGATTGAGGATCATTATTTGAGAGCTTATCACTTGCTGGTGGTGTGTATAGGAAGTGCACTGGCAAACTTGGAACAACAGATTCAGTGGACTTAGATGATGAAGAAAATAGAGATGAATAAGGGAACTCACTTTCATTGAAAATAACATCCCTAGACACATAAACCCGACCAGATGGATGAAGACACTTATAGCCCTTTTGCTGCAAGCAGTAACCTATGAAAACACACTTGGTTGAATGAAAGTTAAATTTGGTTTTGCTATAAGGTCTTAGAAGAGGATAACATGAACAACCAAACACCTTTAAATCATGATAGTGAGGTTTATGATGATAGACAACCTCATAAGGAGATTTGAGTTTGAGAATAGGAGTGGGGAGTCTGTTAATCAAATGAACAGCAGTAGTAAAGGCTTCCCACCAAAACTGAAGTGGCATATTGGCTTGAGAAAGCAAGGTGAGGCCAGTTTCTACAATATGCCTATGTTTTCGCTCAGCTAAACCATTTTGCTGATGAGAATGAGCACAAGAAGAACGAAACTGCAAACCTGTACCAGCAAAATGTTTTTGAAGAACTTGAAACTCTCCCCCAAGATCACTTTGAAGACACTTAAGCTTAGTATTGAACATAAGCTCGGCTGTATTTTTGAATAAGGAAAAGACATCTTTGACTTGAGACTTTGTTTTAAGGGGAAAAATCCATGTAAACCTTGTGAAATGATCAAGAAAATGAACATAGTAACGAAAGCCATGAGAAGATATTACAGGGGCTGGCCCCCAAACATTTGCACACACTAGATCAAGGGGAGCAAATGTTTTGGTTAATGAAGTAGAATAAGGTAATTGATGGGCTTTGCCACATTGACAAGCATCACAAAAATAGGTGGACTGTGATGATACTGGTACTTTTAGGTGTTTAAGAATTTGATACATTACTTTGAAGTGAGGATGACCAAGTTTGAGATGCCACAAATATGCTTGATCAGTTTTGGAAAGAGTATTATCTGAAAACGCAACATTGGCACAATGGGATCTTTTATTTATTGAAACAATGTTGTTACAAGGAGACTTCAAACTTGCTGCTAACTCTGTCTTATTCTCATATATACAATCAAATGAACCATTATATGTACAAGAAGGGTTCAGTGTAGTTGAGTTAGCAGTAGACTCGGAATAACAGGACTTCTTGTTGACAATTGAATTTGAAGGAATGACAACATCATCTAAACAACAGTTGAAACTAGAAAGAATGACTTGTGAACTAGCACCAGCAGATAAACCTTTGAGTTGTTTATGTCTGAGAGATGGCAGCTCAAGATGGTACAATCCATCTTTCTGCATTCCTTGAAAAAGAATCTGCTTCGTAGTTTGATCCTTAATCATGCAACAATTAGCATTAAACTCTACTATTGCATTGTTGTCTTTGGTAAACTGAGAAATACTAAGCAGGTTTCTAGTAATACTTGGAACATGTAATATATGTTTGAGATAAAGTGATTTTGTGGGTTGTGTGTGGGTGGGAATTAAGGAGTAGCCAATATGAGAGATAGGTAACTTACTGTCATTGTTGACTGACCACAGCTCTGATACCATGTAAAGAAGTAACGATTTAGAGAAGAACAGAGAAAATAGATGCAGAGCTTTTATTATACTTTTACTGGAAAATGTTTTGTTTCAGCTCTTACCATCACAATACAATCGAATGTATTTATATATATGAATAGATGGAGATAGTGACTTGTAACTAACTGCAGATGTGCTGGCAGCAATAGAACCAATCTTAGAATGCAAGGTGGACCAATCAGAAGCTGACAGGAAAGCAAAGGAGAGTAGGAAAGATGACTTCAGAAACCACCTGAGTCATTCTTTATTTCTTCACACTGTTATCTTCAACAACATGATCGTTTGCAAGCTTCTCAAAATCAATAGACACATGATCATTGCTTCTATCCATCTTGTTGCTTGCTTACTGCACAATAGGAACATAACATCCATCTGAAAATATTGACTCCAAAATATGTAAAACAATATTAGAAACAATCATCAACATAAACAAATGAGAAACCTTTTGTGTTGAAAGTTAAATTATTTACACAAATATTATAAAAAAGAATCAAGAAGAAAAAGAAAAACTCGAAGTAGAAGGTAAGAAACTTACTTTGCTCCGCCCTGTACGTAGAAGGCAATAGAAAGTTGAGACTGAGATGGAATTGAAAGTTGAAGGACTTCTGTCACCACAAGTACGGTGAGATCTGGCAAAAGTTGCTAAAAAAATAAAATGAGGTAGATACTAGATTAGAAATGTTAATTAATAGAAAGGAAAACTACATAAATATATATATATATATATATTAAAGAAATAATATAGAGGTGGGCACCTCAACTTGTTGGAGATTTCCTTCATGTCAGGGTCACATGTAACTTTCATTTAAGGTTCAAATTTGGGATTTCTTAAATAGGCCCTCCCTAATTAACATAGACTGTACTACAGTGATCTGCATTGCATGCGTCAGTTATGATGCTGATAGGAGAATCTTTAAAGTAAGTAAAGTGATTATTACAATGTGAGCGCATCATAATTCATAAGAAGTCATTTTTTATATTATAAAATGAAAAAGCTAAACTCCGGATTGGTGGACCCGAAATGGATTACTTTCCACGAGAATTGAGGAATGTATGAAGACTTAATGTGTAGCCAGTTGGGCTTTTGCTTTTTAAATGAACAAGTATGGAATACTAAGTATGGAGTGCATATATCTTTAAAAAAGAAAAAGAAAAAAGGCATGCGGTACATATATTGGGGAATTCTTTTTTTTATATGGCATTAACACATGATTTTAATTTAAAATTGTAACTCTAAAAGTGACTTTCACTTCTATCCATCAATTTTCACTTAATTCAGTGTTTGAATTCATCTTGAATTCATTAATTTTTTTTCACTCTTTGATGGAGTGAAAAATGAATGGATGAATATTGAAATCATTTTTTTTTTTAATTCAAAATTTTTAGGTTAGTTTAGCCTAACCCTTTAAATATTTATGCTTTTGTAAAATGATACTAGAAAACTCGAGTGAGTTATAATACCACCATTCATCTTTAGAAAAAATTCGATGACAAAAAATAGGTGCATTCCATCAAATTTCAAAAGAAGATAATTGAACCACGAAATATCGGTTTGCAAAAAGATAAATGGATTATTGTTCCATACTTGACGTGTTCTATCATTTGCATGGCGAAACTTGAGGTTCTTTCCCATGCCTTGGCCTACATATATATATATATCTCAGAAGCACCCATGTGATTGCTGATGATGCCATGACTTTTACAAATTGATTATTGTTCCATACTTGTGGTGCATGCTTAACAACCTGAATTTGAATCGATAAATGATTATACCATCATTAGAAATATGTTTAAGTCTCATGAAAATATGAATTAATCAAATAAACTGACCGATCAGACTTTAATAATGTAAGCTTTTGCCTTAAAGTTTGCAAAGTAAGAAACTAACTCTAAAATTAATCCAACATTATATTTGTCTTTAATTCAAATGCGTCATTTAACCATCTGTACAGTGGCGAAGGAGTACTTGAATGAGTTTCCAATCATAACTCTTGAAATTCTACTTCATTTAACCTAAATGATCCTTACTATTGGAATACCGCTGTTTTCAATTTTAAAATAATTAGAATTAAATATCTTCAATTTCAAAAAAAGAAAGAACTTTATATGACCAACTCTAGAAGATGAAATCAAATTATTATTATTTTCTATAATTTAACCTAACAACATACAAAATTTTCTTAAATGTTACCTTTAGTTTGCAATTTCCTTTTCTAAATTGATTATGCAGCATTAGAAATATATTCCCAAATCGATTTTTGAGAGTACAGGTGCTTCAATCACGTCAAGAAAGTCAAGTGATCTTTGACAACAAACTGGTAGTAACATTGGAGTACAATTAAATGTTGGATAATGCAACATTAAGATTAAGCGAAGTATTACTTAGCAATTGCAATGATTAAAAGAATACCTAGTTAAAAGAGGGGGGTTTCTCTTGCATTGCTTGTCTCTATTTCGCCCATTATCCTCATAAATTCCGTGCATTGGAAATAACAATAAAAGAAAAAATACACGCCCACATTTTTATCGAAATAAATAAAACAAACCAAGTAACAAGTTTATCAGTATTTATATAAAAAAAATTAGAAACTTGAATATGAATGCCCTAATTCAAAGTAATCTCCACATTATATTGCAATAAATTGCCCAAGGATTATTAAAGACTCACCTATCAAACACAACAACATGAAAATATTTCACTACTAGTCAAGATGCAAATTTATATGCATCTTTTTGTCCGTTCAGAATAAAACGGAGAAAATATATATACATCAGACACTGGAAGCAAAAAAGGATTGAAAAAGTAAAACGAGTAAACTGCATGCCACAAATAAGATCAAGAAGGTCTAGTAGGTGCCAGCATCCCTATGCCTCCCACCATGTGTGGCATGGATTTAACAACCATCCGTCAAATCTAAATATATATAATATAATAATAATAATCATAATAATCATAATAATAACAACAATTCTCTCATTACTATGTGTGGATTGATCTTTCCCTCTCGTGTGAGTTTTCCCCCTATCTTCGTGTGGGTGGATTCCTCCCAATTGGAAGCAATCTCCTAGGTTGTGTCACCAGTGTCCGATCTTGATTAATCCTCACAGTCCTCTATGTTCATCTCAATTATAGTTCTCGTACTTAAAAAATAAAAAAATAAAAAAGAGATCAAGAAAGAACATATAAACAAAATTAAGAAGTCAGCAGTTCCAATACTTGTTGAGGAACCCCAAACGAAAGGTTGAGGAACACAAACTTTGCATCCTCTCTTAAATACAACAACATTCATCAAAACACACCAACGCCACATCCTTCTTGAATGTGGCAGAATACAAGCACAATGTTCTTGAGCAACTTAGTGCTGCCTCCTTTTCACTAGCAATTTACAACTGTCAATAGCAAAAGAAGTGTTGTCTCACATGACAACTCTTTGAGCTGGAACATATAATATTTATCTGAAGCAAATAATTTGGACGCTTTTCATCAATTAGCTTTAACTTTCAAAATATTTTTACCTAAGTATTTGGTTGCTGCGCATAAGAGACATCTCTTTCACTTCTCAAACAGCATCTAAATTCTGTTGAATAGTTATATGCTCTGTAAGCCATGACGGCTCAACAACCAATGATAGCAAGCTACAATAAGCATTTAAAATCCAAATTCTGTGTAGAGGAACAAGCCAACTTAATGTTTGTCATGTCAAATAAACAATCAATAAGATTGTTTGAAGATGAATAATTTACCTTGATATAATTTCAACTTGCAGTTTACTAGCAACCATGATGGACAATTTGCCAAAGAACATCTATACAAGTAGAGAGCTAACAGTTCCAAAACACAATTAATGTTGAAATTAACATGTTATGCGTTTTGTTACTGCTGGATTTAACTTGTGTTAGTTTAACTAACTAATGTTAAGTTTAGTTCACTAGGGTTACATTTTGTATAGATAGAATTAAGATACTTGAAATGAGAACTGGTCTGAAGTTTTTTTGTATGTGACAGAGAGACAGAGAGAAAGAAAAGAGATTCAGATTAGGGGTGAAGAGCTGAAAACAACTCTGCTGCCCTGTTTTAAACAAAAAGTCAGCACTGTTTTTAGCTTAAAATTATAACTTTTGTGTGTCCTTTTGGGTGCCAAAACAGACATCCAACAATTAAAATGGTTTGAATTCTATGTATTCTGCATAAGATAAAGAAAGTTATCAGGAAAATAAATTTCAACATATTAGAATTTTAATACCAAGTAACAGTGCACATAAGAAAACGTGATCACGATACTGGTTAAGTAGATCAAAATAGCATTACAGCTTGTACCATGTCATTGAAAACCGTCTGCCTGCTCCTGCTCATTTCGTTGTCAGAGATTCTGACTTCCTGTGAATTTTTTTGTTGCCCATAAATTCGCTAACTGGTTTGGTCAACTTCCATGATTGATGTACATCGGCCTTATGCAGACTAGAAAGAGCACATTGCAGCAATCATCACACAATGCGCATAGTTTAAAATTTCGCAAATACAATGTTGTCATGACTTGGTGAGAGTAGAGAAGTAGCCTGCATTCACATTGTGGTTGTTACAGCAATATAGATACAGAATCTGAAGATAAATCTGAACAGAATATGGATAACAGAAAATTAGAAAAACTACAATAAGTTCACATGTATACAAATTAATTGAATATTTGCAGCACAAATGAAATTCATATGCATATTTTTATTGCAATTAGTAGCTTTTTTTCAGAAAATTTTTTTGTTGAGAACAATGACTTGATGAACCTTAGATAAATGAAACATACTGTACATGCTCCTAACACGATGGGCTGATCTATGTACTTGACTAGGCTGCTCCCCTGAAAAGAAGATGAGACATTCGATAGCTCAAAAGATGTTAATTGTATCCTTTCATGCAATTCCTTTGGTATTTCAACGTCAAAATTCACCTAATAATAATGAAAGGCAGTGTGAAGTAAACACCAAAGTGCTTGATATGGTATGCCAACATCTACACCTAAATGAATAACTGTATATATAATAAACCATAATAGTGAATTGAAGACAACTATATGTGCTTGTGATATATGATAGGATCCACAAAGTACATTCTATTAGTGTTAGCATATGTAAATATTAATAGCATGAATTGCACAAAGATTAGAAAATTAACTATGGAACACTAGACCATGAACCCCAGGTTATTGCACTAGCTACTAGCTATCATGCAAATTTACAAGCATTTTCCTATCTTCTCTGAAATAAAATAGAACTAAAATATATACAGAGGCACACCTAGAACTGTCACCGATTAAATTTGAAGTAATTCAAATAAATATGAATATAATAATTCAACATGGTATAAAAAGTTATGAGTGCAAAAGTGGGTCAAAAATAAAGGTATTTATTAAATTCACGGTTCTTTAATAACTTTATTATTATTATTATTTATTCTTTTAAGATAAAGTTGTCCTCATAAAATGAGAAAAAGTGTTAGCTATTCACAAGAAACTCTCCCAATTCATCAATTATTGAGAATAAACTATGTGAGACTTAGGCACAATATTTATTTTGCATTAATTTTATCCAAAATTCATGTTAACTTAATCATAGAGCAATTAGAAAATGGATAGGATACTCTGAATTCAGGGATGATATAAAAGATCGAAGGTGACGGACGACAACAAACAACTTCCATTAGATCTGATGGAGGTCACTCAACCTCCATCAATGGAGTTGGTGACCTCCATTTCAAATGGATCTTGCACAACCTTCATCAAAGATTAGATGGAGGCTGTGACCTCAATTAGATGCTTCATAATCGGTAAAAAGTTCATTGACATCAAAGTTATATATTTATTTTTATAATTCTTATGTTTTTCATTTTTAATTTGAAAAAATAGTAATAATATAGAGACATGTTGATTTACTGTCATTTTCGTGAGTGAAAACTTAAAAACAATTATGGATACCTATATATATATATATATATATATTTGAAATAGGATACTGGAAACTTAAATTCTCTTTCTTATAAGCCATTTTGATAGTTTTATCTTGTTTTAAAAGTATAAGAATATAATAATTCACCATGGTACAAGGACGGGATAAGAGCAAAAATTGGTAAAAACTAAGGGTACTCATTAAATTTATGGGAACTTTCATTTTAGTTCCTGAGGTTTTGAAAATTTTCAAAATTTTAAAGCTTTTATAGAAATAGCTCTTTTCATCCTTAACATTTTCAAAATTCTTCAAAAATGTTCCAACCATTAGTCAACTGATGGTCAATGGTGATTTTAGCCCATTTTTAGCAATTTAAATTTAGAAATATTTTAGATAATTTAACTTATAAATTCATAATTTTATTATAATAATCTGGTAATTTACGTGAAATTAACAACCATCAATGATAAAAATATTTTTTTTATGTATTCTATTGATGTTGATCATTAATTGATTGATGATTTTAAACATTTTTTAAGAATTTTTGAAAAGTTATGAATGCAAAGCACTGTTTTTAAAAAAACTTTAAAATCCTAATATTTTTCGAAACCTTAGAAACTAAAATGAAGTTTTTCCTTAAATGTACTGCTCTTCAATGCTTTTACCTCTTCTAAACAAAATTTCGGCTCTTTAAATCTTAAAAGGGCAAATTGCACAAACCTCTCTGAGGTTTGACAAAATTGCATAATATAACAATGTTTGGATAATTCGCACCTTCATTACCTGAAATTTCAAAAACTCAATATAAACTTCCCCCACCATCAGTCAACCATTAGTCAACCATCGTTAAATTAAAATTTCGGAGGGTAAAATGATCAATTCATAGATAATAAATATTTTAATTAAAAACAATATTTTATTACTAAAATAATAATACAATATTAAAAAAAAAAAAAAAAAATCTTCATCATCTTCTTCATCTCCAATTTCATCTTCTACATTCATCAAAATTATCATCTCCATCATTTTCATCAAATCAACATTACTCAAATTAAACATCATCATCAAACCAAACAATTTTTTTTTTTTAAAAAAGATAATTGGAGATGGCATCGCCAATTGCAATCAGTCTCTACCGTCAGAGACTGATCTCCGACAATGGAGACCATTTGGTCTCCATTGCCGGAGACCAATGTTGGTCTCTAGTGATACTTGTCGACAATGGAGACGATTCTCCATCGCGTCTCTAGTGTCTAGACCAGAACTACTAGTCTCCAGCGATGGAGACCAGTTTTCTGGTCTTCCTCACTAAAGACCAGAATGGTCTCGATGGGAGGTCTTTGCTCTCCCATGGAGATCAATTTTTTTTTTAATTTTATTTTTTGTTTTTTAATTAGCTTAAAAATATTTTTTTGACATATTAAATTAAAAATATATAAACATATATTATATTAATTGTTAATTATTTTGTTTTTAAATTAAATTAAAAATATATTATATTAATTTTGTATTTATAAAAAATAAAATGTTGAGTTTAAATTTGACTTGAATGGTAATTTAGTCTTTTTGTATCTTTGACCATTGACCGTGAGAATATCACCACAGTTTACTATCAGTAGGGAAGGTTTATATTGAGTTTTTGGAACCTCAAGAGAGATCAGTACGAGTTACTCAAATATCATAATTTTTGTGCAGTTTCGTCAAACCTCAGGAGAGGTTTGTGCAATTTACCCATTTTAAAAAGGGTACAATTGTCAAGTGCCAACTATTCAATCTTCTAAAAGCAGTTCAAAGTCAGCATCTCATTCGAAGTTTTAGGTGCAACGCTGACACAACCACAAATCAAGCTAGGCATTTGGGAAATAAGATAGCTTCATTAATTTTGTTTTTGAGAAAGTTGAAGAAGTGCATACATGTATCGATTCAAATGAATGGAACTCAATATTATGCAGATCATTGAAACTGGAACTTAGTATAACATACACCAAAATTTAATAACAGTATAAATGTTGAAAATGTACTGATCTTACTTATTTAAGATCGTATAAATATTTAGTTCTTTTTTTTTTTTTTTTTTAAAGTCTTGTAAAATGTATGTACACAATGAAAAAGTAATACTAATCATCCTATTTTATATTCTTGCATCTCAACGTGTAGTATAACAATTAGTTACCGAATGTATATTGATGACAATTTATCACACTTAATAACATGTCATGACTCATGACATGAGTTCAATCACCATAAAATAAATTAAATGTACTTAGGATATAAAGGTGGGATGTACACAATTACTTATTTATAAAAATTACAGTTTTGCTAAACATTCTACAATTATGTGATAGTTGATAAATGAATACACATGAATGATAATTTATTTCATTTGTAATATATATCCATTTATCAATTATCACATGATTTGTTAGAACACAAGTTATAAGGTAAAAGGTCTAATATTACTGAAAAAATTATAATGTGTGAAAATTACTGCAATGCCCTTAATTTATAGAAATAGATAAATTTTGGCAGCTGGAATAAAATAACCAAACTTTGCTCATCAGTACCACAACCACTAACAAGACTTAAATCCATTACAGGAACAAAATTTGCTCCACCAATTTGAATATGAAGGACTATCAAAACACATCAACTCTACATCCCCTCTCAAACATCATATCTCACTGCTACGTCGCTGCTAGCAATTAAGAACTATCAATTATTGCAAAGAATGTTTTACATGACAAAACTATTGTGTGCTTGAACATATATAACTAAACTGAAGCAAGCATCATAGGATGCAACAACAATAATTGGAAACTTTTCATCAGCTGTTAATTTAACTAGATCCTCTAGATTTATTGAATTGTTACATACTATGCCATAAAGAAGTCGAGACTGCTCAATAACCAATAGTTTTGGAAGATCCTTCTTGGATTAGCTTGAGAATTATTGTCAACACTTCCATACAAGTTGGTCACAAGCAAGAATATGCATGTGAAATCCTGATTCTGTGTAGGGCAAGGAGCAAAAATAAGAATGCTTTACAAGTGCAGTACACAATCAATTATAACCTCCAGTCTCAATCTTCTGCAAATTGTGCCAACTCTAAAAGCTAAAGCTAGAATTGTTATCATAACGATTTAAATTCTGTATAAAACCTAATATTACAATAAAAACAATAATTTCACAATCATGAGAATACAAAATACTACAAGTAAGATTTTTGTTTTCTTGAAAGGTGAGGCTGACAGGAATTAGTAGGTGTACTAGGACATCCCAACTAGACTGGCACCTCCTTAGCACCCTCATCATCTACTCATCCCTACCATAATATTAGGAAAAATAAAAGAAAATGATACAAAATGTTCAAAAAATAAACAAGAAAACAAAAATCAACAAAACTGAAAATATGGCTTTTGATGAACATCATCAGAAACTAAAGAACTACAGAAACTCGAAATGCTCTATCACCTACGAGAAACAATACTTGGAGCTTGAGAAGCTACGAAAATTTCCCCACAATTACCCTTACGACAAATATAAGTGAAAACAAACAACATATGTGAAAGCAAATCAAAGCAACCAAACTAAACAGGCCTAAAATGTCAAGGAACGAGATAGGACCAAGACCAAAAAAGGCTACCAATGAAAGAGTTGCCTCGAGCCAAATCTTATTCCAATAAAATTCTCAAGCATAAAAGATAGCATGAATAGCTGTTGCTAATTTTGCCTGAGCAAAGGTAATACCAAGGGGGATCACAGTACAACCTTTAATAAAAGTGCAGCAATTTCGAACAATACCACCACAGCTAGCAAAGTCAGGAGACTCAGGACGACCGAAAGGTATACTATCAGCATTGATCTTGACCCAACCCGGAAAAGGAGGAGACCAAATTACTTTAACAAATAAGATTATATAAAAATGAAAACTATAACTTTGTACTTGCTATATTTATTGAATACCGCAACATGCATTACTTGAAGAGTGTACCAACCATGATGCACATCTATCTTTTGCATTTCCACTGCAAGTAGAATATTTACAGTTTGAAAGGATTGCCTAATAAAAAATTGTTTGTCTTCTTTGTCTCCTGCATAAGATTAGCAAGAAATTTATTGTGAGGAAGACAAATTTCAAAATCCTAAAACTTTAAAGGAAAAACCAACAATGCATACCAAAAGACTTTTTTAAGAGATGGGTCAAGTAGTTAAAACAACACTAGAGTTTGTACCAATGCTAGTGAAAACAATACACCTGCTCCTTATTGTGGCTGCTAGAGACTCTAATTGTTCATGAATTTCTTGGTTCATATATTTGCCATTGGTTGGTTTGGTCAACCTCCGTGGATTATGCAAATTGTTCTGATGCGGTTAATAAGAGAACAGTGTGCTCCCATCCTAAGCAACCATCATGCACCATCACTAGTAAGCACAGTTAATAATTCATGAACTTGAATAATAACATAAATTAAACTCGAACAAGCTAAGATTAAAAATTCTAATATAAGTTCCTTAAACAAAATCAAATCCATTTTCATAGTGGTTTTGCCTTTGTAAAGTAGAGTAAGAAAACAAAGAGAATAGAAAAGTCAAAACAACTAAAAATCAAAAGATTTTACCATAAAATTGTACAAAGATTGACCACTGAAACTCATTGGAAAACGTCAAGAGCACTTGAAAGTTTCCATTTGCACAGCAAGACTACTAAGTTTTAGTACTTCATTGTTGACTATCAGCGCTGGACATCCGTTCAAATAGTCTTCAGTCTCTTACATCTGAAAAATTATAGTCAATAACATCATAGTGTTAGATTCATATAGATTTAAAGTCATAGTAAAATGATTTCGTTCACAAATATTCCCTTTCCTCTGTTTAATTTCATATGTTACCTTCGTTTTCTTTTCATTTATCTTGATAACTAAACATGAATGTTCATTTAAGATTTTTCAAAGTATACTGAAGGAATATTGACACAATTTCATTTTGCTTAGTTTTCATAAACAAACAATTTAAAAGTAGACAAAGAAGAAATTGCAATAGAGAAATGCACAAGAGTTGCACACAGTCTTCACTAGTGAAGAAATTAAAGGCTGATTGAAATAAAGTTAGTTGCTTCTACAACTTTTAAATTGACATACCTAGAGAATGATGTAGATTCTAATTATGTAGGCAATAATATGCCAATATCTCCCTCCACGCATTTGGCAATTTTGTGCTAGGCGAGGCCATCCACAAATCTGTAAATTCAGAAATGATAGAGGCAGGTCCTTCTTTGGAGAGGATTTGACCTTTGGACAATATTTTGGACTTGGTTGTTCCAAAGGAATTGAGATAATATATGACAGAGGAAAGGCGTTATAGACCTGGAAAATCTCCAATTTTCAGGATGTTAAGAGAGGTGGGAAGCTTGATTCCTGTCTCCTTTGGTAGAAAAGGCACCACATCTAGACACCCCCAATGTACTGAAAATAACAACCAAAATAATTGGTTGTAAGATTCTTCAATAATTTTCCCTTACAACCAATCCAATTGTTATTGTTGAAGAAACTGGTTTGGGTAATCTTACCAACCAAGAAGTTAGCCAAACTCAAAGTAAAAACACACGTGGACATATTTTTGTTAAAATAAATTAAAAAATGCAAGTAATAGGCCTAAAAAACATCTATATTAATGAAAAAAAAAAAACCTCAACATGACTGTAAAAATGAATATAAACTTAAGTATGCAACTCCACAGCATGAATGCCTAGATATTGCACTACCGTCAAATATGCTAATTGCCATGCATCTTCCTGTCCTTTCAAAAAACAAAGCAAATAAGCATGCATATTGAAGAAAGGGGTAATAAAAATATTAAAAAAAATGTAAACTACTGTGTCTATAAATAAAGATGCATCGGAACAATAAAGGGACAAAACGAAAGGTGGAAATTGCTAGAGCACAAGCATGATGTTTTTGATAACTTTCTGCTCCACTGCTGCTAGCCAATTTACAACTGCCAATACCAATCAAATTGTTGTTTCACTTCATATGACAATTCTCCAAATTGGAGCATATATAACTAATCTGAACCACGCATCACAGGTGGTGATAACAATAACTGAACATTTTTGAACAATTAGCTAGAACCAGAGGGCCTTGCTACATTTAATGTGCAAGTGTTCCCTTGGCCCTTGCTGTGCATGAGGGACATCTCCTTTGCTTATAAAATACCCTTTAAAATCTATTCCACAGTTAAATGCTCTGCCATACAGAAACTGGGATTGCTTTGCAACCAATACTAGTTTAGGAGATCCTTGATTTCCTGGTCTAGCTTGAGAATGGCATACAAAACAATAGACATTTAAAATCCAGATTCTGTGTAGAGGAACAAACCAACTTGAGACTGTTTGCACGTCAATTACACAATGAATTATTGCTCCGAGTCTAGATTCACTACAAATTGTGCCAGTTCTGAAGGTTAGAGCTAGCATTGTTGTCATAGCAATTTTACTTGTATATCCCTAATATTACAATAACAAAAATGCAACATATTATTGTACAAAGATGAAAAGGTTTTTACCTTGCTTTATTGCTTTCCAATCACGATGAATAATTTTGCTCAAGCATATCCAATGCAAATAGAGTAACTACCGTTTCAAAACATTGACTAAAGAAAAGAAGCTTGTCTTCTCTATAATCTGCATACAAAAAATATGAGGAAACTAAATTTCAATATTAGAACTTCTAATATAAAGAAACAGCACATATGAGAAAACTTGTTCAAGATAAGAGTCATTTAATTAGCTTGATAATATTATAGCTTGTACCAACGCCCACGAAAATAGTTTGCCTGACCCCGCTCATTGTAATTGTCAAGGACCTTGGCTTTCAACCTTAATTTCATTAACTAAATTGGTCAAGGTCCACGAATGTAGTACATTGCTCTTATTTGGCCTAGAAAAAGCACAGTGATCCACAGCCTACAGAAATCATCAGCCAATCAGCGTACTACAATATTGTCGGGACTTGGTGAGACTAATAAAGTAGCCCACATTCATATTGTGATTGTTACAGATAGAAAACATGAAAATAAAATTAGGTGGAACGTGAACGAGTGAGAATTAGGAAAGCTGGTAAAAATTCTTCCTCTGAAATAGTAGAGGCAATATTTGAGCAATTGCCGAGGCGGACATGCTCAAGTATGATAAGTTCAGTTTCTTGCAATAGAAGGGGATTTAATTTTATTAAGGATGGTAAAATGGACAAGGTCTGCAGACCCTGTCTATACCCATAAGGATGCGTTTCGGGTATAGACCCGAACCGCTTGTTAAAAAACCCTCAATAAAACCGGATCCAAAAAAACCCGCATAATTGCAGGTAGAATATGGGTATACCCGCGGGTCTCGATCAGACCCACAAAATACCCATTCCTTGTATACCTTCTACCCGGTTCATTTTCCAAAAAAGAACCCTAACTCTGTCTCTATCTCGACTCTCTCTCTCTCTACGCCAGTCTCCATTGCCGCCATTCGACAGCGCCTGTCTCTCTCTCCAATTTCCATCGCCGCCGTTCCCCTACTCGACTGCACCTCACTGTCTCTCCATCGTCGCTGTGTCATCTGCTGTGTGACCACCAGAACTTCTCCGTTTCTCCATCGCCGCCGTGTCATCTGCTGTGTATCCAAAGCTTCGAAACTGGTATCGCCGCCATCTCTCTTTCCTTTATTTTTTTTTTTCCTTTTTTTGGGTCTTTCGATTTCTCATATCTCAGTATTGCTTTGGGTTTTTTAGGTACATCGACCACCAGAACATCGCCGTCTCTCTCTGCACCAGAACATCGCCGTCGTCTCGCTCTCAGGTACTTTGATTTTTGATTGATTATTTACTTCATTGTTACTGAGTATTTGTTGTTGTTTAGTTTCAATGTTCTAATGGATTTTGTTTGGTTGTGGATTGTTGTTTGGAGAATGAGTCGGTGGCGTTTGTAGTTTGTATTGTGTTCTGTTTGTGATGATCGAGTTTGTGGAACATGCCAGATATTGATGGAGTGGTCTGGTTTTATGTTAACATTTTTGTAGTGCTGTTGTGGGATGTAAGTTGAATATATGTTGTTTTAGCTATAATCCAAGTATAGTTGATGATTATCTAAATGGGTGGAGTGATCTGTATGCGAGATTGCAGTTGGGGAAGCAGAGGTCTAGGACCAAAGTGGTGAAGAAGAGTCTGAGTCCAACTTGGGAAGAGGAGTTCATTTTCAAAGTTGATGATTTGAGTGAAGAGCTTGTTGTCAGTGTTTTGGACGAAGACAGGTACTTCAATGATGACTTTGTTGGGAAATTGGAACATTGTCCATTAAAAAACAACAGGAAATTTGTCTCTGTATGCATTTATCTTGTTGTAATTACAACTGTTGCTTTGATGAATGTATCGATATAGAATTCGTGTTGTTTTGGTTTAGCAATCCATCAAGGTGTACTATATTGACTGCAATGTTGCCAAAGAAGAGAAAAAGAAAAAAGAATACTCACTTACAACAGGGACCTTTTCTGATTCATTCTTCAAAGCTTGTTGTTCTTGTAGTTTCTAGGATCACTTGGTTTTGAAATTGTATCATAAGTCAGTTCTGCGAAATCTTAGAATTTAATACATGGTTCTAGAAGAAACTTTATTGGTCGTGTCGAATCTAATGACGGATGTACATACAATGTTTCGTATTTTAAACCAGTGCTTTGATGCTCTCTGCAAATGATCATATGGTTTATCCTTTAAGCTAACTGAAAGTGAAATAAAATAAAATAAATAATTGACAAGTATTGACCCTCTTGTTCATCGCTTACTTTAACATTTTTAATGGTACTAGTTATTGACAAAAGGTTAATAATTTGGTATCCAATTATGTAAGACTTTCAGTCTTAGGGAGCATTCTTAGGGTTCACCATATGATTATATTATGTTATTTAATCTATGGTGAGGATTGGATTTCTTTCCACATACCATGAATGAAAATTTCCATTTTCATAAAACGAGCATCTTTTGTTGTCTTCATGTTACTTTAAAACGAGCATCTTTTGTTGTAATTGATAGGGTTCAATTTAAGATGGTAAGTTTTGTTTTTCTTCTTCCATGGCAGGTGAAATTCTTTTAAATATATCTTTTTCACAGAACAATTCATTTAATAGTATGAATGATCCTGGATCACGCTCAAGGAAGCCTATGCCTGCTAATGTTACAATTAAACCACCTTTTGGCCCACCGCCTCCGGGGAGAGGTGACGAAATATCCAATTTTGGCTAGAATTGTCAAAGACATCATAACCATTCATGTATCTACTGTAGCTTCTGAGTCCGCTTTTAGTATTGAGGGTAGATTTTTTAGTCCACATCATAGGAGATTGCATCCGGACACATTAAAAGCATTAATGTGTGCACAAAATTAGATATAGGCTCCACTTCGAGGTATAAAAGTAGTAATAAATTTGATTATATTATATATATTATTTGTAATTTATAATTTAATCTTTAATTTTTCACTTGATTTGTTCTATTAGGTGGCGTTCCGGAAGAAGAAATATGTCATAAACAAGATGAAAAAGAGTCATCAATATCTTGATTTTATTTCTTATATTTGTATTTATAATTTTTTTTGTTACTTTTGGGATGTAAATTAAGGATAAATTTTAACTTTTAATGTTATTTTTTGTTTAATTTTGAGTGTAACATGTTTTTTTTTTCAAAATTGTTAAGATTGATTGTGGAATAATTTATGTGATGTGAAATTAGTTTAATTTATTTTAGAAAAAAAAAATTGATATTGTTTTTTTTAAAAAAAAAAATCAGGTTAAAATTTTTGATCCATTGAATTTGTTGCTTTATAGGGAATTTATGAAAAATTTTGGAAATTTAAAAAAAAAAAAAAAAAAAAAATCGGGTCAACCCGAATTTGATCGGGTTAACCCGGTCAAATTCGGATATGATCCGGTCAATCCGGGTCTGATGCGGGTCTGAACAGACCTGCAAAATGTGCGAGTAGGATTTGGGCCAGACCCTCAAATTTATTTGAAGGTATGGGTAGGGTCTGGACCCTCAAATAAAAATGAGGATCCAATATGGGTCTGAGCCTGGTGCGGGTCTAGACCTGCATTTTGCCAACCTTAAATTTTATCTGTGGTTGTCCACTAAGAGGTATGTTTGGTGAAAAAAGTTGAATGGTACAAAGTACATACATAAATTTATTGAATATTTGCAGCACAAAAGGAATGCATAAAGCATATTTTGATGGCAATTATTAGTTTATTTCCATGTAAATTCGAGTTGAAAACGACAAAATGATGAACTTCAGAAAAATGAAACATACTGCAAACAAATATATGTGCTTGTGATAAATGATCGGATTCACAAAATATATGTACATTCTATTAGCATTGGCATATGCAAATATTAATAGCATAAATTGAGTAGAAACTTACCTATGGAACACTGCATCATGAACTCCAGGTTATTGCACTGGCCACTGGCCATTATGCAAATTTATATGCATTTTCTTATCTTTTCTGAAATAAAATAGAATTAATATGCATACACGAGCATGCTTAGAACTTTCACTATTTAAATTTGAAGTCATTCAAAGAAAATGGATGTTGAAACTAGGATACATCAAAACAAGAAAGGACATGCAAATAAAGTTGAGAATTCAACAGCTACAATACCTGCAGATAAATTACAAACAAAAGGTTGAACACTGAACAAGATTGAGCAGCATGCACCAACTCTGCATCACCTTCGGAAAGCAGCAACATCAGGTATGGCAATTTGCGGCATGGGACTTAAAGATCCTGTACCAAAGTATTGCTCAAAGCCTCAAACTGCCAGTGAGAAAGGTAAACGACGTAAATCTATTGCAAGTACAAAATCTGCTCCACCAATTTGAATCTGAGGAACCACAACCACTAAGCAAGATCCATCGGAACGCACCAACTCTACATGCCCTCTCAAACATGACAGCATTATATGCCTGCACAAAGTTTCTGCATTAAGAATACTGTCATTAGTAAACAAATTGAGGTTTTACATAACTCTACGTCATTAAACTTATATAACAAAACTGAAGCAAGCATGACAGGTCGCAACAACAATAGTTGGAAAACTTTAATCAACTATTAGCATAAGCAGAGTGACATGCTGCATTTTACCTGTAAGTATTATTTTGCTACTCTTGAGAAACATCTCCTTTACTTCCAAAACACCCTCTAAATTTGTTAAATAGTTACATGGTCTGCCATTAAGAAAGCGGGACTTGATCAATAACCAATAGTTTTGAAAAATTTCTTTTATCGTAATCAAACTTGGTCGGTAAAGCATCAACTTGGAAGAAATTTAATAATAATAAAAAAATAGTACAGTAGTAAAGTTTCAAAAGATTTTTTATTATATTAATTTAGCGTAGGAATTACCCTCAACACTCTTTCCAACTGGTCACAAGTAACAAAAGCATTTACATTTCTTATTCTATGTAGAGCAAGAAACAAAAAGAAGACTGCTTGGCAATTCTGATGGGCAATGTTAGACTCGTTGTCGTAACAATTTTACTTATGTATAGCACTTAATATTACAATGACAACAATAACATAGTATCATGAACATACAAGACACTAAAAATAGGAGTATATGAAGATGGAAACTATACCTTGCATTTAAAGTAGCTAACACAACCACTGTTTTCTTCATGCATATACTTCCCACAGGTTGGTATGGTTAAACCTCCGTTCTGATGTAAAATAGTTTTGTGCCCATATTCCTAAACAACCATCACACTATACTGTTACAATTCAAGGATTTGAAAAAAAAAAAACATAAATTAATTAGAAACGAATGTGCAAAGCTCAAAAAATGCAATATAAGTTCGTTAGAGAAATTAAACAAATTATTATAGTGGATTTGCTTCGAAATGTTAAAATAAATTATTTCGTAATTTAAAGTTACAAAGTAAGGAAAACAAAATAGTGAAAACAACCAGAAAACAACCAAAAATAAAGATTCTACAGTACCATGAAATTTTTATATAAGAATGACAATTCAAATTAACTTATAAACAACTTTCAAAAGCACTTGCTTTTTTTTTTTTTTTTCCACATTGAGACTACTAAATTTTAGTATTTTTTTTGCCTATTATCACCACTAACATTCGTTCAGATATTGATTTTTAGTATATCATACGTGAAAATTTTTAGTCAACATCATCATACGTTTAGATTCAAATAAACATGAATTCATAGTCAACTAATTTGTTTCACAAATTTTCTCCTTCCTCTTTTTCTTTCTGTTCATTTCCTTTTATTTTTCTTAATCTTGACAACCCAACAACAAGGCATGATTCATTTCAGCATTTTAAATAATACAAAAAATAACTGGCAATTGACATAAAATATAGAACAAATTTCAATGCCATTCTCATTTTTCTTAGCTTCAATAAACAAAAGATTCAAAAGCAGACAAAGAAGAAAAGAACAATAAAGAAATTCACATAACTTGTTCGATCTAAGTCTTGGAATAACTTTGTGGCTGATTGAATATAAAGTCAGTTACATTTGCACCTTTTAAATGGACATACCTGGAGGATTATGAAATTTTCTTCCTCGTCTTCTTCTTCTCCTTCAATAATATGATAAATGGATTCTGGGTATGTAGGCGATCATGGGCCAATATCTCCCTCCATACGTTTCGCAATTTTGTTTTAACAAAGGGCATCTACGAATCTCTAGGTTCAAAAGCGACGAAGGCAAACCCTTCTTTGGAAAGGATTTGAGCTTAGGACAATCACTGAGATTTAGTTCTTTCAAGGAATTGAGACTTTGAATCACAGAGGAAAGGCATTCTAGGTCGTCAAACCCTTTAATATGGAGGATGGATAGAGAGGTGGGAAGCATGATTCCTGTCCCCTCTGGTGGAAAAGACACCACATCTGGACATCCACATATGTAGAGTTCTTTAAGTGAGCTGAGTCTGTGCAACCCCCATTTGAACAGGGGCTGGCAGATTTTGGGTGTATGAGTAATACGAAGTGATTCCAGGTTAATTGGAAAGCCATCCTGGGGCAAGGATTCCACGGCTGGACAATTCCTTATCATTACTGCTCGAAGAGAGAAGAGATTGTGCATGCACTTGGGTAGGCCCTTTAGCTTCCCACAGTTATCTATTGTAAGCTCTGTCAAGTTTGTGGAAGGCAACCCTCCTTCTGGAAAGCAAACAAGGCTTGAGCAATTCGATATTTTAATCTTCTGAAGATGGTGCAATTGATGCATGACGTTGGGCAGAGCCTCTATCTTTTCACAGCCATATATTATAAGCTCTGTCAGGTTTGTGGAAGGCAATCCTTCTTCTGGAAAGGAAACTAGGCTTGAGCAAACTGATATTTGAATCTTCTGAAGACGGTGAAGTTGATGCATGTTGTTGGGCAGAGCCTGTAGTTTCTCACAGCTTGCTATACTAAGCTTTTTCAAATTTGTGGAAGGAAGACCGCCAGCTGGAAAAGAAACAAGGCTTGAACAATATGATATTTTGATCTTTTGAAGATGCTCAAGGTGGTGCATGTTGTTGGGCAGTTCTTCTAGTTTATGACAACTGGCTATTCGGAGATTTGAAAAGTTGGTGGAAGGCAACCCTCCTGCTGGAAAAGAAACAAGGCTTGAGCAATGTGATATCGTAAGATCTCGAAGATGGTTGAGTTGGTGCATATTGTGAGGCAAGGCTCCTAGTTTATCGCAAAAGTCAATTGCAATGAGCTCAAGTGTGGCAGGAAACTCACTTTTTAAAAATGAGGATTTCGTAGATGAGCATTCTGCAATACCAATTGTTGAAGACTGTAATAAACTCGTGTTCTCCTCTTGCATCAAAGTCTTTAAATCATTGCATTTATAAATCCCCAAATTCTTTAGATTTGGAGATAACTTATTTCTTGCAAGGTGCATAAGAGATTTACACTCACAAACATACAAAACTTCAAGAGATGTACTTTCCATCCATGAGTCGGGAAGGCATTCCAATAAATCGCAAGATAGAATACCAATGCCTCTCAACTGGGAGGGTAGACTAGCCTCTGGAAAGGAAACCAGATCTGAGCAGTTTGAAATAAATATCCATCTTAAGAAACCAAGGTTAAGGAGCACTTGTGAAAGTGTCCTAAGGCAGGCGTTGTCCAACGCTAGACAGTGACATATGTAAGGCAATCGTCGCAATTGTAGCTCTTCTTCATTGTATTCCAGCAGATCATTAATAATTCGGTGCGTTTCAAACTGTGGATTGCAGAAGTCCCTGGCATCTTGCATTGACGCTATTCCACTGTACCAGAAAGACGTTGACGCTTCATAACGAACAATCTCCACTCCTTCAACTTCTGACAGGCTTTGCATGAAACGTTTTGTTAGAAAAACCTGACCTCGATGAACGTCAGAAAAAATTATTGGATATAGTAAGCCGAAGTCGATCTCATTTCTCGGGTGCACCTGCTTGCATCCATCAATTTCAAATCTGCAGTCTTCTGGAAGACTTGCAATTGACACCAGCAATTCCTCACATTTTCGAATGACAAGCCTTTTCAATGAAGGAAAATGTTCTGGCAACCTTCCTTGCAGTTTGGGACAATCGACAATTGAAAGTTGTTGAAGGTGAGGGAATCCTTCAACTTCCTGACCATTTCCGTAAGAAATCCATTCTTCCCATTCTTGCATATTCTCTAAATGAAGAGTTTCTAGAGATGGAAAAGGCCTTGAACAACCATTCCCATAGAACTCAGGACCTACCCTCTTTATACCATTCATAGAAAGAATACAAAGTGTCTTTAGTGAAAGAAGTTGCCCAACTGATGGCAAGGAAGTACAATTTATACAATCTTCGATTCTTAAGGACACTAAGTTTGAGAACAAAGTATCTTCTAACCAAGGAGGCAGTGATATACCACCATAGCTGATGATAGTAAGTTGTTCAAGCTTTGTATTAGGTCGTAGCATGTTAAGCACTAGCCTTTCCATTTCTACATTCCAAAAATCTCCGCTACTCCATTCCAAAACTAATTCTCTAATATTGGTCTTGGCGCATAAATCAGCTTCCTTGGCATCTACAACATCATGTATATTCTCCAACCCTCTAATTCTAATTGTCCCCTGTAAATGTTTCAAAAACTTTAAGGCTTTTAGCCCAGACCCGGTATTGCAGCTCACAACAAAATCTGATAGTATTCTAAGACTAGTTAATTTACCCATATTGGAAGGCATTTCTTGCAACCTAGTCCCAGAAATATTCAGATAACGCAGATTGATTAAGTTCCCTACGTCACACAACTTCCTTAACTTATGACAACCTTCTAATTTAAGAGTCAATAAATTGTAAAGATTATTTATTGACTCTGGTAAACAATAAATTCGAGTGTGAGAAAAGATCAACATATCGTAGATGCTTCAAATCACCGATTGCACTTGACAGCTCACTGATGTTGCAGTATCCATTCAAAGATAGAACTCTTAAGCGATATAGTTTTGATAAAATGTTAAAAATTTCTGAAGTTATCCAACTACGTCTACTAAGAGAAACCGGCAAAAATGTCTGTAAATGTTTAAACTCATTGAAGCCCTTAAACTTTTTTATTCCATCAAAGATCTCACAAACATAAGATAAATGGCGAAGATTTTTGGAGATATCATTTTGCTTGTCACCCTCTATTGTGTTCTCCATCTTAAAGAAAAAAAATCTTTCTGCGACCGACTGAGCAAGATCACTAATAAGGTCATGCATAATATACCTTGAGGTGTTGTTGCTTGATTGTTGAAAAAATGATCTTGATTGTAGTTCCCGAAAATATTCATCACCTAAATCCTCCATCTGTATTGCACTACTTTCTTGTTGTAGAAAACCTTGAGCCATCCATAATAATATTATCTCATCGTTTTCAAATTCATAATTCTTTGGTAATAATGAGCGATATACAAAACATTGTTTCAAATGTCGAGGAAGATAGTGATAGCTTAATTTCAGAGCTGGCATAATATCATCTGCATCTTGTGGTAAGTCCCAAATATTACTATATAACACATGTTCCCAATAATCACGTTTAATATTATTCCGTAAGAGGCCTCCAAGAGTTTTCACTGCTAAAGGCAATCCCTTGCATTTGCTCACTATCTTCTCACCAACTTCCTTCAAGTTTTGATGCTCGTCAAAATTTTTTCTACCCAAAGAATGATGAGTAAATATAGACAAACAATCATCAAAGGGCAACTCCTTTAATTGATGAGTTGGAACAGTGCCAAATTTTGATGATATATTGTTACTTCGGGTGGTGATCACGATTGTACTCCCTGAAGAGCTGGTTCCAAATGGGCGGAGAAGGCTTGTCCACATATTATAGCTATCAGTCCATATGTCATCCAGAACAATAAAGAATTTCTTTTTGAGAAGCTTCTCTTCCAACTTCACTTGTAGGTTTTTCAAATCACTATGGTCACCATCAATGTCCGGAGAAATAAATTGCAGAATTGCTTTTGTTATTCTGATAACATCAAAATCATCAGAAACACAAGTCCAAGCTCTGAGATCAAAATGACTTTTGACTCTCGCATCATTGTAGACATTTTGAGCAAGAGTTGTCTTGCCCACTCCACCAATCCCTACAATAGGAATAACAGAGATTCTGTCTTCATTCGTCTCATCCTTCAACAACAACTTAACTATTGCCTCTTGATCCTCTTTCCTACCATAAACATGAGTTTAACTCAAACTTGTTGTTGGTAGTCTTTTGTCGGATCTTTTGACTTTGTTGGACCCCCCTTTTCGAATATCTAGCAACTGCAGCTCGTTTTTCCGCGCCACCATCTCTTCCAATCTCTCAGTGATCTCCTTAATTTCAGATCCCATCTTCACATTGAATTTCAGAGACCGTGGGTTGAAATTAGTGCAGCAAGAAGGAATGAGCATCCGTGCCTTACTTGTGCTGGCTTGAGATTCATGAGACAACTTACTCTTCAAGGCTTCAGTTTCAAACTCATCCACTATGTCTTCCACGTCATAAGCCAAATTTTGAAGATCAACCAGCCATTCCTTCACAAAACGGTTGGTTATCTGCTTCTCCTCTGCGTCTTCAAGCACTGCATAAATGTTACTCAACTTGTTCTTCCGCTTCTTGAGATCAGCTTCGATTTGCTCTCGGCCTGCAAAACTCAGCAGTTGAGATGAAACCAACTTATTCAACAGCAACTCGATAGAAGCAGTTAGAACTGCCTCGCCAACCATATTCATGGTTTATTTGCCAACAAATTTTAAAGCAAGGAAATATAGAAAGTTGAACTGGAAATGAAGAAATGAGCTTTGAAAATGATCAACTAGAAATAAGCTTTGAAGAATTGAAAAAGTCTGCAAAAATTACAACTCGAAACGGAACATCTGTAGAAATTTGAAATGGAAAAAAAAAGAAAATTTTTGGCTTTCAATAGGGAAAACAAACTAGAGAAAATAAACTGGAAATGAGAAATTTTTGTTTTTATTTTTTGATGAAGTAGAGAAAACAAAATCTAACAGAAAGTTAAACTAGGAAATGAAGAAATATAGATTTGAAAAGGAAACAGAAATTTGAAAAGGAAAATGAGGAAGAGGAGAAATTCAGAAGACTTGAACTGGAAAAAATGAACTGGAAATGGGATTTTTTTTTTTTTAATTTTTAATGGTGATAAAAAATAAAGTAGAGAAAAAAATATCTAGGAGAAACTTAAACTGGGAAATGAACAGAAAGTCAGAAGAGTTGAACTGGGAAGGTAGAAATTTAGATTTTTGAAAGGAAATTGAAGCAATGAAAAGTTGCAGAAATGAAGTAATTTTTCTTCTCCCGTTCTCTACGGTTTACCATCTGAAACTCAATTTTTTTATCAAGAAAAATCGAAGGAATATGACGACTCTTGACTCACATTGAATTGAACTTCACAATCTACGAGGCATTTTGGTAGTGTTTCTCCCATTTGAGGTGACATAAAGAACAATAATGCAGCAAGAAAAGGCAGTCCTCCAATATTGACTCTTTGTCGTTAGCTCTAGTATTTCACACGCAGAGTTTACTGTTAAGACTTCAAATGAATTAATTGACAGGATTCTTAAAATTGTTTTTTGTTTCCGAATCTTATTTGATTACACATTTCTTAAAATTTTATTCTAAAGTTTAAGATTATAATTGAAATATGAAATGCTGCGAACTATACTTTATTTTCTTGATTTCAGATATTCTCAAACATGTTTTTAAATTAGTTATAAATTTCCCATTGAGGTAATTATTTCATTAATTTTTATATACAATCCTAAGCAAGTTCATGTTAGATTTCAATTTATAAATTAGTAACAAGTTAACGATAAAGCTTATAGAATGTTTTTTTTTTTTTTATTATTACAATAATTCCAAATTAAAAGGAGATGAGATTATTTAGATGCACGATGTATATGGTGTAAATTTGAGAAACATATCATTAGATTAACCTCTTATTATCATATTTATTTTCAAAACCATCCTTGCTTTGAATATTCATCTTATATTAATAAATATTTTCTATTTTTATTTATAATTTTCATATTTCCATTTACATTTTGTTGAATACAATGATGAATGTTTCAAAAAAAAAAAAGAATGGAATGATGAAGAAGAATGGAAATTATTAAAAATATCTGTATAAAAAAGTCTAAATTCTTTTTTTACCCAAAAACGAATAATTGTTTTTTTATTCTTTATCTAATTAAATTCCATCTAACATGTCATATATATAAATGAAATACTATGCAAAATTCGAATGGACTAAAAACGACTGAAATTTTATTTAGAGTATAAAATGATTATTTTTATTATTTTTTTATTTTAGCAAAAATAAAATTTGTCCAGTAAAAATAATCAATTCAAATGAATGATGGTTGGTGCTGGAATATATTAATTGGTAGGAATATTTTAATTGGTCAAGCTAGAGTAGACTAACTTCATACGGTTTTACTATATTTAAGTTAAAGGTCAAATAGTTTCAAAAAAATAATAATAATAAAGTTAAAGGTGACATAAAAGAATCGAAGGAAAATGATACAATGGAAAAAGGCCGAAATGATACATTATCGTTTCCGTGGTGGGATCAAATCGTCATCTATGGTCCACAGCTGTGTTCATTTGGTACAGTGGATCTCCACTTTTTTTTAACAAAAATTTATTTTTTAATTTTTTAAAATTAATTTTTATTTTGAAACAGATGTAAATCTAAACTGTTACATGACTAAAATGCCCTTTCTTTTTGATGTAGTAACATTTTTATTTTGTCTTATTTATAGGTAAATTAGTCAAATAAGCTTAAGTTAATGGTATCCAATGAATTGATGAAAATACCCTTGTCCAACTAACGATGACCATCAATCACTAATGGTGTGGGGGTTTTTGTTATAAAAACGAAACTTCGAATATGTGTATTAAAGTCTTACCTCAGGGTATTGTGTAATTTGCTCTTTAATTAATCATAACCTTATTTGTTTGAAGTGTTCGAATTTAGTTGATTAAAAAATTACATGAATATTGAGGAGAGAGAGAGAGATGTAAATGTCTCGTATCAAATGAAGCAAAAAAAATTGGTAACAAAATTTATTCAAATATGAATTCAAAGCATATGTAAATTAGTGGTGATGTTATTGTTGGGTTTTGTGCCCTAAGAGCTTGTAATTATGTAAACGGTTTTAATAAATAATAATAAAGTATTCATTTTATTCAATTTATATATTTTGCAAAAATTATATATGTCATGAGAAACATCCTTGATTACTAATGTATTTTCAAACTAAGTATATAAGTGTTATATACAAGCGGATTTAGTTTGAGAGAAGTAATCTAAAGAGTCCGTAGAAAGCAAACGAAGCTGGGTACTTTGTTTGTGGTAAATCTACAGTTGCGGTCCATTTTGTATTCGGTACAATAGTTTTATCCGAGACTATTCATGTAGTGACATGAAAATGGAGGCATCTTATATAATAAATATTATATAGGACTGGACCACGATAAACATGAGTCTCTAATTAATATCCGTTAAACTTAGAGATTTATATTTATCGACTAGATGATCATATATGGATTGATCTTAATCCTGAGTGTTTTATGGACTCCTATTTGTTGAGTCATATCTTTTGATTTACATGGGTGAGACTGTTATAGATTTACGGTCAATAAGCTTCGTACTTTGGAGATGTGATTTAATAAATGGCTGGGAACATTCTATACAATAATGGAATCCACTCCTTCTTGCGAGAAGTAGATGAGTAGTTCCCTTAAAGTGTTGATTCGGGTCTTGAACAATAAGAGCGCTCGACTTTCTGTTTATGAGCAAACGGAAAGATAAATTCATAAGTTGTTATGGATATATTGTTCATTAGAGAATCAATGGTACTTATTGGAATAAGATATAATTAGAGAGGTATAACGGACTTTAATGACCTAGCTCTAATTATGAACTATTTGTGGAGGATCAAACCATATGAAATGATTAAATCGATGGACACTGAAAATTCAAATTGTGTAAAACATCTACAATCTTAAGAGTGCAATCTTGGGTTTTTAGTGGAGTAACTCTAAGGTTAATAATAGTGAATTATTTAATTAAAGAGTTTAATTAATAATTCCGATATTATTGGAGCTCAAATTGTAGGTCCATTCGGTCCCCTTGCTAGCTCACAACCACATAAAGAAATAAATGAAAGAATATAATTGGATTGTCCAATTATTAATGTCACATGGACATGTTCACGAATTATTTAAATAATTTGATTATTTAAATATATGTAATTATTTAATTAAATGTTAATTATTTATTATCTATAGAGATTATGAGTTCAATTTTTTAATGGTGTCATTAAATTATTTATGATTTAGAATCATTTAATTTAATGAACAATCTTTTAATTAATGGAAATAGTAATTTAATTTAATTGGAATTAGATTCCATATTAAATTGAATTAAAGAAGTTTTAATAGGAATTAGATTCCATATTAAATTAAAGTAAAGAGTTCTTGACTAATAAGAAATTTGATTCCATATTAGATATGAACTATGTTTTCTAATTTAAATAGGAAATTGTATTCCTTGTTAAATTGGAAAACTCTAACTTACCATTATAAAAGGGTGTTTTATGTTGATAACAAAAAGAGGATGAATTTTTCTGCTACTTGAACCAAAAACTTCCATTAATTAAAAACACCAAATTACTCCATCTCACATAATAATCTTTCATAAAAGATTTCGTGATTTGATTCTTCGATATTGTGCCCACACACAATTTCTTTTGTGAAGAGTCATAGCAAGGAAGATTGAGTGGTGAAGAATTTGCGAATAAAAAAGGATCAATTCAATATTCATGCAAGGTAAGATTCGATCTTATTAATTTAATTATTGAATCGTTATTACTAGCATCGATCGGGTATGTTTTTGTTTGGAAAAATTTTTAAAATCCACGTTTCCGCATTAAATCCAAAATCGATTTTTCCCTTCAGTTATGCATTGCATTTTTAATATCTTATTAACACCCCGAATCAATGATGTAATATCAATTGATAAATAATGTATGCAATATGTGAGGGAAATAGTCATTAATATATATCAATTTTATCAAATAACAAATCACAAGAGGGATACAAACTGAGATGTAAGTTTAATATATTACTCGCTTATTAATAACAAAGAATCATAGTCAGACAGAGTGCTAGTTATAATGAAATAAAAAGACAATTCATTAACACTAGGTCAACAATCCCAAAACACAAGTTCTTACAGTCATCCACCATAAGCACAGCTTTTGTTGCGCCTAGACTATAGCCATTTACTAATTTTTTGCTCTTGATTGTAATGTATGTGATTGTTTTTCATAGTAAATAAATTTCCTCATATAAGAAACTGTACTCAAACATATGTAATACAAGAAAAGTTTCATCACTATAATTATAATCTTCGTACTATTGAATCATGAAAATGTTTCTTGTTTCCCCTTGAAATGCAGTCATAATTGGAAAATAGTCTTACTATTTTAGAATTAGATAAAATCTTTTTAGGAAAAAATATATATTATAAGTGTGTGTTTGGATGCACTATTCAACTTAGGTCTATGATTTTCTTTTTTGTTTTGACATATTATACATACATGTTACATACACATATCACATTGTCAGACTCTTTAGAATAAACCTATCGAGGCATAGTCCAAAAGTAGGGTTTTGGAAAGCGAGAGGATGGCTCACATGGGAGGGAGGGAGGAGAAGCCTACAAAGGAAAGGGAAAATTTGCCACACACTTGGTGGTAGTCACGAGTTGAACCTTGCCTTTTGTTGGGCAAGCAAAGGCAAAGACAATGTTGCCTTCACTGAAGCGACATGCCAGACTCACTTAAGTCTATGTTGTCAAATTAAGAAAAAAATAGTCCAAAAGTTATATCAACAAATTATAATAATAATCATGTCGACGTCTAAATGTAGTTGACTTAAATTCTTGACCCAATACCTATAAATAAAGCAAAACAGAGACAAAAGAAAGGGAAGAAGAACAACAAATGTAAGGAGATATTTTATGGGATTCCGCCGAAAAAGATGTTTACATCCACGATTGTTTCTCTGGTTATTTTGGCACAATCACAATATATTATTGAGTGTTGTTCTTTACAATGAATTTTCAACCCTTATTTATAATGTAGGGTCTTACAATTTTAGTACAATAATAATAATAAGGAATTTTACATTGATTCTACTTCCAAAACTTATATCCATCATCTTAGGGATTGATTCCGCCAAAATAGGAGTTTAATTTTACTTTCAATTTTGGTAGTTGACTATTCCTCAACATCAAGCTGTTGCCTTTTTAGAAAAATTAATTTAATGAGCACTTGCTAGAAGCTGTACCTCACTCTGGGCGATTTAGAGTTGAGCATAAGGCAACATTAACCATGGTTGACCAACGACCTAGGAACAACAACAGTGAACTGAGAGCTCATTTTTACGAGTTGGACATTGGTGAACTAAGAGCTTGTTTCTGAGAGTTGGATGTTAACGAACTAAACTTTTGTCTATTGGGTCAATCCATTGGATTAGTTCGTTGGGGTTTTACCAACCCACTTATGTAGCCCAAAATACTCACAACAGATCACATTCAAAAATTGATTAACCAAGTTTGGCATTTTTAAGATTATGTGCAAATAATAATAATAATAACAATTATTATCAAAGTCCATTTTCTCATAGCAAAGTTCGTCTTCAGCAAAATTTATTTGAGAAGTCATGTTATAGCCATATAACACTATTATTTTTAGAATAATACTACATTTCTCAAAAATTTATTTAAAAATTTTGTTCAAATGATATTTCAAATTTATTTGCAACTACTACATTAATTTTGGAATTATATATTGATGAAATGATAATTATACATAAGTTGACCACATTATTTGAATGGAGCTGAAGTGACAGGACCCTTCCCAGACCTTATCTAGGCTCTTGTTTGGAGGATCCTGCTGGGCACTTCAACGGACTCATCGAACCCGACTCGTTGGATCGAAGAAATCCAAGAAGTGAACCCTGACTTTTCTTCATCGGTTTACTCGTTGCAAACTTAATACTTTAGTTTTCCTTTAACTGGTTGGGAGTGATAAAATTTTTTCAAGATTTTATTTCAAATACTTTTATAAAATTTTTGGCAGCATAACGACTGCATTTTGATAAAACCAAAATTTTCCTGTAAAGAAAATCACACTTCAACTATGATCTCAATTATTTCCAACTTCTTTATTCACAACCAAGCATTATCATCACAATTGAACATGAACTCAAATTCAAAATATGCATACATGCACCATAGATATAAAATGCATGAATAATTACAACTTTACAATCTCCAATATTAGTATGTTTCAAAATGTAATACATTAAATACATATACACAAATGTACACCAATGTCTCGCACAATGCGCCCACCTATATGTATATATGCAAAACAAAAGATCGTCGTATCGCCCGCGGTAGTTCTTCAACAAAATGCAAATAAGTTACACAATTAACAAACATGTTAGTGCAACGGAGAAATGTAATATCACATATGCTAATATAACAATGCACCAATTATTCAAGTTTTAAGATTTCTTTCAAAACCCTCATGTATATCCTTGACTCATTCTAACTATCACGGGCGATTATAGCTAACGCCAACGTGAAGCTTACTAATGTATCTCAACCACTACGTTACGGAATTTACTGCATCGTACGTAGGGCGCTAAATCTTATCACTGAGCAACTACAATGCGGAATTTTCTACATTGCAAGTGTAGTGCTAAAACTCTAGGCGACTACGAGCGAAATTTACTGCATCGCTTCGTAGCGCTAACTATCAACTAACCAACTACGTGCGGAATTGTCTGCATCGCAACGTAGCGCTCTACTTTTCTATAATCTGAGCGACTACGGACGAAATTCTCTGCGTCGTCACGTAACGCTAAACTTTTTTAATGCATATACATTGGTTTTTCTACTAACTTATTTTAGTGCTAAAAGCACAAATCTCACTAGTTTGTAACTTTGAAAAGCTTTCTTATTTGAACTCCTTTTTATAACAACTTAGTACTAATTTCAATTTCTATATAGATTTCATAGGAACCTATACACTTAAACTTTAACTTTGATATTGGAAATCATTTTCATTCTCCTTTACTACTTAGATAACATACTCATTACCAAGAATCAAGAATTAACATGAAATTGGAAAAGATCTTAAGTGGTGAACCACTTACCTCGGGGTCGCGCTACTCCGCATCACGCGTCTCGACGAGGCTCTTGGACGTCGCTCACGCGCTCGTCACCTACACAATATTTTCTCATCATTACTAGTGACAATATAAATTCTCAACTATAAGTTAAGAATTCTCAACTAAGGCCATTTTTCTCCATATAACCTCCTAACTTGTTTCTAACTCAATCGAGACTCTCTAATTCTAATTTATTCGTAAAAGTTTCAGTTTTAGACCCCTAGGGATACCCCCACACGGTTTGTTTACTTGATAGAGGCCTAAAACGAAAAATCAACTTTTTAAGCGAAATTGACAGCCCTTAATAGAACGTACTGCGACGCGCTGCTCGGGGCTCCGTTTTCCTTCGTTCTTTTTCCTATGGTTCACTTATCTCACATTCTAGTCACACATCAAATTTCGTTGAAAAATATTATCGTTTGCTAAGTCAAATCTAAGGAAAACGCTTCGGACACTTTCGGGCACTTTTAGTGCGCCTTTTGTATACTTTTTCGTTTCGGCTTAGCGACGCTAGTTTTTCTTTTATAGCTAAGCTTCATTTAACTAATTATGACCAACTAAACTCAAACCATGCACTAAAAATTGCATTTACATAACCGTTTCACTTCTCAGAGCTCTAACGACACTATTTTGCGCCTAACTTGCACAATTTTTATCGGATTCGATCCGTTTCAAAACCTATGGATTTCTATGATTTCTAAGCATCATTTGAGGTGTCTAACAGCCCCATATAATTCAAATATAGTCAAGTTTTCTAGAGCTCAAAATTTGAGCTCGGGAATCACACATTTGCTCATAACTACCACTTTTGCAACTCTAACAATTCTCTAACTTTTCTAACATTTTTTATGCTCAAACTTGGGTTCAAAACCACTTAATTTCAAGGCCTATTTACTGCCCTTCAAGTTTTTAATACATACATAAATCTAACTTGGTCATTTAAATGCTCAAACTTCACTCAAACCTTATATCATCTACTTGGTGTGCATAAAACAACATTTTCTGTTTCAGCTTTGCTTTAATATATAACAACCCATGTTTACACTTCTAGAGCATCATATACACCCAGCAACTAAACATTTAATTGTCTATTTCAATCATATAAGGTTCTGTCAAAGGTTAAAAGCAATCTAACCAAAACAACTCAACCACAATATCAACAAGCTGTCACACTCCATTCCATTTCAGTTTCAGCAATTTAAAATAAATGATGAGATGTTTCTCTTACTTTGTTCTTTGTTTAAAGAGTTGAGAGAGACTTGGGAGAGGGTTTAGAGAAGAGTTTGGAGGCTTGAATAGGCTGGAAAGGAAAGGGGTTGTTTTCCTTCATTTTTCTCTACTGGTCGTCCAGCTCTCTACTGTCCTCGCGTTGCTGTCAGGTCTGTTTCGTTTCTGCTCGCGTCTCCTTTCATTTTCGTTTCTGGTGTCACACGGCAGCTCTTGCTGCTTCCTTGGACTCACGGTGGACCAGCTTTGGCGCTTGTTCTGTTGCAGGTCGCACCTTCCACTCACGTCTCGCTGTTCTGCTCAGACTCGCGACCAGCCTTCGCCCGAGCTGTTGGGCGCGCTGGAATCTGCTTCGGTTCTGCTTCAGCTATTGCTGCTGCTGCTGCTGCCTTTTTTCATGGCTTCCTATTCTCTTCTTCTAGCCCTTCTCTTCTGGTTCTCATTTGAACTGTCACGCTGTTCTCTCTCTCTCGCGAATCTTCTCGACTGATTTCTTTGTCCCTCGGCTGATGACTGCTTCCTTTGTTTTTTTGCTGAAATAAATTTCAGCCCTAATGTTGTATATATACTAATCAACTTCTCTTAATTGCATTCAAGCCTCATCTCTTTTAAATTTCATTTCAAACTCTTTGTTTTGGAGTTCTCTAATGGTAACACCCCTCCTTGTTCTCCCTTGTTTATTTCACTTTTACTTGATTTGATTTTCGTTTTGTTAAAAATTGTTTTAAAACGTCAAGCTCGTCTTATTGACCACTTGACTCTCTCTTTTAATTAAATTTTTATTTGATTATCATTGACTAAGATCTTCAATTTTCTAACTTGGATTTTAATTGACATGCTATTTTAACTTTTTATATTCGACGAATTTCGTTGTACTCTTGAATTAATAATTTTCGAGGCCATGAAATTCCATTAATTAAATGTAGAGATTTATATTATCTCTCTAATTTAACTTCTAACGCTAGGAATTTATAAGTCGAGGCTAGGGGTTTACATGAAGTCCCTCGAGCTTGGAACGTTGAGAATTTGGCTTGTAATTCAATCATTTTAAAGATTAATGAAAACTCCAATTTCCTCATAACATTGAGTGATTAATATTTTATATGTTTAAAATGGATGAGTTATCGGGCTAATGAGCTCTATCCTGATTAGCTCGCTACCACTCCAAAAAAAAAAAGCTAAAAAAACAGGCGAGGTTACGTACCCCTGCATAGCTCGCCAAATAAAAGAGCTAAAAAAGCAGACGAGATTACGTATCCATGCATAGCTCGCCAAAATAAAATAGTCAAAAAAACAAGCGAGGTTACGTACCCCGGCATAGCTCGCCAAACTAAAAGAACTAAAAAAGCAAACGTGGTTACGTACCCCTGCATAGCTCGCCAAATAAGAGCCAAAAAAGAAGGCGTGGTAATGTACCTCAGCATAGCTTGCTAAAAAGAAAGAGTCAAAAAAACAGGAGCGGTCATGTACCCCTGCAAAGCTCATAAAAATAAAAGTACAGTAGGCGAGATTACAACCCCCTACATAACTTGTTAATATTTCAATATGGCAGATAAAGTTCTGACCTGCTGCCCGTGTCAGAAACTCTTATCAACTGTTGAATCAAGCAATTACTTAAGAGTTGTTATATCAGATTTCAAGCCAATTTATGTTACCATAATTAGCTCGCAAGAAGTCTCATAACTTATAAAGTGAAGATATAAAATAGCAAACACAATAATTTGAGCACATTCCACAGAGAAGATGTAATGAAAGAAATTTTATTAAATTCGAAAAATTCATTACAAATTGAGAATGATATAATACAAGTATCAAGAAGACAAAGGACTGGACAAGCTACTAGTTCCGAGCAGAAGAATCTAGTCTTAAAAGAGAATCTTCGCTAATAGACGAATTGGAGAGTTCGGTGACACCACTGGGATCAGCTTGAGAGGTCGTGTTGGGCATCTCCATTGCCAAAGGAACTGTATCAATTACAACTGGAGACGAGGTAGCTTCTACCTTAAACCTCTCTACAGCTCGGAGTCCCTCATCACTGAAGATGGAAAATCCAATTCATGATGGAACATCCATAGTGTGTAGAGGAAGTTAATACCCCGTTTCCTCTTTTACCTCATCTCTGGCTTCAGCGACCCTCATTTCTACTTCCTGCATGGATCTCTCCTTGGAGGCCATGAAATCTATGCAAGTGTCATGGGCGCAGCGATTAGCAACCTCAGCTTCTCATTTTGCAGTCTCCACTTGTAGCTCGGCAACCTTAGCTCGTTTCTCAGCCACTTCAGCCCGCTGCAATGTAGCTTCTACTTATTGCCTGAGCACCTCAACTTGTTTATCTGCAATCCCAGCTCAGTGTTCAACCTCTTCAGTTTGCTGCGTTGCAGTCTCCACTTGCTTAGCCTGCTTTTCGGTAGCTCTAGCTCGTTGCTCGAATTGCCTTAATGCCTCATTTGCCTTGTCCAATTCATCTTCACGATTACAGAGCAAGGTAGTGAGGTGCGACCTAATAGCTTTATAGTCGTTCTCTACTCGCATCAGAGCTTCATCAGTTGTTTGTTTAGCTATATTGGCCTCCGTGAGCATTGCCTCACGACCTTCCTCGTACCTCCCAGCGTTTCGAGTTGCTTCAGTCAAGGATGTTATTTCCTTCTTTGCCTTCTCTAGCTCGTTCTCAAGTCTCATTATTCGGTCTTTAGCAAACCTAGCCTCTCTCATTCGCTATATTGCTCCAAGAACAACCTAAAACTCTACAAGTTAGTATTTGATAAAGTAAAGAAGCTAAGAGTTAAAAAGAAAAAGAAGTTACCAACATTTCATGCCGAGCTACGTATTCATCTAGGTTCACTCCCTTGAGAGACTTATTTTCCAATGCCATCAGATGGGTCATCATAATATTTTGCCAGTTGTCAAGGAAGGAACTTAAATATCTTCCTCCAGGACCATCTTTAGGACCTGGCATGTTTGGTGATGGAGTTTTCTCAACTGGTGCGACCTCAGGCTCTTCACTCATATTAACATGATGTCATGAGGTAAAGGTGCGTTTACCCATATTCTTCCTTCCTCCATCCCTACTAGTACCAGCTTGGGTTTCCTAAGGTAGGATTTCGGATTGTACTTCCCTGCCTCGAGCTATGAGCTGGGAGTTGGGGCTTGGGGGAGATCTGCTGTTTTTGCTGGAGATGACACCTCGCTGGAAGTCGTGACTGAGGGAGCTTTTGCCTTAACGGGTCACTTCGAAGGAGCAATTGAAGAAGTCGATGCCTTAGCAGGTCGCTTTGAGGAAGATGCTGAAGGAGCTAAGGTCTCGGCAGATCGCTTCTGAAGGAATTTCAAAAGGGTGAGCTTTCTCTTGGTTGAAGCTCGCTAAGAGGAGGAAGTTGAAGCTGGAGCAGGAGCTGCTTCAATAAAAGTTAGGATTAAGGTTTGAACGAGAGCTGGATCTGCTTGAGCAGATGAAGATGGGGCCATTGGAATAGTTCGAATATGAGAGGGAGATGAATCTATTTGGACAGCTGGAACTGCCTGAGTTGAAGTAGGAGTTAGAATCTGATCTGCTTGCGAGGTGGAGGTAGGAGCTGGAACTGAATGGAAGGTAGGAGCGTCCTTTTCTTCAACGGGTATATCGAGGACAGAAGGAAGCTCGAACTCATCTATGCTCCCTATATCCCTATTATAGTCCATCAGCAGGGAATCATTAGGAGGAGCGAGGCCATAAGCTCGGAGGAGGTTGGTATTAAACTTATCACCGCTGCTCCCTTCACCCAAGCTGTCGAGCACTCCGAGAGCCCTTTTCTCCTCGCTGCGAAGAGGGGATCTGTTCGTTTTTAAGTCTGCAAAATGAAGTGTCAAAAAAAAAAAAAAAAGGAGGGAGAAAGAAGCTCGCTAATACCTGGACTTAAAACAAAACTGAAGTTTTTAAAACTTTCGAGAGAAAGGCAAAAGACGAGAAACTAGTCTGTTTTGTAAGCCCCTGCGTTGGATTTACCTTTTGCATTTTCTCGGGGTATGAGGTTCTTGTATTCCGACTGACGAGCTGCGAGATAATAAATCCGGTCTCGTTTGCCATCTTTTGAACTGCTTTCAACTTTGATGTTGTAAAGATGAGAAATGATTTTTGGAGTTTGGGGAGGAAGACCGTTTCTAAAAAAGACTAAAGTCAACGAGGTTAGCTGCGAGTACGAATTTGAAGTTAGCTGGAATGGCAAAAGCTTGATCCTGTTTAGGAACTCGATCAAGTAAGGAGGAACTAGGAACCTGAACCCATGCCTGAGGTGTTGGGTGCTGATAGCGATATATCCCTTTGGAGGATAGCATGCATGGTTGTCATGAGCAGATGATATCGCATGGCAACCCCTAGAGATATGGAATTAAAGAGCAAGTCCCTCCAGCTCGACAGTATCTACTGAAGAAGGATGGTGTGCAAATACCTAGTGAGCTTTCCTATCCTCGCGAGCTCACCACTCTGCTTCCATTCGGTGAATCGCATCAGAAATAACTCGGTGAGCAAAAAGGAACTTGGAAGCTTGAACAAAATGACAAGTGAAAAGAAAGTGAAATGGTCCTACCAGTTTATATAGGTGACCAAGCTTGAGCCCTAGCTGTCCGATCTGAGTGTTGTGTAACCGTTTTGAATCTAACGGTGAAGTATGAGTAACGGCTTTGTAATCATGCAACCGTCAATTGAAAGACGTGTCCATTAAATGCGCGTGGCACGAGACATGCCAATGCCGATACAGTTATCATCTCAATGGTCGCCACGTGTCAAAAACTGATGGGATAAAATTTGAAAGGCGTGAAACGACAATCTAAGATGAGTTAGCTTTTACCAGCGGGCTCGAGCTCTCAATTCGCAAAACGAATTGAGAGTTGGGGGACTGATGTTATGTGTATTTTCTAGAACCAGTAAATGGGTGGTAAAAGTCTGATAAAAGCTCAATAAATCAACCCAATGAAGAGGCTCAGCAGACAAGACCTAGTTTATCAATGCCAAGCCTAGCGAACTCCACAACTTACCCTAACGAGCTTGCACCATGACAATAAGCCACAACTTGTCTCTTAGCGAGATAGAGCTCGGAGATCACTCAATGTAGTGTACAGCTCGCTCGATGATCAGTTAGACAAGAAAATCTTCTAAAAAAAACCCGGTTTGATCGTGATTCTCTCATCAGAATTGGAAGTTAATTCTAATTTGAACTCAATCAACGTGATCTCGAATTATATGGAGCAGTTTCCTGATTCAATGCCAATCGATTAGGAAGCATAATCAATTTGTTATTCTTTTCCTATTTTATTGCTATCTAATTTGTAACGTCTCTTTCTCTATAAATAGAGATTGATTTCATTGTAATAGATATACAAGAAATACTATACTGTCACTCTGCAAAAATATTGAGAAATAGTCATAGATGTAAGCTTTCTGGCTGAACCACGTAAAAGTTTTGTATTGTTTTTGTTCTTGACCTTTTGTCTTTTATCTTGTTCTTGGTTTTTATGTTGTTCCACATTGATTGCAGATATTGAGTATTAAGCTCTCGTCGACCAGAAAATCACGTAAACAAAAAATTTGGTTATAGGAGTGGAAAATGATGTTTTTCCATTTTCCATCGTTTTAAAAACGATCCAACTGGATTGTTAAAAAAAAATTAAAAAAAAAAAAACACAAACACCATCACCCGCCATGAACCACAAATCAACCACAAAAATGATCTGGTTGAACTAGATCGGAACAACTAGATCAGCATCTAATTCAACCACAAAAAATAATAATAATAAAAAACACGAACTTACATAGATGAGAGAGAGAGCACCAAAACATAAACCAGAAAGCAATCGCCATAGATGGAGACTCCAAAGTTGCATCATCGACGACGCGAAGAGAAAGACCTTGAAAAAGAAGGTGAAAACGACAAAGATGAAGAAGGAGACTCTGACGGTGTATCACTAAAGTTGTGAAGCAAATAGGAGACAATGAAGGTGAGGATGGAGGCCTCTTTTGGTGAGGGAGTGGTGAGAGAGAATAATGAGGTGAGAGAGAGAGCAGTCAGGTGAGGGAGAGAGAAAGAGGTTTGTGGGGAAGCTAGAGAGCGATGGGGAGAGAGAGAGAGAGTAGTGAGGTGAGAGAAAAGTCAAAAGTATTTTATTATTTTTCGTTTTTCAAAATGGTATCATGTAACTATTATAATTTTTCGTTTTCGAAATGAATTTGAAAAAATGTTACCAAATGCATTATTTATGTTTTCAAAACGCATTTCTTGTTTTAGAAAATAATTTTCAAAAATATCATTTTAAAACCATATTTAAGCGCATTATGACTTCTTTTTTTTTTTTTTTTCGTTTTTGCTTTGCTTTGTTCATCTCTTTTTGGTTATACTTTTTTTGATAAGAATCTCTTCTAGGTTATATAAAATTCACATAAAATGACAAATGACAATTATATTTTTTGGTTATATTTTTTTTTATAAGAATCTCTTCTAGGTTATATAAAATTCACATAAAATGACAAATGACAATTATATAAAGAGAAAAGTATGAAGCTAATGGGTTGTTCTGTTTATTTGTTGAGACATTGATTAATGAAGCGGTTGTGATTGGACACAATTTTTTTTTTTTTTTCAAAAATAAAATCGGCACTGCACGTTTTGTTAGCATGTAACTCTTCTTCTAGTAAATAAAATAAAAAATTAAAAATAAAAGCTCTTCAAGTAGAAAATGTTGTTTCCACCTACACACGAGAAGTTGAAAACAATGCTTTACTGATTTCTGTTATATTAAAGATAAATATATATATATATATATATATGAACAACATTTGCATTAAAATAAAAAATTTATTCAATTTTAAATGTAAAATATATTCCTGTTGTTTGAGTTTCAAAAAATTATTTTGAGTAAAACTTTAACAAGAATATCCTTTTTAAAATATTTCTTTTATTTTTTTTATTAAAGATTAAAATAGCTTCAAGCAAATCAATTAAAAACAATATTAAAGCATCCGAATTTACTTGAATGCTTTTTATATCATTAATAGAATTTATCTTCATATTCATCATCAATACTATATGTTGGGTCATATGGGTCTTAGGTAGCATTCACACAAGATGACCCAAAATCCAAATCCAGGTCCAATACTCGGATCCAAGATCCATTAGAAAAGTGAATAATGCAGATTAATTGCCTATGGGAGTTGTATGAATGATTAGATAACTGCTTAATGTAGTTATTCCCGTGTAAATAAAAATGATAGTTAGTGGTTTTGCAAAGAGACTGATATGAATATCTGTAGAAAGAAAAATAAAAAAGATAGAGAAAAGGCAAGTTTTTACATTGTAGATTGTGTTTTCTTTCTAATTTCGTGACTGAAATTCGACCATCAGTTGAACAACACGAGTTGTGTACTCTCTGCTCCATTCCAAGTTCAATTTAAACTTTGTTTTTACTATTTTTTACATATATAAATATATTGCTATTTTGTTAATGTTAATGCCTTGAAAATTACAACACTATATAAATGTTGACCTATCATTTACAGATTAATTAGAAGATTCCATAATTTTATATTAAAATATCAATAAAAGTTGTTTAAATAATGAAAACTAATAATCTATTAACAATTCACCATGCTTATTTTGGATGAATGACTAAATCTAGGTTTTAGAATATGAACAATGCTATTGCCTTACCATGAAATTTCAGGCGGTGTTCATTAATTTTGATTCAAATTAACAATGATCAATGTGTTCTCAACAGAAATTTTCAAACAATTGAGTATTTTGATTGTATCTCTAGTTTCTGTTTCTGTTTTCTAGGTGAAGTATGGTATTAATTCCTAAATATTTTGACCAATAACATCATTTGGTTTGTTTCTTCTGTTTTTTTTTTTTTTTTTTTGTTTTTTTTTTCATATAGTTTGTTTCTTCTGTTTTGTTAATGACGTTGTTCTTGTTAAAAAAAAAAAAAAAAAAAAATCCTTTGACTTTAAGCAAAATTGTATTTTATACGTAAAAGATCATCTAATTACAGAAACCTTTTAGAATTATGTCGTCCAAACTTTAATCATAAATAATCTGTTTTGCCCTATTATAATAAATTGATAGGAAATTGATGATATTGAAGTATTAAAATTTCATAGTTCTTTATTCAAATATTAATGTTATTATATAATGGTTAAATATTTAATACTCGATCCAACTTCTGAACTGACTAAATATTTAATATCGTGGCGATTGATTTATTAAATTATCAAAAAAATAATTATTTGTTAATCTTTGAAAAAGAAAGATCGACTCGAGGGAACTTACTCACGCAAAGCACGACAATTAGCAAACTTCAGTCTACAGAATAGACTTGCAAATTAATCAATCTCTATTGAATCCAAATACCAAACTTTCATTGAACTACAAAAAGATTTGGAAAATAATCTCCTTATTGATTCCAATAAGCGAAACTTCACAAAAACCACGTACCAATAGATTTGGAAAATTCTATTACTACAATCTGGAAATCCATATTTTTAATTTGTTGACCGAATACAAACTCTGGTGCGGATGACTTCAATCACGATATATAATTTAAACACGAAACTAACTAACCGTTATTGCATGATGGAACAAGCATTGGGTATCAGATGATTGAACCTCTTGGGCGCATTGTAGTTGTCCAACTGGGCATTCATTCTCATTTCCAGCATGATACGCGTATCCGAAACCAAATCCGGCTTGACCCATGAAATCCACGTTCTTGCCCTTAGTATACCCTCCACGATCATCGAAGCCACGTTTATATTTATCACCATTACCATCACCATCACGGTCACTGCCTTTCTTATTATTCTTTCCTCCACCACCGCCATTGTTGTCATCATCACCACCACCGCCATTGTTATCTTTTTCTAATTTCGCTTCCGCTTCCGCTTTCGCTTTCTGGAAAATAAATGAATTTTGCGAATAAGAAAAATTTGAAGTGCGCTAAACCCACTAAAAGACGAGTAGAAAAGTACAAGCCTTAGTCAAGATTAAAAGGTTCTTCAATTTCTGATAGCACAAAACTTTAATGAAGTTCCGTGGCTGCCCCCATAACCTCCAGATGGAATTAAATTAAAATAAATTAGTTTGAAGTTGACTTTAAAAATCTGTTTTAGAAGTGGGATGGGTGTCCTCACCCCAACCCCACTTGTTTGTTTATATATCAATATTAAATAAAAATTAGAATATAATTAATAAAAAATCTAAGATATTTTTGAAAATTTGAAAATACAAAATAGGTTTCATTAATATTTACCGAATTCTTATTTAATTTTAAAATTAGTCTTATGATAAAAGAATATACACGTACAGGTTATACCACAGCTTTTACATTTTGTGACATAAAGTTCTATCTACCATAATAAACATATAATATTTAAAGTCTCAATTTTTTTTTTGTTTTGGGAATATTTGAAAACTCAATTTTGAAAATAAAGAAATTCGAACAAAATAACTGATTTAGAGAAAGTCAGAAAAGCATAATAGGTCCATATAAGGAAATTAAACGATCAGCGTATAACAAAATTTATATCACAGAACTTGATGATCTCGGCTAAGTTACTTGAGTTATTTGATGGGCCCATATGTTGGCTTCAACTTGAGTCTTGAATGATGAATGATCGATTTAAAGCATATGTTAATACATATGGTCAAACACGATTATTTTCTAGAAAACATGAACGAGAGGATAGCTGACAATTTAGCAGCGCTACTAGTACAAGGATGAAAAGAAACCTGTACCTCGTGGTAACGGTTGACAAATGCCCCTATAGATCTTGCTTTCAACAGTCTGGATAGATCCTTTTCTTTCTTCTTCTCTCCATCTCCTCCTCCATTGAAGTTGTTCATATTGTTAATGTTGTCTTCCTTCTTCTGAAACACACACATAATATTAAAACAATAAAAACAATCAATCAAGAGAAAAGATAAGAACTCATTATTAAAGGAAAAAAAAAAAAAAGAACAAGAAAGAACCATTAAAAAACGAGTTCGGCGACGGAATCGACTAAGCTTAAGCTTAACCATTGTTCAGTTTCAGAAAAAGAAATTGTTTGCTGTCTGACGGAAGAGGAGGGTATTTATAATAACTTCAAAAAAGAAAGAAAAAAGGAAAGTGTTTATAATATTATATATTAAAGCTGGGTGTTTACTTATTATCGGCCACCACATGTTTTAACAACACGGTTTTCTTTTTTAAAAACGGTTTTAACGCGTTCTCCAGTTCCCCAGGTCCGCAGCGAATAATAAAAGGCGAAAAAAAAGGAAAAAAACGCTTTAAATTAATCAACAGTTCAACAAGACAAGAAGTGGAGGTTGGTGAATGTTTGATTATTGACATTTATGTCCCCACTGTTTTGCTTAATTGCACTTTTGAATATATTAGATCTACTTCGGTAGTTGTATTAGTGCCATCGAAAACTGTTTCAACTGAAAAGAACAAGTTTTTGGAAAAAAATTTTATTGGAATAAAGTACAAATCAAAGATAAATCATATTAGTATTATTGAAGTCTTTATCTCTATCTTGGCGGATTAACAAAAATTAAAAGCACCAAAAGTCATTAGGGCATGGTCTTTGTGGGCATAAGTGAGGAGAAACTTCCTCTTTAACTTTGATTTTATCAATTCATTTGGGTTTGGGTCTTGTGAGTTTAAAATTGTCCTCGGGCATTTTAACTGATGATAAACTTCTTTTTTTGAATATTATAATTAATTATGATTTTAGAAAGATAAACTTAATTCAAGCCCACAACATTGTAGATATAGGTGTGAGGTGCATATTATTGAATGAATCTTATCTTATTGTCACTGAAGATAAACTTAAGGAGGTAGTTGTAGCCCATATTTTGTATTTTCAATTCTTGGTATAAGAAACAAAAACATATGTAATGTTCATGAGAAATTGCTTGTTCTTGCATTATTTATGATTCTTTTCTTTTGAAAAATAATATAATTGTTTATACTTTGTGTTTAAAAGATGTTAATTATTATAAATATGCTGTTATGAACAATATAAAATATAATTTTCATATTAACAAAACTGATTATGTTATATATAGAAAGGTATTTTAGTAATCAACACTATATCATTCTGATGTCTTATTCAAGTAAACACTTGAAAGAGAATTAATCTAGTTTCATTTCCAATTTCTAAAAGTTAAATAAATGTTTGAATGGAATTAAGTTATATAATTCCAATTCTTTTCTGTTCTCCTTCTAATAGAATTTGATTCCTTTCATTTGATTACTGATTAGTAAACGTTAAAAGTGGAAGTTCTATAACAAAGCTTTTAAAATAAAATTGTTGAATGTTTGAGGACAAGCTATTTTAAATGATGGATTTATTAAAAAGTGTAAATAATAAAAAAAAAATCAATGTATTTATTAAAATTCGAAGAGCTTTTGTTTCTTATAATTAAAAGAAAATAAAATAATTACAAAATATTTTAAAACCAACTATCAAAATACAAACTTCATGCCAATATGTTTAAGAGAGTACGAGAGATTTAAGTTAAATGGGTAGTAGTAATTAGTAAACTTTATAAATTTTGATAAGATTATTCTAGATGTAGAAAATTGAACTAAAATACCCTGATAACAGGTGAAATTACTCTTCGATCGAAAACAATTTTATTACATGAAGTCCTTTCTGAATTATTTACTAACAATTAACCACTGTAGTTGAAAGACACAAATTGATCTCCATGGAGGAGATTGCACCTCTGCTATCTAGTGATCTCCCCACCATGAGATCTCATTCCACGTGTTCTCTTTTTCTCTCTCTTGTTTTTTTATTTTTATTTTTTTTAAGTTTTTATTATTTTTTTCAACCCAAATTTGAGAACTTGTTTAGGATCCGCCTCCCTAGAATTGATGAAAATGATGAACAATTATCTTCCAACAACTAAACTCAAGTGCTTTACCTGGCAGATCATAGATGTAAATGCTCTGATTGTAACTTCTCCCATCACTCTTTGTGGCGTGGTCTAATGTCATTATCTCTTTTCTTATAAAAAAAATAAATAAATAAAAATAAATTTCTCAATTGCTTTGTATAGAGAACGTGATCACTTTCACCAGGAAAACGCGTAAGAACTAACTTGATGACTTGGAAGGTTTTTAAAGCCACCTTCACTTCACTTTCACCAGGGACCACCGTCACGTCTTATTTAGGCTTCTGATTTTACTTATGTTTCAAATCTTTAAATTAATTAAAGCCCTTATTTTTTTATCAGTCAATAATGACGGCTGCTTTTCTCATTGCTTTAGTGTCCTTCCTATGTCGTTCATGTCTCCTGCAATGAGAGACCAAACACCGCCTGAAGTTTCTTTTGTTTCTTTTTCACTGTTTTTTCTTGGAAAGAAAGCAGAATCTCATATATAAAAGAAAGAAAAAAAAAAAAAAATCAAAAGCGGCTTTTATTCTCCTATATGACCATCTTCATATTTTACCATTCAGAAACAAAAACTCTCCAGATTTTCTTACAATATAAGAGGAGGAAGAAGTGAAACACAAAATCCAAAGTAAATTAAGAGAGGAAAAAGAGAACAAAGCAATGTAAGTTTCTTACCTTTTAGTGTTTCTCTCTTTTTTACTCATTTTTTTGACGTTCCTTTAACTTCAATCACGAATTGTTTCTTATTTATATGTGTTAATGATGGTTTCTGTTATTATGGAGATTAACGTTTTCATGCATTACGTTCCTGTAATGCAGCAAGATGGATAAACGCAATGACCATGTATCCATTGATTTTAAGAAGCTAGCAGATTCTTTTAGAGGTAAGTTCAGAAACTTATATCCCTTGTCTAAAGATTGCTGCATTTATGAAGTTCCACCAAAAATTAGGACGTCAAATGAAAGTCCAAAGATGGTTTCAATTGGTCCACTCCATTACGGTAGGGAACAATTAAAAGTTATGGAAGAGCATAAATTACGATATCTGCAACAATTTCTGCAACGAACTCATGTAAGCATGGAAAAATTTCTTAAATTTATAAAGGATAAGGAAGTAACTTTGCGTAATTGTTATGCGGAAACCATCAAATTAGAAAGCGAAAGGTTTGTTAACATCATTTTTTTGGGTGCTGTGTCTCTTATTGAGATCTTTCTTTGAAGGATCCCTCAATTTCGGAGTGTGGAGTGTGTATTTTCTAATCCAGGAAAGATAAAAGATATAGTGCTTGACATTATGCTTTTAGAAAATCAACTTCCAATGTTCATTCTTCAGGAGTTGTTTGTTTGTGTTAGCAAAACTTGAATTGCCTGACAAGTTTAAGGAGTGACCTTTGAGTAGGTTTGTCTGTGACTTCTTAACATATTATGTATGTCAACATATTTTGACGGACAACTTCTATGGAGAACTACTTTTCTGAAGCAAAACATTTTGTTGATTTGCTAAGACTCTGTCTTCAGCCACCAGAACATGATGTCAACAAAATGCAAACTCAAACTAATTCTAGAAATGATGGCATTGAAAGGCAAGATGATCGTGAAACTGCACCTAGTATAACAAAACTTCACCAGTCTAGAATTACGTTTAAGCTGGCATCAACCAATAATTTGCTTGACATAAAATTTGAAAGGGGTACTCTGGAAATTCCGAAGTTGACAATAAGTGATATGACAATACATTTATTGAAAAATCTTCATATGTTTGAGTTACGATATGGTGATACTAACTTTATAAATGATTATCATATTCTCCTCCATCACCTTTTAATTGCTCCATGAGATGTTGAGTTACTAATTCAGGCCAAAGTTATCGAGATTTGGGTCTCGAATGATGCAGGGTGTCAACACTTTTTCAAGAACTTAGCAAGGATGCTAGAATAAACTTAGAGGATTTCTACTATTCGAGTCTTGTTAAGGATCCACAAGACTACTCTAGATCAAAACGGCCCAAGTGGAAAGCTATTTTGGGGCAAAAATATTTCAGCAATCCATGGGTCTTTGTCTCTGTCATTGCAGCATCTATGATACTTATACACACTTTTATACAAACAATTTGTTCTATCGTTGGACTATGTAAATAAGTTTCCCCTTCAAATTTAAATTAGTCGGATATGCAATCGGGAGGTTTGTATCATGTTTATAAAATAATCCAATTGGATGCTTTGTGATTCAATATTTAAATTTACTTTCTAGGCTTTTCCTTCTTGAATTCTATTGTTATTGATAGTAACAAAAATTTAATGGATACAAAGGACTACAATTTGCAGTGCCAAAGAAGCAATTAGGATCAAAAGATAGCCAATGATTTAATGTGGAATCCACACTCGCATAGACAATGTTGAAGGAGGAACCTAAAATGAAAATATAATGCTAACTCTCCTTTAATTAAATTGAAACAATATAACAATGTTTATATATAGGTAGAGATAACTGATGTGATAACAATGAAATCCCAAAATGATAAATTTAATGTTAAGATAAGGCTAACCTCTATTAGGGGTAGGGAAAAAAAGGTCTTTCTATTATATCTTTTTCAAAATATTATTTGATTGGTGTAAATTTTGGTTTCAATTGGTGATGAATGGTAAATCTATCAAACCAAATCGACCCAATTAAAATTGGTTCATATTAGTTTTTCTTCTTAAATCAGGTGAGATTCATTTTCGAAATGAAAATAGTTTTTAATCAATGTTGATCAAAATCAATCCAATCTAATTCGATCCGTATCCATCCCTATGTGTAATTTACACAACAAACGTATGGGTAAGTGTATAGGTTTAGATGTTTAGTGTAACTTGCTCCTACATCAAATGGTTGGAGTTAGTTTCAGTATAGAACAAAAATGGATAAATTATCATTATAATTAGTAAATTGCATATAAAAGATGGAGCATCGAGAGTCACTTTCCTTTGTCAAATCAAGTTTTTTTTATTTATTTTTATATCAAGGACAAAAATTTATTAATTTCTTTGTCAAATCAAGCTTTTTGCCCATACCATCTGCAGGCAAAGCTGCTATCTATGAAAGTTTCGCAAGACAAAACATGTCGGCGTCAGAAATTGATGTCACCCCGAGCATGAATCAGTTTATCAAGAGCAATTACGGGTTACCAGTGGACAGCAATACAGAATTTATATATGCAGATTGCTCTCAAGCTTTGTTTAATAAGCTAGTCCTTTGCTGCACCCTAGAAGGTGGATCATTGTGCTCCCCAGCTGGCTCTAATGGGAATTATGTTTCTGCTGCAAAATTCCTGAAAGCAGACATTGTGACTCTCCCTACTAATAACTCCGAAGATGGCTTTCAGGTAACCGAAAACACACTCGCTCGAGTACTCGAGACTGTGAAAAAGCCATGGGTGTACATTTGTGGTCCCACAATCAGCCCAACTGGTTCGCTTTACGGCAACAAAGAGATGGAGAGTATACTAACAATTTGTGCGAAGTACGGGACTAGAGTTATCATTGACACTTCATTCTCTGGATTGGAATTCAACTTAGACGGTTGGGGTGGCTGGAATTTGGAATGATGCATGTCGAAGTTGAATTCTGTTGGTGATCAGTCTTTCTGTGTGTCTCTGCTTGGAGGATTGTCTCTCAAGATGGTCACTGGCCCACTCAAATTCGGATTTCTGGTTTTGAACCAGCCTCATTTGAAAAATGCTATGCGATAATATATCACCTGATGGAATTTTTATCACAACTTACGGCTGTTGAACATTTCATCTGACTTGCAAAAGTCAAGTTGATTTCCTTTCAAAACATTGGAATCACTGTGCATTTCCTTATACAATATAACACTAATCGGTGTTGTCTCCAAGTTATGGGGCAAAATTGCATTTTTCAATGCCACGTCTTCTCAATTATGGCTTCTACAAGAACATTTCTGGTTCAAATATAGTGAAATTGTGATTTCTTTGACTTGAAAATAGAATTTATATTATTATCATTTTTGTTACATCTGTGATAATGTGAGCTTTTAGGCGGTCTTAAAGGTTTGTGATTAATTGTTTGAAAATGAAAAAGCTAGACAATTAATTCAATTATAACAAAATCTTTAAAAAGTTAAGCAAAAATTTAAATCGACAAATATCCATATTTTTTGCACGTCTCTTACTAATTGCAGTAGTAATTGTGAACTCGGTTGTGACACTACAACAAATATTGTTTACTATCACGGTTTAGTTAGTATAGACACAAATGATTCGTGTTAAAAAATATAATTAAGCACGGGCTTTTAAAAGCCCGTAATAGAATTATCTAATAATATGTATCTAGTACGGGCCAATAAAGACCCGTAATGAATGTTTGAGTATTTTATTAGAGAGTACGGTCGGAACCCATGCTAGTTATTTAATTAACGAGCACATGGCTAGCCCGTGCTCAATTATAGATACTAGAAACCAGGGGGAGGGAAAATTTTCTTTGTTCCCTGCCTCTCCCAACTCGTTCCCGCCTCTCCCAACTCATTCCCCGCCATTCCAAACTCATCTTCTTCGTCTCACATCATAGATCGAAGTTTGGGTTTTTCAATTTCATCTCAGGTTCCTTCTGTCTCTCTTGTTTTTATTTCATCTTCTATCATCTAATTTTTATTTGCTGATTAAGAATGAATGACTAGGGATTTATGGGTTTTTGAGAAATCTAGAAAACAGACACTTGCACACACTCATTTTGTTTCAATCGTTGGGTTTTTAACACACACAAAGCCTACACACACATGGATTTTGTGACATAGAGAGTGTTGTGTTTTGTGAGACATAAAGAGGTAGAAAAAGAGCAGAAAAATATTTTTAAGAGTGAGATACAAAGAGCCCTGCTTTTGTTTTTGTTTCTGTTTTCTTTTTCTTTCTGTTTTTTGTTTTTTGTTTTTTGTATGAAAGTAAGAGATGGAGAGATAGAAGAAGAGTGGAAAAGGATTTTCAAGAGATGCGTAAATTGGGTTTGTTGTCATGATGTTAGACGTTGTGGTGGGTTGAAATGAATGGTTGTGATTTGATCACTGTGAGTAATGTGGTGTACGGTTTTAGTGACTTGTATGTTGAGCTATAATGATTTGTGTGTTGAGTCTTGATTGGTAGAGGTTTGAGGTTTAGATGGGAGAGAGGAGTATGAATGGTGGTGTTGACAGTGTTTGACTGAGAGTCTGGTTAGTAAGTCTGAGGTTGGTTGTTGGGTTGATGAATGGAGTGGAAGTAAGCTCGAGAAAACGTGTGTGTATGTGTGTGTGGGTGTGTGTGGTTAGTTGAATTAGATGGAGAGAAGGAAGATTGATTTGGGGATTCGTTTTCATTGGTTTTGAGCTGAAGATGGATAATAATATGTAAGTAGTGATGTTTTTTTGATTCAGAATACAATCTTGTCACTGGTTTTGGTGTTGTAAAGTTTCACTAGTTTGATATGTTATTCAGGGAGAAGCTAGTTCTCTATTAAAGAAACATAAACATTTTGTGTGGACAGGGGTGTCTCAGGGGTCTATTGTTAATGAATTATCTTAAGATCATACATGTGTCGATTTTTTTGTAGATTGGAATAACTGTTATGGATTGTTTGTTAACATTTAAAGAGTTCCAAGCCTTAGTACCATAGAATCGTCACCAAGAAAAGAACTTATATGCCACTGCTATAGTCACTTCATTTTTTGGGTTGCAAAGGATAATAATTGTTGAAGTCCCAGTTTATTTGTCGAGGAATATGTCATATGTTAGCTTTGTTTATAGGAGTGCCACCAAATAAATATTGTGGCCCCAGGAGACTTGACTTTTCTGTCCTACTAAATTAATACAGACTATGATTTTTCTGTCTTCAATAGACATTCAAAGATCAATTATGCTTGTTGTGTTTCCACGAGGAAATTCACAGGAAAATTACTTTGATGGAGACATAAGTAGAAGAGTGATGTAATCTGTAAATTTCTTTGTATCTTATCAGCTTGTGATAAGGCACATCTTTATAAAATATAATTATTTTTGTGGGCCACATAAATGCTATCCAACACCAACAAATAGAAAAGTATTAGACATAGTATGGTGTTCCTTTAAAAAATATCTATATGGTTTGATAAAACTAAGTATAATTTAATACGATAATCAGAAATATTTATAAAATCTGGCATCATAATTTGATGCGGTTACAGTCATGTCATTTAACACAAAGACTTATCACTGTTAAAAAAGTTGATACATAAATCCATAATTCGTCATAGTATCTAGAATTTGACAAATCTAGTATAAATAATGATATGGATTTGTACGGTCTACAATTGTACAAAAACGTCATACTAGTTGAATCTCATACCAGAATGTGCAAAAGCTTATTGCTCTTTTGATGTGAATATCCACATATTCAAACATTTCAAGTTGCCAAATTGTCTAGGTGCTCTGTCATTAAAACATCAAAACAAAAAAAGCTTTTATACACTTTTGTCCCACATGGCTTTTGTTATATGTATTATGTGTCTTGGTAGTCCTTTGTCTCTCTCCAATGACCTTGTTATATGTATTGTTATATAAATTATTATATCTATTATACTGACATGGTTATATGTATTGCTTGGTGGTCCTATTTACAGGTCTGCAAAAACAAAATTGGAACAGAGGAGTGGTTTTAGCATCATATAATTGATGTGAGTTTTCAAAATAATTATTTCATTTTAGCAGTGTAGTAGGCATGACAAAGTGTTATTTTTATGTTTTAATGTTGATGAATTAGTGTCTAAATTGTATCTATCGAAACTTATATGTGCTGACAGTTACTTTTCCATCAAATACATATGCACTTGATATCATAGTAGAGCTTACTGTCCAGATGATTATCACTTGATAATATATATGTGTATTTTAGTTCCTTCAATCTTTGATTGTTTGTGTTGTAGCCAAGCTTCTTAGAGCATATTTGTTTGGTGACATGTACAAGTCAAATTTTTATAGTCCACATGAGTTTTATTTGCTTCATAATGAATTCTTATTATGTAATAATTAAGAATTAATTCAGCCACATATAGTTATGCATTAGCTATAGCCTTTAATCCATTTATTTTTGGTGTGCTAAACTAATAAACTAGGTGGTGAATTTTATGATTGCATAATCACCATAACCAATTTAGACAAACTTTATAACCATATAATGTGCTCAACAATGTTCAAACAAATCATTTCCTTCCAGACTTCTCTTTAAAACAGCCTCTCTACTCTTAAACTCTAATACTGCATTTTTGTACTTTTCTCGAGCATCATCAAGAGTTCGTCAGCACTACGGCTCCACATAATTTATATTGCTGATCCAAAAACACAAATACAAGACTAACTTCCACATAAGAATTGCATTCATTCAAATCCATAACATGTGGGACTTGTCATCCAAGTCTGAAAGGTTCCAACAACTATGGACAACCTTAATTCTAAAAAATAACAACTGACAGGATTGAAGAGTTCTGTTACAACCATTGTAGCTCAGACTTAAATCGAGGCATTCACAGATCCCTACTGAGTTTGAAACAAGAAATAAACCATTTATAATACCTTATATTTTCACTAAGTACAAACACAAAACACCTAGCCATCACTCTCATCAAGATAATGCATTCAACAATAAAAATTTCACCCAAATAGTTCCAGAAGTCAAATTAAACCAAACAAGAAATCATCAAAAAATACAGCTACATAACACCCAACCTGAATACTCCTCACAACTCTGAACTTTATCCTATAATCTACTGTGTGTGCACTACAATGCCATAGTGAGCTATTCAACTAATCCATCAATGCACTATGTCACTAATCCATCAATGCACTATGGGTTATCAACATCTACGGACACACCAATTTATGATGGATAACAGTTCACTTGATGAGCTAAGAGCCTGAGAGAGAACTTATGTATAGGAAGCTTACATTGTCTTTATTATAATTTTGCTTGTCCATGTTATAGTCTACATTGAGTTTTAGTGATGTGGTCATACCTAAAACTATTATAAAAAATAAACATAAAACCATTTGCTAATGACCCTTTAACAAGAGTTGTTTCCATTTCTTCATTGGATTTGTTTGGACCACACACAGCACCTGCATCCACCAAATTAAAAAAAAAAAAAGGTCTATTAAGTGGGGACAGACATGGAGCAAAGAGAGATACCTTTTCATAGATATGATTAGCATTCATTTACCTGTCCAAATGTCTTTGAAAAGTTTACTTTTATTTGTTTGAATTACTACACATATTAGTTTAATATTCACCACTAAAACCCTTACATAGCAGTACCCTTATTCAAAACTCTATCAATATGATTAGAGTGACTTACGCACATAGCAATACACATGAACATAAAAAGCATCCCAATATTGTAAGCTCTTAGCTCCGACTTTTAAAGCCCCAACATTAGGAATTAAGTTAGAAAGATAATATATAACTCTCTACGTTTAAATGGATTTAATTTCATAGCCTTCGAAATTTATTCGTTTAGAATACGACGAAATTCGTCGCATTTAAAAAGTTTAGTAACGTCCCAACGAAAGTCTAAGTCAAGAAATCCAAGACATTAGTAAATGATAATCGAATTGAAATTCGATTAAAAAGAGAGAGTCAAGATTAATAAAATAAGCTTAGTTTTTAAAATAATTCAAGCTTGACAATAGAACGAAAATGTTAACGAAACGAAAATCAAATCAAGTAAAAGCGAAATAGACACGGGAGACCGTGAGGGGTAATCGTGAAAGAGCACCAAGAAGATGAGGGGCTAATATGAGAATCAAAGGAAGGAAATGAGAGTTAGATGAAATTAAAGAGAGTTGGGACAAGATATAATTAAGAAAAGTTGATGGCTATATAATCAAACAATTGCTGAAATTGTTTCAGCAAAAACAATATGCAGCCGTGAGAGAGAATGAGAGAGTTCCAGAAAGTGAGGGAAGCTACTGTCGTGAGGGGAGAACCAAAAGAGAGAAGAGAGGCAACTAGCAAGCAAGAAGAAGTCTTGAGTAGCAGAAACAGTCCAGAACAAGCAAAGAAGTCGAGCAAGAAGCAGATCCAGCGCGCCAGCAGCTCGCGCGAAGGACAGCTCGCGAGTTGGAGCAGAACAGCTCGTGTGAGGGGGATCCAAGGCAGTAAAACTGCAGTTTTTGGGCAGCAAAGGAAGAGGACAAGCAGAAGAGGAGAGGTGCTGGTCTGATTGAGCAGAAACAGAGCAGGAACAGAGCAGAAACGGGCCAGAACGCGAGCTGGTCGCGAAGCACAACCGCGAGCAGAATCGCGATGAGCTGGTCGGCCAGGGAAGAAAGAACCTCCCAACCAGCCTCCCATCCCCTCAATCCAACTCTTAGGGTCCCTAGTAAGTCATCCAAACTCTCCAAGCAAGCTCTAAGTGAGATTACAAATTTATTTTCTTTAGTTTGCTGCTGAAACAGAACTGAAAATATATTACAGCTCTTGTTGTTGTTGTTGTTGTTGTTGATTTGGTTGATAGATGGCTTTTAAATCTTGCTAGAACCTTATGGGATTGTTATAGAATCATCAATGAGGAGTTTTGGGTGTAATTGATGCCATAACTTGATGTAAATGGGCTGTTACACCCTCTCTCAAAATAAAAACCGAGATTGGTGTTTTATGAACACCAAGTGATTGAGGAAAGTCTTGAGTGAAATTTTAGTGTCCAAATGACCAAGTTAGATTTATGGTTGTGTTAGACACTTGAAGGGCAGTAGTTAGACATTGAAATTAGATGGTTTTGAAACCAATTTCAAGTATAAAAGAGGTTAGATAAGTTAAGAAATGGTTGAAGTTGAAAAAGAGGAAAAATTGACAATGTTGAGAACCCGAGCTCAAATCTTGAGCTATAAGAGACCTGACATTATTTCAATTATTTGGGAGTGTTCTACACTTCAAATGATGCCTAGGAGCCATAGAAAACCATAGGTTTTGGAACGGATTGATTCCGATAAAAATTGCCCAAGTTATGGGCAATATAGTGCCGTTAGAGCTCTGAGAAGTGAAACGGCTAGCTTAATGCAATTTTATGACACGAAATGAGTTTAGTTAGTCATTATAAGTTAAATGAAGCTTGGTTATGGAATAAAATCTAGCGTCGCTAACCCGAAACTAAGAGTTTGCAAAACGGGCACTTAATTGCACCCGAAAGTGTCCAAAACGGACGTTTTCCTTAGATTTGACATAGCAAACGATAATGTTTCTCAATGAAATTTGTCGTGTGACTAGAATGGGATGTAAGTGAGCCGTAGGAAAAAGAACGAAGGAAAACGGAGTCCCGGGCAGTGCGTCGCAGTGCACAATGTCAAGGGCTGTCCGTTTAAATTAAAAATGTAATTTTTCGTTTTAAGCCTCCAACAAGTAAACGGACCGTGTGGGGACATCCCTAGGGGTCCAAAACTAAAACTTTTTCACAAAAATCGGGATTTGAGAGTCTCGGTTAAATTAGAAACGAGTTAGGAGCCATATAGAGAGAATTAGGCATAGTTGGGAATTCCTAGCATATAGTTAAGAAAGGGAGGTTTTTGTTAATAGTAATGATGCAATCATGTTGTGTAGGTGACGAGCGCGTGAGCGGCGTCCAGGAGCCTCGTCGAGACGCTTGACGTGGCCTTGAGGTAAATGGTTCACCACTTAATAGCTTTTTCAATGGTAATGCAAATTCTTAATGATGTTAAATGACTATGACTATAGTAGCTATGAAATAAAGGAAATTGAAAGTGAAATGTAATGATATAGTTTAAGTTTAAGTGTATGGATTCTTATGGAATCCATATGCTACTAGAATAATGAGTCAATGAGTTGCATGTAAAGAAAATGGAATAAGAAAGTTTGCAAGACATCCAAACTAAAGTTATTTGTGCTTTTGCACTTAAAGAAATGTAGTATGAAAACCATGTGTATACCTTATAAGTTAGTGAATTTTAGCGTTACGTGACGACGCAGAGAATTCCGTCCATAATCGCTCAGTTTATAGAAAAGTATAGCGCTACGTTGCGATGCAGACAATTCCGCACGTAGTTGGTTGGTTGACAGTTAGCGCTACGAAGCGATGCAGTAAATTCCGCTCGTAGTCGTCTAGAGATTTAGCACTACATTTGCGATGCAGAGAATTCCGCATTGTAGTCGTTCAGTGAATAGTTAGCGCCCTACGTACGATGCAGTGAATTCCGTAACGTAATGGTCGAGACACTTTAGTAGCATCACGATTGACGTTAATTATAATCGCCCGTGATGGTTAGAATGAGCTAAGGATACACATGAAAGAATTTTAAAGGAATTGTAAAACTTGAGTAAATGATGAATACTTATGTTAGTGTATGTGATATTATTGATATCCTTGTTGCACTAACCCCTTGTTTGTTTTGTAGCTTATTTATTTTAGTTGCGTGCCACCGCCGAACGAGCTTCAAGCTTTTTGCTATATACATATATAGGTGGGAGATCGCTCAAGATTGTTAGAAACATTTACGTATATGTATTAATCATGAATATTTCTCATTTGAATGATGTTGAAATTGTAAAATGTAAACATATTCATGCGTTTTTATGTATATAGTTCATATATGTACATGTTGTATTTGAACTCCTTGTTCATGCTTATGAAATTGTGATGAATGATGTATGATTGAGAATAAAGAAGTTGGGAGATGTTCAGAAATAGTTGAAGTGTCGTTTTCTTACAGGTTAAATTTTGGTTTTATAAAAAACGCAGCTGTTATGTTGCCGAAATTTTTATAAAATGAATTTGAAATAGAATCAAAGAAAATGTTTAACACTCCCAACCAGTAACAGATAAAATTGAATCATTAAGTTTTAACGAGTAAACCGGATACAGAAAGATAGGGTTCGCTTTCCGGAGGTCTTCGATCCGACGAGTCGGTTTCGGGGAATCCGTTGAAGTGTCCGGCAGGATCCTCCAGACGAGAGCTTAGTTAAGGTCTGGGAAGGGTCCTGTCAAATACACACGAAGCTAAAACTTAGTAATTACTAATGTTCAAAAATACAAAATATTAAACACATGATATTTTTTATACAACTTTTAATTTTATATTTTTTTACAGATTTGGTTGAATGCAAATGGATAAGCATTGGCTAACATTTTCAAGGTTAACATATTAAACTCAAAATATGGTTATTTGATGAATATAGGCTCTAGATATCAATTTGTGACATATTTTACTTTTGCTTTCATTTTTAGAATTGAGAAGGAATATAGAGATGGTGCCAAAAACTTTGTTGAGATTGCAAAAAGTAACGCAAATCGTGATATAATAGTGTGCCCTTGCAAAAAATGGCAAAACCAACGTTTTCATCCTACACAAATAGTATATGAACATTTAATCATTAATGGGATGGATCCAACTTACACTAATTGGGTTTTTCATGGTGAAGACCCAAGATCTTCCATTCCAAACGAGAAGATTCCTAATACATTTAAAATGTATAAGGATGTTATTTTTGAAGATTATGGTGATTATGTTGAATCGGAGATTGAAATAAGAGATGAAAACATTGATAAGAATGTGGAAGATGCTAAAACTCCATTGTATAAAGGCAATACAAAATACACTAAATTGTCTGCAATTGTAGTTTTGTACAAACATAAAACTACACATGGTCTCTCTGATAAGGGTTTTGATAAACTTCTAGGCATACTTAGAGATATGTTGCCACAAGATAACGTTCTTCCGGATTCATTATACTCAACCAAAAAGTTCCTTAAAATCTTTGATTTAGGATATGAGAAAATACATACATGCATCAATGATTGTTGCTTGTTTAGAAAAGATTTGGAGTATGTTGAAGAATGTCTAAAATGTGGTGAATCTAGATGGAAAGTAAACAAACATTCTAAAGATATCCATAAAGGAGTGTCTGCCAAAGTACTTCGATACTTTCCAATAATACCACGATTTAAGAGAATGTTTAGATCAGTTGAAATTGCTAAAGACTTAACATGGCATTATACCCATACAAGTCAAGATGGAAAAATGCATCACCCTGTTGATTCACCTGCTTGGAAGACTATAGATGACATGTGGCCAGGGTTTGCATCAGAACCACGTAACTTAAGGCTTGGTTTGGCTGCAGATGGATTCAATCATTTTTCAAACCTTAGCTCAACATATAGTTATTGGCCAGTGGTATTGGTAACATACAATCTTCCTCCTTGGAAATGCATGTCCAAAGAAAATTTGATGCTAACACTATTAATTCCAGGGAAAAGGCAACCAGGAAATGATATTGATGTGTACTTGCAACCGTTAATAGAAGATTTAAATGAATTATGGAAAAATGGAGTAGAAGTGTACGATGGATATGCTAATTCCACCTTCAACTTGAAAGCTATTTTGATGTGGACCATAAATGATTTTCCGGCTTATGGAAACTTGGCAGGGTGTTATGTAAAAGGTAAATATGCTTGCCCTGTATGTGGGTTGAATACATGTTCTGAATATTTGCACCATAGTAAAAAGAATGTGTATATGGGTCATCGACGATTCCTTCCTATGGATCATACATTTCGAAAAAAAAAATCATGGTTTGACGGAAAAGAAGAAATGAATCTGAAGCCAAGGGTAAGTACCGGTGAAGAAGTTCGACTTGCATGTGCAGAAATTGACAATGATTTTGGAAAGAAGAAAAAAGGGAAAAGAAAAAGAAATTGTAATCCTCTATGGAAAAAGAAATCAATTTTCTTTGATTTACCATATTTTGGAGGTAATTCTATAAAAAGAAAACTTATTATATTTGATATCTTATATATTTAAAAACAAATTTAATTTGTTTATTTAATATGCAGGGATTATGTTTGCGGCATAACTTAGATGTGATGCATATTGAAAAAAATATTTGTGAGAGTCTTCTTGGCACACTTTTGAACTTGAATGGAAAAACAAAAGATGGTGTAAATTCTCGTCGGGATTTACAACAATTAGGCATTAGGCATGAGCTTCATGTTAAAGAGAGTGGGGATAGATTTTATTTACCTGCAGCACCACACACTCTATCAAAGTCAGAAAAACTACTCTTTTGTAAACGGTTGGTTAATTTAAAGGTGCCAGATGGTTATTGCTCAAATATTTCAAATTGTATTGCATTAGATGAATGCAAGATAGTCGGACTCAAGTCTCATGATTGTCATGTTTTGATGCAACAATTACTATCAGTAGCAATACGAGGTATCCTACCAAAAGGCCCAAGAATTGCCATATTCCGGTTATGCTCATTTTTTAATGACATATGCCAAAGAGTGATTGATAGAAGGAAGTTAGAATTATTGGAAGATGAAGTCGCGGTGACCATGTGTATGCTTGAAAGATATTTTCCTCCTTTTTTTGACATTATGGTCCATCTCATAATTCATTTAACAAGAGAAGCACGATTATGTGGACCAGTTCAATACCGTTGGATATACCCTTTTGAAAGGTTATCTCTGATATTTTAGATATTTTTGTTTATCAAATATGACTGGCTTTAAAATAATCTATTTGTTTTTATAGATTCATGAAGGTGTTGAAAGGATATGTTAGAAATCATGCAAGGCCAGAAGGATGCATGGCAGAATGCTATTTGGCAGATGAGTGTGTGCAATTTTGTAGTGGATATATATCACAAGCTTTAGATGTTGGTGATAAACATAATAGAAATGAGGATATCATGTATGACAATGTAGTGGATGGACATCCTATTTCTAAAGGGACATTAGTTTCTATATCTTCAGACATGTTAGACTTTGCACATCGTTATATATTGTTTAACAGTGCAGAAGTGGAACCATACATCAAGTGAGTAATTAAGTTAATTTTTACATAGTTTAAGTAGAAGAAAACATTATAAATTTTTCACTTATTTAGTATTGTTTTATTATTTACATCCTACTAGCATGCACCTTGAAGAGCTTCAACGTTTGGATTCAAGTCTTGCAAGTAGACCCACTTTACTACAAAGGAAGCATGCATCAAATTTCTCTTCATGGTTCAAAGCTAAGGTCGTATACAATGCAACATTTTAGCCTTTTTTATTTGGTTGTCTTAACTTTAACCTCTTATTGTTTATAAATTTATTGTTTATATATTTGGGAGTAGATCATTGATGGAGATAGTAGCTTGAATGTATCAACCACGTTAAAATGGCTTGCAATTGGACCGACAAAGCAAGCAACATCATATACAAGCTATGTTGTTAATGGGAAACGATATCACACAATAGATAGTGAGAAATCTACTCAAGATAGTGGCATTTCTCTTGAAGCAGAAACTGTTTGCATGACCAATTCAAGAGATGGCACTCAAGTGATAAAAAAGATTGCTTACTATGGGGTTTTAAAAGAAATTCTTGTTTTAGACTTTTGTGCATTTCGCGTCCCATTATTTAGATGTGATTGGGTGAGCAGTGGAAGTGATGTTAAAGTTGAAGATGGATTTACACTAGTTAATCTTCATCCACGTGTAAATAGATTTTATAGAGATCATTTTATTTTAACTTCACAAGCAACACAAGTGTTTTACTCTAGAGAAAATGATACATCTAATTGGTATGTTGTCTTGAAAGCACCTCCAAGAGGATTTCATGATCTAGAAAAGTTTGATGAGAATGCTTATATGACATCTACACCATTAGATGTATCTCTACTTGACTCTAGCATGGATTATAATGATGATTATGCTCGAATTGATTGTGAAGACATAGTTGTACAAATCTAGTGTTACTAGTTCTAATTATTTGGATATTTTTTGTATAAAAGGATGTGTTTTGATATTTCTAATTATAGTATATTGTTATATGTTTCTATATAGAATTTGAAATTACTTTTGTTATTGTGTTGTGTTTTATATATATTTCCAATAATAGATAACAATTTTGTTGCTTTTTTAAATATATATATATATATATATGATAGTTGTATTTTAGAATTTTTGCAGATGTCAACTGAAAACGATACTAGTACTCGATCATCAAGCAATAATGCAACACCAGGAAAGAAAAGAAAGGCAAGGAGCCAAAACCATTTGGACCTAAATAAAATTGCAAGGGCTAAGGAAATCGAAATTTCTTTCAATGAGTTGGGACAACCAGTTGGAGAGTGCTCAAAAGTATTAAGTACATCTTGTGGAACTATTGCCACTTCATTGATTCCGATAACTTATGATAGTTGGCAGGTTGTACCGGAGATTTTGAAAAATAGTGTGTGGGAGACTACAAAGGTTTGATACTAACTTATCATTTTTTCCTTAGAGCTTTTATTTTTAATATGTAGCAATCTTAATTGATCTCTTTTTGAATTTTGATTATGCAAACAGGAAAAGTTTGGTTTGCATGACATAGGTAAGAATTATGTACTTTCTTCGATGTGTAATAGTTGGCGGAAGTATAAAAGTAAGATAACCAAACAAATTAGAAGTATTCAACCTGGTCCTGATGCTAGTAGAGAGCTCCAAATGTTAAAGCCTGATAACATAAAAAATGATGAAGATTGGAAAAAATTTGTCGAGTATCGATTGTCAACAAAATTTGATGTAAGTATACTAAGTACGTATTATCTTCATGAAAGCTTCCATACAAGATTGTGACTTATATTTTACTTGTAGGAAATAAGTAATGAACATACTAAGCTGGCGAAAATGAATGACATGCCACATACAACTAGTCGTAAAGGAATGGCACGATTACGTGAAGAATTGGTAATAACATGTTGACACTATTTATTTTGTCTTGTTATGGTTTGATGCAAGAATATTTTAGTAAGTTTAGAACATGATTTTGATTCGTTAAAATATAATATTTTCATCGAATTTGTGTCTTAAGGTTAAACAAAGGTGAGGATCGTGTGTTTTAAACCTGAATTCAAGCCAAGGAACCTTTAGTGTGTCATTATCAGTAAATTATGCATCTAAACCGTCAAACTAACTCATTGTTTAAAACAATAAAAATATTTAAAATGAGATGGTATTAATTTATATGGAGTTACAATGATAATGATAAACTTTTGTTGAGGATGGGAAATAAGGATAAGGGAGGTTGACTTTTATATGAGTAATGAGTCATGAGTGATGATCTTACAAGATTTGGCATTTGATGGGCAATTGAATTGTCGCCACAGGCTATTGCAGGTAGGCCTTGCCCTTTTCACTTTTGTTTTTGTAAACTTATCCACACAATTGCCCACAGATTGAACCCCCTGGAATGCCAATTCGCTGCCCATCTATTACAATTATTTATCAAATGCCACCTCACACGGTTTAACAAAAGATTTTTTTTTTTTTTTTTATACAGTTAAAAACTAAATGAATACAAGTCATAATTAAAAAAAAAAAAAAATCATACTCTTGCATTTAATTGCAAAGGACCGTTCACCTTTTCTGTAGCTATTATTTTCTTGGTTGTCTTTTTCAATCATATTTTATTCATGGATAAATGTTATTTTAATATTTTTCCAGAATTGGTGTTGGTGACTTGTGTGAAATGGTGTGTTTTGCTGAGAATTTGTTTGTATGTTTAGTGAATACAATAAATTATGTTCTCATATTGTCATGATTATGTTATAAATGTATAGAGGGCTGAAAAAATGGCAAGAAATGAAGATCCAGCAGAGGTGGATAGAGTGGCACTATGGATAGCTGGACATAAGCACAAAGATGGGACACCAGTAAACCAAAAAGTTGGAGAAAAAATAGTATGACATGTTGAATAATATTTTTATTTATATAGTTTAATTTGTATTTATCACATTTGTTATTATTATATATTTGTTATTATCATTTTGCTTTATATATAGAAAGAGATGGAAGCGATTCCAAACATACAGTCAACTATAATCAAGGATGATGCTGTAGCCCAAGTTTTAGGAAAGGAGCATCGAGGTCGAGTTCGAGGGCTTGGGTATGGTGTCACACCAACAAAGGTTAATGCAGCTGTGGTTTCTAAATACACTACCATGCAGCTTGAAGAAAAGGTGAAAAATTTGGAGCAACTAGTTATGACATTAGTTAACAGTAATAATTAGGTATGTCAAATGAAGCATTTGTAAGATTTTGATTTAATCATGTAGTATGATAGCTTACATCTAATATTAAGTATATTTTAATTTTAGACCAATGATAGAGCAAGAATTGAAGGAAGAGTTCAATATTCTAGTACAAATGAGGTAAATAAAAAAAAAAAATTAATTGTCTAAATGTCACGGTTCTTTTTTTTTTTTTTATGTATTTTGACTTTTATTTAGAGTTCTAGAACTCATGCTTGTTTAATGTTTTACTAATATGTTGTATAATTATAGCATTTAGTTCCTTCAAGACAACAAGAAAGTAACAATGATGTTCAACAATCTTCTTCAAAAGTGAGTTGTTAAAAAAAAATGTTGTTAATGACAATTGGTTAATTGAGATTTTTTTTGTTTTAATACTCATATTTTTTGTATACATTTGTTACAGAGTATAAATGAACAGGATGTTTCATTTCTAAAGGGTAAAAAATGCAAGTTATTGCATTGGATTGGCAATGGAGAAGAAGTGGCTGAAGGTGAAATTGATTGCACTGATTCAACAGCTTTAGTTCATCATATGCTCCTTGGTCCAGATTATTGGAGAGTTGCTGTGGACAAGATATTGGTGAGCAAGGTTCCTTTGATTCGCCCTACTAATGACATTCGAATTCTTGAAGATGCTAGAGGCACCTACATTGCTTGGCCAATCAAGTATATTGCATATTAGTTTTACTAAGTGATGGACACATAACTAGAATGTAGGTAATTGTTAGGGGTTAATATTATTGATTAGGATTTGCTACTATTGCATATGAATCTTTTGTAATTTCTATGTTTATGAATTATCAATATTATATGAAAGTTTTAGAAAATTTGTGAACTTTATAAATGTTCCAAATTATTATTATTAAGGTGTTATTTGACTATTTAATTATATTAAGACATTTATATTATAAAAATCAACACGTTATTGGAGAACAGGTACAATAAAAATAAGCACGGGCACTGTCCATACTCATTAAGATTTTTAGCATGCACGATGCCTGTACTCGTTAATATACTTAGCACGGCAGCAGCTCGTATTTTGTATTTTGCGTAGTACGAGACTCATCCGTACTAGTTAATATTTTTAGCACGGGCACTATTTATACTCGTTAATATTTTTAGCACAAATGATGCCTGTACTTGTTAATATCTATAGCACGGTAACAACTCGTGTTTGATACTTTTTGTAGTACGAGCTTCGTTCGTACTCGCTAATGTTTTTAGCATGGGCCTAGCCTATAATAATTAATCTTTTAGCACGGGCGTTGCCCATACTCAATAGGTTTTTAAGCACGGGCTGTTGTTCGTACTCCATAAGCACCGTTAACCATCACACCTTCATCCATCACATATGCCTGGCACGGGCGATGTCCGTGCTAGTAAAACATCTAGCACGGGCATTACCCACGATTAATAAGCATTTTTCTTGCAGTGTGATTAGCATCAGAATTTTGAAACTGGTGTTGATGTGATTAGTGATGCTTGAAAGTAATACAAACATTTGTTTCTGGCAATTAATTTTCTTTTCCACCAGTTACCCAAAGTCAATAATGAGTCAAAACTTATTGAAATGATACAGTACTCGCATAAAGGATGCAAACGAAAGAAAAATAAGTTTAGATTTCCTTGTAAATGGTTTAACTTACATTTAGCTTTGGAGATGCCAAAGTGGATGAAAACACTAGGTGAAAGAGGAGGAAGATGCACTTCCAAGTGGAGTTGCTTAGTAATTAGTCATTTCTATTTGTCATTTTAAGTAGAAGGTTAAAGTCCCAAATAAGTTTCAGTATTTGTGTTAATATTTATAATGGTATGTACAACTCTCTCTTCATGTTTGGGAATAATCGTACTATTAAAATTATATTTAGATTGGTTTTAATAGGTTTCTAATCCGAAAAGGTGTTAATAAACCAAAATAATAATAATAAGACAAAGGAAGATGCACCTCAAATGTGTACGGCTGGGCATGTAGATTGGGGCAGTTTAACCTAAGCACAACCCGACCTAGTTTCACTCTATACAGGCTCTGTACAACATTACTTCAGAATGGTTGCATTGTGCTTAGCCATGAGCCACTTTACGTGTTCTGTTTGTGCATGTTGCGTGGCTTATCGAGGTGGCACGACAACAGGCAAAGGGCAGGAGCAGGATCCAATTATGGCGGTTATAATCAACTCTTAAATGAAAAATTTAACAATTATTTATATGAAAGCATTTGCTTTAACTTTAGTGATACAACTCTGATCCTTATTATTTATTGAATTTTTATTATTTGACAATTGATTATTAATAGCTAGTTTTACTGTTTGTGTCGTCTTTCTTTCATTACATATTTTGGTATTTGAATATTATTTTAATTAATATTTTAATTTTTAAAGTTAATAAATTTATAAAATTGCATAAAGGAAAACTCGTCATTTAATATTTCAATATAGTCCTACTAATATAAGAACTAAATCAAAATGTATAAATATACAATTATTTAAATTAAATCTATACTTAATACCATTACTGTTTTACAAAAGTTTCTGTATTACAAAAGGTTTTTGCTAGATTTAAAATTATTTAGATTTCACGAAAATATAAACTTAATTGGAAATTTAAAAATTTATCGAAAAGAGATGAATAGTATCCGTATATAATCAAATTTTCATATAAGGTTATTATAATTATATAGGTCATTGAATTTTTATTCAAAATTTTTCAAAAATTAAAATTTCTATTTTGAAAAAAAAATAATTTGAAATTCTAGCTATTCATTGTTTATACAAATTATATATATAATATATAAATTTTAAAGATAATATAATAGGAAGGTCAATTCGACAGATTGCAAATTATTATCATACAACACCCATGAAACGTTTCGACTTCTCCAGAACTTTCTAAAAACGTGTATTCCATCTCTATCTCCACATCATCCAACCTGTCCCTCTACTCTCTACTAGATTTCTCCTTTTCACGAAACATCCAGAGACTCCCATGCAACCCTGTATATACTCCACTTCATCTCTGTATCTTCTCAGCACAAAAGACAGGAAAAGAACCAAGCATCTCATCATCTAGCAAGGCGCTACCAGAACATCCGATAATATCCAATCTTTTTCGGCTTTCAAGCTTCCAAAATGGCCAAGCTAACAACAACAACAACCATGCTATTTTTTGTTCTATCATTGGTTTTCATCATGGTTACACAAGCCAATGCATTGATGCCCTACACAAGACCATTGTATAACATAATCTTCCCATCAGAGGACCCTTTTAGAATATTGGAACAAACCCCGCTAGCAGTCCCAAAGAACCTGGACACTCTTGCACTTGCAAGGTCAGACTGGAAGGAGACAGCAGCTGCCCATGTGATCAGCCTTGACATTCCAGGGCTGAAGAAAGATGACATCAAGATTGAGGTGGAGGAGAACAGGGTGTTGAGAGTGAGTGGGGAGAGGAAGAGTGAGGAGGAGATTGAGGGAAAGAAGTGGCACAGAGCTGAGAGGACTTGTGGCAAGTTCTGGAGGCAGTTTAGGCTACCAATGAATGCTAATTTGGACCACATCAAGGCCCATCTTGAAGATGGGGTATTGAGGATCACCGTGCCTAAGTTTGCTGAGGAGAAGAACAGGCAACCAAAGGTTGTCAACGTTGCTGAGGTGGGTTCTTCTTCTGGGGAAGATATCAAGGCCACCAAGGCTCCGATGTGATTCATGGTTAGTCTAATATGAATTTTGTTTTCTTTCTTTTTTTAGGGTCTCTTTTGTGGGGATTTTGTTGTGATTCTGTTGTGTGTATTGTATTGATGGTTGTGGAGTTGTAATACATGATTAAGAGGGTGACTCATGTGAATAGTTTGACAAGAGTGTAACTTTATTATAATAAGGATTGGCATCGCTTGTAACGAAGTTTCTTTTGTGTCTAATTTTCTTTTTGTATCTCAGCCAATTTGTTGGAGTCTAATCCTGTCCAATTAGTTTGAGGCCCAAATAGATTCCTTCAATAATACCATTAATTCACGAGTGGAGAAGATTTTAAAACTCTTTTATGAAGCTTCATGAACTTATTCGTTTTCAAAATGCAATTCCCGTTAGTTTTTCAAGAAAAAGTGCAATTCATGTGTGTTAAGTAATTGTCAGACAAAAATTATACCATTTTCAATTAGTTGCATAACATACAATTCGCACTTGATTAATTCATGTGTTGTTTTTAGCAAATGAATAAAGTAGCATAAAAATTGGCTAGGAATATTTATTATTGTCTGTAGTTTTTAAAAACAATCAAGTTTTTCAACTACGAATTATATTTGCTATGTAAAGCCATGCAACAATGCTTATCGCAACAACACGTGTATGGATCCTTTACCAGTGATGTCGTGGTGAGTGCTGCAGGATGGGCAGAGCATGTCTGTTCTTAAATTTGATGAGAAAACATAATGCTGCTCTTGCTGGACCAGCTGATCACCAGCATCAGAGCAAATATGCATTAGTGTCATTCGTGTAAGTTGACAAAATTATCGCAGGAAGATATGAGAAGCACGTCCACTATCACAATCACGAAAGCAAATGTGTTGTTCACTGGCTCTGGTTCGAGCTATAATAATGCTGCTTCAGCTGCTCAATCCATTTCCTGACAACTTTTTCTGGTATTTACTCTGTTAGAATTGTATTCTCGGTTGCTAAAACCGTTATCACCCCATTCCTGACATTGGTATAAAAAATAGGAAGACAACTGATATGTTTGACTTCATAACCATCCAAGAATGTCAATTGAAAAATGGAGAAACATTCATCATTCACTTCTTAATCAAGCAAAATTAAACTTCATCATTGCTTAATTAATGATTCTATGTCTTCTTTTGTGTATATACACAATCAGTTTTACATATTCACGTCAACTATAATAATCACTATGAAGGAAATTATGAATTTATGTGCACGAAAAAAATCATAAACTATAACAAGCACCAAGTTTAGACTTCATAAGTTCTCATATCTAATATCTTGTATTTTTGAGATTGTGATCTTACTGCTATGTTTATAATAATAGGCATGCATCAGTCAAGTTTTTATTAATGCAATGCTAGCTCTCTGGCTAATGATAGCTCTCTGGCTAATGACACAAGTTGTTGCTGATAATCATGCTTAGGTTGGCTTGTTCCTCTTAACATAATTTACAATTGCTTGTAACGACTCAACTAATTGTGTGAAAGTTTAGAGAAATATATTCTCTTATATATATTTATACAGATGACAATAATGAGCTGCTAGAACAAAGTAGACTAGGAAATAAAGACACTACCAAATGATTACTGAGCAGTCCCTTGTTGTTTGGAACAAAGGAGTTGTTTACCATGCGCAGGAGAGGTAAGAATACTAGCAGGTAAATGAAGCACGGTCCTCTGTCTCCAGTTGATGAAATTCCTTTGATACTTGCTTTTTTGTCACATAGAATTGCACTTTGTCTTTGTTTGCTATTGTGATTTTTCTAAATTCTTAATGGCAAAGCAGCAGTGATCAGCTTTTCAGAGACTTTGTGGTAGTATGTAATGGTTGGTGCCATGCTCAAAAAGGGGTGCAAAGTTATTGTGCTCTAGTAGATCTTGCTGAACGGTACCATTTGCTCAGGTTGAGCATTGTCTTCAATCTTTTGTTGGACTTATTACTCTGCAGGTATACAAATTAACATATGTGGAAAAGCCGTTGTTATATTTCCGTGTGTGGCTTGTGGAAGGAGAAACGGAGTAAATCCTCAGGAGTCATAGGATAAATGTACTAAATCCCTTGGTTGGTCAATATTTATTGCTTTCCAAGAATACATTGAATAAATATATCCACTCTCTGAGTCTCTGTTATTATCCATGCTAAGGCTGCTAGAATTTTATGTTATGAATCATGTTCGAATTGTAGTTACGTATAGATGGAAGTGGATTCTGTGACGGTCTACGCTTGCTGCATAAGCTCTAGTGTTTGATTGGAAGTGGATTCTGTGGCGGTCTACACTTGCTGCATAAGCTCTAGTGTTTGATTGGAAGTGGATTCTGTGGTATATGTATTGTAGATGTTAAACCCACCAAGACACAATATTCCATTAAGAAGTTGATGGCACAAAACTACTTTATTTGTAAATGAGAAAATGAGGGAGAAGAGAGCAATCTATCAATTGGAATGTTTAGACAAATTTTGGTGTGACAAATGAATAAAATGGATGGCCTATTTATAATAAGCTTTGCACCATTTCATGATAAGTTACAACTATTCATCATTTTAATTCCAGTTCATTGGACCTTACTTGTAACTTCCATTTTTAATCTGAAGGTTCACATTACACTTTTTCATAAAGGTCACAACGTTTACACAGTCACATTGTAGGGTAAAATCACAACCATTCCTTAAGAGTCACACTGAATGACAAAAATCACAGCCTTTCATTAATTCTTCTAGAAGCTCTCATACACGTGTTCTAGAAACTCACATAAATGTATAACATGTGTTACATTTGTTTTGAAAATTATTCCAACATTTTGTATGGCCAAAATGAAGTAGTATGAGCCTTCTTGTACTCGGAAAGGGTGTGTAGCATAAAATTAATTGCTTAATTTGCACTTTCATTATGTGTCAATTAATCTTTCTATTTCCTTCTGTTTTTGTAGCTTTTACCTTTATTCGTCTTTCTGCCAAAAGGAAATTTTTGGTGAAAAGGCCATTTTTTTGTGTAGTGTGTGTCTTGCTTGTATGTCGACAAGGTGTCTGTGGAATTGTCTGTGATTGATTGTATTGACCCAGTTGTCTTTATTCGATCATCCATTACCCTTCGTGCATTATGATTCAGTTATTCTCCCACAGATATCACCAATCAATCGGTACAATATATTAAAACTGCTGCCCTCCTCGTTAAAATCAACATGTTGATGAAGATCTATGCAGTGCTTGAAGATGCAGAGGAGAAGCAGATATCGAACCAGTTTGTGAAGGGATGGCTTGTTGATCTTCAAAATTTGGCTTATGATGTAGAAGACATATTAGACAAGTTTGCAACCATGGCCTTGGAGAGGAAGTTGTCTCATGAATCTGAATCCAGCACAAGTATGGTACAGAAGCTCATTCCGGCCAACTTCACCCCATATGCTGTCAAGTTCAATTTCAAGATGGGACCTGAAGTGAAGAAGATCACTGAGAGTTTGCAAGAGATAGCTGCATAGAAAAACAACCTGGATTTGAGAGAGAATTCAGTAGGTAGGTCCAACAAAGGCAGAGATCGAAGACTACCTACAACCTCTTTAAGTGAAGCTCACGTTTACGGTAGGGAAAAAGACAAAGCGGCAATAGCCGAATTGCTGTTGAAGGATGAAGGTATTGAAGATGGAATCTCGGTTATTCCTATTGTAGGGATTGGTGGAGTGGGGAAGACAACTCTCGCTCAAAATGTCTACAACAATGCTAGAGTTAAGAGCCATTTTGATCTCAAAGCGTGGGCTTGTGTTTCTGATGACTTTGATGCCGTCTTGGTGACAAAAACAATTTTGAAGTTCATTGCTCGTGAGAGTCATGATTCTAGTGATCTCAATAAGCTTCAAGTTGAATTGGAGGGGCAACTTCAAGGAAAGAAATTTTTAGTTGTTCTTAATGACATTTGCAATGAGAATCCTAAGTAGTGGATGGCACTTCTCCGCACATTTGAGTCCAAATCTCCTGGAGGGAAAATTATTGTTACAACTTGTAGCAACTATATATCATCAATGGTAGGCACTTATCCAACATATCCATTGGAAGGCTTATCAGATGATGATTGTTTGTCTATATTTACTTATCACTCTCTAGGAATAGAAGGATTCAATGGGCATCCGAATTGATTAAGGGAAATTGCCAATAAGATAGTGAAGAGGTGTAGAGGATTGCCTTTAGTAGTAAAAACTCTTGGTGATCTCTTGCGCAATAACATCAACCACAATGATTGGGAGCACATTTTAAATATTAAAATATGGAATTTACCAACAAGTAAAAGTGACATTATGCTAGCTCTTAGATTGAGTTACCATTATCTTCTTCCACATTTGAAACCGTGTTTTGCGTATTGTTCCTTACTACCTAAGGATTATGAATTTAAGGAGGAGATAATATTGTTACGGATGGCTCAAGGTTTCTTACAATCAGAAGGGAGTACAAAAGAAGACATGGAGGATTTGGGTGACAACATTTTTCGGGAGCTACAATCAAGATCATTTTTTCAATAGTCAGGCAGTGACATCTCAAGGTATGTTATGCATGACCTCATTAATGATCTTGCTCAATGGATAGTGGGAGAAATATTTTATTTTAGAATGGAGAATAAAATGAAGGGCAACAATCAAAATGACAACTTCAAAAATCTTTGCCATCTATCTTATGTTGGTGGTTATTATGATGGCATTAAAAAATTTGAGGCACTCTATGGTCTCAATAAAATCAACAATTTAACATACAATGGTGGGTTATATGATGTTGTTAAGATGCTTAAGGCTTTCAATGATCTCAAACATCTATGGACTTTCTTACCATTAAGGCCATCATTAAATGATAACATTGGTTTCTTAACCTCCGAGATTCTTAATAATTCGCCCAAACTATAATGTTTACGAATTTTATCTTTGAATGGATATGACATTTCAAAACTATCAGATACAATTGGTGATTTGAAACTTTTAAGGTACTTTGATCTTTCTCGCACTTTGATTGAAGTTTCGTCAAAGTCGGTCAGTAGACTTTACAATTTACAAACACTTATAGTAGAAGATTGTGATTTTTTGAAGAAATTGTGTGAAGAGATTTAAAAAAAAGATAAAAAATAAAAAACTAATCAACTTTCATCATCTTAATCTTTCTTACACAAACTTGGAAGGAATGCCTTCGAAGGTTAGTAAATTGACTAGTCTTGGGACACTATCAGATTTTGTTGTGAGCGAAGGTATGTATTCCGGGTTAAAAGAGTTGAAGTCGTTGAAGCATCCACAAGGAATACTCCGAATATGAGGGTTGGAGAATATAAATGATGCTATGCATGCTAAGGTGGCTGACTTGAGTAGCAAGAGGAACCTTACTGTACTACTTTTGAAATGGAGTAACGCTGAATCAAGGAACGAAATAGTTGAGACAGAAGTGCTTCACATGCTACAACCTTGGAATGAAAAACTTGAAGATCTTACTACCCGAGGCTATGGAGGTACATTTTTTCCTACTTGGTTGGGAAATACTTCATTCTCAAGTTTAGTGGTCCTAACATTTGTGCAGTGTAGGAATTGTACCTCTTTGCTGTCGGTTGGGTAACTACCATGACTAAAGGAACTCTGCATCCAAAAATTGTCCGGTATAAAGAGGGTAGGTCAAGAGTTCTACGGAAATGGTAGCTCAAGGTCTTTCCCAAAGCTGGAGATTCTTCGTGTTATCCACATGGAAGAATGGGAAGACTGGGAAGAGTGGATTTATCATGGATTTGGTCAAGAAGTTGAAGAATTTCCGAAGTTGCAAGAACTTTTTATTGAACAATGTCCTAAATTGCAAGGTAGCTTACCAAAACGTCTTCCTTTGCTGAAAAGCTTCACATCAAAGAGTGTAACCAATCGGTGGTGTCAGTACCATGTCATCCAACAAACTGCAGCATTGATTTTGCTGGATGCAAACGGGTGGAGCATAGAAATGTAGTCGGCATCAACTCTTTGAATTTACAAGTTAATATCTCTGATATTGCCAGTCGTGTGCCTCATAGATAGGCAAAGAATATTATCAGAAACTGAAAAAGTGGAGATTATTGGTTATGAAGAGCATCATAGATTATCATCTTTCTTGCAGACTGAATTGCATTGCAGCAAGATGATAGAAGAAAAGGAGGAACAAGAGTTGGCTTGGAGATGTCAGTATCTGATAACGGAGAATCATATGTGCTTTGCACAACTTTAGTTTCCTAAGAAGACTACATCTTAGAAACTTCTCAGAACTAATCTTCTTTCCAGAGGCTGGTCTACCTTCTCAGTTGAGAAGTATAGAAATTTGTTCATGCAATGCACTGGAATCTCTACCTGAATCATGGATGCACAGTACTACTCTTGAATCCTTGTTTATTGAAGGGTTTGAATCTTTAACTTACCTTGCAAGAAATCATCTACCTCCGAATCTAAAGCAGTTGGAGATTGCATTTTGCTCTAATTTACAGTCATTGATGCAGGAGGATAACAATAACTTACCTTCTGGTATTACTGTTTGTCCATCCCCTACATCCTCATTGACGAAAGGCGAGTTACCTGCCACACTTGAAGACGTTAAAATTCTTAATTGCTTAAATCTTAGGTCCGTGACCTCAAGTGGCAATCTACCTAAGGCTCTAAAACATCTTCAACTTTATAGCTCAAACATTGAGTCGGTAGCAAAAACGTTTCACAATAATACTTGTCTTAAATCAATAGACATATATAATTGTGACAATCTTAATTTTTTCCCGAGGACCTGCAGAAACTGACTCATCTTGAAGCTATTTATGTAACTCACTGTCCGAGTCTTGTCACTTTTCCATTAGGAGGATTTTACAAGGAAGAATGTGAGAAACTAGAGGCCCTTACCGACAGTTTCTACCCACTCAACCACCCTCAAGTATCAAGATCAGATTGTTCAGGGATTGTTTTATTTCCAGAGGGAGAGTTGGCTACTGTGAACTTGACACAACTTCAGATTATAATATCCCGTTGTTCAAGGCTTGTTTCCTTTCCAGATGGAGGGTTGCATTTCACGAACTTCACAGAGCTCCTAGTCAGAAACTGTGAGAAACTAGAAGCCTTGCCCAGTTGCATGCAGCAACTCAACCATCTTCAGAAGATTGAAATATCATATTGTTGAAGTCTTGTTTCATTTTCAGGCATACGGTTGCCTTCCATGAGCTTGACAGAGCTCATAATCAAAAATTGTGGAAAACTAGAGACCCTGCCTAGCTTCATGCAGCAACTCAACCATCTTCGAAAGATTGAAATATTGGATTGTTCAAGCCTTGTTTCCTTTCCAGATGGAGGGTTGCCTTCGATGAGTTTGACAAAGCTTATGATAGTAAAAAGGCTTTTCCCAACAACATCCACAGTCTCACTTCTCTTCGAGAATTAATGATAGAAGATTGTCCATGCATCAAATCATCCTCTCTTGAGTACAGCTTTCCAACAAATGTTACATCACTTGTTATCAGAAATCTCAAAATGTTGAAGCCACTGTCTGAGTGGCGGCTGCAAAGACTCTCCTCTCTTGCAGAACTCAATATCAAAGGATGTCCAGATGTGGTGTCCTTTCCACCAAAGGAGATAGAAATCATACTCCCAACCTCTCTGATCTAGCTGCAAATTGCAAAATTTACAAATTTTGAACACCTTTCATCTGCCATTCAAAGTCTCAGTTTCTTAAAGAGACCGGAACTAATTAATTGTCCTTAGCTCAAATCCTTTCCAAAAAAGGGCCGGCCTGTTTCGCTTTTAGAATTATATATCATTCAATGTCCTCTGCTAAAACAGAAGTGCAAAAAGGGTAGAGGAAAATATTGGCCCTTAAGTGCCCACATACCTTGAGTCCACATAGATGGGGAAGAATTTGACAAAATGTTACCTTTACATTTCAGCCCCAACTCTGCTAGTTCATCACCATGAAGACAATAACAGCTACCTCTTAAATCCATTTGTATAGGTATATTTTCTTTTAAATATTTATTTTTCTGTATAAAGGTTTTTTTAACACTATAATTTTCTGTCTTTAGTTCTCAAGATAATAACAAAACAAGGGGGCAGAACATGTTGCATATGAAGTAAGTTAAACTGTTTGATATAATAGAATTATTAATTTTTTCATATGCAAGACAAATGAAAACAAGGTAGACTATGAGTTGAGGGTAGTATTTGTTTGATTTAATGAATTATTTGGCTGAGACTTCAAATTTATCTCAATCTTAAACTATAAAATTTATTGACCGGAAATAAATGCTAGGAGAAATAGTCAATTGTTTATTCTTTTACTAATTGTGAATTCTATTGTTTGAACCATGCAATTTTTAACTAGAAAAGATCTCAATGGATGTTTTTTAGTGGTGGCTGTCAAAGATAATTGGATGTTTCAAGGTTCACTAAGAATATAAATTGTTTTAAGATTTTGAGGCAAATTACTAAAATAGTTGAGATATTGGTCAAGTGTACTATGTTCTTTACTTCAATTAGGAATTAATTGGCTTAAGAGATTGATTCAAGATGGAAGCAAGGCATGTCTGTTCGTGAATTCAATATCACCTGCATCAAAGTGATATCCATCATCAATGAAGGATATTACAAGTTATAATATGTGAACAAATAAACTCATGCACTATGACAACCACAATGTGAGGAAGCAGAAGTTGGTGCAAGTTTTAAACTTCAAAAAATTCTTATTTAAGATAGCTTTGATGTTTGGTAATTGTAATAAAATACCAGGCAGTGAACCAGTCATGAATCATGATATCATGACAGGCAGTTGGATACAATTTGCCGTTGATCAAAACTGGGCCAGAGTAGATGGTCTATTTGATTTGAAAAGGCCCTGCTTTATTAGGCCGTACACTTACCAGTACTGGTGGTGTGGTCATTGCTTCAGGATGGGAACAAGGCTTGTCTATTCTTAAATTTGATGTTTTCTGGTGTCTAAGGTTTGATTGTCATTAAGATTTTTGGAATCTGAAATTTATTTTTTTGATCTCTTGCTTGTGCAGGGTAGATGAACACGATTATTATGCATGCTTGAAAATGGAACATGTTTGATAAAACTGTGCATGTGATGGTTGGCAATGCAATATCAAGGAATATATGCTGTGGTTTTCAGTAAGTGATTTAGGTGTGATAAGTACCAAGTTAAGTTTCTAATATTCATAAATTCTTGATTTGTATGCACATTTTGAGAGTAATTCTCTCAAAGTTTCACAAATAACTTGATTAAGCTGCTGGAACAACTTAGACCAGGGAATGTAGGCTGTACCAAAACCATTGATTATTGAGCAGTTGTTTATCATGCACAGCAAAGAACACTTGCAGGCAAATAAAGCATGGTCCTCTGTCTCTAGTCTAGTTGATAAAAATGCTTTGATGCTTGCTTTTATGTCACATAGAATTCATTTGGTTTGCTAGTGATATTTCTAAATTGCATGCTAAAGGTGAAGCAACAGTGATCAATTATTTGGAGACTATTTTTCTCGTAGGTAATGGTGCCATGTTTGGACAAGGGGTGCAGAGAGTTAATGTGCTCTGGTGGATCTTGTTGAATGCTCGCATTTGCTCAGGTTGAGCATTGCCTTCAACCTTTTGTTGGTCTAATTCCTCTACAGGTATTCCAACTACTAAATCTCTAATTTTTTTGGCATATCAACTTCTATAGTTTAAAAAATGTCAAAATTATATTGATATGTTTTCATGTTTGACTTATGTACGTGCGCTAAACAGGAATTTAGCCTCTAGAATCGTTGAATATATACGCATCTATTAAACCTGTGGAACTTCTAAGTGTGTTAGTATATGTGTATATGCTTGAGCATAGGCAGGGTAAAGAGTCCCAGCGAGGGCCACAGCACCACCCATTTCATTCTTCTTCTTCTTCTTCTTCTTTAAATATATTTCCCTCGTTATGTGTATAATCTTCAATTTTATACAAAATTTATTATGTTCCCATTTAAATCTTTTATATTAATTCATTGACCCCTAAATACGTTTTTCTAACTCCACCTGTGATATTTATTTATTATGGATACATTATTTCTGTCCTGATCAGAGTTAGCCTGTAATATTTATTGTTAGGTATAATTCATGTCGCTGTTTTCACGGGATGACAAACTAAGAAAACAGTTACTGTCAGTGTAGGCTTCAACTCAGATTGAGGTCAGAACCTGAAGTTACAATGGAGCAAAAGGTGCGAAGCAATTGTCAAAAAATGTTGAAAAAACCAATGTCAAGAATTGGAATCTCGCTAAGAATAGAACCAGATGCAGCACAAGATCAATTCCTACCCTGCAATCACAATATATAGCGTTCATTGTATTCTATGGCAGTCTGTACTTGCTTCACACGCTTTGTTTTTTTTGCTTCTCATGCAGCACAGAAGTGATGGACTGATTTGTAACGCCATCTGTCAAATTTTCGAGAAGGGAACGTAGTGATCGATGCTTAATATATCTTATCAATGGTCGAATCTTTTAGATTTTGTTTGGTAGGATAGACCCAAGTGTCATACTATTGTAGTTTCATCTCAATTCTTGCAGAGTTCCGACCTTTTATTGGTCTCTTGTATAATGCGTCTTCCAATAATTTTCTTTGTATTTTCCCCTCTTATAAATTTTCTTTTGAGGTGGATACATCATCAAATAGTAATAAATTAATAGAGTAACAAAATTAGTGCCTAATTATGCAAATGAATTTTTTTTAACACCATTATAGTTCACGAATAATGAGAATAATTCCAAGAACAATGAAAATGAATAAATTAATATATTCCTATAAAAAGATCTTGTTTTGGGTGCATACATGATCACTTGTGTTGTCTCTATGTGAAACTCTTATTAAGATTGTATAAAAACGAGAACAATTTGTTCCAAAGCCAACCTGGTTTTAGTGCTACAAAATTAGAAGTGATTTTCAGTTTCTTTTGTTGCTCAAAATTTATTTCAATGGAAAACCCAATTAATAGAGTGCGAATGTAAATACTTTAGTAAGAAACGTTTTGATAATTAAAAAAATATATAAGAAATAGTAAAACTTGTTTTGGAGTGCTTGATTAAAGGATTCGAACTGCTTTGTGTTAATTGCCGTTAATCCATCTATTTTTCATCATACTCAAAAAACATTTATCATCAATAATCCAAACTCCAATTGCTTGATGAACTAAGGAATTATGTAACTCGATTTTTGTGTTAAATGTACAAAGTTAAAGATACAAAAAAAAACACGGTAAAACATCTGGCCATTAATCCAACTTTTGTTATAGGATGATTTTGATATTTGTCAGAAGTCACATCATTTGTGGTCAGAACTAAAACAGCTAGAGGGGTTAAAATAAGAACAGATGTGATCATTTGGAATGATGCTACCCAAAAAGTGAAGATTCGTTTGTCTCAAGATCCATAAAAGCACAACCAACTTTAAGCTACTAATTTACTTAATTTTTAAATCTTTAATTTCTAGGGTTTTTACGTCAATAATTTTTTTGGCCCAAATTAAACACTAACTTAAAAAAAAATATAAAAAATCTTATAAGAATAATTATTTTTGAATAAAAATATATTTGGTAAAAATATGAAATATGAAAAAAGAGTTATTTTTCAACTTTATTCTCAAAATTTCTTTAATTTTTATGGATTTTCATTAAAATTAATAAATGTTTTTTTGATAAAAATATAAAATCTTAAAAAAAAAAAATTACTTTTCAACTTCAATCTTAAAAAATAGTTATTTTCACAATTTTCTTATTTAATAATTAGTCGGCATCTCGATATTTACACAAAATCTACAAAACACATTAAAATGCAGCTATGACTGACGTAAAGAGAAAGTGAAATAAAAATATATAAAAATAATATTTTAATTATTAAATAATCATTGAACTCTTTTGAAGATTTAAGTAATTATAAGTTTCTTTTTTCAAATATCTTTTTATATAAAATTTACTAAATAATTAAATTTTAATTTTTGAAAGATAATACCAAATGAGTACTTACTGGTATTCTTTAGACTTGTCTAAATTGAAATTACAAAATATTGTGTAATTAATTAATAATTATTCCACTAGCAACTTCTCATCACTTTCACAGTGTCACCACCGATCACCAAACACCACTCTCTTTCTCCGAACCACCCTTCCATCATCAATTCATTATCATCCACACCATATAACACCCTCCTGACCTCTGTCTTCCTCCAAAACTCAACAATGGTTGAGGCGTAATGGAATCGGTCGCTGGCCTCCCTTTGTAAAGTTTTTTTCTTCACCTCCAAAACTAAAGAATTCGAATCCCAACCACCACCAACAACAGGTCCCTCCTCCTCCTCAACCTACGCCTATGCCTCCTTCTTCTACTGAGTTTGGTGCTAAGAACGCTAGGGTTGTCTGGTGGGCCTGCTGGTGGTGGTGATGACGACAACAATGGTGGTGGTGATCATGATGATGGCAGTGATGGTAATGGTAACGGTAGTAATGATAAAGGCGAAGGCAGCAGTCGTCGTAGCGGCGACAATGGGAACTTGAAGCGAAAACTAATGAAACCTATGTTTGGTTACAAATTCGGGTCATGCTGGAAATGAAAACTGTTGCCCAGTTGGACAATTGCAATGCGTTAAAAGTATGGATAACCCGAATAATTACAAGCTTTCTATCGAGGCACAAAGAGATGCTGCTATTAAAATTATAGTCTTTCACTTTCCTTAACGTTAAGGCAACTGTGTCGATTTTTTATTCACTGATAAACAACGTCGTTTTGAAATGTAGAGGAGAAACGATTTAAGACTAAGAAAGATGACAACAAAGGTGGTGGTGGTGCTGACGATAACAACGGTGGTGGTGGTGGTGATGACAACAACAACGGCTGGTGGTTGTGATGACGATAACAATGATGGTGGTGGGAAAAATGAGAAGAAAGACGGCAGTGATGGTAATGATAATGGCAATAATGATAAAGGCGAAGGCAAAGGCAATCGTAGCAGCAACAATATGGGAACTTGAAGCGAAAACAAATGAAACTTGTGTTTGGTTTCAAATTCGGGTATCATGGTGGAAATGAAAATTGGTGTCCAGTTGGACAATTGCAACGTGTTAAAAGGGTTAAGTATTGTGTTAATATTCGGAATAATTATTCTATGGTGCAATTGATGGGGTTAATCTATGAATAGATTAAAAGTGTTAAATTGTGAGTATATATCATGATTACTCGAGAGAAAGCTGTTGATAATGAAAGTGGATGAATTACAATTATGATTTGAGAATTGGAGCTTTTGATTTATTGGTTTGGTTTGGGGAAAATGCTGAATTGGATCTAGTCATTGTCAAATTATGTTTCTGGTTTATGAATTTTTTGCTTACTGTTAATTTGTCACCTCCAATGTTGTGTTTTGCTTTTGTAGTGTGCCTAATGCTACTTTCGCTTTTATATTGCATTCAATTTATAAAGGTGTGCTGTTGTTTGTATTTTTTTTGTTATGATTAGGTAGTAAACAACCCATAGTTATGTAAAGGTGGATTTTGCTAGAATAAAGAAACTTTATTTGGAGTTTGAGTTATTTCTCCCTTTCTTAATTTTTATAGTTATGATAGTTTTAAAAAAAAAAAAAAAAAAAAGGAGGAGAAAGACGGATAGGTAATATTATATTTGAAGTTGAATAAATTAAAAAATATTATATTTGAATTTGAATAAGTTAAAAAACATTTCTATCATATTTATTATTTACTTGACTCTATTCTAAAACAACTTTTAATTTCACCTTGGTGACAATGTTAAACATAATTACCACCTCAGCTAGTCTTATAAATGAAAATATCGCTGACATGAATAGATGTTTTGTTTATAGCACCAAAATTAAATTAAGTTTTAAAATTATCACCAAACTATTAAAATTAGTTATTATTATTATTTTTTTAATGTTTTTTAAGCACTAATGCAATGAAGCCTCAGTTGCAAATGAAAAAATGATGCTAAAAACATTCATTTTCGTAATTTTATACTAATTTCAAAACTCACACTAATTTTAATATCACTTAGCTATGATTTTCATAAATTTTAATTACTCTATTCAAAACTGTTTTTAACTAGTTGTTATATGTATTTTCTGGACTCACGAAATGGGCTGGTAAAAGCCTGTGAAAGCCCAATAAAGTCAGTCCGAATGCAAAGACCCATCAGACAAGGCCCTGATATCAATTCTAAGCCCAGCGAGTTCCTCAGCTTGCCCCAGTAATTTTCTCAGCTCATAGCAACGAGCTCGTATCACAGCCAGGTTGTAGCTCGTTTCATAGTCTGCCTTATTCACAGCTCGCTTCTTAGCGAGGTCCAGCTCGAGGTCTCCATAAACGGCAGTTCGCCCAGAGCGCGGTTAATGCAATATCTTCCAGAATAGGTAGTTATTTAGTTTGATCGTGATTCTCTTTCTAGATATGGAAATTAATTCAAATTCAAACTCATTCAACATTATCTCGGATTTTAAGGAGCAGTTTCCTGATTTTATTCAAACAGATTAGGAAGTGTAATTAATTCATGATTCTCTTCCTATTTTGTAACGATACTTCCCCTATAAATAGAGGTTGAAATCATTATAACAACACACAATTGATTATATATTGTCACTCTGCAGAATTTAAGAGAGACAGCCGTGGACGTAGGCGCACTCGCTGAACCACGTTAAAAATCCTCTGTTCCTCTGTTTGTTCCTGGTTCTTTATTATTTTCTTCTCGATTTCTGTGTTTTCTCACATTGATTGCAGGTATTAGGCATTGAATACTCGTCGACTGAATTTCAACGTCGACATTTTGGCGCTAGAAGGAGGGCCCAAACTGCGATCTTTATCATCTCAATTCATCGATTTTTTATAACATGGCAAGAACCAGACAAACCAAGCATGTGGGCTCACAGGCTGACCAGGCAGAGAGTCAGCCTAGTCACCATCAACATGATGCGCAATAGGCGGAAGGTGCACCCATGCATGCAGCAGGAACGTCCTATGGCCAGGCAATCAATACTATAGGAATTCCCCCTCTGCCTCATCGTCAACCGATTCCAATCATCCCGATGGTAGAAGGACAACAGGTGTGGTATCAGAGGCAAGAGGTACTGGAGAACACGGTCAGATAACTCACAGAGGCCGTCAATATGTTGGTGCAGACTCAAGTACAGAATGTACCTAGGGTTGAGGTTCAGGCACCAAGGCACGTGCCCCAACAGCATGAAGCGATGCAGGTGCCCGAAAGACCAGCAAGGGAAATCCCGCGACCTGCCGGTTCGGTTCGTTCCTCTAACGCGCATTCAAGAGCTGGACGCCCTGTCCGCGAAGAAATGGAGGTCGGGCGCCCAGCTAGCCTGGTAGTAAGGTTGAGCCAGGATGGAAACCGACAAGCAGAAGTTGGGCATGATAAAGTCCGAGCTGTAGCTTGGTATGTGGATGAGGTGAATAGGCGACATGCGAGATCCCATCAGCTTGAGGGTTTGTTCGAAAAGGACGAAAGGTATGACCTAAAGCACCCTGCCCCAAGCCGTGACCACAGAAAGAGATATGAGCTCCGAGATCCACAAGTAGAGGAGCTCCTTCAGAGGGTCCAGCAGCTAGAAACGCGACCTGGAGCCCCTGAGCAGCATGAGTACTATAGGGAAAGGACTCTATTCACAAGGGAAATTGAGACGCAACCTCTTCCCCCGAGGTTCAAGATGCCAAATATCCAGCAGTACAATGGGGACAATGACCCCTATGACCATCTCGACGCTTTTAATGTTTAGATGGACCTACAAACAGGTAATCCTATGGTGAAGTGTCGTGTATTCCTAGCTACTTTGGGAGACATTCCAAGGATATGGTTCAAGAATCTCCTAGTTCGCAGCATAGGTAGTTGGGAAGAATGCCAACAAAAGTTCATTAGCCAGTATAGGGCACTAAGAAGACAGCTCGTGCCATCCTGCCACCTAACTACTATCTTCCAACGTCAGGGTGAAGGAATACATCACCAGGTTTAAACGTAAGGTCGCGAATGTTGAGAATCCGTTAGATGAGAGCATATTGATAGCGATCTCAGCTGGGTTGCGCAAGGATGAAAAATTGTACGAAAACATCTACAAGTCCCCAGTGAAGGATCTGGGAGAATTCTATGAGCGAGCTGCTAAGGAGATTAGGTGGGAAGAGACTTTCGGCCAGAAGAAGCAAAATTAGAAGAATAAAGCGGGCAGTTCCAGCTAGCTAAAGAAGAGAAACAATGGCAGGAATGAAGAAGGAAGAAATAGTGGCTCAAGCTATCAGATCGTTAAGAAGGCGAGGGGAGAGCCAAGGTACGAACGACCTCAACGTCAAGGTCGTTATGAAAATTACAGTATCATGTCAGACTCGCAGGACAGGATCTTTGCAGTAGAGAAGAACAAGGAGGACTTTGGGAAACCCTACCCTTTAAGAGCTCCTGTTCAGCATAGAGATGGAAGCAAGTTTTGTACCTATCACAATGAGGTTGGGCACAATACTTCGGATTGTTGGGCATTGAAGGACGCCATTGAAAAATTGATCAGAAGAGGTCGTCTGAGAAATTATGTGGAGCGACCTGCGGGCTTGCGACCTTCACAACAGCAACCTCAACAGCAGCAGCAAACACAATAGCCCCAACAAGCTCCCGAGCCAGAGCATGAGCTTGCGGTAATGACTATTTTTACAATCTATGGTGGCCCCCATATCGTAGGTGCTTCGAACAAATCGCATGAGAGATACGTTCGAGAGACAAATCATACTTTCCAGGTCAACGGGTCAAAGGGACCTGTGAAAAGGGCGAAGACGACCTCGGATGGGATTGTGTTCACTGATGAAGATGCTAGAGGTGTGATCTGGCCTCATAATGATGCACTGATTATTCGAGCTAAGATCAGCAACATGGAGGTGCGATGCATCATGATCGACACTGAAAGCTCAGTGAATGTGATGTACAAAAACTGTTTTGAGCAGATAGGGTTAGGATTAGAGTAATTGAGACTATCCCCAGAGCCTCTTTATGGCTTCACTGGAGATGTTGTTATTCCGATGGGTCAGATCAAATTACCACTTACCCTTAGGGAAGCGAGCCGCCAAGCTAAACTGTTGGCAGATTTTCTAATAATTGACTGCCCATCAGCGTACAACGTAGTCCTGGAAAGACCTACTATGAACGAGTTGGATGTGATTACTTCAACCAGGACCCTCACAGTTAAGTTCCCAACTTCTAATGGCATTGGATGTGTTCGGGGAGAGCAGCACTTAGCAAGATGCTGCTTCGAGGATGCAGTTAAGATGGGCATGAAAGGAAAGAAAGTGACGTGGTTTCGGAGGGCGAGCCACGAGCTATGACCAAGAAAGGGGTCAGTCACGACCTGGACCCTCGCGAGGTAGATGCAGACCGAGCTATTGGTCCAATTAAAGAACTGGAAGACATCCAAGTCAGCAAGGCAGATCTAGAGAGGTGTCTGAAGTTGGGAAGAGGTTTAGCTCCAGAATTGAGAGCCCAGCTCGCTGACTTCTTGAAGGCGAACTTGGATGTATTCGCGTGGAATCATGAGGATATGGTGGGAATAGATCCCAGGGTGATGTCACACAGATTGAATATTGATCCTCACCACAAACCAGTTCGCCAGAAGAGGAGAGCAATGACAGGGGAACGCTATCTTGCATTGAAGGAAGAGGTAGACAAGCTATTGGTGAACAAATTTATCCGAGTAGCTTACTACCCGACTTGGGTCGCTAATCCAATCCTTGTAAAGAAGAAAAATGGGAAGTGGAGGACTTGCATCGACTTCACTGACTTAAACAAGGCGTGCCCAAAGGATAGTTTCCCCTTACCGAGGATAGACTAGCTCGTGGATGCTACTACTGGCCACAAGCTCTTGAGTTTTATGGATGCATACTCGGGTTATAATCAAATCCTAATGAATCCTGAGGACGAAGAGCACATCTCGTTTATGACTAATCGTGGCTTATACTACTACAAGATGATGCCCTTCGGATTGAAAAATACAGGAGCGACTTACCAACGCTTGGTAAACATGATGTTTGAAGAGCAGATCGGAAAGACCATGGAGGTCTATATTGATGATATGTTAGTAAAGTCCAAGCAGGTAGATGATCATGTGCGCGACCTGGGAGAGATGTTTCAGATTCTGAGGAGCTATCAGATGAAGCTAAATCCACACAAGTGTGCATTCGGAGTAACTTCTGGGAAGTTTCTGGACTTCATGGTGAACAGCAGAGGAATTGAAGCTAATCTTGAGAAGATCAAAGCACTGATTGATATGAGGTCGCCTACTAGAGTGAAAGATGTGCAGAGCCTTAATGGTCAGGTCGCGACACTAAGTAAGTTCATTTCGAAAGCCACGGATAAATGCATCTCATTCTTTGACATTTTGAAGAAGGCAAAAAGCTTCGAGTGGACCGAGCAGTATGAGGTAGCCTTCCAGCAGCTAAAAGAATACATGGGGCGAGCTCCACTCATTTCTAAGCCCAAAGAAGGAGAAAAATTGATTTTGTATTTGAGAGTGTCTCAGCAAGCTCTAAGTGTTGCACTGGTGAGGGAAGAAGAGAAGACACAGCTTCCAGTGTATTATGTAAGTAAAAGGATGCAAGATGCTGAAACCATGTACTCGCAGATGGAGAAGCTCGCTTACTGCCTGGTGATCGCATCAAGAAAGCTGTGACCTTACTTTCAAGCTCATACGATTGAAGTCCCCACCCAGTATCCGCTGAAACAAGTTCTACGAAAAGCGGACACTTCAAGTTGTTTATTAAAATGGGCAGTGGAGTTCGCACAGTTCAATATCCAGTTTAAGCCGAGGACGGCTATCAAAGCTCAAGCTCTGACAGATTTCATCGCAGAGTTTACAGGGCCCGTGGATGATGAAGCTGAGTCTTCTGAAGGTCCGACTTGGGAGCTTTATGTTGACGGGTCATCCAGCGAGTAGAGGGTTGGAGTTGAGATCTTACTGATTAGCCTTGAAGGCCATAAGATCCTTTGCGCTTTAAGGTTTGGTTTTCAGGCAACAAATAATGAAGCTAAATACGAAACAGTGCTCGCAGGTTTGCGTTTGGCTAAGGAAATGCGAGCTTAGCAGTTGAAAGTTTTCAGTGATTCGCAGCTCGTGGTTTGCCACATCTTGGGGGAGTACCAGACTAAGGGGCCAAAAATGGCTTTATACCTTCAAAAGGTCCATGAAATGCTAAGTGCTTTGCAGAAGTGCGAGGTGAAGCAAATCCCACTAGCTTAGAATGCATACGCAGATGCTTTAGCTCGCTTGGCAACCACTCGGGATGCAGATTTTCTTAGAGCAATCCCAGTGGAGTTCCTACCAGCTCCGAGTACGAAGAGAAGAATGTGATGATGACCATAACTGTGCAGCCCAATTCTTAGATGAACTCAATTCTCAATTATTTGCAGGATGGAAAGCTGTCAAGTAACAAGCTGGAAGCACGGCGTCTGCGAGTTAGAACAGCCAGATATTGCATCTATGATGATATGTTGTACAAGAAGGGGTTCTCAGCTCCACTTTTACGATGCATTGATGGCCCAGAGTGCGAGACTGTGATGAGGCAAATACACTAAGGCCATTGTGGAAATCACGCTGGGGGGCTATCTCTAGCTCAAAAGGCACTCCGTCAAGGTTTTTATTGGCCTACTATGAGACATGACGCTATCGACCTGGTAAAAAGGTGTGATAAGTGTTAAAGGTTTGCCCAAGTTCCGCGAGCTCCGCCAGCCTGTCTTAAGCAAATGGTAAGCCCATGGCTCTTTGCAATATGGGAAATGGATTTGATCGAGCCTTTGCCAACAACTCGTGGAAGGTACAAACATGCCGTGGTCGCAGTTGACTATTTCACTAAGTGGGCAGAAGCAAAGGAGTTGGTAGAAATCTCCACAACGAAGATTGAGAAGTTTGTGTGGAGTAATATCATTTACAGGTTTGGGGTTCCACAGCAAATCGTGACGGACAATAGGACCCAGTTCAGTAGTGACCAGTTTCTTAGATTCTGCATCGACCTAAAAATCGTAAAGAGCTTCTCAGCAGTGGACCATCCACAAGCCAATGGCCAAGTTGAAGTTGTAAACAAGATTATCAAGCAAACCCTGAAGATGAAACTGGAAGCAAAGAAATGAGCATGGGTAGACGGGTTTCAGAAAGTATTGTGAGCTTACAGAACCACAGCTCGCAGTACTACAGGTGAGACACCTTTCTCAATGGTATATGGATCTGAGGCCATGATCCCAGCAGAATTCGAAGTCACCTCGCAACGAAGAGCGACCTTCAATCCAAACAATAATGAGTACTTACTTGCTGCAAACCTAGATTTGCTTGAAGAAGTCAGAGAAACAGCTAGATTAAGGGTAGCTGGTTATCAGCAAAGAATCGCGAGGTACTATAATAAGAATGCTCGAATCCGCAGCTTCAACGTGGGAGACTTAGTGTTGCGTATCATTTTGCCTGGAGCTTGCAAGCCCAGTGATGGGTCTTTAGGCCCAAATTGGGAAGGACCCTATATCATCAAGTCAAACTTGAAAAATGAAGCTTATCATTTGACCAACATGAATGGAGTTGAGGTCCCTCGAGCTTGGAATGCCGAGCATCTTCGACCATATTATCAGTAACTTTATTTGTTATCCATGATTCAACGTTATAATAAGAAATAAAAACTCCATTTTCCCTCATGATGTGCATTATTTCACCAAGTTAACAGGCTCCATGTTGATTAGCTCGCAGTTCGCTAAAAAATAAAAGAGCCTAAAAAGCAGGTATGACTAAGTGCCTCTGCATAGCTCGCTAAAATAAAAGAGCCTAAAAAGCAGGTATGGCTAAGTGCCTCTGCATAGCTCGCTAAAAAAAATAAAAGAGCCTAAAAAGCAGGTATGGCTAAGTGCATCTGCATAGCTCGCTAAAAAATAAAAGAGCCTAAAAAGCAGGTATAGCTAAGTGCTTCTGCATAGCTCGCTAAAAATAAAAGAGCCTAAAAAGCAGGCAAGGTTACAACCCTCTGCATAGCTCGTCAAATTCTAATATATCAAGAGGTTATGATCAGTTGCTTATATTACGAAAGTTTGAGCTTTGTTGAGTTAGGCGTTTGCCTAAAGATATTATCAGATTTTGAGCTCGTTAACAATTAGCTCGCAAGAAGTCTTACAGAATGATTATAAAATGTGTTACAACAAACACAATAAGTCAAGCACATTCGACATAGAAAATATGATGAAAGAAATTTTATTAAGTTCAAAAATTGTTTACAAAGTGAAAGTTAAAAGAATACAAGTGTAAAGAAAAAGACAAGCTCTTAATCTTGAGCCGGATGATCTGGGCCTAAGAGGGAGTCTTCACGGGGAGAAAAAGACGTGCTAGGAAGCTCGAGGTCGCCAGCGAGCTCAGTTTGAGAGGTCGCACCAGGCACCTCTATTGCTGAAGGGACTGCATGAGCTAAAGATGAGGCAGCCCTTGCCTTGAACTTTTCTACAGCTTCGAGTCTCACATCCCTAAAGATAGAAAAATCCATCTTCGGATGGGACATCCACAGCGTGTAGAGAAAGTTGAGGCCTGTTTTTTCCTCAGCTTCATCCTTTGCTTCAGCAACCTGCATCTCCAGTTCCTGAGCAGATTTTTCTCTGAAGATCATCAGCTCTTCAAAAGCATCATTTGCATGGCTATTGATGACCTCGACCTCTTGCTCCATAGCTTCTATTTGCTGCTCTGCAGCCTCAGCTCGTTGAATTACCTCCCCCACTTATTGCCTAAGCACCTCAGCTCGGTGCTCAGCCTCTTCTGCCCGTTTGGTTGCAGCTTCTGTTTCTTCAGCCCGCTTTTCGGCAGACTCAGCTCGTTGTACAGCGACCTGAATTTGTTGCCTAAGGACCCCGATTTGTTTTTCTACAATTCCAGCCCGATTTTTGGCCTTCTCGGCCCGCTACACAGTAGCTTCCATTTTCTGGGCTTGTTTTTCGGCCAGCTCGGTCCACTGATCAGACTGCCTCGACACTTCCTTTAACATATCGCGTTCATTTTCCATTTTCAGCAGAGCTTCCTCGGCGGTCTGTCTAGTATTATTCGCTGCAGCCATCTATGCCTCATGGCTCTCCGTGGTTTTCTTAGTCAAGTGTGCTATCTCCTTTTTAGTATCCTTTAGCTCATTTTCGAGCTTCATTATTCGATCATCAGTGGCCTTTGTCTCACTCATTCGCTTCATTACAGCAAGGGCACCCTGAAAATTCTACAAGTTAATATGCGATAAAGTAAAGAGGCTAGAAGATAAAGAAAAATGACTTACCAGCATGGAATGACGAGCTGCGAACTCGTCTAAGTCCGTGCCCCTAAGGGACCTATTCTCTAAGACCCTTACATGAGTATACATAATTGATGTCCAGTTGTCGAGGAAGGAAGTTAAATATCTCCCTCTAGGTCCAACCTCGATGTCTGGTCTTGTTGGCGAAGGAGTCCTCTCAGCCTCCGGGACATCAGGCTCCTCAGTCCGATAAACATTACGTCGTGTAAGAAAGGTACGCCTAGTTATTCTCTTGCTGGTACCAGCTCGGGTTGCTTGGGGAGCAACCTTAGAAGGAGCATCCCCTTTTCCAAGTTGTGAGCTGGAAGCTGGAACCAGCTGAAGATCTGCTGTAGTTTCTGAAGGCAGTACCTCGCTTGGGGCAGCGACCGAGGAAGTTTCTGCTTCAACAGGTCGTTTGGAACGCTTTGAAGGTGCAGTTGGAAAGGCCGAGGCTTCAGCTGGTCGCTTCGCTGGAGCTGCTGAAGGGGTTGAAGTTTTGACAGGATTCTTGGGAGAGAACTCTAGAAGAGCCATTTTCTTACTTTTAGCCGGAGCTTGCCTAGTGGAAGGAGCAGGAGTTGAAGAAGCAGCTTTTTGAGATGCACCCATTGCTGGGGTACGAGCTGGAGCTGATGTTGCTTCAGCAGATGTTGGAACTATTAAAGCATGCGCTAAGTCTATTGAAGCAAGCAATAGAGCCTCTAAAATAGTTGTGTGATTTGGGGAGGGGGATGAATCTACTTGTACAAGAGGGGCTGCGCGGGCTGAAGCTGTTTTTGCCTGAACTGGAGCAGGAGCTGATACTGTCTCTGCTCGCGAGGAGAGAGTGCGAGCTGGAGCCGTTTCTACCTGTGTTGGAACTGAAGAAGTTTCTACCTGCGAGGTAGAGACAGGAACTTTGAAGACGGAAGGAAGTTCGTACTGCCCAATGCTTGATATGTCATTCTTGACATCAATTAACGGAGAATCCTTTAAAGGAGCAAGGTCGTAAGCCCTGAGAAGAGTATCGTTGAACTTGCTGTTGATGCTCGCTTCCTTTGAGTTCACGAGCACTTCGAGAGCCCTTCTCTCCTGTCGCTGAGAGGACACTCATCCACTTTCAGCTCTGCAAAGCAAAATGTTTTTTTAAAAAAAAAAAAAAAAAACTCAGCTCATTAAAGATTCCTTTCTGCATACCTGGTTGCAGAACGAAGTTGTAATTCTCAAGGCTTACGAGAGAAGGGCAGGAGACATAGAACCGGCTCGTCTTATATTTCCCAAGATTAGACTTGCCCTTTGTTTCCCTTTGGGGCAAGAGTTCTTTATATTGCTACGGACGACCTGTGAGATAATAGATGCCGTCGGCTTTTTCTCTCTTCTTTGTGCTCAAAGCTTTAAAGTTGTAGAATTGTTGTATAATCTTTAGAGTTGGGAGGGGAAGGCCATTCTTGAGGAAGGCCAGAGCCAGCGAGGTCAGCTGCGCATATGAATTCGGCGTCAACTGGAAAGGCGTGAGCTTGACCGTATTAAGGAACTCGATCAGGTAATGATGAATGAGGAACCTTAGTCCCTGTTCCAGGTGCTGAGTGCTGCCAGTAATATACCCACGCAGAGGATAGCCTGTATGTTTTCTTAGAGTGGGTGACATCGCGCGACAGCCTCTGGGATATGGAATTGAAGAGCGATCCTCTCCAGTTCGGAGACTTCTATGGAAGATGGGTGATGAGTGAATGTTTTGCGAGCTTCTTTTTCCTTTTCAGCTCGCTGCTGAGTTTTTGCTCGCTTTCCGCCTTGAGCTGCTTCACTAGCACTACAAGCTCCACTTGAAGACATCTGTGTAAAGGAGGCATGTTCAAGTCGCAGCAAGCAGACTATTGAAATGCTAAAATTTTTTCTAAATTTCCTATTTTTCAGAACATTCATACAATGGGGGGCTCAACCTAGGAAGAAACGACCTACGAGCTAATGGTCTACAAATCTAATCCTACAGTTCGCATGCATGACAAGCCACAAACAGTAATCAGATTACAAACAAGCATGCTGCAGGATCAAATCAATAGAAGTTGAAAAGTCGTGCTCAACAAGAAACCTAGAATGGCAAAAGTTTAACATCAAGAACATGATATATTCAAGCCATCTCAGACACAGTAATGGCAAAGATTCAACAGCAACAATACAACGCATTCAAACCGTTCAGGCAGAAAACAAAACGCAACATGAACTTAACAAAAATGGACCCAAAAGCTGAAAACTTGAGATTAGAAAAAGAACTTACCGTGAATCCTTGATGTAATGGTAAGAATGACGACTGGAAGTGTTGATTTCGTGAAAAATCAGTGATTTTTCTGAACTTGGTTGCTTGGTTGCTTCGAGAGAAAATGATAGATGAAAAAAAAAAAAAAAAAGGCTTCGCCAGTCATATAGGTGGACGAACTCGAACCCCAGCCGTTAGATCTCTATGTTATGTAATCGTCATTGATCCAACGGTGCAACGCGAGGTACGACATTCTAATCATGCAACCATCAGTTGAAAGACGTGCGCATTAAATGCACATGTAAGAGACGTGCCAGCGTCGGTTCAGATTACCTCCTGCATGACCGCCACGTGTCAGGCCGATGTGATAGAATTTAAAAGGGTGCGAAAATAATAATTCAAGTTGGCTTACTAAAGAATCTATCTTTTACCAGCGAGCTCGAGCTCCCAATTCGTAGAACGAACTGAGAGTTAGGGGGCAGATGTTATATGTATTTTCTGAACTCACTAAATGGGGTGGTAAAAACCTGTGAAGGCCCAATAAAGTCAGTTTGAATGCAAAGGCCCATCAGACAAGGCTCAAATATCAATTCTAAGCCCAACGAGTTCCTCAGCTTGCCCCAGTAATTTTCTCAGCTCATAGGAACGAGCTCGTATTACAGTCAGGTTGTAGTTCGTTCCATAGTCTGCCTTATTCACAGCTCGCTTCTTAACGAGGTCCAGCTCGAGGTCGTCATAAACGGCAGCTCGAGAGCGCAATTAATACAATATCTTCCAGAACAGGCAGTTACCTAGTTTCATCGTGATTCTCTTTCCAGATATGGAAATTAATTCAAATTCAAACTCATTCAATATTATCTCGGATTTTAAGGAGCAATTTCCTGATTTTATTCAAACAGATTAGGAAGTGTAATTAATTCATGATTCTCTTCCTATTTTGTTGCTTCTTAAATTGTAACAATACTTCCCCTATAAATAGGGGCTGAAATCATTGTAACAACACACAATTGATTATATACTGTCACTCTGTAGAATTTAAGAGAGACAACCGAGGACGTAAGCGCACTCGCTAAACCACGTTAAAAATCCCATGTTCCTTTGTTTGTTCTTGGTTATTTATTATTTTCTTCTCGATTTCTGTGTTTTCTCACATTAATTGCAGGTATTGGGCATTAAATACTCGTTGACTGAATTTCAACGTCGACACTAGTCATCACCACTAGACGCTTCTCGTCCATCTTTTCAACAAACACAAAAGAATTTGTTTTTCAAAATACAAAATAATTAAAAAAAAAAAAAGAGGAAAAAATAAAGAAGAAAGAACCATAAGATAATTAGGAAAGCAAAAATCTCATAAAATAGCACTAAATTAGTGTTATTGTGAAGCTAGGTACCAAACTATGAATGAATTTTTTTAACGCCATATTTATACATGAAAAAAGGTAATAATTAATTTGTGAACAAAAGTATTAAAAGAACTTATTTTCACAGTTTCAGTTTGATGCTACTTTGAAACTTACAATAATTATATATATATATATATATATATATATAAGAACTCAGGAGATTGGCAAAGCTTAACTATTGTTGACTTGGTGGGTACAGATGAGTTGATTTTGGGGAAAGGAAGTGGTATTGTACTGATGCAATAGGAACATATATATTAGGCTGGATGGTAATGGTGATAAAGAAGAAGTCAGGTTAGTAGGAAAAAAATGGTGATTATATGCTTGGTGAAAGAAAGTTTGTTCAAAATAATTGTATAAAACTCAAACAATACGACTATATTTTATATTATTTTAAAAAATGAATGATTTTTTTTTTAATGCAAAAGTTATTATTATTATTATTTTTTTAAGTTAATGCAAAAGTTGTTGACAATTTAATTTAGCGGAAACAAGGTTTCAACTTATTTAAAAAATCAATAAAATGTTGTTTTCAACTTTTTGGTCATAGGTAAGGACAAGTGTTCTATCTGCAGAGTTACATTTAACCAAATATATCTAGGAATGATATCAATTTTGAAAACAATGAATAAAATTAAAAAATGTTCCCAACTGCTTTGTTGATCATATTCTCAACAAATTAACAGAACAATCAAAATAATAGACAAATATTTTATGAGCCCTCCATTAACTTCATTGCTGCTTGCTGAATCTGATACATCCATGCCATCAAGTACTTGTAGAACACAAAAAAATAAATAAATAAAAAGAAAAAAGACAACAACAACAAACTGAGTGAACTGAAAAAAAAAATTAAAACAAAACAATTTTTTGTCAACATCAACAACCATTTCCTTGTCAATGCACTACTTCAAGAGGCTTTAAATAGCCACAAATATGACCGTTGACATCCAACGGTCATATTGGCTCAAGGGGAAAAGATGCATTGCATGTCATGGCATCCCATGCAGTTCATTTCAACTACCAGGGGCATTATTGCCTTTTCCAATAAACCAAAATCACCTTAAAAAACAGCTCCTCAAGTTAGTGAGGTTGGCAAGTCAGTTAGATCACTTTCTAAGGGCATTTTAGTACTTGATTGATTTTCCTTTGACCATTTGTCTGACCCAACAGTTCACTAATGATGGGAGGTATTTGTGATGAGTTATATGAAAGTCAACTGAAGTTCGTGTCATTATGACCAAAACTCACATATTGGTCTAATTTCACCAAACTTAGGAAAGGTTTGCGTAATTTATCCTATATAATAAATTTAAAAATATTATTTTTTATATTAAGGAGATTATAATTGTATATTAGAGTTTTTTATAACAATCTTAAGTGGGTATATTTGCAAATTAATAATCTCCACCGAAAAATCTTCTCCATCCTTTCTTCTTTAGTTTGAAAACTAATTAGGTAAACAAATTATTTCAAAGGGGCAATTTAGACTTTAACTTGAAAAAGTCAACGATTAAATTTAACCATTGATCACCAGTGAGAGGAAAACTTTGTATAATGAAGGCCAAAAGTTTCGTAAAAGGGGCAATATTGCCAAACGTTCAAGATGTTTGTGCCCGAAAATTATTATTATTATTATCATCATTATTATTATTAAATTTTCATAAGTGGATACTTGATATTGATTGCTTTAATATGTTTTGCATATATAACCCCAAGCCTATGTTTGGCACACAAGATTTGATGATGAAATTGGATTAAAAATGTCTCATGCTGTGTTAACCCATGTTTGGAGAGACCTACTTTGGAATCAAAACTTAATTTCATGTTCATTTCAATCCACTTGTCATGGGAATGTCCATTACCAGACTTCACCATGGGATTCAATGGGATGAGATTTAAAGGCTCATTAATTGCATTACTTTCTTTCTCTATCTTCTCATTAATTACACATTGATTTTCTTTTTATTCCTTCTACCAACCTCATTAGTATTATTTAACAGGATATTATGAAAACTTGGAAAGTAAGATAATCGTGAACGACCTCTTTTTTTTTTTTTTTTTAATTAAGTGAATAGCCTTTAACCGTCAACTTTCCATCCAAAATTTTAACATTTTCCTTTTAAAATCGTGAAATGATTAAAATATCTTTATTAAGATTCTATAAGATCCCTATTATACCTTTCAAACTTATGTAATGACTAAAATACTCTTTAATTTATTAATTAATAATAGTATCAAATAAAAACAACACATTAAAAAAATTTTTAAAAAAAAAACACTAAAAACCTAGAAGTTCTGGGTTTCCAGCAACCTAGAACCTAGTAGAACACACAAAAATAAAATAAAATAAAATAAGGAAGAGAAAAGACACCATTGATACACACCAAATCCAACACTATCGATTTGTCATTAAAACCCATCAACATTGAAAACACAAACCCAGAAACACTACCACCACCTATTCACAGCAACAAACCCAAACCAACATCACCATCATCACCGTCAAACCCAATCAAACTCAATCAAATCCAAACCCCAACATAACCACTACCATAGTCAAAACTCAATCAAATCCGAACCCTAACTCCACCACCATCATCAACCCCAATCAAACTCAAATCAACATCATCCACTCAAACCACAATTATCAATGGAGAGAGAGAACAATGCAGTGGGATGGGAGAGAGAGCAATGAGAATAGATGGAGAAAGAGAGCATTGAAGTGTGGGATGGGTGTATTAAAATTGATGGCAATGGGTGAAGATGGGTGCACGACAGTCATTAGCGATGGATATAGGTGGCAGTGGCGACAAGATAAGTGGAAGAAGAAGAAAAGAGAATAGAAGAAGAAGAAGAAGGTTGGATAGGAGTGGCGATCTCAGTTCCATGAAGATTTGGTTTTTAGTTTTTATTTAATTTTTTTTATTACTTTTTATATCAATCTCTACTGTTCATCTCAAGATAGACGAATAGTAGAGATCTAATAAATTAAAATTTTTAATTTTTATTTATTTTTTTCAAATTAATCTCCATTGTCCATTAATTTGATGGTAGAAATCAGATGCATTAATTTTTTATTTTATTTTTAATTTTTTTAAATTAATCCCTATCATCCATCTTAAAATGGATGGTGGAGATATGATAAATTAAATTTTTATTTAATTGTTTACTTATTTATTTTTTTCAAAATTTTTATTTAATTTTATTAAAACAAATAAAATTACTCATCCAATTATCATTATATCCTTCAAATTTAACAGCAAACAGTTTTTAAAATCGGTAGTGGGCATTCACCTAATAAAAAAAAACCAAGACCCATTCATGATTATTTTACTTTTCAGGGTGGTTTTTTTTTTATAATATTCCTTATTTAAATAAGATTTATTTCAAAATTAATCTTTATTTACTCGTATTTTAAAATAATATAATTCTAAAAAAATCAATATAACTTTTTAGAAAAATAATTTATAAGATTTATTTTATTTAAAACATTATTAACTTTATATACAATATAAGTTAGATTATATAATAAAATATTTAAATTCATTGTATTTCAATCCAATCTCAACCTACATTTTTGCATTTAAAATTAAACCTTCTATTTAAATTAATAAAATATAGTTTCTCTTTTTTTTTTTCAGATTTTTTATAAAATTAATTTTAAATATATAATAAAATATTTAAATTAATTTTATTCCAATCCAATCCCAATTCATACCAAATATGATATTGTATAATTTTAATATAATCTCAAGTTTTACTAAACATAGGATAATAATTTTTTATTTCAATCCAATCAATTCAATTTTAATCCAATCAAATCTATTTCATTTCAATTCTACGTGCCAAACGTAGCCCAAGGTTGTTCACACTTTAACCATGAAGAACAATAAGATGCCTACTGGCTACAACAACTGCACTTCATTATTAATTGAACATCACAAATACAAAAGCAAGAGTAGAAATAAGCAAGCTACAAAAAGCTAAACGCAGTCTTTTGGAGTTGGACCTGTCTAAATGAAAATAAGAGCATCTTTAATGCTTCTATAGATTATAAAAAAAATTATATGTTACATATGATGAAGAGACATTGAGTTAAAATAAATCTCTCTAATGCAATTATCATTCATCAATGTCAAATTGAAGTGCAAAAAAAAAAAAAAAAAAAAAAAAAGATATTGTCAATATGACTATCTATTTTTAAATAGTGTATTAGATAATCACATCAACAAATCAATAATTATTTAATTCTAATTTTCAAATCTAATTAAAAGTAAAAAAATATATATGAAAACATTAAATGAAAATACATTGAGATATTAAATGGAAATACAGGAAAACATTGTAGATAATTTTTTAATTTGATTGTCTATCAAATGATATCTATGTCATGTAAGAAACAAATCTTTATATATTAATGATATCACATTTAAAAAAAAAAAAAAAATCTATAAGAGCATTGAAGATACTATAAGAAAGTGAATATCAATTCCTCATCTTAAAGATCCAATTCAGCATTAATTAATATCCTTGATTAACCCGAAACAATAAATTAATATTCAACGACCCCAACTCTCTAATCATAATTGTAATTAATCCTAATATAAAATTCAAACAAGAAATTAACCATAATTGTTCTTTGTTACCGAAGTAGAAAAAATCCATAGAAAGTTGAACTAGAAATACATGTAATTAGCTTCCAAGGGAAAAAAACAAAACAGACAAGAGACGGTATAATTTTCTAGTCGTTTTGTAAAGAAAAATGTACAAATGTTGAATTGGGAAATGAAGAAATCTTATTAGTTTTCAATTGGGATTGGGAAATTCAAGCAAAGAAGCCTGTTGAAAAATTGTGAAGTAAAGAAATTTGTAGATTGCAATTTCTTTTCTTCCTCTTCCTTAATTTTTCATTCAGGAAAATTCAATGAATGTGACTCTGTTGACCTATAAGTAAACTTAAAAGGGCACGCGGTATTTTGTCTATATCACTTGGAAATGAAACAACATTTTCCATGATTAAAATACGAAAGGGCACACTGTATTTGGTCTCTATTACTTAGGATTTTGTTCCTTTTTTATTCCTTCTATCTTAAGCAAAGAAAATCTGAACAGTTATTAAAATCTAATACATAGACATATTTCCTTTTATTTTTTTTAAATACCAGATATTATTTTGTGTATAACCACTAGGATTGAACCAAAACAAATTACTTTTTCTTGGTAAGTGTGATCCGCTGGACATAGAGCCCTTTCTTTTAAATTTTTTTTATTCTCCAATAGATTTCTGAAAGAGTTTTTTTCCCTTTTTTTTGTTTTTTTTGTTTTTCCATTTCACGCTATATCAAAAGAATCATTAGAAATCTCTAGTGTGGTGATAATTCCATCCCTTAAAAATTGTTTTTACACCCCTTTTACCATAACATTTTTTTAGTTTATTTTTAAATTTCATTTAATATCAAGAATATCCTTTTTTTTTTTAATATTATTATACAAGTACTCTCCATTTTATACCTATTTATGAAATCTGTGCTTGACTTCATTTCTTTTTTGTTTCATTTTCTTTGATTTTCAAATTTTCTTCGATTCTCATTGTTGCTTCCATGTCTAACTTGGTTGCACTCTTATGAGTGGTGATTGGCTGACATTTATGTGTCCTCTTTCTCTATTGCATTCTAACTGCTCAAGGAACTGCCTCAGAGAAACTGTTTTCACGATTACAAACTTGAAACCGCATCTGCTATACACATTGAGCTAGTATTTGTTAATTTATTGATCAGAATATTAATATTAATATTATTCATCTCTTTAGGAATCGTTATGTGATTGGATTGAGTTTTCTAACAGGAATTTTTTATGGTAGTTTGTGTTAATGCGATATCTGTTTGATATTTTAATTAATATCACAAAATTTTTGAATGATTTTAGTTAGCTTATTATGGTTTTTAATTGGTGTTCCCATTCTCTTAAATTGTTGTTTTTAAAAATAATAAGTAAATAAAAATATTGCTATTAATTTTGATCCCATATTGCTTGCAGAGAACTGTTTTTGCTTACCAGCTTAATAAGTAAATAAAACAGAGGGTGGTGATGACAAGGAAGAAGAAGAGAGAGAAATAACATCAAATCAATAATAAGGTATAATAAATGAGATGTATCCATAAAAAGGGATAATACTAAGGACCCCCTGTTGGTTTGACTGAATCGTTACAGACCCCCCTATAGTTTGATATAATTCCATTTTCTCCCTTCCATTAACTTTGTCATTGAAAAATTTGTCTAAACAATGACGGTAAGTGAAAAGACGATATTACCCCTTTTGTTGATGGAAAAAAAATTATTAAAAAAATTTACAAAATAATTAATAGATAAAATAAAAAATTATTAAAATTTTATTTTAATCTCCATATTCCAACATAATTTTTTAAAAAAAAAAAAACTTAAAATAAAAAAATCCAGTCGCCAATAATTTAGATTTCCGGCAACTGAAAACCTATTTTCTAGAAAAATATGGATTTCCCGCCATGAAACCCCACACACAAATCTCAAAAACACAAACACTTAAATCACCAAAAACATCAAACACCATCACCAAGCCACCATCACAGAAACACAAACATCAACTTCTTCAAAAAATGAAACACAAACGTCATCACCTACACATAATCACCACTATCGTCACCACATAAATGTTCATCAACACATAAATTAGTTTATCAAACTAAGTTATTAAAAAAATAATAAAAATAAATGGATAACATTGGGTTTCCTTCGCCGGAGACCAAGGGGTGTCCGACGAAGGAGACCAAACGATCTCCGTCGCGTGGAGACCAGAACTGGTCTCCATACGATGGAGACTCTAATCTCAGATCTGGTCTCCATCGCGTGGAGACCAGTTCTGGTCTCCATCGCGTGGAGACCAGTTCTGGTCTCCATCGCGTGGAGACCAGTTCTAGTCTCCACGCGACGGAGACCGTTTGGTCTCCTTCGCCGGACACCCCCTAGTTTCCGATGAAGGAGACCCAATGGTATTCTCGTCGGACACCCCCAGTCTCCATACCGACCTCTGATTTCTGTCAAAGAAGAAGAAGAAGAAGATGGAAGAAAAGGACGAGAAGAAGAAGAAGAAGAAGAAAGAATCAGAAGAAGAAGAAGAAAAAGAAGAAAAAGAAAATGAAGAAGAGAAGAAGAAGAAGAAGAAAATGAAGAAGAAGAAGAAGCAGAAGAAGAAGAATGGGTCGGTCAAATGTTCGAAAAATATAGAAAAGATATATTTTTTTTCTTTGGTATTTTTTAGCTTTTACTATTTTTTATATTATTTAATATTTGTTTTTTTCTTTTTTTGAAATGAGGAAATTTTTTTTCATTTTATTTTTTTTCTCCACCATCCATCGTCGTGATGGACAGTGGAGATGACTTTGTTAAAATAAAAAATCTGTTTTAGTTTAATTACTAGATATTATTATATAATTTATTTTATTTGGACAGTTTACCCCTCTAGATCAACGGTCAACTATTGACTTCTAATGTCTGAATGGACGGCAGAGGGTTTTTTGGATATTTCAATAAATTATAAAGGGATTTTTGGGTAATGTATATAAACTACAGGAGGGTTCTTAGCGATTTTTTAAGTCAGAGGGTTTTTTTGACTGTTATATCAAACTATAGGGAGAAAATTAGAATAAACTCTCTATAAAAATATAATATGATAAAATTAAGAAAAAAAACGTATTCTTGGTATTAGGTGAGGTTTAACAATAAATTGGAAAAAAATTAAATTTTTTACAATAAAAGGGGTGTACAAATAATTTTTGAGAGGTGAAAATATCACTACTCAAATTTCGATGATCAAGTCATGTTGGATAATGAATATGACCTGAGTAATAAATCAAATTGGTAAGTAAATATGAACAGAGTTAAAAGTCAATAAATGTAGTTTTTGATTTGTTTTTTTTTTTTTCTCCCACTAGACTGCACTTTGTTTCCAAGAAAAAGCAATGAAGGTGCCACATTGAAGGTAATTTTGCACGATGTTTTTGTCTCTTAGTGAAGGTACTGACATGAAGGACTAAATGAAGAACAATTAAGGTTGACAATTTGAAACTCAACACAACGAATAGATACGAAATCGATACGATTATTACATATTAGAGTTGAGCATAAATAAATTGGATAAATAAACTGGTCAACTTGTCTAACTCGTTTACTAATCGTGTTGGGTTCATGTTTTCTTAAACGGGTAATGAGTTGACCCGTTTAACAGGGTAAAAAATTAATTTTATATTAGAGGGATATTTGTGTAATTTTAGTAATAGGTATATATATTTATGTTTTGGATTGTATTTATAGATAATTGTATTTTTTTTAGGTTTTGGATTGTATTTATGAGTTTAAAAGGTTTTGCGCATCTTTATTTTAATTTTATTTTTTATTATATCAATATTAAAATTTAAATGTATTAAATATGGTCAAACGGGTCATTAAACGTGTCGACTAAACAGATCAATAAATGATTCGGCTAAACGGGTCATTAAATGGGTCAACAAACGGGTCAATAAAAGATCTCTAAATAAACGGGTTAATCATGTTGTTTCCATGTTAACCCATTAATAATCGTGTCGTATTCGTGTTGAAAGAGTTCGACCTGTTTATTAATCGTGTCGTGTCAAAAATAATTGAATCGTATTCGTGTTATATCCAACCTGACTCATCAACCCGGATTGCCACTCCTGAACAATAATACAGTATAAAAAACAGCCCTAAATCATTGATTGATAAATATATCAGTTAGTTGTTTGAAAATAGTACTAATTTACTAATCGTAAAGTAAAATTTTAGTTTGCCATATTTTTTTTTTAAATTTTTGCTTAGCTTTTTTTTTTTTTTTTTTTTTTTGGAAACCATTTTTGCTTTGTTTTTTTCATCTCTTTTGTTTTGTTTTGTTTTTTTTTTTTAGGAATCTCTTTTTTGTTATAAAACAAATGCAATATTAAGATATTGCAGAATAAGAACAAAAACTAAAATTAAAACACAAGAAGAATTTTGGAGAGAGAGTATCTATTTTATTCTTTCATTTCTTGTATATAGATATCAAATACAAACTTATGTACCCTCTATTTATAGACTAAGAACCATTAATGTAGGAAGAAGAAAATACATAAGTTATACATAATATTAACATACTATTATGATGATCATTATTTGAGTAATAATGATCTTTAATGTGGAGGTTATAGAAATCATTAAGGTACAATTATGATGATCATTATTTGTATGATAATAATATTTAATGTGGAGGTTATAGAATACTAAAGGGTGGCATCCAATTGATTTACAACACTCCCCCTTTGGATGTCCACCGTACAAAGAATATGTCTCATTAAAAACCTTATCAGGATAAAACCCTATGGGAAAAAAAATCCTGATAAAGGAAAAAAGAGTACATAATTCTTGTACACAGTAACCTCCCCCTCATGCTGATATGTTTTCTTTTGGTGAATTTCATGATCTTCTGGATCAAAAGTGCGATAATCTTTTGAATTCAATAGTATTTGGACGTGCTTAAAGGTACTGCCTCGTTAAAAACCTTGTCAGGAAAATTCAGTGGGACAAAACCTGATCCAAGGAAAAAAGAGTGCAGTGCACGTACGTCCATATTGAATTATTATACTCCCCCTGAAAGGTATACAACTGTTACTCTTGTAGTTTCTTCGAAGATACTGAAAAATATGTTTGACTCCACTCCAATGTCTTCGAGTTGATGGATTAGTATTCCCTCTGATTTGTGCTTGATCTTCAGCCTGAAACAATATCTTGTTTTCTCAAAATCTTACATCTCAAATTCTCTTTTCAAATATTCAACAGTTCTTAGGAGCTCTTCAGGAGTTCCAATTTAATTCATGTCATCGACATATATTGCTATTGTAGCAAATCCAGATTTTGATTTCTTTATAAATACATAAAGATATATAGATCATTAATATATCCCTCTTTTGTGAGGTATTCACTAAGACGTTCATCCTGATTGCTTTCAACCATATAAAAACTATTGTAATTTTATTGAATACAAGTTACGAGAATTTGAATTATATACTTCAGGCAATTTAAATCCTTCAGGGATTTTTATATATATGTTGGTATCTAATGACCCATATAAATATGTTATTACCACATTCAAAAGACACATTTAAAGTTTTTTGGAAACTACCAAACTAATTAAAAATTGAAATGTAATCGTATCCATTACAGGTGAATACGTTTCATCTTATTACGTTTACAAATACTCATTTATATCCATGGGTTTGACGTCTTCAGGCGTCTAAACTATTAGTCTAAATACATCACATTTTACTGATAAAGTCAATTTTACTTGAATTGCTTCATTCTACTTAGACCAATCATGTATTTTTCAATACTCATAGATACTACATGGTTTATGATCATTATTTATAATCTCAATAGCTAGTGCATATACAAATAAATTGTCAATGATTATTTTATCATGACTTCATAGTTCTCCTAAGGATTTTTTTTTTTTTTTTTTTGTATTTCTAAGATTTTGTATCTTTTCAGGAGATTTTACCGCTTCTGGGGCACTAGCCTGTACAAAGGCTATTAAGTCTCATCACATGAAATCAACTATGAGACAATCGATATTGGGTTTCTGCAGTAAACCTTTAAGATACAATTATATCTTACTATCTCAATTTTCATATAAGTAATTATTTTGATCAAAACATATGACGTGAAATCAACTATGAGACAATCGATATTGGGTTTCTGCAATAAACCTTTAAGATACAATTATATCTTACTATCTCAATTTTCATATAAGTAATTATTTTGATCAAAACATATGACGTCTTCAAGCGTCCATATGATAAGTTTAATACAATTATACAAATATAGCTCTGCTTTTGTTTTGATTAATAATTTTTATTTCGACATTTATCCATAATATGTTATTCAATATCCTCATCATTTTTCTATAATATGCAGAGCAATAAAATATAAGATCTTAATTTTCTTTAAATTTTCAATGCATATACCTCTTCAGGGGCTATTATAAACTTTCACACATTCTTAGGGCAAACTATAATATATATAGTTTGAGCACATGCACTTTTTCACATATAATTAAGATCTCTTTTGAGTTTCATAGGGGGAGATTCAAAAAGTTCTATCTCTTCAAAAACATTTAACTCTTCAGGAGTTATATTTATATGATGAGGATTATATATATCTCGAGCGTGATCTTTAAAATGATCATGATCTTTCATTATTCGATTCAAGGAATCATACCTTTACAACCAGATTTATTTTTCATGCTTCGAATGATTTATTTGTTGCCATTGATATAAATTGCTCTTCAGGAACAATCACTCGGGTTAATATATTGGCAGTGAGTATAAAATCATTCATGTATACAATTTTCAAGTAAACAATCCTTTGAACTTCAGGTTCATATGACTTATACAGTAATTCTCATAATGGATGATGCATGCCAACTGTAATTTCACGTCGTTATAATTTTATCCTTATTCTCCCCCTAACAATGAGAAAATTTATTCATTGACATTATGTTGTTATTTTTCATGAATTTATTTGCATCATTATAATATCTTTCTATGACTTATTTATATCATCATTATGTCTTTCTGAGACTTAATTATACTGTCTTACTATCTTTTAGGGATATATTAGACTATCATATTATTTTTCAATGACTAAAATGTCACATAGTATCCTTCAAGGACAAAACACATAGTGTCATTCAGGGACCAAACACATAGTGTCATTCAATGACCAAATTGTAATATTAATTATTGTCCTTTAGGGACATTTACTAGTAAGAATCTTCAAATTCTATAATGGATATCCATATTACTTCCAATAATTTGATACATCATTTTCTTTGTATTATTGGATGAAAAACAAACTTTTGATTCATCACAATTTTTGATCATATAATACTTATGATCATATGATAGTCATCATAAAATATGCTTCTGGCATATGACAGTATAAATAATACAACCGCGATATACTTTCATTAATGTATATCTAAATAGATTCTTTCAGGATCTATTAAAGTAACAAAGTTTCACATATATAATATTGTTATTTTTCACTTTGTAATATGCAGATTTGCTCTTCTGGAGCCTTCATATATCAGTAAAAAATCAATACAATAATTATGTATACTTCAAGTATACAATTATAATTTCATATTCCAGTAACAGTAAACAATTTGCTTACTTTACTTTGGTGTGAAATCCACTTCAAGTGGTTAAAATTTATTATGATCATCGAGACTTTATTGACCATAATCATCGCCATGACTATTAGATGATTTAACATTCACTTCAGGGAATGATATTAATTAATTTAGTCATGGGAGATAAATGATTTTTCTCCAATAATCATTAACATTGCTATTTCAGGAGCAATTTTGAAGGATGAATTATTTCAATCATCTGACTTCATTTATTTGATGATCAAGTACACATATAAAATGTAATCACAGTAAATTAATAATTTCTCAAAAATACTATTACAATGAATTGTAACAAATATTTAATAATCAAATAAGATATAAGAAAATACATGTCATGTACCTTATTCCGTATCTTGCTTTGAGGAACGAAAATAACACGACCTTCGCTAACCAAAAATTTTATGAGAAACAATAATAATTATATAATTTAATATAAGAAAAATAAAAATATTGTACATTTTCTTATCAAAAACTCAAACTTTCAGGCTATAATGTAATTGTATATCATAATTATATGTTTAATATTAGAGTAACTCAAAACTTCAGTTTTTGATAGAATTGAGAATGAAATTTTTTCCAAATCACATCAAAATTCTTTTTCAAATCACATTAATCACTATAATTAGTTTTAGAACTTCAGGTTTTAAGTAAATTATAATAATACCTTAATATTATGATATATTTTAAAAGATTTCAAACAAAATCACTATCAGAAAACTCTAATAGTCGTTACTACCTAATTTCCATATCTAATAGCTCATGCCACTATCAGATCTATGTCGTCACTAGAAAAGTAACGATTTAACTATAATACAAATAGATTTAACTATGTAACATGAGGTATGAGATCGTTATATATATCTAATCAAGTAATCAATAGTAAATACATAAATATGAAAATACATACCTCGATGCGTTGAAAATCATAAACAGAAAGATAGAATACTTTAATGTATTTACGAATTTAAATTTCATGATTTATATATCCTGAAATCATTAACAGAAATTAGTATAAAGATTTTCAAGTCTCTACTTACCTTTAATGAGGAGACATGTTTTCAATTTTATATGCTTGGTTCGAGATGAGTTTTTTATCTCGTATCAAATTCGAATTGATTTAATTTTTCTCAGTCCTTTTCATTTATATTTTGAAACTTCTGGTTTCAAAATCTAAATAAATTATACTCTAGAATTAAAGTAAGGATCTGAAACTTCAGGTTTTAAGATCCAAGTAAAACTGAGAATAAATTTATTGAGAATTTGAAACTTCTGGTTCAGATTTAAAATGAAAAAATTCGGATTTAAATCGTTCATCGAGAATCCAATCAATTAAAACGAATTTGATAGAACCATTATATTATATGCAAAAAGCAAGAATATAACATCACAAGATCGAATCTGTTCAATCTTTATTTAATTTTTCATAACCCGAAAGAATCACATTGCTTTCTGTCTATATGTACATACATAACATTGGCTTTATATATGAAACACAAATTTGTACATTTTATTACCTTTTGTGTTTAGATCCATGGTCTAAGACACACTCTTTAAATATATTAGACAAGGGCTAATTATATTGTTTCAGACAACTATAATTTATTTGATATATACAATTGCCCACATTGAATATGAAAGCCAACAAAATTTAATTAGAATTTAACTATAATTTCTAGTTTCAAATAAATTAATACTATAGAACTTCTGGTTCTATGTAAAAACTTAAACTTTTAGTTTTAATTTTTGCTTGCAAACTTCAGGTTGCATATTAGAAAGTTAGAAGAAATATTATATGAAATAAAATATTAAAACGTAAGTTCAATGATATTAAATTTACTTTCGAATGCAGAATATCCAAAAATAACAATTATCATATAGCAATATTTATAAAATCAATTAAACAAATAGCAAGAACATTGATATCTCACAAAGAGCAAATATATATATATATATATATATATATATTCTCCATATTCAGAACAAAGACAAACTTCATATAATTTTTTTTTTCTTTTCTTTCTTTTTGCATCAATCAAACCAATAAAACTATTTTTTTTTTATTAAATATGTTCTTTTTATACAATTAATCAAATCATAAAAATAGTATATGAATTTGAAGCTTTTAACATATGCTTTCAAAACAAGATCCATATTGCATATATTTAAATAACATATAAACCAGAATAGCAAAAAGACAAAATCAATTATACCTGAAGAAAAATTTATTTTAGATCTAACATAACATCTGTTAGCATAACATAATATTTATACGAAACATATATACTAGCAAAATTATGTGAATCAAATAGTAGAGAATAGATCACATAAATAAAATCTATCATACCGGATTCGTTGTACTCAGTTGGTTAGAGCATCGTGCTGATAACGTGTTATAAAACAAATGCACTATTAAGATATTACAGAATAAGAATAAAAACTAAAATTAAAACACAAGAAGAATTTTGGAGAGAGAGTAGCTATTTTATTCTTTCATTTCTTGTATATGGATATCAAATACAAACTTATGTACCCTCTATTTATAGGCTAAGAACCATTAATGTAGGAAGAAGAAACTACATAAGTTATACATAATATTAACATACTATTATGATGATCATTATTTGAGTAATAATGATCTTTAATGTGGAGGTTATAGAAAAAATTAAGGTATAATTATGATGATCATTATTTGCATGATAATGATCTTTAATGTGGAGGTTATAGAATACTAAAGGGTGGTATCCAATTGATTTACAACATTTTCGATTATATTCACCCTTGTGAAGGTGCTATAAAACGACAAATGACAATTGTATAAAGAGAAAAATATGAAGTTAATTAGGTTTTATATGTTGAGACTTTGATTAATGAAGCAGTTGTGATTGGAGACATTCTTTTTTTTTTTTTCAAAAATAAAATCAGTACTGTACATTTTTTGTAACATGTAACTCTTCTTCTAGTAAATAAAATGAAAAATAAAAGCTCTTCAAGTAGAAAATGTTGTTTCCACCTATACATGAGAAGTTGAAAATGATGCTTTACTGATTTCTGTTATATTAAAGATTATGAACATCTATTTTTCCAAAAAAAAATAATTATGAACAGCATTTGCATTAAAATAAAAATTTATTCAATTTTAAATGTAAAATATATTCCTATTGTTTGAGTTTTAGAAAATTATTTTGAGTAAAACTTTAACAAGAATATCCTTTTAAAAATATTTCTTTTATTTTTTTTATTAAAGATTAAAACAGCTTCAAACAAATCGATTAAAAACAACATTAAAGCATCCGAAATTACTTGAATGCCTTTTATATCATTAATAGAATTTATCTAAAAATTAGTCTTCTCAAATACTCTCTTCTTCTTTAGAGAGAGAAAATCTTCTCGTCTTTAGAGAGAGAGTTCCTATAAGGTGTTTCCTGATCAGATCCAAACCATTTTTCGAGTCCTTTTGCTTCCTTCGCCTCCTAATCTTTAGCGTGGTTCATCTTTTCTGGTTTTTCTCTAAAGATTTCCCTAGTTTTGAGGGTTTTTAGGGTTAAATCCAGTTAATAACTAGATCTAGATGTAAGAACCCCTTTTGTTTGGTTTGTGTGTTTCTTTTTTAGGTGTTGGTTGGAATTTAGTAGTACTCCTTGATGGTCAGAAATAGTGGTAGATCTGAAGTGTTTCAGGTGGATATAGACACTGCAATCATAGTCTCATTGTGCCTTAAAGATGGTTTTTCAAGCTCAAGGAAAAGGTTTGATTGTTGTAGGGATGTTCCCATCTAAAGTGTCTTGCCTATCTCGTGGTAGACTTCTTTGTTTCTACCTTTGGTTTCTGGAGGATGTTTTGTGTAAGTTATTTTGGGTGCTATTGATTCCAATTATGTTTTTTAGTCTTTGGTTATTTGGTGTTTGTAAGGATGCTAGGTTCTAAACTGACATCACGTTCTTAGATCTTGTAACAAGGTGGCACATAGCTTTGTAGCCCTGGCTTTCTCCTCACATGGAGATTGACTCTGGCTTGATGTTGACCCAATTTGTAGCCTTGTACTTCTTCTACGTTATGAATGAAGGTGATCTTATTTCAAAAAATATATACATATATAGAATTTATCTTTATATTCATCATCAATACTATATATATAGAATTTATCTTTATATTCATCATCAATACTATATAAATGTTGACTTATCATTTACAGATTAATTAGAAGCTTCTACAATTTTGATTTAAAATACCTATAAAAATTGTTTAAATAATGAAAACTAATAATCTATTACCAATTCACCATGCTTATTTTAGATGAATGATTAAATGTAGGTTTTAGAATATGAACAAGGCTATTGTCTTACCATGAAATTTCACGCGGTGTTCATTAATTGTTGATTCAAATTAACAATGATCAATGTGTTCTCAACAGAAATTTTCAAACAATTGAGTATTTTAATTGTATCTCTAGTTTCTGTTTCTGTTTTCTAGGTGATGTATGGTATTAATTCCTAATATTTTGACCCATAACATCCTTTGACTAAAATTTGATGTTTAGCAGCTTGTGTTTCTGTTCTGTTTTGTGAATCAAGTTGTTCTTGTTACTGAAAAAAAAAATCGTTTGACTTTAAGTGAAACTGTAGTTATACATAAAAGATCATTCAATTACATAAACCTTTTAGAATTATGTCGACCAAACTTTAATCATAAAAAATCAGTTTTTCCCTATTATAATAAATGGCTAGGAAGTTGATGATATTAAAGAATTAAAATTTCATAGTTCTTTATTCAAATATTAATGTTATTATATAATGGTTAAATATTTAATACTCGATCCAACATCTTAATTGGCTACATAATCAAATATTGTGACGGTTGATTTATTAAATTATTAAAAAAGGGTTAATTGCACCAACATACCCTGAGTTTTTTTTAAAGGCTTAATATTCAACAAATTCCAATAATTACTACAACCCCCCATTCAGTTAGTCAACATCCGTTAGAACTAACGATTGACTAACTAATGGAGGGTAAGATTGTCAATTAAGCTTTAACCAGAATATTAGTTTATTAAACAAATAATTTTAAAAATTATTTAATATAAATTAGAGAACTATAAATTAAATTAAAAAGAGAAAAATATATATTAGATTATTATGAAAAATAATGATCTTCGTCATGGACATAAACAACACTCGATTGTGAAAGACAAACCCAGAATTGAACACACATTATCGTCATTTGGGATCTCCACCCATCTCTATCTCCATGGAGATTGAAGATCCATAATCAATGCTATCGAATTTCTGGGTTTAAAAAAAACAAAAATAGTTGTTCATGTGCCAAACTCCAACATCTTCATCTGGGTATTTGAAACCAACCTAGATGAACCTTACCACCCTAAACAACTAACATCAATGTTGCAAAACATAATCAATCGTCAAACCCAACAACCAACATCATCAATTAGCAAACCAAACATAAAAAATCATCAAACCTAAAAAAAAATGAAAATAAGAAAAAACAAATGAACCTTCAACTAGGTTCGAATCCAAATACCTTCATTTGGGTTCGAACCCATTTGAAGGGTTTCGAAACCTATTTCTAGGTTTCCATAACTGGAAACCCAGAAATGAGTTTCGAAATTACAGTTTATTTAGAGGAAGCAAAAGAAGTAAGAGGAAAGGAAAGAGAGAGAAGGAAAAGAAAGGGAACACCAACAGTGAGGAGGTCGGCTATAAGGGAAGAAGAAAAAGTGGAGGTCACGTGGAAGAAGAAGATCGATAATAAGGAAGGAGGAGCTCAGCAATGGGGAAGAAAAAGAAATAGAGGTCAGGGGGAAGAAGAACTAAAGAAGAAGAGTGAAAAAGTTTATCTTTTGAAATAAAATTTTGGGACATTTTTAACTTTTCCCGTCGAAAGGTTAGTCAATAGCTGAATCTGATGGAAGTCAAATGTTCATAGGGGAAGCTACAGCAATTAAACTAATTAGTTGAATATTAAGCCTTTCTTTAAAAACTCAAGGTCTATTAGTGCAATTAACCCTTAAAAAAATAATTATTTGTTAATCTTTAAAAAAGAAGGATCCACTCGAGGGAACTTACTCACGCAAAGGACTCCAATTAGCAAACTTCGATCTATCGAATAGACATGCAAATTAATCAATCTCTATTGATTCCAAATACCAAAAGTTTCATTGAACTACAAATAGGCTTGGAAAATAATCTCTCCATTGATTCCAATAAGCGAAACTTCATAGAAACTGTGTACAAATAGACTTGGAAAATTAAATTACTACAATTTGGAAATCCATATTTTTAATTTGTTGACCGAATACAAACTCTGGTGCTGGTGACTTCAATCATGATATTTAATTTAAAAACATAATTAACTAGCTCATCATAATTGAATGATAGAACAAGCATTTGGGTTCTGATGACTGAACTTCTTGGGCGCATTGTAGTTGTCCAACTTGGTATTCATGCTCGTTTCCAGCATGATACCCGTATTTGTAACCAAATCCGGCTTTACCCCTGAAATCCATATTCTTGCCCTTCATTTGCCCTCCCCCATCACTATCACGGTCACTTTTATAATTATCACCATTACTATCACCATCATGGTCACTGCCTTTCTTATTATTCTTTCCTCCACCACCGCCATTGTTGTCGTCATCACCACCACCACCACCACCATTGTTGTCGTCATCACCATCACCGAGGTCTCTCTTATCTTTTAATCCTTCTCGTCCTATACGTCTGATTGCCTGACAAATGAATGAATTTTGCAAATAAGAAAAATTTGAAGTGCGGCAAACCCACAAAAAGACGAGTAGAATATAAGCCATATTGTAATCATCCAAGACCAATAGGTTCTTCAATTTCTAAATTATATTAGTATTAAGTAATGCTACACTATCCAAATATTTACTCAAATTTATTGTCTAAATGATGTAACAAACCTATATGTAATTACTACATTTTCAATACATCATGTAAAATTAATGTAGTAACTATAAATCAATTTTTTATATTATTTGAGTAAAATTTTTAATAAACTTTTGAAAAATGAAACGTTATTCATTAGTATTTTAATAACACAAAAGTAAGTTTCGCGGTTGCCCCCATAACCTCTAGGGTTAAATTAACACAAATTAGTTCGGAGTTGATTTCAAACATCTGTTTTAGAAGTGGGATGGGTGTCTTCTCCCCAACCCCACTTCTTATTTGTTTATCTATTAGTATTAAATAAACATTAATATACAATTAATAAAAAAATAAGAATTTTTAAAAATTTGAAAGTACAGAATAGATTTCATTAATACTTAAAATTTTTTATTTAATTTTAAAATTAATCTTATGAGAAAGTAATATACATGTAAGCTTTTACTTTTTGTGAAATAAAGTTTTATCTCCATAATAAAAATATAATATTTAGAGTCTCAATTTTGTTTTTGGAATATTTGAAAACTCAAATTTGAAAATAAAGAAATTCGAACAAAATAACTGATTCAGAGAAAGTCGGAAAAGCATAATAGGTCCATATAAGGAAATTAAACGATCAAGCGTATAACAAAATTTATATCACAGAACTTGATGATCTCGGCTAAGTTACTTGAGTTATTTGATGGGCCCATATGTTGGCTTCAACTTGAGTCTTGAATGATGAATGATTGATTTAAAGCATATGTTAATACATATGGTCAAACGCGATTATTTTCTAGAAAACATGAACGAGACGATAGCTGACAATTTAGGAGCGCTACTAGTACAAGGATGAAAAGAAACGTGTACCCCTACTTCCTTATTATGCGTGATATCATCATCCAATTCGGTCATTAGTTGTACTAAAAAATAAATAAATCCGGTCATTAGTTCCAACCGTTTCATCACCTCTTGGACCCATTCTTGCATTTGGGATGATGGCTTTTCTTTCTTCTTCTCTCCATCTCCTCCTCCATTGAAGTTGTTCGTATTGTTACCCCCGCCAACATTTTTGTCTTTCTTCTTCTGAAACACACACACATAATATTAAAACAATAAAAAAAATCAATCAAGAGAACAAGAAAGAACTCATTATTAAAGGAAAAAAAGATACGAACAAGAAAGAACCATTAAAAAACGAGTTCGGCGACGGAATCGACTAAGCTTAAGCTTAACCATTGTTCAGTGTCAGAAAAAGAAATTGTTTGGTGTCTGACGGAAGAGGAGGGTATTTATAATAACTTCAAAAAAGAAAGAAAAAAGGAAAGTGTTTATAATATTATATATTAAAGCTGGGTGTTTACTTATTATCGGCCACCACATGTTTTAACAACACGGTTTTCTTTTTTAAAAACGGTTTTAACGCGTTCTCCAGTTCCCCAGGCCCACAGCGAATAATAAAAGGCCAAAAAAAAAAAAAAAAACACTTTAAATTAATCAACAGTTTAACGAGACAAGAAGTGGAGGTAGGTGAGTGTTTGATAATAACTTTTTATAAGCCTCTGGATTTGTAAAAAATTTACAATAGGTCAATAACTCTGACGTTGGCTTCTCAGCCGAAGAAATGAAGATTTAAAAACTGACAACCAGAAGAAACTACCGCGAAATCAAGATAAAGATAAGTTTGTGACAAGTCTTGTTAGTGTTCTCGTAAAGTCAATTCCAGCCTCTCTCGCACTTGCTTTTTTCATTTTAGGTACGACAGATTGATTCATTTTTTCTTTTGCTTTAAATGCTTTTCGGGCGGTTGCTTTGTCACTCGGTCATTTTGGTTAGTATGGTGGCTGTTGAGTGAGATAATGACGAGACAAGGTGTGGGGCGTGAGAAGGTAGTTTGCTTCTGTTGTGAAGTCCATCCTTTTGGTTCTTATTTAAGTTAACAAAAACCATGCTTTTTCAAGTCTCCATCCCTTGTAGGAGCTAGGAGGTTTCTCGGAAACTTCTCCCGCCAACAATTTTTTTGTTATTGACATTTATGTCCCCATTGTTTTGCTTAATTGCACTTTTGAATATATTAGATCTACTTCGGTAATTGTATTAGTGCCATCGAAAACTGTTTCAACTGAAAAGAACAAGTGTTTGGAAAATTTTTTTATTGGAATAAAATACAAATCAAAGATAAATCATATTAGTATTATTGAAGTCTTTATCCCTATCTTGGCGGATTAACAAAAAATTAAAAGCACCAAAAGTCATTAGGGCGTGGTCTTCGTGGGCATAAGTGAGGAGAAACTTCCTCTTTAACTTTGATTTTATCAATTCATTTGGGTTTGGGTCTTGTGAGTTTAAAATTGTCCTTAGGCATTTTAACCAGTGTTGCAAAAATCGGCGATTTTCCGGCGAGAAATCGGTGACCGGCGGCCGGCCGGTCCGATAAGGGCCAGATCGACGGTGAAAATCGCTGCTGGCGGTTAATCGGTCGACTCGGCCGAGTAATCGGGCAGCTCGGCCCGACTCGCCCGACTCGGCCGATCCGCGCTTTTTTTTTTCAAAACTGCAACCCCAAAATGACGTCGTTTTGGGTTGATTTAAAATTTTTTATTTAACGCAAAACGATGTCGTTTTGGACAGCCCAAAACGACACCGTTTTGGGTTCAGATTACAAAAACCGAAAGCTTTTTGCAGAAGCTTTCGGTTTTTGGCTGTCCAAAAAAATATAATATATATTGAATTAATATATATTATATTAATATATAATATATATTAATTATTATATAACATATTATTATATTGTAATTATATGATTGTGTTAAAGTGGCTTTGGAGATTGTAAGAGATAAGTTTGAATGTTGAATGATATTTTGTGATTATATGATTATATTTTGAATTTTTGATTCTATAGAAAATTTTTAATTTTTTTTTACAGGTTTGACCAGTTTGACCGTCGGTTTGTTAGTGAACAGTACTCGCCGATTAATCGCCGAGTTACCGATAAATCGCTAACCGTTGCCTTGCCGGTCGATTAACGGTTAGCGATTTCCGCAACATTGATTTTAACTGATGATAAACTTCCTTTTTTGAATATTATAATTAATTATGATTTTAGAAAAGATAAACTTACTTCGAGCCCACGACATTGTAGATATAGGTGTGAGGTGTATATTATTTAATGAATCTTATTTTATCATCACCGATGATAAACTTAAGGAGGTAGTTGTAGCCCGTATTTTGTATTTTCAATTCATGGTATAAGAAATAAAAACATATCTAATGTTCATAAGAAATTGCTTGTTCTTGCATTATTTATGATTATTTTCTTTTAAAAAATAATATAATTGTTTATACTTTGTGTTTAAAAGATGTTAATTATTATAAATATGCTGTTATGAACAATATAAAATATAATTTTCATATTAACAAAACTGATTATGTTATATATGCAAGGGTATTTTGGTAATCAACACTATATTATTCTTATTTCCTACTAAAGCAAACACTTTAAAGGGAATTAATCTCATTTCATTTTTAATTTGTAAAAGTTAAATAAATGTTTGAATGGAATTAAGTTATATAATTCCAATTCTTTTCCATTCTTTTTCTAACAGAATTTGATTTCCTTTCATTTGATTACTGATTAGTAAATATTAAAGTGGAAGTTCTATAACAAAGCTTTTAAAATAAAATTGTTGAATGTTTGAGGACAAGCTCTTTTAAATGATGGATTTATTAAAAAGTGTAAATAATAAAAAAATTCAATGTATCTATTAAAATTTGAAAAGCTTTTATTACTTCTCATTAAAAGAAAAAAAAAATTACAATATATTTTAAAACCGACTATCAAAATACAGACATCATGTCAATATATGTTTAAGAGTGTACGAGGGAATTTAAGTTAAATGGGAAGTGGTAATTAGTAAACTTTATAAATTTTGATTGGATTATTCTAGATATAGAAAATCGAACTAAAATAATACCGTGATAACAGGTGAAATTGCTCTTAGCTCGAAAACAATTTTAATACATGAAGTCCCTTTCTCAATCATTTATTAACAATTAACCACCATTGTTGAAAGAAACAAATTGATCTCCATGGAGGAGATTGCACCTCTGCTATCTAGTGATCTCCACCATGAGATCTCATTCCACGTGTTGTCATTTTCTCTCTCTTATTATTTTTTTTAGTTTTTATTATTTTTTTCAACCCAAATTTGAGAACTTGTTTAGGAGCTGCCTCTCTAGAATTGATGACAATGATGAACAATTATCTTCTAACAACTAAACTCAAGTGCTTTATCGGGCAGATCAAGATATAAATGTGCTGATTGTAATTTCTTCTACCATTTTTTGTGGTGTGATCTAATATAGTTATCATTTTTCTTTTTTCTTTTTTTTTAAAAAAAGAGAGAGTGAAAGAAAAAGAAAGGAAAAAAAAGAAAGACTCAAGTGCCTTGTGCGGAGAACTTGATCACTTTCACCACGAAAACGCTTGATGACTTGATGACTCGTAAGGTTTTTAAAGCCACCTTCACCTCACTTTCACCAGGGACCACGGTCACGTCTTCTTTAGGCTTCTGATTTTACTTATTTTTCAAATCTTTAAATTAATTAAATAGCTAGTCACTAAGCCTTATTTGTTTGTCAGTCAATATGGGCGGCTGCTTTTCTCATTGCTTTAGTGTCCTTCCTATGTCGTTCCTGTCTCCTTCAATGAGAGATCAAACACCGCGTGAAGTTTCTTTTGTGTCTTTTTCACTGTTTTTTCTTGGAAAGAAAGGAGAATCTCATATATAAAAGGAAGGAAAAAAAAAAAAAAACCAAAATCAAAAGCTGTTTTATTCTCCTATAGCCATTATATAATTGTCACTATAAAAAAGAACCAGAATTCCAACTGTAGTGATTAATATTGACATAATAGAAGTAAGTGGATCAATAAAGTGTCCGAACTCGGAAGAAAAATCATTATTGATGGTCCGAGACCATACATATTGATAGATAGTACTTCTATCTATTTGCTGAATAGATAGATCCATTGAAAAAATCATAACTATACTTAACAAAAAAATACTAGGCAAAGCCCACATACGACGAAGATTTTTTGTTGCCATTGGAAAAAGTACAAGTCCCACTCCTATTAACATAGGCATTGGAAACCTCTCAAACAAACTATTTCCATTATATATTCAAGATTATCAAAGTATCCTTAAGTTAAAATCACTAAAATGCCCAAATATGAAATTACGAAAATAACCTTCTTCATCCTAACAATATCCTCCATTTTCTCTCTTTTCCATCAATGGTTATCAATGATTTTTAAGATCCATTACAGTTGAAAAAAAATCTATTAAGAGGATTATTCATTCGAGCTTCTTTATCCATTGAAGTTTTTTGATCCATTCAAGTTTACACCATTGAAGGTTTTGAAGATTCTTCTTCCATTTGAGTTTGAAAGATAATGTATGAGTTTTTTTTGTTGATTTTTGGGTTGTTTTGTTTATATTGCTAGCTAAAAGACTATAAGAATGATTTGGTTGTGAGATCTAAATTTTTTTGAAATCTGCGACAAAATCTACAAAATTTACGACGAAATTGGTTTTTCGTGACTGATAATCGGTTTTTCACTCTGTGGAAAACCGATTACAGAGTTGTGACAGTTTTTCAGTGGGATCGATTTTTCAGCGGCTCAGTTTTTCATCCATTGAAAAACCGGTTTCAATGGCTGAAAAATCGATTGAATGGTTTTTACGGTTTTTGAAAGAATAAAAAACCGATAATTTCACTGAAAAATCGAATTTAACACACTTTTCATGGTTTTTTATATGTTTGTGTTGCTATGTTTTGAATATGATTCGATATGATTATATTTTATAATATTATCCGATTGAAATGAGATTTAATTATTATTTGATTTGAATGTTACAGGAATGGCTCAAGAGACCATTGTAATCAATTTTAACGGAGAGTGAAATAGATGTAATTATATTGGAGGGAAGTCGATCATGTGTGGGGTCTACAAAAATAGTAGTTTTTCATCATTGATAGACGTTGTATACAGAGAGGCTGATATTGATAGAAGAATATAGGATATTCGTATATATTATTTACTACAAATTATGAAAAATGGTTAGATTAAAAAATATCCGATCTTGGTGTTGTTGGTTTGATGGCGACAAAAAATATTGATGTTAAAGATATTTATATCGATAAGATTACAAGAGATTTTGGAGCTGGGGTTAGTAGGCGTACCGTTCATCTATTTGTCACCGATTCAATACCAGACATAAGACATGACGAGACAAATATGGATAGACCTGTAAATCCACATATGGTTGAAAGTCATTTTTATCTCACTTCAGGTATTGGGAGTAATCAAGTTGATACTTCTATCACCCCATTTACATCGGTTGAAAGTCTCATTCGTGACGTTCATGAGAAATTGCTTGTTCTTGCATTATTTATGATTCTTTTCTTTTAAGAAATAATATAATTGTTTATACTTTGTGTTTAAAAGATGTTAATTATTATAAATATGCTGTTATGAACAACATAAAATATAATTTTCATATTAACAAAACTGATTATGTTATATATACAAGGGTATTTTAGTAATCAAGACTATCTCATTCTTATTTCTTATTCAAGTAAACACTTGAAAGAGAATTAATCTCGTTTCATTTCCAATTTCTAAAAGTTAAATAAATGTTTGAATGGAATTAAGTTATATAATTCCAATTCTTTTCTATTCTCCTTCTAATAGAATTTGATTCCTTTCATTTGATTACTGATTAGTAAATGTTAAAAGTGGAAGTTCCATAACAAATCTTTTAAAATAAAATTGTTGAATGTTTGAGGACAAGCTCTTTTAAATGATGGATTTATTAAAAAGTGTAAATAATCAAAAAATTCAATGTATTTATTAAAATTCGAAGAGCTTTTGTTTCTTCTAATTAAAAGAAAAAAATAATTACAATATATTTTAAAACAGAATATCAAAATACAAACATCATGTCAATCTATGTTTAAGAGTGTATGAGGGCATTTAAGTTAAATGGGTAGTGGTAATTAGTAAACTTTATAAATTTTGATAGGATTATTCTAGATATAGAAAATCGAACTAAAATAATACCCTGATGACAGGTGAAATTACTCTTGGATCGAAAACAATTTTATTACATGAAGTCCCTTTCTCAATCATTTACTAACAATTAACCACCATAGTTGAAAGGAAAAAAAATTGATCTCCATGGAGGAGATTGCACCTCTGCTGTCTAGTGATCTCCACCATGAGATCTCATTCCACGTGTTGTCATTTTCTTTCTCTTATGTATTTTTTTTTTAGTTTTTATTATTTTTTTCAACCCAAATTTGAAAACTTGTTTAGGAGCTGCCTCCCTAGAATTGATGAAAATGATGAACAATTATCTTCTAACAACTAAACTCAAGTGCTTTATATAGAGAACTTACTTGATCACCTTCAACAGGAAAACGCGTTAGAACTAACTTGATGACTTGGAACGTTTTTGGAGTCACCTTCTCTTCACTTTCACCAGGGACCACCGTCACGTCTTATTTAGGCGTCTAATTTTACTTATTTTTCAAATCTTTAAATTAATTAAATAGCTAGTTATAAGTCAATAATGGACGGCTGCTTTTCTCATTGTTTTAGTGTCCTTCCTGTGTCGTTCCTGTCACCTTCAATGAGAGACTAAACACCGCGTGAAGTTTCTTTTGTGTCTTCTTCACTGTTTTTTCTTGGAAAGAAAGCAGAATCTCATATACGAAGGAAAAACAAAATCAAAAGCTGCTTTTATTCTCTTATAACCATCTCCATATTTTGCCATTCAGAATCAAATACTCTTCAGATTTTCTTACAATAGAAGAGAAGGAGGAAGAAGTGAAACACAAAATCCACAGTAAATTAAGGCAAGAAAAAGAGAACAAAGCAATGTAAGTTTCTTACCTTTTAGTGTTTGTTTTTTTTCTACTCATTTTTTTAACGCTCCTTTTAATTTCGATCAGGAATTGTTTCTTGTTTATATGTGTTAGTGATGGTTTCTGTTATTATGGAGATTAACGTTTTCATGTATTGCGTTCCTGTAATGCAGCAAGATGGATAAACGCAATGACCATGTATCCATTGATTTTAAGAAGCTAGCAGATTCTTTTAGAGGTAAGTTCAGAAACTTGTATCCCTTGTCTAAAGATTGCTGCATTTATGAAGTTCCACAAAAAATTAGGACGTTAAATGGAAGTCCAAAGATGGTTTCAATTGGTCCACTCCATTACGGTAGGGAAGAATTAAACGTTATGGAAGAGCATAAATTACGATATCTGCAACAATTTCTGCAACGAACTCATGTAAGCATGGAAAAATTTCTTGAATTTATAAAGGACAAGTAGCTTTGCGTAATTGTTATGCGGAAACCATCAAATTTGAAAGTGAAAGGTTTGTTAACATCATTTTTTTGGATGCTGTGTCTTTTATTGAGATCTTTCTTCGAAGGATTCCTCAATTTCGGAGTGTGGACTGTGGACTGTGTGTTTTCTAATCCAGGAAGATAAAAGATATAGTGCTTGACATTATGCTTTTAGAAAATCAACTTCCAATGTTCATTCTTCAGGAGTTGTTTGTGTTAGCAAAACTTGAATTGCCTGACAAGTTTAAGGAGTGGCCTTTGAGTAGGTTGGTCTGTGATTTCTTAACATATTTTGTATGTCAAGATATTTTGACGGACAACTTCTATGAAAAACTACTTTTCTGAAGCAAAACATTTTGTTGATTTGCTAAGACTCTGTCTTCAGCCACCAGAACATGATGTCAACAAAATGCGAACTCAAACTAATTCTAGAAATGATGGCATCGAAAGGCAAGATGATCGTGAAACTGCGCCTAGTATAACAAAACTTCACCAGTCTAGAATTACGTTTAAGCCGGCATCAACCAATAATTTGCTTGACATAAAATTTGAAAGGGGGACTCTGGAAATTCTGAAGTTGACAATAAGTGATATGACAATACATTTATTGAAAAATCTTCATATGTTTGAGTTACTACATGGTGATACTAACTTTATAAATGATTATCATATTCTCCTCCATCACCTTTTAATTGCTCCATGAGATGTTGAGTTACTAATTCAGGCCAAAGTTATTGAGATTTGGGTCTCGAATAATGCAGGGTGTCAACACTTTTTCAAGAACTTAGCAGGGATGCTAGAATAAACTTTGAGGATTTCTACTATTCGGGTCTTGTCAAGGATCCACAAGACTACTCTAGATCAAAATGGCACAAGTGGAAAGCAATTTTGGGGCAAAAATATTTCAGCAATCCATGGGTCTCTGTCTCTGTCATTGCAGCATCTATGATACTTACACTCACTTTTATACAAACAATTTGTTCTATCGTTGGACTACGTAAATAAGTTTCCCCTTCAAATTTAAATAGGTTTCTGTTTTGGGTATGTACACAACAAGGCTGATGATGTATTTTGCTAGAGCTCTTTTTTTTTTTTTTTTAATATATATATTATAATAGTTTTAGTCGGATATGCAATCGGGAGGTTTGTATCATATTTATAAAATAATCCAGTTGGATGCTTTGTGATTCAATATTAAATTTACTTTCTAGGCTTTTCCTTCTTGAATTCTATTGTTATTGATAGTAACAAAAATTTAATGGACACAAAGGACTACAACTTGCAGTGCTAAAGAAGCAATTAGGATCAAAAGATAGCCAATGATTTAATGTGGAATCCACACTCGCATAGACAATGTTGAAGGAGGAACCTAAAATGAAAATATAATGCTAACTCTCCTTTAATTAAACTGAAATAATATAACAATGTTTATATATAGGTAGAGATAACTAATGTGATAACAATGAAATACCAAAATGATAAATTTAATGTTAAAATAAGGCTAACCTCTATCAGGGGTAGGGAAAAAAAAAAGGTCTTTCTATTATCTCTTTTTCAAAATATTATTTGATTGGTGCAAATTTTGGCTTCAATTGGTGATGAATAGTAAATCAATCGATCCAATTAAAATCGATTCATATTAATTTTTCTTTTTAAATTGGGTCAGGTCCATTTCCGAAATGGAAATAATTTTTAATCAATGTTGATCAAAACCAATCCAATCTAATACGATTCGTATCCATTCCTATGTGTAATTTACACAATAGACATATGGGTAGGTGTATAGGTTTAGATGTTTAGTGTAACTTGCTACTACGTCAAATGGTTGGAGTTAGTTTCCGAATAGAACAAAAGTAGATAAATTATCATTATAATTAGTAAATTGCATATAAAAGATGGGGCATTGAGAGTCACTTTCTTTTGTCAAATCAAGTTTTTAATTTATTGATTTCTTTATATCAAGGACAAAAATTTATTAATTTCTTTGTCAAATCAAGCTTTTGCCCATACCATCTGCAGGCAAAGCTGCTATCTATGAAAGTTTCGCTAGACAAAACATGTCGGAGTCAGAAATTGATGTCACCACGAGCATGAATCAGTTTATCAAGAGCAATTACGGGTTACCAGTGGACAGCAACACATAATTTATTTATGCAGATTGCTCTCAAGCTTTGTTTAATAAGCTAGTCCTTTGCTGCACCCTAGAAGGTGGATCATTGTGCTTCGCAGCTGGCTCTAATGGGAACTATGTTTCTGCCGCAAAATTCCTGAAAGCAGACATTGTGACTATCCCTGCTAACTCCGAAGATGGCTTTAAGATAACCGAAAAGACACTCGCTCGAGTACTCGAGACTGTGAAAAAGCCATGGGTGTACATTTGTGGTCCCACAATCAGCCCAAGTGGTTTGCTTTACAGCAACAAAGAGATGGAGAGTATACTAACAATTTGTGCGAAGTACGGGGCTATTATCATTGACACTTAACTCTCTGGATTGGAATTCAACTTAGACGGTTGGGGTGGCTGGAATTTGGAATGATGCATGTCGAAGTTGAATTCTGTTGGTGATCAGTCTTTCTGTGTGTCTCAGCTTGGAGGATTGTCTCTCAAGATGCTCACTGGCGCACTCAAATTCGGATTTCTGGTTTTGAACCAGCCTCATTTGAAAAATGCTATGCGATAATATATCACCTGATGGAATTTTTATCACAACTTACGGCTGTTGAACATATCATGTGACTTGCAAAAGTCAAGTTGATTTCCTTTCAAAACATTGGAATCACTGCGCATTTCCTTATACAATATAACACTAATCGGTGTTGTCTCCAATTTATCGGGCAAAATTGCATTTTTCCAATGCCACGTCTTCTCAATTATGGCTTCTACATGAACATTTCTGGTTCAAATATAGTGAAATTGTGATTTCTTTGACTTGAAAATAGAATTTATATTATTATCATTTTTGTTACATCTGTGATAATGTGAGCTTTTAGGCGGTCTTAAAGGTTTGTGATTAATTGTTTGAAAATGAAAAAGCTAGACAATTAATTAAATTATAACAAAATCTTTAAAAAGTTAAGCAAAAATTTAAATCGACAGATATCCATATTTTTTTCACGTCTCTTACTAGTTGCAGTAGTAATTGTGAACTCAGTTGTGATTAGCATCAGAATTTTAAAACTGGTGTTGATGTGGTTAGTGATACTTGAAAGTAATACAAACATTTGTTTCTGGCAATTAATTTTCTTGTCCACCAGTTACCCAAAATCAATAATGAGTCAAAACTTATTGAAATGATGCAGTACTCGCATAAAGGATGCAAACAAAAGAAAAATAAGTTTAGATTTCCCTGTAAATGGTTTAACTTACATTTAGCTTTGGAGATGCCAAAGTGGATGAAAACACTAGGTGAAAGAGGAGGAAGATGCACTTCCAAGTTGTTATGTGTATTTTTCGGACTCAATAATTGGGCTGGTAAAAGTCCAATTTATGCCCATTTAAGACCCAATGAGAAGGCCCAATGAGGTCAACATAGTCAAAGCCCATCAGACGAGGCCTAGTATTGACTCAAAGACCATCAAGACTTCCAGCTGGCATCAACAGACTCATAAATACAGGCAAGTCGCAGCTCGACGCCTGCGCAGCTCGTTTCTCAGCGAGCTCGAGATGAGGACCACTATGACACATCAGCTTGCTCAGATACGTGATAAGTATCATATCTTCCAGAACAGGCAGTTACCAAGTTCAATAGTGATTCTCTCTCTCCGAATATGGTAGTTACCCAATCAAACCATGATTTCCTCATCAGATATGGAGATTAATTTAAATTCAAATTCAAGTCATCATTATTTCAAGATAATTATAGCAATTTCCTGATATCACCTAAATATATTAGGAAGCATGATTAATTTATAATTCTTTTCCTTATTTTTCCCAATTGTTTAGGGAATGTAATTAATTCAGGATTCTCTTCCTGATTTGCTACAGCCAGAATTGTAACTCTTCTTTCCCTATAAATAGGGATTGAAACCGTTGTAACAACATCAGACAATATTCAATAATATACTGTCACTCTGCAGAGATTAAGAGTTGGACAGTCGTGGACGTAGGCCTTTTTATTGCCGAACCACGTAAAATTTGGTGTTCTTCGTTTGATCATCTGTTTTCTGTCTTTGTCTTTTCTAGATTTTTGTGCTTTCTCACATTGATTGCAGGTATTGGGCATTGATTTCTCGTCGACTGAATTCCAACGTCGACATTTTGGCGCTAGAAGGAGGGCCCTAACTGCAATCTTTTTCATCCCAGTTTATCAACTTCTGACGATATGGCAAAGACTAGATCAAACAGGTTCCTTGGAGATGATGACCAGGCGGAAAGTCACGTGAACCAATCCCAACAAAACTTACAGCCTGGGCAAGACGCAACCGCGCATGCAGCAGGCCCGTCCCAAGGACAGATACTCGGGGCCGCGCCAGGCATCCCCCCTCTGCCTCACCGTCAATCGGTTCCAGTTGCCCAAACGGCCGAAGGGCAGAATGCGTTGTTACAAAGGCAAGAAGCGTTGGAGGATACGGTTAGGCAGCTCACGCAAGCCGTCAACATGTTGGTACAGGCCCAGGTACACAACGTGACTAGGGTGGAAGTTCAGGCACCACAGGGAGTGCCTCAGCCTCTCGAAATAGCGCAGGGACCTGAAAGGCTAGCAAGGGAGGTCCCGCGACCTGCAGATTCGGCTCGCTCATCTAATGCGCGTTCGAGGGGTGGAAGACACCCTGTTCAACACGAAAGGGAGGTCGCACGTCCTGATAGCCAGGTAGCAAGACCAAGCCAGGAGGGGAACAGGCGAATGGAAGTTGATCAAGGCAGAGTTCGAGTCGCAGCTCGTTATGCCGATGAGGTGGATGGTCAGCAGGTAAGGCCCCATCGTCATGAGGATCGGTTCGAGGATGAAAGGTATGATCCTGAGCATCCGGCTCCAAGTCTTGATCATAGGAGAAGATACGAGCTCCGAGATCCCCAAGTAGAGGAGCTCCTCCAAAGAGTCCGACAGTTGGAAGCACGACCTAGAGTTCCAGAACAGCGTGGGCTCTACGGAGACAGGACCCCATTCACAAGGGAGATTGAGACACAGCCTCTCCCTCTGAGGTTCAAGATGCCGAGCATTCAGCAATACAATGGGGACAGTGACCCATATGACCATCTAGACGCTTTCAACGTTCAGATGGATTTGCAGACAGGAAATCCAATGGTGAAATGCCGAGTGTTCCCGGCCACATTGGGGGATATTCCAAGAACGTGGTTCAGAAATCTCCCAGCTCGCAGCATAGGAAGTTGGGAGCAATGCCAACAGAAGTTCGTTGGTCAATACAGGGCACTAAGAAGGCAGCTCGCTCCATCCTGCCACCTTGCCACCATTTTTCAGCGTCAGGGTGAGTCGTTGAAGGAATACATCACCAGATTTAGACGCGAGGTCGCGAATGTCGAGCATCCATCAGACGAAAGCATTCTGACAGCGATCTCAGCTGGGCTGCGCAAGGATGGAAAACTATACGAGAGCATTTACAAGTCCCCAGTGAAGGATCTGGGAGAGTTCTACGAGCGAGCTGCGAAAGAGATAAGATGGGAAGAGACCTTCGGCCCGAAGAAACAGATTCAGAAGAATGAAGCGGGCAGTTCCAGTCAGCCAAAGAAGAGAAACAATGGCCGGAACGAAGAAGGAAGGAATAACGGCTCGAGTAATCAGATTGCGAAGAGATTGAGGAGAGAGCCGAGGTATGAGCGACCTCAGCGTTGGGGTCGCCAGGAAGGATACAGCATCCTGACTACGTCTCCAGACAGGATTTACGCTGCAGAGCGGAATAAGGAGGACTTCGGGAGGCCCAATCCTATAAGGGCTCCCCTTCAGCACAGAGATCAGAACAAGTTCTGCGCCTACCATAATGAGGTCGGGCACAGTACTTCAGATTGCTGGGCGTTGAAGAACGCCATTGAAAAATTAATCAGGCGAGGTCGCTTGGGGGAATATGTGGCAAGACCTGCTGACCAGCGACCTCATCAGCAACGACCTCAACAGCAACAGCCAGTACACCAACAACAGCCCCAGCGAGCTATCGAGCAAGGCCAGGAACCTGCGGTAAGAACTATTTTCACTATTTATGGTGGCCCCCATATCGCAGGTGATTCTAACAGATCGCATGAGAGGTATGTCCGAGAGGCGAACCATTCATTTCAACTCAGCGGGTCGGAGGGACCTGCCAAAAGAGCGAAGCCGACCTCGGACGAGATCGTATTTACAGAAGAAGATGCTAGAGGAGTGATCTGTCCTCATAATGATGCGTTGGTTATACGAGCAAAAATCAGCAATGTGGAAGTTAGGCGCATCATGATCGACACTGGGAGCTCGGTGAATGTGATGTATAGAAGTTGTTTTGACCAAATGGGGCTGCGAGCAGACCAGATGAAGCCATCCCCGGAGCCTCTATTTGGATTTACTGGAGATGCTGTGATACCAGTGGGGCAGATTAAGCTGCCGTTAACTCTAGGGGAGTCAGGTCGTCAAGCAACAACCTTGACGGACTTTTTGATAATCGACGGCCCATCAGCATATAACGTGGTCCTCGGAAGACCTGCTATGAACGAGTTGGACATGGTTACCTCAACCAGAACACTGACTGTGAAGTTCCCAACTCTCAATGGCATCGGATGTGTTCGAGGAGAACAGCACCTAGCTCGTCGTTGTTATGAAGATGCTGTGAAGATGGGCGTGAGGGGAAAGAAGGTGAACGTGGTCTCAGGGGGCGAGCCACGAACTAAGACTGAGAAGGGAGTCAGTCACGACCTGGACCCTCGCGAGGTAGATGCAGACCGAGCTACCGGTCCAATTGAGGAGTTAGAAGATGTACCAGTCAGCGAGGTAGATCCTGAGCGATGCTTGAAGCTGGGAAGAGGATTAACTCCGGAATTGAGAGCCCAGCTCGCTGACTTCCTAAAGGCGAACTTGGATGTGTTTGCATGGAATCATGAGGACATGGTGGGAATAGATCCAGAGGTGATGTCTCACAGGCTAAACATTGATCCTCATTTCAAACCAGTTCGCCAGAAGAGAAGGGTAATGACAGGGGAACGATACTTAGCACTGAAAGAAGAGGTGGACAAGCTCCTGGTTAACAAGTTCATCAGAGAGGCTTACTACCCGACCTGGGTTGCCAACCCCGTGCTGGTGAAAAAGAAAAACGGGAAGTGGAGGACCTGCATCGACTTCACTGACCTGAACAAGGCGTGCCCAAAGGACAGCTTTCCCCTGCCAAGAATAGATCAGCTCGTGGATGCTACCGCTGGCCACGAGCTCCTGAGCTTCATGGATGCATATTCAGGATATAACCAGATCCCAATGAGGCCTGAAGACGAAGAGCACACCTCGTTCATGACTGATCGGGGGCTATATTGCTACAGGGTGATGCCCTTCGGGTTGAAGAATGCTGGAGCGACCTATCAACGTTTGGTGAACATGATGTTCAAAGAACAGATTGGAAAGACTATGGAGGTCTACGTTGATGATATGCTGGTAAAGTCCAAGCAGATCGGTGATCATGTTAGCAATCTGAGAGAGATGTTTCAAATTCTGAGGAACTACCAGATGAAGTTAAATCCACTTAAATGTGCATTTGGAGTGGCTTCTGGGAAGTTCCTGGGCTTCATGGTCAATAGTAGGGGGATTGAAGCAAACCCTGAGAAGATCAAGGCGCTGATTGACATGAGGTCGCCGACCAGAGTGAAGGACGTACAAAGCCTCAATGGCCAGGTCGCAGCATTGAGTAGGTTCATCTCGAAAGCTACAGACAAATGTGTCCCTTTCTTTGACATTCTAAAGAAAGCAAAGAATTTCGAATGGACTGAGCAGTGTGAAGTAGCCTTCCAGCAGTTGAAGGAATATATGGGGCGAGCTCCACTTCTTTCCAAGCCCATAGAAGAGGAAAAGCTGATCTTATACTTAGGGGTGTCTCAGCAAGCTCTAAGTGCGGCGCTGGTAAGGGAAGAAGAAAAGACGCAGCTCCCAGTCTATTATGTGAGCAAACGGTTACAAGATGCTGAAACCAGATATTCCCAGATGGAGAAATTGGCTTACTGCCTGGTGATTGCATCAAGGAAGCTGCGACCTTATTTCCAAGCTCACACCATAGAAATCCTCACCAAGTATCCATTAAAGCAAGTTTTGCAGAAAGCAGACACCTCAGGTCGTTTGTTGAAATGGGCAGTGGAGCTCGCGCAATTCGATATCCAATTCAAGCCAAGGACGGCTATCAAAGCTCAGGCTCTTGCAGATTTCATTGCAGAATTTACAGGACCCGTGGATAATGAAGCTGAGTCTTCTGAAGGACCGGCCTGGGAGCTTTTTGTTGATGGATCATCCAGCGAGCAGAGGGCTGGAGCTGGAGTTCTACTGATCAGTCCTGAGGGCCACAAAATCCTCTGTGCTCTAAGGTTTGGCTTTCAGGCGACAAACAATGAAGCTGAGTATGAAGCCCTGCTCGCGGGTCTACGATTGGCTAAGGAGATGCGGGCTGAACACTTGAAGATTTTCAGTGACTCACAGCTCGTCGTCAGCCACGTAATAGGAGAATATCAAGCCAGGGGACCAAAAATGGCCCTCTACCTCCAAAAAGTTCACGAACTGCTAGGTGCATTTCAGAAATACGAAATGAAGCAGATCCCGCGAGCTCAGAACTCGCATGCTGATGCATTAGCTCGCCTCGCAACTACGCGAGATGCAGATTTCCTTGGGGCTATCCCAGTTGAGTTCCTACCAGCTCCAAGTACTGAAGAAAAGAGTGTGACGATGGTCATATCTGTACGGCCTGATTCCTGGATGAGCCCTATTCTTGAATACTTGCAGGACGGAAAGCTGCCTAATGACAAGCTGGAAGCCCGACGACTACGAGCTAGGGCAGCCAGGTATTGCATTTATGATGATGTACTGTACAAGAAGGGGTTCACAGCACCGTTATTAAGATGCATTGATGGCCATGAGTGTGAAACAGTATTGAGGCAAATACACGAAGGCCACTGTGGGAACCATGCTGGGGGGCTGTCTCTGGCTCAGAAGGCACTTCGCCAAGGCTTCTACTGGCCCACCATGAGACAGGACGCTCTCAACTTAGTGAAGAAATGCGACAAATGTCAAAGGTTTGCTCATATTCCGCGAGCTCCACCAGCTTACCTCCAACAGATGGTGAGCCCGTGGCCCTTTGCGATCTGGGGAATGGACCTGATCGGTCCCCTACCGATGGCACGTGGAAGATGTAAACATGCAGTAGTCGCAGTGGATTATTTCACTAAGTGGGCTGAAGCTAAAGAACTTGCTGAGATCTCCACTACAAAGATTGAGAAATTCGTGTGGAGCAACATTATTAGCAGATTCGGGGTCCCACAGCAGATCGTGACAGACAATGGAACTCAGTTTGCCAGTGACCAGTTTCTTAGGTTTTGCAACAACCTCAAAATTGTTAAAAGTTTCTCGGCAGTAGACCATCCACAAGCCAATGGCCAAGTGGAAGCTGTAAACAAGATTATCAAGCAGACCCTGAAGATGAAATTGGAAGCCAAGAAAGGAGCGTGGGTAGACGAGCTCCAAAAAGTATTGTGGTCCTATAGAACCACAGCTCGCGGCTCCACTGGCGAGACCCCATTTTCAATGGTCTACGGATCGGAAGCTATGATCCCGGCTGAGTTTGAAGTCACCTCGCAAAGAAGAGCGACCTTCAATCCAAACAACAATGATCAGCTACTTGCAGCAAACCTGGACCTGCTCGAGGAACACAGGGAAACCGCTAGGTTAAGGGTAGCTGTCTATCAGCAGAGAATAGCGAGATACTATAACAAGTATGCTCGCATTCGCAGATTCAACGTAGGAGACCTAGTCCTACGCCTCATCCTACCAGGAGCCCGCAAGCCGAGTGATGGATCCTTAGGCCCAAACTGGGAAGGACCATATGTTGTCAAAACAGCCTTGGGAAATGGAGCTTATCGACTAGTCAATGTAAACGGGGCAGAAGTCCTCCGAGCTTGGAATGCCGAGCATCTCCGCCCCTATTATCAATAAGTTTTTCATTACATGTAAAATGGATTAATTGTAAATGATATCTCCATTTCTCTCCTGTTTTTGATTCAACTTTCTTCACCAGGCTGACGGGCTCCGAGCTCAATGGTTAGGAATATGAATTAAAGAGCCTAAAAAGCAAGTGACTAAGTGTCCTTGCATAGCTCGCCTAAAGAGCCTAAAAAGCAAGTGACTAAGTGTCCTTGCATAGCTCGCCTAAATGAGCCTAAAAAGCAGCGAGGTGACGACCCCTGCATAGCTCGCTATGAATTAAAGAGCCTAAAAAGCAAGTGACTAAGTGTCCTTGCATAGCTCGCCTAAATGAGCCTAAAAAGCAGCGAGGTGACGACCCCTGCATAGCTCGCTATGAATTAAAGAGCCTAAAAAGCAAGTGACTAAGTGTCCTTGCATAGCTCGCCTAAAGAGCCTAAAAAGCAAGTGACTAAGTGTCCTTGCATAGCTCGCCTAAATGAGCCTAAAAAGCAGCGAGGTGACGACCCCTGCATAGCTCGCTATGAATTAAAGAGCCTAAAAAGCAAGTGACTAAGTGTCCTTGCATAGCTCGCCTAAAGAGCCTAAAAAGCAAGTGACTAAGTGTCCTTGCATAGCTCGCCTAATGAGCCTAAAAAGCAGCGAGGTGACGACCCCTGCATAGCTCGCTATGAATTAAAGAGCCTAAAAAGCAAGTGACTAAGTGTCCTTGCATAGCTCGCCTAAAGAGCCTAAAAAGCAAGTGACTAAGTGTCCTTGCATAGCTCGCCTAAATGAGCCTAAAAAGCAGCGAGGTGACGACCCCTGCATAGCTCGCTATGAATTAAAGAGCCTAAAAAGCAAGTGACTAAGTGTCCTTGCATAGCTCGCCTAAAGAGCCTAAAAAGCAAGTGACTAAGTGTCCTTGCATAGCTCGCCTAAATGAGCCTAAAAAGCAGCGAGGTGACGACCCCTGCATAGCTCGCTATGAATTAAAGAGCCTAAAAAGCAAGTGACTAAGTGTCCTTGCATAGCTCGCCAAACATTCTAAAATACCCATTACTTATACTTACAAAATTTGGTTAAGTGTTGCTTTTATTATTATCAGGTTTTTGGGCTCGCAGGAAAAATGAAGAGCATTAAGTACATTGGCCTGAGTAACATTCAACACAAGAGAAGTAATGAAAGAAATTTTCATTAAAATACTAAGACTGATTACAAATTGAAAGATAAAAGATATACATGAAAAAGAAAAAACAAATTGCTAGTTCTCTGCAGGAGGGTCTGGATTAGCCGAAGGTTCCGGACCAGGGGCAGACGAGGCAGCTTTTGATTTAAAATCCTCAATGGTTTCGAGCCCTATGTCCCCGTAGATAGAGAAATCCATGTCTGGATGGGACATCCACAGTGTATAGAGGAAATCGCGACCTGTCCTTTCTTCAGCCTCATCCCTTGCATCTGCAACCCGCATTTCCAGTTCTTGGGCAGCCTGCTCTCTAAAGGCTATTAGCTCCTCGAAGGCATTATCGGCTAGGCGGTTGACAACCTCAGCCTCTTTCTTCATATCTTCAACCTGCTGTTCCGCAGCCTCAGCTCGCTGAATAGTTTCGCCCACTTGTTGCCTAAGTACCTCAGCTCGATGCTCAGCCTCCTTCGCACGGTTATCCGCAGCTGTCACTTCCTCAGCTCGTTTGGCTACAGCCTCCTTAGCACTTTTAGCTGCAGCTTCCATCTCACCGGCCCGCTTATTGGCCTCCTCGGCCTGCTTCTCGGCAGTTTCAGCTCGCGCCAGAGCAGCATCAATCTGACTATGAAGCACTTCAATTTTCTCTTCTGCAGCTGAAGCTCGCTGTTCGTCCAGTGCGGCCTGTTGCTCAGATTGCCTCAGATCCTCTTTTACCTTGAGCAGCTCATCCTTTAACATAGCATGATCATCCTCCATTTTCTTCAAGGCATCCTCGGCTGCTTGCCTTGCGGCGTTTGCCTCAGCGATCTGGGCTTCTTGACCTTCTATCTTGCCCGAGGTAAAGCGAGCTAAATCATCATTGGCTGCCTCCAGGTCGAACTCCAACTTCCTCATCTCATCCTTGGCAGCCCTTGTCTCCCTTTTTCGCTTCATCGCAGCAAGGGCACCCTGAAAATCAAGAACACATTAAAATATTGTCAAGGAAGAAAATCAGCAGAAAAAATTAACCTACCAGCATACAATGACGAGCCACGAACTCATCCAGATCCTCGCCCCTAAGGCACCGATTTTCCAAGACGTTCGTATGATTAAGCATAATTGTTGACCAGCTGTCAAGGAAAGCATTCAAGTATCTTCCTCCAGGACCCAGCTCGACATCTGATCTGGTGGGTGAAGGAGTTCTCTCACGCTCTGGGATATCGCGCGCATCATCATGAGAAGCGCCACGACGCGACACAACAGTACGCCTAGTCGCATATGTGCTGCGGGCAGTTCGGGCTGCCTCGGGGGCAACATCTGAAGGAGCATCACCTTTTCCAGGCTGCGAGCTGGAAGGCGTAGGTCGCTGAAGATTTGCAAAAACATCTGGGAGAGGCACCTCGCTGGGAACATCAGTCGAGGGAGTAGTGGCGCCAGCAGCAGCATGCACTTCGCTGGGAACATCGGTTGAAGGGGCAGTGGCTTCAGTGACTGCAGGCCCTTTGGTAGATGCAGCAACTGAAGGAGCCTGGTCCTGGCCAGATGGTTTGGAGCGTTTGGAGGGTGCCACTGGAGTGGCCAAGTCTTCAGCAGGTCTTTTTGCCGAAGGAGCTGAGGAAGCTTGAAACTCAGCAGGGCGTGCAGGAGGAGATTTCATGAGCACAAGTTTCCTCCTATTTGCCGGGAGTTTCGTGGAAGAAGGAGCAGGAGCTGGAGCGCGAGCTGGGGATGACAGTGAAGCTCCTGGAGTAGATGCATGACGTGGAGAAGATGATGGGTCAGCCTGTGCAGCAGGAGCTGCAGGAGTTGAGTCTGATCCTGTCCGAGCTGGAGCAGGATCGGTAGAAGAACCTTTTTTAGACGCACCCTTTGAAGGAATGCGAGTTGAAGACGGCTTCGCCTTCTTTGGTGTGCGAGCTGAAGAAGATCTCGCTTTAGACGAGGTGCGAGCAGGAGCGCTTCGAGATGAAGTCTTCCGAGGTGGAGAAGACGAGCGAATGTTATCCGAGCGAATGACTTCCTCTGATGATGAAGAGACCGTTGGTGGAGGTCGGGAAGTGGACGCATCTAGAACAGAAACTTCGAAAACAGAAGGAAGTCTAGGCCTGTCACTCATCTTGCCTATGTCCTCCTCAGCTCGCAGAAAATGTGATTCCGTAGAAGGGGCAAGCTTGTAAGCCCTAAGGATAACATCATCAAATCTGCTGCTGATGCCCGCGTCGTTCGATTTCGCGAGCTTGTTAAGAGCTCGCTCCTCCCCGCTGCTGAGAGAAAACTCGTCCATTTTCAGCTCTGCACAGTAAATGATTAAAGAATGATAAGTGATGAAGATGTAAAACAAAATCAGCTCGTGGGAGTTTTCTTATGAATACCTGGTTTCATAACGAAACTGAAGTTTCGGAGGTCTGCAAGAGATGGGCACGAGATGTAAAACCAGCTCGTCTTGTATGGCCCGACGTTGGATTTACCTTTCGCTTCTCCCTTGGGCAAAAGGTCTTTGTATTGTGACTGACGAGCTGTCAGATAGTAAATCCCATCTGGTTTCTCTCCTTCTCCCGCGCTCAGAGCCTTGAAGGAGTAGAATTCCTGGATAATTCTTGGTGTAGGGGCATGAAGGCCAATCCTGTAGAAAGCTATGGCCAGCGAAATCAACTGTGTGTAAGAATTCGGAGTCAGTTGAAATGGTGCGAGCTTGACTTTGTTGAGAAATTCGATTAAGTACGGTGGAACGGGGAACCGCAACCCCTGCTCGAGATGCTGGGTGCTGACAGCGATATATCCCCTGGGTGGATAACAAGCATGATTGTCCGAATCAGGAAGTAAAATGCGGCAACCAAAAGGGATGTGGAATTGCTTGACAAGTCCTTCCACCTCAGGACGCTTCAATGATGAGGGATGACGGGCGAATGCTGCACGGGCTTCTCTGCCCTGAATGGCATGAACTCGGGCTTTATCGCGCTCACGAGCTTCGTTGCTTGGGATCATCCCCTTGCGAATCCCACTTGAAGACATCTAAAAAATAAATAGAAAATAAAATGTATAAAAATATATGTATCATTGCAGGAGCAACAATGGTGAATGGAGCATGATGAGCCCAGAATAGAAAGTTTGAAGAAGAAGAAGTCTCACCTTGAATCGTTGATAAGTAGAAAAACGACGAAGGAGGCTGAGAATCTCGTAAAAGGCAGTGGGTCCTGGATGATGGAAAGCTTGAACACTTGTTTGCTTCGAGTGAAAATGACAGATGAAAGGAGAAAGTGAAAAGGGTCCATCGGTTTATATAGGCAAGCAAGCATGAAGTACCAACCGTCAGATCTTTGGGAAATGTAACCGTCATAGATCTGACGGTGCCGCGTGAAACGTGGCTTTGGAAATCATGCAGCCGTCAGTTGAAGGACGTGCGCATTAAATGTGTGAGTAAAGGACGTGCAGACGTCGTTTCAGTTACCACCTGCATGATCGCCACGTGTCGCAGCTGAAAAGGTGGAATTCGAAAAGTGCCCAGAGGCGGTTACAAAAATAAATGTGCCAAGGAAGCCAACTTTTACCAGCAAAAGCAAACTCCCAGCTCGCCCAAGCGAACTGAGAGCTGGGGGGCTAATGTTATGTGTATTTTTCGGACTCAATAATTGGGCTGGTAAAAGTCCAATTTATGCCCATTTAAGACCCAATGAGAAGGCCCAATGAGGTCAACATAGTCAAAGCCCATCAGACGAGGCCTAGTATTGACTCAAAGACCATCAAGACTTCCAGCTGGCATCAACAGACTCATAAATACAGGCAAGTCGCAGCTCGACGCCTGCGCAGCTCGTTTCTCAGCGAGCTCGAGATGAGGACCACTATGACACATCAGCTTGCTCAGATACGTGATAAGTATCATATCTTCCAGAACAGGCAGTTACCAAGTTCAATAGTGATTCTCTCTCTCCGAATATGGTAGTTACCCAATCAAACCATGATTTCCTCATCAGATATGGAGATTAATTTAAATTCAAATTCAAGTCATCATTATTTCAAGATAATTATAGCAATTTCCTGATATCACCTAAATATATTAGGAAGCATGATTAATTTATAATTCTTTTCCTTATTTTTCCCAATTGTTTAGGGAATGTAATTAATTCAGGATTCTCTTCCTGATTTGCTACAGCCAGAATTGTAACTCTTCTTTCCCTATAAATAGGGATTGAAACCGTTGTAACAACATCAGACAATATTCAATAATATACTGTCACTCTGCAGAGATTAAGAGTTGGACAGTCGTGGACGTAGGCCTTTTTATTGCCGAACCACGTAAAATTTGGTGTTCTTCGTTTGATCATCTGTTTTCTGTCTTTGTCTTTTCTAGATTTTTGTGCTTTCTCACATTGATTGCAGGTATTGGGCATTGATTTCTCGTCGACTGAATTCCAACGTCGACATTTTTTTTAATGTTGACGATCGGAATCGGTCAACACCGGGTCGGGGGTCGGAACCTCGCCGACGGAACGATTTATGTGAGGCCGGCCCGTAGACCGTTGAACCCCTTTTGGCCTCTTGGGGTCGCGTCCGGAGTTGAACCCTCAACCTTATAGGTGTTATTGGTGTACAACTCCTACCACCAAGCTGACTCAGCTTGGTGGTAGGAGTTGTACACCAATAACACCTATAAGGTTGAGGGTTCAACTCCGGACGCGACCCCAAGAGGCCAAAAGGGGTTCAACGGTCTACGGGCCGGCCTCACATAAATCGTTCCGTCGGCGAGGTTCCGACCCCCGACCCGGGTGTTGACCGATTCCGATCGTCAACATTAAAACGCGCGTTTTAATGTTGACGATCGGAATCGGTCAACACCCGGGTCGGGGGTCGGAACCTCGCCGACGGAACGATTTATGTGGGGCCGGCCTGTAGACCGTTGAACCCCTTTTGGCCTCTTGGGGTCGCGTCCGGAGTTGAACTCGTAACCTCTTATAAGGTTTTTGAGTGCACAACTCCTACCACCAAGCTGACTCAGCTTGGTGGTAGGAGTTGTGCACTCAAAAACCTTATAAGAGGTTAAGAGTTCAACTCCGGACGCGACCCCAAGAGGCCAAAAGGGGTTCAACGGTCTACAGGCCGGCCCCACATAAATCGTTCCGTCGGCGAGGTTCCGACCCCCGACCCGGGTGTTGACCGATTCCGATCGTCAACACAAGTGGAGTGGCTTAGTGATTAGCCATTTTCACTTGCCATTTCATATAGCAGGTTAAAGTCTCAAATAAGTTTCATAATTTGTGTTAATATTTACAGTGGTATATATAACCCTCTCTCAATATCTAAGAAAAGTCACTTAAATCATACTATCAGAACCATATTTAGATTGGTCTCAATAGTCTTTCAACCCAAAAATGTGTCAAAAAACCAAAATAATAATAATAATAATAATAATAATAAATAATAAAAGACAAGGAAGATGCACCTAAAATGTATATGGCTGGGTATGTAGATTGGCTCAGCTTAACCTAGGCACAACCCGACCTAGTTTGACTCCATACAGGCTCTGTACAACATGACTTCAGAATGGTTGCATTGTGCTTAGCCATGAGCCACTTTACGTGTTCTGTTTGTGCATGTTGCGTGGCTTATCGAGGTGGCACGACAACAGGCAAAGGGCAGGAGCAGGACCCAACTATGGCGATTATAATCAATTCTTAAATAAAAAATTTAACAATTATTTATATGAAAGCATTTGCTTTAACTTTAGTGATACAACTCTTATCCTTATTATTTATTGAATTTTTATTATTTGACAATTGATTATTAATAGCTAGTTTTACTGTTTGTGTCGTATTTCTTTCATTACATATTTTGGTATTTGAATATTATTTTAATTAATATTATAATTTTTAAAGTTAATAAATTTATAAAATTGCATAAAGGAAAACTCGTCATTTAACATTTCAATATAGTCCTACTAATATAAGAACTAAATCAAATTGTACAAATAAATAATTATTTAAATTAAATCTATACTTAATACCATTACTGTTTTACAAAAAGTTTCTGTATTACAAAAGGTTTTTGCTAGATTTAAAATCATTTGAATTTCACGAAAATATAAACTTAATTGAAAATTTAAAAATTTCTCGAAAAGAGATGAATAGTATCTGTATATAATCAAATTACCACATAAGGTTATTGTAATTATATCAGTTATTGAATCTTTATTCAAAATTTCTCAAAAATTAAAATTTCTATTTTGAAAAAAAAAAAATCGAAATTCTAGCTATTCATTGTTTATACAAATTTCGTATATAATATATAAATTTTAAAGATAACATAATAGGAAGGTCAATTTGACAGATTGCAAATTATTGTCATACAACACCCATGAAACGTTTCGATTTCTCCAGAACATTCTAAAAACGTGTATTCCATCCCTATCTCCACATCATCCAACCAGTCCCTCTACACTCTCCTAGGTTTCTCCTTTTCACGAAACATCCAGAGACTCCCATGCACCCCTAGATGTACTTCACTTCACCTCTGTCTCTTCTCAGCACAAAAGACAGAAAAAGAACCAAGCATCTCATCATCTAGCAAGGCGCTACCAGAACATCCGATAATATCCAATCTTTTTCGGCTTTCAAGCTTCCAAAATGGCCAAGCTAACAACAAAAACGACCATGCCATTTTTTGTTCTATCATTGGTGTTGATCATGGTTACACAATCCAATGCATCGATGCCCTACGCAAGACCATTGTATGACATAATCTTCCCGTCAGAGGAACCTTTTAGAATATTGGAACAAACCCCGCTACCAGTCCCCAAGAACCTGGACACTCTTGCACTTGCAAGGTCAGACTGGAAGGAGACAGCAGCTGCCCATGTGATCAGCCTTGACATTCCAGGGCTGAAGAAAGACAACATCAAGATTGAGGTGGAGGAGAACAGGGTGTTGAGAGTGAGTGGGGAGAGGAAGAGTGAGGAGGAGATTGAGTGAGAGAAGTGGCACAGAGCTGCGAGGACTTGTGGCAAGTTCTGGAGGCAGTTTAGGCTGCCAATGAATGCTGATTTGGACCACATCAAGGCTCATTTTGAAGATGGGGTGTTGAGGATCACTGTGCCTATGTTTGCTGAGGAGAAGAAGAGGCAACCAAAGGTTGTCAACATTGCTGAAGTGGGTTCTTCTTCTGGGGAAGATATCAAGGCCACCAAGGCTCAGATGTGATTCATGGTTAGTCTGATATGAACGTATTTTTTTCTCTTTTTTCTTTGGGGTCCGTTTTGTGGGGATTTTGTTGTGGTTTTGTTTTGTGTATTGTATTGATGGTTGTGGATTTGTAATGCAAGATTAAAAGGGTGACGTGTGAATAGGTTGACAAGAGTGTAACATTATTATAATAAGGATCTGCCATCCCTTGTAATAAAGTTTCTTTTATGTCTGATTTTCTTTTTGTACCTCAATCAATTTGTTTGAGTCCATTCCTGTCCAGTCAGTTTTGAGGCCCAAATCCATTCCTTCAATAATACCATTAATTCACAATCAGAGGAAGATTTTAAAACTCTTAGGAAGTTCCATGAACTTTTATCGCTTTAAAAGTACAATTCCCGATATTTTTTCTAAAGAAAAGTGCAAATAATGTGTGTTTAAGTAATTTTTAGACAAAAATTATACCATCCTCAATTAATTGCATCACAAGAACATCCAATTCACACTTTGTTAATTCAGGTGTTGTTTTTTGCAAATGAACGAAGTAAAAGTTGCATAAAAAATTGGCTAAGTATTTATATTATTGTCTGTAGTTTTTAAAACCAGTCAAGTTTTTAAACTACGAATTATAGTTGCTATGTAAAGCCCTGCAACAATAGTTGTCAAAACAACACGTGCATGGATGCTTTACTAGTGGTGTTTGGTGGTTGCTGCAGGATGGTCAGAGCATGTCTGTTCTTAAATTTGATGAGAAAACATAATGCTGCTCTTGCTGGACCAGCTGATCACCAGCATTAGAGCAATATGCATCAGTGTCATTCATGTAAGTTGACAAAATTATCACAGGAAGATATGAGAAGGATGTTCACTATCACAATCAGGGAGGCAAATGTATTGTTTCACTGGCTCTGGTTCGAGCTGTAATAATGCTGCTTTAGCTGCTCAATCCATTTTCTGAAAACATTTTCTGGTATTTACTCTGTTGTAATTTTACTCTGCTGCTAAAACCGTTTATCACCCTACTCCTGACAATGGGATAAAAAATAGGAAGACAATTGATATGTTTGACTTCATAACCATCCAAGCATGTCAATTGAAAAATGAAGAAACAATCATCGTTCGCTTCTTAATCAAGCAAAATCTAACTTCAACACTTCTTAATTAATTATTCTACGTCTTGTTTTATGTATATAAGCAATCAGTTTTACATGTTTATGTCAACAATGATAATCACTGTGAAGGAAATTATGAATTTATGTGCACGAAAAAAATCATAAACTATAACAAGCACCAAGGTAGGTTTCTAAACTTCACAAATCCTCATATCTAATATCTAGTATTTTTGAGATTGTGATCTTACTGCTATGTTTATAATAACAGGCATGCATCAGTCAAGTTTCTCCTAGTGCAATGCTAGCTTTCTGCTGCTGGATTCGGAAATGACACAACTTGTTGCTGATAAAGTGATAATCATGCTTAGATTGGCTTGTTCCTCTTAGCATAATTTACAATTGATTGCAACGACTCGACTAATTGTGTGAAAGTTTAGAGAAATATATTCTCCTATATATATTTACGCAGATGACAATAATGAGCTGCTAGAACAAAGTAGACTAGGAAATAAAGACACTACCAAATGATTAGTGAGCAATCCCTTGTTGTGTGGAACAAAGGAATTGTTTATCATGCGCAGAAGAGATAAGAATACTAGCAGGTATATGAAGCCCGGTCCTCAGTCTCCAGTGGATGAGATTCCTTTGATGCTTGCTTTTATGTCACATAGAATTTGACTTTGTCTTTGTTTGCTATTGTGATTTTTCTAAGTTCTTAATGGCAAAGCAGCAGTGAACTGTTATTCAGAGACTTTGTGCTAGTATGTAATGGTTGGTGCCATCCGTAACAAGGGGTGCAAAGTTATTGTGCTCTAGTAGATGTTGCTGAATAATCTTTCGTTGGACTTATTCCTCTGCAGGTATACAAATTAACATAAGTGGAATAGCCATTGTTATATTTGCGTGTGTGGCTTGTGTAAGGTAAAACGGAGTAAATCCTCTAGAGTCATGGGATAAATGTACTAAATACCTTGGTTGGTCAATATTTATTGCTTTTCAAGAATACATTGTATGAATATTTCCACTCTCTGTTATTAACTATACTAAGGCTGCTAGAATTTTATGTTATGAATCGTGTTCTGATTGTAGTCACGCAAAGATGGAAGTGTGTTTGATTGGAAGCGGATTCTGTGGCGGTCTTCACTTGCTGCATAATCTCTATTGTTTGATTTGAAGTGAATTCTGTGGTATATGCATTGTCCATGTTGAACCCGCTAAGATACAATATTCCGTTGCTATAGTTAAACGGACTATTAGTATTTATGCAAGAAAAGAATGATACAAAACTATTTTATTTGTAAATGAGAAAATGAGGGAGAAGGGAGCAAGTTGTCAATTGTAATACTTAGACAAATTGTTGGTTATGACAAATAAATGAAACGGATGGCCTATTTATAATAAGCTTGCACAATTTCATTATAAATTATAACTATTCATTATGTCTTTTCATTTTAAATCCAAACCATTGGATTTTTCTTGTAACTTCCACTTTTCATTTAAAGGTTTAGATTACACTTTTTCATATAGCTCACGACCTTTAGATAGAGTCACATTTTATCATAAAGTCACAATTATGCATTAGAGTCACATTGGATGACAAAAATTACAACCTTTCATTAATTCTTCTAGAAGCTCTCAGACACATGTTCTAGAAACTCACATACATATATAACATGTGTTACATTTATTTTGAAAATTATTTCAACATTTTGTATGGCCAAAATAAGTAGCATGAACCTTCTTGTATTCAGAAAGGGTGAGATGTGTCAATTAATTCTCTCTATTTTCCTTCTGTTTTTGTTGCTTTTACCTTTATTTGTCTTTTTACTAATCGAACAGTTTTAGTGAAAAAGCTATTTTTTCTGTCGAGTGTGTTTTTTGTTTGTATGTCGACAAGGTGTTTGTGGAATTGTCTGTGATAGATTGTATTGACCCAGTTTTCTTTATCCCATCATCCATTGCTCTTGGTACATCATGATTCAGTTGTTCTCCCACGGATATCACCAATCAATCGGTACAATATATTAAAACTGACGCTCTCCTCTGTTAGCTACATTGAGATTTCTCTTGGAAACTAGTTTATTTTTTGTTAAGTTATGATTGTAATGACTGTTCTAGATCTTTTTGTATGTAAATATTGGTTTAGTTGAAAAGTTTGTGATGATCCATGTTTTAAGAAGTTTGTCTTGCAGAAGTATGGTCAGTTGTCGGTGTTAGGTATGAACTAGTTTGTAAAGCAATTTTTGGTATGTCTCATATATATATATATATATATATATATATATATATGTATATGTAAATGAAAATATCAGTGCCTCTGCATGTGAGGCAGTTTTGTTCTCATTTTTTTCTGTGTTTCTCTAGTCTTTGAACCTTCTGTTTTACAACATCCTCACCTAGGGAGGGACGTTAAAATCAACAGATTATCTCCATGAGAACATCAATGATCAACGGTTGCTTTTACACTCCTTCCATATTCTAAAAGACAAAGCATTAACAATATTTATAACTTGGAAGACAAGCACAGTGTATTGTTTTTAACAATTTTGTAAACTAATGGTCTCATCTTCTGTTCTTTTCAGTGCAATAAAACAAGTAATGGGCGGTTACTTTGGCGTATTTATTGTTTCTTGTTTGTGAGTCAATTACAGGCAGCATACAGCTTCTTCTCTTGACTTTACCTAAGAGTTTCTTTGCTTTCATTTTCCGTATTGAATCCAGAAATTTTTCTTCCTATTGCCAAGAAACTATGTCAATCATTGGAGAGGCTATTCTAATGGGGTCTGTTGAGTTTTTTATCCTCAAGCTAGCTTCATCTGAACTGCTGAGTTTTGCACGCCAAGAGCAAATCCATGGGGATCTCAAGGAGTGGTAGAACGTATTGATGAAGATCTATGCAGTGCTTGAAGATGCAGAGGAGAAGCAGATATCGAACCAATTTGTGAAAAGATGGCTTGTTGATCTTCAAAATTTGGCTTATGATGTAGAAGACATATTGGACAAGTTCACAACTATGGCTTTGGAGAGGAAGTTGTCTCATGCATCTGAATCTAGCACAAGTATGGTACGGAAACTCATTCCGGCAAACTTCAACCCACATGCTGTCAAGTTCAATTTCAAGATGGGACCCGAAATGAAGAAGATCACTGAGAGGTTGCAAGAGATAGCTGCACAGAAAAACAACCTGGATTTGAGAGAGAATTCAATAGGTAGGTCCAACAAAGTCAGAGATCGAAGACTACCTACAACCTCTTTAAGTGAAGCTCACGTTTATGGTAGGGAAAAAGACGAAGCGGCAATAGTAGAATTGCTGTTGAAGGATGAAGGTATTGAAGATGGAATGTCGGTTATTCCTATTTTAGGGATTGGTGGAGTGGGGAAGACAACTCTCTCTCATAATGTTTACAACAATGCTAGAGTCGGGCCATTTTGATCTCAAAGCGCGGTCTTGTGTTTCTGATGACTTGGATGTCATCACGGTGACAAAAACAATTTTGAAGTTCATTGGTCCTGGGAGTCATGGATCTAGTGATTTCAATAAGCTTCAAGTTGAATTGAAGGGGAAACTTCTAGGAAAGAAATTTTTATTTGTTCTTGATGACATTTGGAATGAGAATCCTAACAAGTGGACGACACTCCTCCGCCCATTTGAGTCCAACTCTCCTAGAGGGAAAATTATTGTTACAACTCGTAGTAACTATATATCATCAATGGTAGGCACTTGTCAAACTAAAGAATTTGAATATTGGTAAAAGCTGTATATTTCTATACTAATTCAGCATTGTTTAAATAGAGTACAAGGGCTATTTTTTAGGGCTATTTGTAGCAATTATAGATTCTATACTTAGTTAATTATACAATATATTTTTTCTATACATAAAATAGGAAACTGAATCCTAGAGATTAAAAGGGCTGATTTTTTGCAATCCTGTTAGCTCTAGGCTGATTTTCAACAATCCTGTCCACTCTAGTTTCCAACACTCCCCCTCAAGCTGGTGGTTTGAAAATACCTGTCATTCCCAGCTTGGAAACCAAACTTTCAAACTTTTTCCGTGGTAACCCTTTGGTAAGTAAATCCGCTATATGTTCAAAAGTAGGTAAATAAGGCATGCAAATTTGTCCATTCCCTATCTTTTCCTTGATGAAATGCTTGTCAATCTCAATGTATTTTGTTCTGTCATGAAGCACCGGATTGTGAGCTATAACTATGGCAGATTTGTTGTCACAGTATAGCTTCAAAGGTAGGGGTGTTTTGACCTTAAGATCCTCCAAAATTTTTAGAACCCACAGTCTTTCACACACCCCTAATGCTACTGCCCTATATTCTGCTTCTGTACTGCTTCTAGCTACTACATTCTGTTTTTTACTTCTCAAAGTAATTAGGTTCCCTCCTAGAAATGTGCAGTAGCCTGATGTGGATCTTCTATCAGTAATATTTTCTGCCCAGTCAGCGTCTGTAAACACTTCCACCTAAAAGTTGTTATTCTTAGCAAATAATAACCCTTTTCCTGGAGTACCTTTTAGATACCCAAGTATTCTTAAAGCTGCCTCTTGATGCTCTCGGCCAGGGGCATACATAAATTGACTCACAACACTCACTGCAAACGTGATATGAGATCGTGTGTGAGTCAAGTATATTAACCTGCCAACTAACTTTTGATATTCCTCTTTATCAATCTGGTTTTTTGGTTTTGCAACTTCGAATTTAACATTTGTTTCCAAAGGAGTTTCAGCTGGTCTGCAACCTAGCATGCCTGTTTCCTTTAGTAAATCCAGAATATATTTTCTTTGACACACAAATATCCCTTGCTTAGATCTTGCCAGTTCCATGCCAAGAAAATACTTGGCCTCTCCCAAATTTTTTACTTCAAATTCACATGCTAAACATTTCTTAAGATTTTTAATCTCTATGATATCATCACCTGTTAAGATGATATCTTCAACATATACTATTAAAACTGTCTTCCTATCCTCTTTAAAATGTTTGATGAATAGTGTATGGTCCCCTTGATTTGATTTATATCTTAACCCTTTTAGAACTTCACCTAACCTACCAAACCAAGCCCTTGGTGATTGCTTGAGACCATATAATGATTTGATCAACTTGCAGACCTTTCCTTCTCCTATAGTTTTCTCAAACCCCGGAGGTGGTTCCATGAACACCTCTTCATCAAGAAAGCCATTCAAGAAGGCATTCTTCACATCAAGTTGGTGTAAATGCTAGCCTAGATTTGCAACCAAGGAGAAGAGAATTCTAATGGAATTTATCTTAGCGATTGGAGCAAAGTCTCTTGATAATCTAGCCCATGGGTTTGAGTGAATCCTTTAGCCACCAAACGTGCTTTATATCTTTCTATTTTCCTGTCAGCACCACATTTTATAGTAAACACCCATTTACACCCTACTGTTTTTTTTTTCCACTAGGTAACTCAATGCTTTTCTAAGTCCTATTCTTGACTAGTGCCCCCATTTCTTCCATAACAACAGCTCTCCACTTTGGACAATTTAAAGCTTCTTGTATGTTCCTAGGCATAGGTACATCTGTGATTTTAGAGACAAATGTTTTATGATTACTGGACATCCTATGGTATGAGAGGTAATTTGACAAAGGGTGATTAGTGCATGAACTTTTTTCTTTTCTAATTCTATGAGAATGTCAAGATTGGTGTCAAAGACAGGTGTAGGAATTTGAGTAACATTTGGTTCAAGATTATTAGAACTAGACGGATTAGAAAAATAAGGGAAGTTACCTTGAGTATTTTGATTCAGTGCAGGTTCTGTTGAGGAAGAGGGATTTGGGTAAGCTGAGCAATATTTGGGTCCCTATCATATAGAGTCTTTCGTCGCGTATACATAATTATGTCTGTTGGATTTGTAGGATTTTGTGATATATTTTCTCCCCTTGTAGTAAACTCATTTGAGGCTAGTTTAGTGTCAGAATTATGGTCAACAATTTCGGGTTCTAAAACATTTTCTGGTAAAGGACTATTTTCCAACACAAAATTTCTATTTTCTGAACCAAATATAGGTTGTTTAGACACTAAAATTTCATCTTTATTAGACTCTATCTCCCCAAGAAGATGATTTTTGAGAAAATAAGAGTGCTGCTTATTGAACACAACATCCATGCTAACCAGAATTTTTTTTTACTTTGGTAAAAAAAATTTATATCCTTTTTGATTGGTGGCATAACCAATAAACACTCCTTTTTCAGCTTTTGGGTCAAGTTTAGATCTAGACACATCAGAGAGATATAGAAAGGCAGTGCAACCAAAGACTTTAAGAGGTAGGTTAGCACTAAGACAATTTTCTAGAAAATAAAGTTTCAGGCAGTTTAGAGGTGTCTTATGTTTTAGAACTCAAGATGGAACCCTATTAATTAAGCAGGCAACAGTAAGTACTGCATTCCCTGATAGATAATGAGGGACATTCATAGCTAGCATGAGGGCTCTACTAACTTCAAGAAGGTGTCTATTTTTTCGTTCAGCAACCCCATTTTATTGGGGTATATTACAACAACTAGACTGGTGTTGGATACCTTTTTCAATAAAAAACTATCCTAAACATTAATTGAAATATTCCTTGCCATTATCTGTCCTTAAGATATTGATTTTAGTTTGAAATTATGTTTCAATCATGTTATAGAAAGTTTTGAATAAAGTTTGAACCTCATATTTGTGATTCATTAAGTATACCTAACATAATCTAGTATGATGGTCAATAAAAGTTACAAACCATCGTTTACCAGATGAAGTAGAAGTTTTGCATGGCCCCCAAACATCACTATGAATTAAATAAAAAGGTTTTGTAGCCCTATAGGATTTTGACACATATGGTTGCCTTGTACTTTTAGAAAAAGAACAAATATCATATTGAAGGCTTGAAAAGGACACATTCTTAAATAAATCAGGAAACAAATGTTTTAAATAGGGAAAACTAGGGTCGCCTAACCTAAAATGCCAAATCATTATTTGTTCTCTAACATTGAGAGAACTTACATCACAAGTTAATCCTATGACTGGTTTACTGATATTGTCCTCAAAATAATAAAGACCATTGATTGCTTTAGCACTGCCAATCTCCTTCCCCAAGTTCCTATCCTGAAAAATACATTTTGCAGAAGTAAACACAATAGAACAATTAGCATTAGTTGTGAGTTTGCTGATAGACAAAAGATTACATGATAAATGTGGGACATGTAGTACAGAATGTAATGTAATTGTTTCGGACAGTTTGACAGAACCTTTTCTAGCAATGGAGGATAAACTCCCATCTACAATACGTACCTTTTCATAACCAGACCAGGGTATATAGTTTTGGAATAGGGAAGAGACACTTGTCATGTGATCGGATGCACTTGAGTCAATGACCCAAGGCACAACAATGGACTGACTTAAGAAACAATGAGATAAATTACCTGTATGAGCAAGGGAACAATTGCTGTTAACAGTGGAAGAAGATGTAGGCACCAGTTTTAGGAGCTGATCAAGTTGATCCCTAGTAAGAGTGACTTGTTCTGTTGAGTTGACAGTAAGAGAGGGTCTTTCCCGTGGCTTCTAATTCGTAGGTTTACCATGTAATTTCCAACAGGTTTCTCTAGTGTGACGGGTCATTGACAATGGTCACACCAGACCTTCTTTCTTTCCTCAGGTTTGTGATTAACAGCCTTAAGACCTACTGGATTGTCATGTGACATCAACGCAAAGGATTCAATAAAACTAGGTGAGCTCTCATTGTGTCCCAACATTACTGTTCTGCGACTTTCTTTTCGACGAACTTCTGCAAAGACCTCATTAAGAGGTGGAAGAGGTTGTCGACCTATGATACGACTCCTAACATCATCAAATTCCACATTCAGACCTGCCAAAAAACGAAACACCCTCGTGTTATCAACTTCCTTTTGATAGTGAGCGCCATCAATAAGATCCTTCCAAGCATAATCGTGGTACATGTCGAGTTCTTGCCATAGTTGCTTAAGGGCAGCAAAGTATTTTGTGACATTGTCAGTCCCTTGTTTGAGTTCGCCAATCTTCAACTGCAACTCATATATTTGGGATTGGTTTCTAAGATCGGAATACATCTCCATAAGACCTTCCCACATCTCCTTGGCTGTGGCGAGACCCAAAAAATTCAGGCTAATTTCCTCTTCCATTAAATTAATAAGCCACGACATGACTATAGAATTTTTTGCATCCCAGGTAACGTGGAGGCATTTGTAATAGCAGGCTCTTTCTTTTCGTTAGTGAGATAGCCGAGTTTGCCACGCTCATGGATATACATACGAACTATGAGAGACCATCTATTAAAATTCTCACCATTTAACTTGATAGGGTTGATTCGAATAGGTTGATTTTCAGACGAAGGTGGATCAGTGGATCGAGGTTTGGAATCTGTTTTTCCAGAATCAAACATGGCAGAGTAAGGAAGGAAGGTTTTATTGGTAGAATTTTAGGAAGAGTTTCCTAGGGAAGACTCTGATACCATGAAGAATTTGAATATTGGTAAGAGCTGTATATTTCTATACTAATTCAGCATTGTTTAAATAGAGTACAAGGACTATTTTCTAAGACTATTTACAGCAATTATAGATTCTATACTTAGTCAACTATACAATATATTTTTTCTATACATAGAGTTATAAAATAGGAAACTGAATCCTAGAGATTAAAAGGGCTGATTTTTTGCAATCCTATCAGCTTTAGGCTGATTTTCAACAATCTTGTCCACTCTAGTTTCCAACACAAACATATCCATTGGAAGGCTTATCAAATGATGATTATTTGTCTAATGAAGAGGTGTAGAGGATTTCCTTTAGCAGCAAAAACTCTTGATGGTCTCTTGCACAATAGCATTACTTGCAATGATTGGGAGTACATTTTATATAGTAAAATATGGAATTTACCAACAGGTGGAAGTGGTATTATGTTAGCTCTTAGATTGAGTTACCATTATCTTCCTCCACATTTGAAACCGTGCTTTGTGTATTGTTCCCTACTACTTAAGGATTATGAATATCAGAAGGAGGAGATAATATTGTTATGAATGGCTCAAGGTTTTTTACAACCAAGGGAGTACAGAAGAAGAAATGGAGGATTTGGTGACAACTATTTTCGGGAGCTACAATCAAGATCATTTTTTCAGCAATCAAGCAGTGACACTGCAAGATATGTTATGTATGACCTCATCAATGATCTTGCTCAATGGGTAACGGGAGAAATATTTTATTTTAGAATGAAGAATACAATGACGGGTAACGATCAAAATAACAACTTCAAAATTCTTCACCATCTATCTTATATTGGTGGTTATTATGATGGCATTAATAAAAATTTGAGGCACTCTTTGGTGTCAATATCATCAACAATTTAAGATACAATGGCGGGTTATATCATGGTGTTAAGATGCTTGAGGCTTTCAATGATCTCAAACATCTACGGACTTTCTTACCATTAAGGCCATCATTAAATGATAGCATAGGTTTCTTACCTTTCAAGATTCTTAATAATTTGCCCAAACTACAATGCTTATGAATTTTATCTTTGAATGGATATGAAATTTCAAAACTACCAGATGCAATTGGTGATTTGGAACTTTTAAGGTACCTTGATCTTTCTCATGCTTCGATTTAAGTTCTGTCAATGTCAGTCAGTAGACTTTTCAATTTACAAACACTTATATTAGAAGATTGTGATTTTTTGAATAAATTGTGTGAAGAGATTAAAAGCCTAATCAACCTTCGTCGTCTTAATCTTTCTTACACAAACTTGGAAGGAATGCCTTCAAAGGTTAGTAAATTGACTAGTCTTTAGACAATATCAGATTTTGTTGTTAAAAGAGTTGAAGTCCTTGAAGCATCTGTGAGGAACACTCCGAATATCAAGGTTGGGGAATATAAACGATGCTATGGGTGCTAAGTGTTGGGTTTTGTGCCCTAAGAGCTTGTAATTATGTAATCGGTTTTAATAAATAATAATAAAGTATTTATTTTGTTCAATTTATATGCATTTATGAAATGTATGCTTCATACAAATATCATGTAACATCCATGATTACTTATATAATCTCAAACTAAATAAATAAGTGTTATATACAAGATGATTTAGTTTGAGATCAGTAATCTAAAAAGTCCGTAGAAAGCAAACAAAGCTGGGTACTTTATTTGTGGTAAATCTACAGTTGCAGTCCATTTTGTATTTGATGCGATGATCTTATCTGGGATCGTTCATGTGGCGACATGAAAATGGAGGCACCTTATATGATAGAGATTATATAGGACTGGACCACGATAAAATGAATTTTTTATTAATATCCGTTAAATAAAGAAATTCATATTTATCAAATAGATGATCATATATGGATTGATCTTAATCCTGAGTGTTTTATGGACTCCTATTTGTTGAGTCATGTCTTTTGATTTACATGGGTGAGACTGTTATATATTTATGGTCAATAAGCTTTGTAGTTTGGAGATGTGATTTAATAAATGGCTGGGAATATTCTATACAATAATGGAATCCACTCCTTCTTGCGAGAAGTAGATGAGTAGTTTCCTTAAAGTGATGATTCGGGTCTTAAACAATAAGAGCGCTCGACTTTCTGTTTATGAGCAAACGGAAAGAAAAATTCATAAGTTGTTATGGATATATTGTTCGTTAGAGAATCAATGGTACTTATTGGAATAAGATATAATTAGAGAGATATAACGGACTTTAATGACCTAGCTCTAATTATGAACTACTTGTGGAGGATCGAACCATATGAAACGATTAAATCGATGGACACTGAAAATTCAGATTGTGTAAAACATCTACAATTTTGAGAGTGCAACCTTAGGTTTTTAGTGGAGTAACTTTGAGGTTAATAATAGTGAATTATTTAATTAAAGAGTTTAATTAATAATTCCAATATTATTGGAGCTCAAATTGTAGGTCCATTTGGTCCCCTTGCTAGCTCACAACCACATAAAGAAATAAATGAAATAATATAATTGGATTGTCCAATTATTAATGTCACATTGACATGTTCACGAATTATTTAAATAATTTGATTATTTAAATATATGTAATTATTTAATTAAGTGTTAATTATTTAATTATCTATAGAGATTATGAGTTCAATTTTAAATAGTGTCATTAAATTATTTATGATTTAGAATCATTTAATTTAATGAAAAATCTTTTAATTAATGGAAATAGTAATTTAATTTAATTGGAATTAGATTCCATATTAAATTGAATTAAAGAAGTTTTAATATGAATTAGATTCCATATTAAATTAAAAGTAAAGAGTTTTTGACTAATAAGGAATTTGATTCCATATTGGATATGAACTATGTTTTCTAATTTAAATAGGAAATTGTATTCCTTGTTAAATTGGAAAACTCTAACTTACCATTATAAAAGGGTGTTTTATGTTGGTAACAAATATGTGTGAGAATTTTTTGGCTACTTGAACAAAAAACTTCCATTAATTAAAAAACACCAAATCACTCCATCTCATATAATAATTATATAATAATTTTTTATAAAAGATTTCGTGATTTGATTCTTCGAGATTGTGCCCACACACGGTTTCTTTTGTGAAGAGTCATAGCAAGGAAGATCGGATGGTGAAGAATCTGCAAATCAAAAGGGATTAATTCAATTATCATGCAAATGTAAGATTCGATCTTATTAATTTAATTATTGAATTGTTATTACTAGCATCGATCGGGTATGTTTTTGTTTGAAAAATTTTTTAAAATCCACGTTTTCGTATTAAATCCAAAATTGATTTTTCCCTTCAATTGGTATCAGAGCTCGGTTTTGCTAGTTTAATAATTGATTCAATAATTAATGAATTTCCTTTTGATTATGATTCGCAGTATGTCATAGAGTAGACACTAATTATTGATGTGCATATTTTATTTTCATGTTTGATGAATTGAGTTTGCATGGATTGATCGTTAATTGTATGGTTCTTTGGCTAATTTTAATTTGATTAAATTTGTAAGCCGTATGTGGCAATTTTTTTTTTTTAGTTGTAATTCATAGTTTTAGGGTTTTATATTTTCTGTAAATTGATGCGGAAGATCTGAGATTGGCTGCTAAATTTGATCTGAAATTTTGCTGCTGTTATGGGTGATAATTACGAAAGAATTGAGATTAAAATTGGAAAATATGATTTATGCCAGTGTAGCAGTGTCGGCGCATGAGATATGTGGGTAAAAGGCCACTGTGAATTGATGCGCGGGCGTGAAACTGCACCTCAATTGGCACTTGATAGTGCGGTGCACCAGTTGAACTCGACACTGCAGGAAACCAGTGCACAAAAGTTGCGCATGGGTAACAAGTAACTGCGGGAAATCTGTGCACATATTGCACAAGGCAGTGTGGTGCAAACCTGTGCAAAAAGGTTGTGCACAGGTGGGGCAGCACACTATGTTTAAAATAAAATTAGATTTTATAAAAGTAAAAAAAAAAAAAAAAAGGATTAACGTAAGCAAACCTGGTGCAATTACTTGTATACTGCACCGGGCTTGCTCACATGTTGCCACTTGGCAATTTTTAATTTTAATTAATTTTTTTTTCTCTTTTACAAACAGCCCCTAGATTTCTATTTTATCATATTTTGAAGATTATAAGTTTCCATCTCTTTCGTAATATTTTTTCTTAAATTGTCCACTTGTTTTGGATAATTTTTCTTGGATTCAAAAATCAAGAAATGAGCAACTAACTCAATCCATTTGATGGATGTTCTTAATTGTTAAATTGGATTTAAATTTAAGTCCAATAAAACACATGAAAACATTCAAGACTATGAAGACTACAAGTAAAAGTCAAAGAATGCTTTGATTAATTTATGTAATTTTGAAATTAGGTTTAGGTTGTTAAAGTCAAATAACTCGGTCAATCACATGTTGTTTAGTTAAATTATTTATCATGCGATGAATGAATGATTTATTGATAACATAATCATACATTAAAATATGTCATATAGAATAGAGAGTGCCTACTCGTTGCATTATAACATGACATGCATACATGTATTATTATTTATTTTTTCTATTAAATAGTTTATTAGTTAAAATAGAGATAATAATACATAGAATGCCAATTTTATAATTTGTTATGATTTTAGCTAAAAGTCCAAGGTTCACAAATTAGAAATATATGATTAGTTTTAATGTGATTAAAATATATTTATATTTTGAATAATTAGTATTCATAATGTGATTAGATTTTAAGAGTTAAAATTGGGTAATTCACATTAGTACTAATCTAATTTAATTAAAGAGTTTAATTTATCTAGATTAGTAAACAAATTGGAGATATAATTTTAATGTGATTAAAATGATATATTTCACATAATTGGCTCATAATGTGGATCGATTTTTAAAAGTTAATATTAAATAATTCACATTATTACTAATCTAGTTTATTTAAAAAGTTTAATATATTTAGATTAGTAAAGCCTTTTAGAAGTTTTTTTTTTTTTTTTTTTATGATTAATAATAAATAATATACTACATAATTGGCTTATATTGTGGATTAGATTTTAAGAGTTAAAATTGGGTAATTTCACATTAAATCTAATCTTCATAATTAAAGAGTTTAGATTATCTAGATTAGATCTTTTATAATAAATTAGATTTTTAAGAGTTAAACATCTAGTAATTTATTATATGTTAATTGGATGATGATTCTAGTAACATACAAATTCCTAGTAACTTAAATTATCTTCTTAGTCTTTAATAATCTAAGACCATGCCTAGGAATATTAAGTAGAAAACCCTAATCCTAAAATAATGAGTGGGAGAAGGATATATGACAATATATCCTACGGTTTCCATCATTAGTTCAACACCGTGAGATTTAAATGGCGCCTCGAGACGACTTTGTTTTCATCCTCCTAAGGGTGGTGTCCATTTAGGTCAATATCAAGGTTGACTTCCCAAAGGATAGGATTTCTGGATGTATTTTGGGATTGACCTACCCTAAGGCTGGCAATTCTCAAGTTAAGTCTGAGAAATCTGAAATGGTGGGTTACACTCATAAAGAGATTAATTAATTGGTAATTTGATTCTTTGACCGAAATAAACGGTAGTCAGATTATATAAGAATAAGAGTTATTCTGTTATATTATTTGACTGAGATTTTCTCAATCTAACATACAATTATTTGACCTACCCTAAGGTGACATATATTTGTGGCATGTTAGATTATCATGGCATAGTAATTATTTTTAGGGTATTTTCTAATTCATTATTCGTGTATCATACATCACGTTTAATTTTATGTCAAACTTATGATATTGTATGAATGCAATTAAATAAAATATTTTATTATTATTTAATTCAGCAATGTTGTCTCCATTTATGTTTATGCTTGCCAATGATAAATTAAACGGGGATAATTATGTTAAATAACTTGAATGTCATTTTGGTCTATAAGGACCTAAATTTTGTCCTAATGGAAGAGTGTCTTCCTGAGCCTGGCCAAGTAAGCATGACACTAGAGACTTTTTGTAACATTGTATTTTCTTTGACAAAATAAATAAATAAATAAAAGGGGTTTATTAAGAAGTGGAGCCCATTTATAAAGCCCAATTGCCAGCAAAAAAAAAAAAAAAAAAACCCTAGGTTTCTATTATAAATAGAATACAAAAAGGTTTGTAGACAAAAGGAAAAGAAAAGAAAAACAACATATTGATAAATTCTCTATTTTTCTTTATTCAACAGTAGGTGAAGGGTTTCTTTGATTTAAGGAGATCAAGAAGGGTTTCTTTGATCTAAGATTTGGGTAAGTTTTCTTTCTTCCTTTAGTATGATTATATAGGAATTTTATCTAGAGTACAGAATATATTTTGCTACAAATATTGTATGTTGATATTGTAATTCTTTTGAAATATTAATGATTTTGATTAAGGATTATATATGAATGATGTTAGTAGAGGCATTTAGAGTTGTTTTGTGACAAAAGTTTCATTAACCTATGTTAGATTATTGATGTTCAGAATCAAGGCATCAAAAAGGCTTCCTTTAGGCTGATAATGAGTTGATTTTGATGAATTTGTTTTGATAAGTTATATTGCCCAGAAAATTACGAAATTTAATATGTAGATAGGTTCATATGTGTTCTGTTAGTATATGAAATTTCGTAATTTTTGGATACCTGTAGAACTTATGAAAATTCTTGAAGTAGGCTGGGGTCGGAATTAATTTTTCCTGGACAGTTTCTGAAAGTCCGATCGAAATGGATTTTTACCCATGTTAGAGACCTCCGTTTGATTTGAAATTTTTACTGGATGTTGGTTTATGTGTCTAGTTTATTCCTTTCAAATTTGGTGTTGATTGGAAGTCTAGGGATTTAATTAAAAATACTGCAGTAGGCAGTGTCAGTGCTGAAAATTGAAATAAGAAAGATAGGATTTATGATTTATTTATCTAAGGTTGTTTCAATTCAATTAAGGTTATTTTGGAGATGATATTATAATATTGTGTACTCTGAAACTGTATAGGTTCTTGCGATCGTTGAGCTTAAATTTTGTGATTTTGGGTATTCGAGGTAAGTAAATTCATCCATGACGAATGTATGTTGTTATATAAATTTTAGAATATTGTGAAATTACGTTATGCTTAACATGTTTTGTATTAATGATTTTCAATTTGTTTATCTACTAGTAAAATTTTTTGCCAAGTTTTCAAATTATTTTACTATCAAAACTTTGAAAAGTATTTTACTTTAAAACCAAGAATTAGTGCAACGCAAAAACCATGTTTAAATTATAGATTGTATTTGAAAATTATTTTCTTTAAATTTATTTACTATTATTGAATATGATACCGTTATGATTTGAAAATGTATGATTAGATTATGAAAATTTTGTTAGCTCATTGTCTATAGTTACCGTTCTGATATTGGTCCAGCTGGATTTCTATGCGCATATATTTTGTTATTTTGGCCGCGTCACACGGGGAATTGTGACATATTTTGTTATTTCAACCGCATCACACGGTTAATTGTGATATATTTTGGCCGCGTCACACGGGGTACTTGTGACACTATATGATATGAGCTAACTTTTTATTTATATTGAATAAATGTATATATTATATTGTATTTGATTTCGTTATTTTGTTATCCTAAATGGCATTAATTGCAAACATGAAAAATGTGATATATACGTATATATGGTTTTCAATTTTTGATTTTAGAATTTGATTATACATATTTATGTTTCATATTTTGACTCATAAAGGTAAATGCAATAATACCAATGTTATGCATGAATTTACTTACCGAGTTGACAGCTCACCCCTCGTCTCCATCATTTTTGCAGAGTAGTTAAGATCTATGGATGGTGACTGTTAAAAGCTTGGGATTGTTGATCATGGAAGCTTGATATTATTTGATGTTTAGTTTAAAGACTTTGATTTATTTCATTTTGGATATTGTAAGGTTGGAGATTAGAAACAAATTGTGATTTGTTAAATTTTAATTATTAGAGATTTTCTTTTGGAGACAATATTTGGATATATTTTGTTGAATACTTTTACAATGGGAGTAAATTTTTAGAGATTTTATGATTTAGATTGCTCGTAGCATCCTAATTTCTTGTTGCCAGAATTTGGGGTGTTACACTTTTCCGAAGAGTTTCATATAGTTCAAAATAACTATGTTATGAACAAGTTCACTATGCACGTTGGCACCTAGGATGTTGTGTCAGCTAGAGCAGTGGGAGAAGTTTGACTTCTATTTTCTAATAGTTGTTTTATTGTTTTGAACAACGTTTTAATATAAATATGATTTCTGTTTCTAACCTCATGAAACAATTTTATTCAATTTCTTTTAATAATAAATAAGTTATTATTCTAAAAATTGTTTAAATAGTTGTTCATGAATATTAGAAAACAACATATACATGTTAAGGTCGTTAACACGAAATTCACTGCTCAATGTTGAATTGTTTAAAGTTGAAAAACCTAAAGCAAAACAACAAAAGATTTCTCTCAATAATGATACCTATTTTTGGCATCTAAGTTTTGGACATTGTAATCTTGACAAAATAAACAGACTTGTAAAAGAGCAAGTTTTTAAGTGAGTTAAAGTTTGGCTCTTTACCTATTTGTTAGTCATGTCTAGAAGGTGAAATATTCAAAAGACCTTTTATGGAAAAGGGTTTAGAGCAAAGGAACCGCTAGAGCTTATACATTTGGACGTCTGCGGTCCTATAAATGTTAAAGCTAGAGGCAATTATGAATATTTTGTCACCTTAGTTGACGATTATTCTTAATATAGGTTTATTTATCTAATGCAATGGAAGTTTGAAACTTTTGAAGAGTTCAAATAATCTCAAGCTGAAGTTGAAAATCAATTAGGTAAATTCTACGATCGGATCGTGGAGGTGAGTACCTCAATATGTAGTTTAGGGATCTATTTGATTGAGAATAAGATTCTATATCAACTCACAACCTATGAAACACCTCAACAAAATGGTATTATAGAGAGGAGAAATAGAACCTCACCGGACATGATGAGATCAACAATTAGTTTTTCATTATTATCTGGTTTCTTCTAGAGAAATACACTGCAAATTACGGTGTATATCTTGAATGTAGAAGCTTCCAAGTCTATTCCTAAGATATCTTTATAGTTGTGAAATGGTCACAAAACTAGTTTGTGACATTTTCACATATGGATTGTCCAACTCATGTATTGAAGAGTAAGACTAGGAAGATCTGGAACCACACTCATAGGTATGCCTATTTGTAGGTTACACCAGAGAAACTAAAGGCAGATTATTTTATAATCCTTAAGAAAACAAAGTGTTTATATTGACAAATGCTATATTTCTTGAAGATAAAAGATCACAAAACTTGTTGTTATACTCGAGGAGTTATTATCTGGTTCAACCAGTACTCAATCAACAATAGTTGTTGATAACAATATAGTTAAGATCATTCTGAGTGTCAGACAGATTCTCGTAAGAGTTATCTACCACCTCGTCATAGTAGGAGGTTTGTGAGACAACCTATTTACTACATAGTTTTGGAGAGGTACTAGTAGTCATCTCTAATGACAGAGTAGATAATTCATTAGCATATAGAGATGCAATGGATGACTCTGATAAGGAGAAAAGGCTTAAAGCCTTGAATCTTGAGATTGAGTCTATGCACTCCAACTCTATCTGGAAATTTGTGGATCCATCAAATGGGGTAAAACCCATAGGTTGTAAATGGATAAGAAGGTAGAGACCTTCAAAACTATGCTAGTGGCAAAAGGTTAGACCCATGAGAAGAGAGTTGACTATAAAGAGATTCTCTCATCAATAGCCATGTTTAAGTCCATTCACATTCTTCTATCCATAACTACATATCTCAACTATGCGATATGGCAGAAGAATGTCAAGATTGCAATTTTGAATGACAATCTTGATCAATGCATCTATATGGTATAACCAGAGGGATTCGTGTCCTAAGGTTAAAAGCAAAAGGTTTGCAAATTGCAAAGGTCCATTTATGGATTTAAGTAAGTATCTTGATCTTGGGACATAAGGTTTGATACTTTGATCAAATCTAATGGTTTTAAGCAAAATATCGATGAACCTTGTGTATACAAGTGTAGCATTGATAAAGAAGTGGTTTTCCTCGTCATTTATGTTGACAATATCCTACTCATTAGGAATGATGTAAAAGCATTATTTGAGGTATAGAATTGGCTTGCTAACTAATTCCAAATAAAAGATTTGAGAGAAGTATTATGTTCTTAGAATTCAAATTATATATGATCGTAAGAACAAATTGTTAGCACTGTCTCAAACATCATACATTGATAAGATCATTATATGGTTTGCAATGTAAGAATTCCAAGAAAAGTAATTTACTTTCCTTAATGATGGAGTTCATTTATCTAAGGAATAGTGTCCTAAGACACCTCAAGAAATTGAGGATATGAGATGGATTCCCTACATCTCTACAATAGACAGTCTTATATATGCTATGATATGCATGAGATTGGATATATGATATTCAGTGGGAGTAGTCAGTCGTTATCAATCCACCTCAGGATCTGATTACTGGATGGCTGTAAAAATATTCTCAAGTATCTTTGGAGAACGAGAAACTATATGCTTGTGTATTTTGGAGAGGATTTGATCCCATTAGGATACACAGATCTGATTTTTAGTTGGACAATGATTCTAAAAAATCTATGTCCAGGTTAGAATTTACCTTTAGTGGTGGAGCTATTATATGGAGGAGTGTTAAGTAATCTTGCATTGTTGACTCCACCATAGAAGCTGAATATGTAGCAGTTTGTGAAACAGCTAAGGAAGTGGTTTGGCTCCATAAATTCTTGATTAATTTGGAAGTTGTTCCAGATATGGATAAACCACTTACCATTTATTGTAATAATAGTGGTATAGTGGTCAATTCTAAAGAACTAAGAAACCACAAATGAGGGAAGCATATTGAGAAGAAGTACCATCTCAATAGGGAGATTGTACATAAAGAGATGTGTCATTGAGATGATAACTTCACTAGACAACCATGCTGATAAGTTTACAAAGACCTTAACGGTTAAAGTGTATGAAGGTCATCTAGAGGGTCTAGGATTATGAGATATGTCTCATCTGCTTTAGGGCAAGTGGGAGATTGTTGGGTTTTGTACCCTAAGAGCTTGTAATTATGTAAACGGTTTTAATAAATAATAATAAAGTATTTATTTTGTTCAATTTATATGCATTTATGAAATGTATGTTTCATACAAATATCATGTAACATCCATGATTACTTATGTAATCTCAAACTAAGTAAATAAGTGTTATATACAAGAGGATTTAGTTTGAGATCAGTAATCTAAAAAGTTCGTAGAAAGCAAACAAAACTGGGTACTTTGTTTGTGGTAAATCTACAGTTGTAGTCCATTTTGTATTTGATGCGATGATCTTATCCGGGATCGTTCATGTGGCGACATGAAAATGGAGGCACCTTATATGATAGAGATTATATAGGATTAGACCATGATAAAATGAATTTTTTATTAATATCCGTTAAATAAAGAAATTCATATTTATCAAATAGATGATCATATATGGATTGATCTTAATCCTGAGTGTTTTATGGACTCCTATTTGTTGAGTCATGTCTTTTGATTTACATGGGTGAGACTGTTATATATTTACGGTCAATAAGCTTTGTACTTTGGACATGTGATTTAATAAATGGTTGGGAACATTCTATAGAATAATGGAATCCACTCCTTCTTGCGAGAAGTAGATGAGTAATTTCCTTAAAGTATTGATTCGGGTCTTAAACAATAAGAGCGCTCGATTTTCTGTTTATGAGCAAACGGAAAGAAAAATTCATAAGTTGTTATAGATATATTGTTCATTAGAGAATCAATGGTACTTATTGGAATAATATATAATTAGAGAGGTATAACGGACTTTAATGACCTAGCTCTAATTATGAACTATTTGTGGAGGATCGAACCATATGAAATGATTAAATCGATGGACACTGAAAATTCAGTTTGTGTAAAACATCTACAATTTTAATAGTGCAACCTTAGGTTTTTAATGGAGTAACTTTGAGGTTAATAATAGTGAATTATTTAATTAAAGAGTTTAATTAATAATTCCAATATTATTGGAGCTCAAATTGTAAGTCCATTTGGTCCCCTTGCTAGCTCACAACCACATAAAGAAATAAATGAAAGAATATAACTGGATTGTCCAATTATTAATGTCACATTGACATGTTCACGAATTATTTAAATAATTTGATTATTTAAATATATGTAATTATTTAATTAAGTGTTAATTATTTAATTATCTATAGAGATTATGAGTTCAATTTTAAATAGTGTCATTAAATTATTTATGATTTAGAATCATTTAATTTAATGAAAAATCTTTTAATTAATGGAAATAGTAATTTAATTTAATTGGAACTAGATTCCATATTAAATTGAATTAAAGAAGTTTTAATAGGAATTAGATTCCATATTAAATTAAAAGTAAAGAGTTCTTGACTAATAAGGAATTTGATTCCATATTGGATATGAACCATGTTTTCTAATTTAAATAGGAAATTGTATTCCTTGTTAAATTGGAAAACTCTAACTTACCATTATAAAAGGGTGTTTTATGTTGGTAACAAATGTGTGTGAGAATTTTTTGGCTACTTGAACCAAAAAATTCCATTAATTAAAAAACACCAAATCACTCCATCTCATATAATAATTTTTTATAAAAGATTTCGTGATTTGATTCTTCGAAATTGTGCCCATACACGATTTCTTTTGTGAAGAGTCATAGCAAGAAAGATCGGGTGGTGAAGAATCTGCAAATCAAAAGGAATCAATTCAATTATCATGCAAAGGTAAGATTCGATCTTATTAATTTAATTATTGAATTGTTATTACTAGCATCGATCGGGTATGTTTTTGTTTGAAAAAATTTTTAAAATCCACGTTTCCGTATTAAATCCAAAATTGATTTTTCGCTTCACTAAGGTGGCTAACTTGAGTAGCAAGAGGAACCTTACTGTACCACTTTTGAAATGGAGTAACTCTGAATCAAGGAACGAAAGAGTTGAGACAGAAGTGCTTCACATGCTACAACTTTGGAATGAAAAACTTGAAGATCTTACTATCCGAGGCTATGATGGTACATTTTTTCCTACTTGGTTTGGAAATACTTCATTCTCAAGTTTAGTGGTCCTAACATTTGTGAAGTGTAGGAATTGTACCTCTTTGCTGTCGGTTGGGCAACTACCATCACTAAAGGAACTCTACATCTGAAAAATGTCCGGTATAAAGAGGGTAGGTCAAGAGTTCTACGGAAATGGTAGCTCAAGGCCTTTCCCAAAGCTGGAGATTCTTCGCGTTATTGACATGGAACAATGGAAAGACTGGGAAGAGTGGATTTCTCATGGATTTGGTCAGGAAGTTGAAGAATTTCTGAAGTTGCAAGAACTTTTTATTGAACAGTCTCCTAAATTGCAAGGTAGCTTTCCAAAACATCTTCCTTTGCTGAAAAAGCTTTGCATTTACGAGTGTAACCAATTGGTGGTGTCAGTACCATGTCATCCAACAAACTGCTGTATTGAAATTGCTGGTTGCAAAGAGGTGGAGTATAGAAATGTAGTCGGTGTCAACTCTTTGAATTTACAAGTTAATGTCTCTGATATTGCCAGTCATGTGTGTCTCATAGATGGGCAAAGAATATTATCAGAAACTGAAAAAGTGGAGATTGTTGGTTATGAAGAGCATCACAGATTATCATCTTTCTTGCAGACTGAACTGCATTGCAGCAAGATGATAGCCATGTATGCGATTTGTTGGAATCACATCTCAGAAGGATTGATGTTGACCCTTTTATCCTACTGAATGTGAAAGAAGAAAAAGAGGAACAAGAGTTGGCTTGGAGATGTCAGTATCTGATATTGGAGAATCATATGTGCTTTGCAAAGCTACCACAAGTTTTGCACAACTTTAGTTTCCTAAGAAGACTACATCTTAGAAACCTCCGGTAACTAATCTTCTTTCCAGAGGCTGGTCTACCTTCTCAGTTGAGAAGTATAGAAATTTGTTCATGCAATGCATCGGAATCTCTTCCTGGATCATGGATGCACAGTACTTCTGTTGAATCTTTGTTTGTTGAAGAGTATGAATCTTTGACTTTCCTTGCAAGAAACCATCTACCTCCGAATCTAAAGCAGCTGGGGATTGCATTTTGCTCTAGTTTACGGACATTGATGCAGGAGGATAACAATAACTTACCTTCTGGTATTGCTGTTTGTCCATCCCTTACATCGTCATTGATGAAAGGCGAGTTACCTGCGAAGCTTGAAGACATTAAAATTCTTAATTGCTTAAATCTTAGGTCTTTGTCCTCAAGTGGCAGTCTACTTAATGCTCTAAAACATCTTCAACTTTATAGCTCAAACATTGAGTCGGTAGCAAAAGCATTTCACAATAATACTGGTCTTAAATCAATAGACATATAATTGTGACAATCTTATTTTTTTGGCCCGGGGACCTGCAGAAACTGACTCATCTTGAAGCTATTTATGTAACTCACTGTCCAAGTCTTGTCACTTTTCCGTTATGAGGATTTTACAAGGAAGAATGTGAGAAACTAGAGGCCCTTACCGAGAATATCTACCCACTCAACCATCCTCCAGTATCAAGATCAGATTGTTCAAGGCTTGTTTCATTTCCAGAGGGAGAGTAGGCTTCTGCGAACTTAACACAACTTCAGATTATAATATCCCATTGTTCAAGGCTTGTTTCCTTTCCAGAGGGAGGGTTGCATTTCATGAACTTGACAGAGCTCCTAGTCAGAAACTGTGAGAAACTAGAAGCCTTGCCCAGTTGCATGCAGCAACTCAACCATCTTCAGAAGATTGAAATATCATATTGTTCAACTCTTGTTTCGTTTTCAGGCATATGGTTGCCTTCCATGAGCTTGACAGAGCTCATAATCGAAAAATGTGGAAAACTAGCGACCCTGCCTAGCTGCATGCAGCAACTCAACCATCTTCGAAAGATTGAAATATTGGATTGTTCAAGCCTTGTTTCCTTGCCAGACGCAGGGTTGCCTTCCACGAGCTTGACAAACCTTATAATAGTAAAATGTGGGAAACTAAAGGCTCTTCCCAACAACATGCACAATCTCACTTCTCTTCGAGAATTAACGATAGAAGATTGTCCATGCATCGAATCATCCTCTCTTGAGTACAGCTTTCCAACAAACGTTACATCACTTGTTATCAAAAATCTCAAAATGTTGAAGCCACTGTCTGAGTGGCGGCTGCAAAGACTCTCCTCTCTTGCAGAACTCAATATCGAAGGATGTCCAGATGTGGTGTCCTTTCCACCAAAGGAAATAGAAATCATGCACCCAACCTCTCTGATCTTGCTGCAAATTGCAAAATTTCCAAATTTTGAACACCTTTCATCTGCCATTCAAAGTCTCAGTTTCTTAAAGAGACTGGAACTAATTAATTGTCCTTAGCTCAAATCCTTTCCAAAAAAGGGCCTGCCTGTTTCGCTTTTGGAATTATATATCATTCAATGTCCTCTGCTAAAACAGAAGTGCAAAAAGGGTAGAGGAGAATATTGGCCCTTAAGTGCCCACATACCTTGAGTCCACATAGATGGGGAAGAATTTGACAAAATGTTACCTTTACATTTCATCCCCAACTCTGCTAGTTCATCACCATGAAGACAATAACAGCTCCCTCTTAAATCCATTTGCATAGGTATATTTCTTTTAAATATTTATTTTTCTGTATAAAAGTTTTTTAACACTATAATTTTCTGTCTTTAGTTGTCAAGATAATAATAAAACAAGGGGGGCAGAACTTGTTGTATGAAGTAAGTAAAACTGTTTGATATAATAGAATTATTAATTTTTTCATATGCAAGTCAAATGAAAACAAGGTAGAATATGAGTCGAGGGTAGTATTTTTTTGATTTAATGAATTATTTGGCTGAGACTTCAAATTTATCTCAAACTATAAGATTTATTGACCGGAAATAAATGCTAGGAGAAATAGTCAATTGTTTATTCTTTTACTAATAGTGATTTCTATTGTTTGAACCATGCAATTTTTAACTAGAAAAGATCTCAATGGATGTTTTTTAGTGGTGGCTGTCAAAGATAATTGGATGTTTCAAGGTTCACTAAGCATATAAATTGTTTTAAGATTCTGAGGCAAATTACTGAAGTAGTTGAGATATTGGTCAAGTGTACTATGTTCTTTACTTCAATTAGGAATTAATTGGCTAAGAGATTGATTCAGGATGGAAGCAAGGCATGTCTGTTCGTGAATTCAATATCACCTGCATCAAAGCGATATCCATCATCAATGAAGGATATTACAAGTTATAATATGTGAACAAATAAACTCATGCACTATGACAACTACAATGTGAGGAAGCAGAAGTTGGTGCAAGTAAGTTTTAAACTTCAAAAAATTCTTATTTAAGATAGCTTTGATGGTTGTAATTGTAATAAAATACCAGGCAGATGTTTGTAATTGTAATGAAATAGCAGGCAATGAACCAGTCATGATGTCATGACAGGCAATTGGATATGAAAATGACCACAATTTGCTGTTGATCAAAACTGGGCCAGAGTAGATGGACTATTTAATTTGAAAAGGCCCTGCTTAATTAGGCCGTACACTTACCAGTACTGGTGGTGTGGTCCTTGCTTCAGGATGGGAACAAGGCTTGTCTATTCTCAAATTTTATGTTTTCTGGTGTCTAAGGTTTGATCGTCATTAAGATTTTTGGAATCTGAAATTTATTTTTTTGATCTCTTGCTTGTGCAGGGTAGACGAACACGATTATTATGCATGCTTGAAAATGGAATATGTTTGATAAAACTGTGCATGTGATGGTTGGCAATGCAATATCAAGGAATATATGCTGTGGTTTTCAGTTAAGTGATTTAGGTGTGATAAGTACCAAGTTTCTAATATTCATGAATTCTTGATTTGTATGCACATTTTGAGAGTAATTCTCCCCAAGTTTCACAAATAACTTGATTAAGCTGCTAGAACAACTTAGACCAGGGAATGTAGGCTGTACCAAAACCATTGATTATTGAGCAGTTGTTTATCATGCACAGCAAAGAATACTTGCAGGCAAATAAAGCATGGTCCTCTGTCTCTAGTCTCTCTAGTCTAGTTGATAAAAATGCTTTGATGCTTGCTTTTATGTCACATAGAATTCACTTGGTTTGCTAGTGATATTTCTAAATTGCATGCTAAAGGCGAAGCAACAGTGATCAATCATTTGGAGACTATTTTTCTTGTAGGTAATGGTGCAATGTTTGACAAGGGGTCAAAGAGTTAATGTGCTCTGGTGGATCTTGTTGAATGCTCGCATTTGGTCAGGTTGAGCATTGCCTTCAACCTTTTTTGGTCTAATTCCTCTACAGGTATTCCAACTACTAAATCTCTAATTTTTTTGGCATATCAACTTCTATAGTTTAAAAAATGTCAAAATTATATTGATATGCTTTCATTTTGACTTATGTACTTGCGGTAAACAGGAATTTAGCCTCTAGAATCATTGAATATATTACACATATATTAAACCTGTGGAACTTCTAAGTGTGTTAGTATATGTGTATATGCTTGAACATAGGCAGGGGTAAAGAGTCCCAGCGAGGGCCACAGCGCCACCCATTTCATTCTTCTTCTTCTTCTTCTTCTTCTTTAAATATATTTCCCTCGTTATGTGTATAATCTTCAATTTTATACAAAATTTATTATGTTCCCATTTAAACATTTTATATTAATTCATTGACCCCTAAATACGTTTTCTTAACTCCACCTGTGATATTTATTTATATTATGATTTCATTATTTCTGTCATGATCAGAGTTAGGCTGTAATATTCATTGTTTTAATTATAATTCATTTTGCTGTTTTCACGGGATGACAAACTAAGATGACAGTTACTGTCAGTGTAGGCTTCAGCTCAGATTGAGGTCTTTACGATGATATTTACAGGCATCAAAAAGAACCTGAAGTTACAATGGAGCAAAAGATGTGAAGCAATTGTCAAAAAATATTGAAAAAAACCAAATGTCAAGAATTCGAAGCTCGCCAAGAATAGAACCAGCGGCAGCACAAGATCAATTCCTATCCTACAATCACAATATATAGCGTTAATTGCATTCTATGGCAGTCTGTATTTCACTCGCTTTGTTTTTTTCTGCTTCTCATGCTGCAAAGAAATGATAGACTGATTTGTAATGCCATCTGTCAAATTTTCGAGAAGGGAACGTAGTGATCGATGCTTTATATATCTAATCAAGGGTCTAATCTTTTTGATTTTGTTTGGTAGGATAGACCTCTCAGTGTTTTACTATTGTAGTTTCGTCTCAGTTCTTGCAGACTGCCGATCTTTTATTGGTCTCTTGTATAATTCGTCTTTTAATAAATTTTCTTCGTAAATTTTCTTTTGAGGTGGGTATATCATCAAATAGTAATAAATTAATAGAGTTATAAAATCAGTACCTAATTTTGTAAATTAATTTTTTTAACACCAATTATATAGTTCACGAATAATGAGAATAATTCTAAAAACAATGAAAATGAATAAATTAATATAGTACTACAAAAAGATCCTGTTTTGGGTTAATACCTGATCACTTGTGTTGTCTAAATGTGAAACTCTTGTTAAGATTGTATGAAAACCGAGAACTATTTGTTCCAAAGCCAACCTGGTTTTAGTGTTACAAAATTAGAAGTGATTTTCAGTTTCTTTTTGTGCTCAAAATTTGTTTCAATGGAAAACCCCCTAATTAATAGAGTGCGAGTGTAAATACTTTAGTAAGAAACGTTTTAATAATTAGAAAAAATATATATAAAAAATAGTAAAACTTGTTTTGGACTGCTTGATTAAAGGATTCGAACTGCTTTGTGTTAATTGCCGTTCATCTAACTATTTTTCATTATACACAAAAAAACATTTATCATCAATAATCCAAACTCCAATTGCTTTATGAACAAAGAATTATGTAACTAGATTTTTGTGTTAAATGTACAAAGTTAAAGATACAAAAACACGGTAAAACATTAGGCTATCAATCCAACTTTTGTTGTAGGATGATGTTGATGGTCTGAACTAAAACAACTACAAGGGTCAAAATGAGAAAACGCGTGATACAAAAACACGGTAAAACATTAGGCTATCAATCCAACTTTTGTTATAGGATGATTTTGATGGTCTGAACTAGAACAACTACAGGGGTCAAAATGAGAAAACGGGTGATCCTTTGGAATGATGCTACTTAGAAAGTGGAGATTCGTTTGTCTCAAGATCAATAAAAGCACAAATAACTTTTAAGGTTCTAATTTACTTAATTTTCAAATCTTTAATTTCTATGAATCTTCATTAAATTTAATAATTAGTAGGCATCTCAATAGTTATACCAAATCATTGAACAGTTTTGAAGATCTGAGTAATTATTAAAAAAAAATTCAAATATCTTTTTATATAAAAATTACTAAACAATTAAATTTTAATTTTTTAAAGATAATACCAAATGCTCTAGATTTGTCTCAAATGAAATTACACAATATTTTGTAATTAATTATTCGACTAGCACCTTCTCATCACTTTCCCCACGGACCACCAAACACCGCTCTCTTTCTACGAACCACCCTTCATCATCAATTCATTATCATCCACCCTATATAACACCCTCCTGATCTCTGTCTTCCTCCAAAACTCAACAATGGTGAGGCGTATATAATCGAACAGTTCGCCGACCTCCCTTTTCAAAGTTTTTTCCTTCACCTCCAAAACTCAACAATTCGAATCCCAACCACCACCAACAACAGGTCATTCCTCCTCCTCCTCCACCTACGCCTATGCCTCCTTCTTCAACTGAGTTTGGTGCTGAGAATTCGGCGGAGCTTGGGTCCGGTGCTGGCAGCGATAAGCCTGCCAGGAGGTCCAGGACGCTGAAAATTCCGAGGCTTAGATGGACTTCAGAGCTGCATGAGAGGTTTGTTGATGCGGTAGCTCATTTGGGCATCAAGAATGCTGCTCCCAAGGCCATATGGAAACTGATGAGAGTTCCTGAATTGACTATAGCTCATGTTAAAAGTCATTTGCAGATGTATCGTTCTGTGAAGATACAGCAAGGGTTGTCTGGTGGAGCTGCTGGTGGTGGTGATGACGACAACAATGGTGATGGTGATCATGACGATGGCAACAATGGCAGTGGTGGTGGGAAAAATGGGAAGAAAGACGGCGATGATGGTAGTGGTAATGGCAATAATGATAAAGGGGAAGGCAGTGGTAGTGGTAGTGGCAATGGGAACTTGAAGCGAAAACAAATGAAACCTATGTTTGATTGCAAATTCGGGTATCATGCTGGAAATGAAAATTGGTGTCCAGTTGGACAATTGCAATGCGTTAAAAGGGTTGAGTATTGTATTGACAATCCGAGTAGTTATTCCATCGTGCAATTGACGGGGTTAGTCTAGGAATAGATTAAGTGGTTAAATTGTAAGTATATATCATGATTAATGGAGAGAAAGTTGTTAATGATGAAAGTGGATGAATTACAATTATGATTTGAGAATTGGAGTATTTGATTTATTGGTTTGGGTGTAGGAATATGCTAAATTGGATCTTGAATGACTTCATTGTCAACTTATGTTTTTTATTTATGAATTTTTTTGCTTATTTTTAATTCGTCACCTCCAAGGCTGTGTTTTGCTTTTGTAGTGTGCCTAATGCTACTTTCACTTTTATATTGCGTTCAATTTATAATGGTGCGTTGTTGTTCGCTTTTTTTATTATTATGGTTACATTGTAAACAACCGGTAGTTATGTAAAAGTAAATTTTCTTAGAATAGAGAAACTTCATTTGGAGTTTAAATTATTTCTCCCCTTCTTAATTTTTAAAGTTAAGATAGTTAAAAAAAGAAAAAAGATGAAAAGGTAATATTATATTTGAAGTTGAATCAGTTAAGAAACATTTCTATCATATTTATCACTTACTTGACTGTATTCTAAAAGAATTTTTGATTTCACCTTGGGGACAATGTCAAACACAATTACCACCTCAGCTAGTTCATAAATAAAAATAATGCTGACATTAATAGATATTTTGTTTATAGCACTAAAATTAGTGTAAGTTTTAAAATTATCACCAAACTATTATATAAAATTAGTTAGTTTTTTATTTTTTTTTTAAGTATTCCTGCACTAAAAGCCATAGTTTGCAAACAAAAGAATGATGCTAAAAAAAAACACTCATTTTCATTATTTTATACTAATTTCAGAACTCACATAATTTTGATATTCAAAACTGTTTTCAAACTTGTAATCATCACTAGAAACTTCTCGTCCATCTTATCAACAAAAAAAAAAATTTGTTTTTCAACATACAAAAAAATAAAAAGAGGAAAAAATAAAGAAGAAAGAACCATAAGATAATTAGGAAAGCAAAAATCTCATAAAATAGCACTAAATTAGTGTTAGTTTGAAACTAGTACCAAACTATGAAAACGAATTTTTTCTAACACCATCTTTGAAACTAGCACCTGAAAACGAAGAGTATTAAAAAACTTATCTTCACGGTTTCAGTTTGATGCTACTTTGAAACTCACAATTAATTTAATATTTTATATATTAAAAAAAAATGCCTAATAGATTGGATACCAAGTTGCCAAAGCTTAATAATTGTTCAGTTGGTGGGTACTAACAAGTTGATTTTGGGGAAACGACAGAGTTGTTTGGATTTGTTTTTTAAAAAGGTCTTTCATTTTCAAAAACAAAAAATGAGTGGAAAATGTTTGATTGGTTATTTTGCAAACGTATTTTTGAAGATGAAAAACATGTTTTTAAAAATTATAAGTAAAAAGTGAAAAGCAATTTTTTTTTTTTTATATTTTCACTATTTTTAAAATATGTTTTCAAACGAATCAAACTTTTTCCTCCAAACAAGTATTTCACTTATTTTCAAAAACAATATCAAATACATTTATATCATTTTTTGTTTTTAAAAATAAGTTTTGAGAAATCCTACTAAATACATTACATTTTTAAAACATATTTTTTATTTTTAAAAACATCATTTTAAAAACGATTCTAAATACATCCGAAGTGATAATGCCATAATGCAATAGGAACATATATATATATATATATATATACTAGGCTGGATGGTAATGGTGATAAACAAGAAGCCAGGTTATTCAGAAAAAAGTGGTGGTTATGGTTAAAGTGAGGAGAACTTACAAGAAGTGGATATACTTGGTAAAAGTAAATTTGTTCAAAATAATTTTATAAAGCTCAAACAATAAGAATATATTTTATATTATTTTAAAAAACGAATAATTTTTTTAATGCAAAAGTTGTTCACAATTTAAATTAGCAAAAAATATTTAAAAAATCAATAAAATGTTGTTTTCAACTTTTCGGTCATAGGTAAGAACAAGTTTCCTATATAAGAAATTACATTTATATTTAGGATTGATATTAATTTTGAAAAGAAAGAATAAAACTAAAAAATGTTATGAATCCCGACTACTTTATTGATCAAAGCCTCAACAAATTAACAGAACAATCAAAATAATGGACAAATATTTTTCTCTTTGTACAATCGTCATTTGTCCTTTTATGCCACCTTAACAAGTGTGAAGTTTATGTCACCATAAAGAGGTGAAAATAAAAAACAAAAATTAAAAAGCAAAATCTCAAGCTAAAATTTTATTTCACGGTCAATAAATTTATAATATTTTCAACCAACCAACCAATTCATTTTATCAGTCAATAATATTGTAGGGCTGCTTTTCATATTATTTTCTATTGCATTGTTGTCCTTCCTTTGGTCCTTCATGGCAGTACCTTCGGACAATGACAGACAAAAACACCGCATAAAATTTGCTTCATGGCACCTTCACTGATTTTTCTTGTAAAGAAAGTAGAATCTAGAGAGAGGGAAAGAAAGAGAAAAAAAGAAAAATCAAAAGCTACATTCCTTCACTTTTAACTCCGTTCATATTTATAATCAACTATGATTTGTTAACTCCATTTATATTTTCTATTTAATATATCTAATATCTGACTTAAGCTACATATGAAGTGGAATTAAAAAATTAACAATAAAAAATAAAAAACTTTGTTCAGATTTTAGACTTCAAAGACTCTTCAGATTTTCTTACCTTAAGGCAGAAGGAAGACAAGGAGAAAACAAAAATTTCATGTTAAATTAAGACAAACTAGGTACTGAAGAGACAAATCCCACGTTGGATTTTCTTATGAAATTTCATCTGATGTTCCTTTCTAAGTTTGATTGTGAAAAGTGTTCTTTTATTTATATGTCATAGAGACAAAACACCCTGTGCCCTATCAATTTACTAGTGATTTAATAGACTTACATTCACTGAATTTTCCTGAATGAAAATATAAGAAGAAGAAGAAAATAAATTACTATCTACAATTTTTAAAATTTTTTTTTTACAATTTTATGTAGATTTCTTTTCTTCAATTTCTCAACTGAAACTACTAAGATTTCTTCATTTTCCAGTCCAACTTTCGTACCTATGAAAAAACTAGAAAATCATACTTTCTCTTATCTGCTTTATTTTTTTCTTGAAATACTTATCTGCTTTGATTTTGCTTTTGAAAGCTAATTTCCTATTGTCGCAGTTCTACTCTATGTGGATTTTCTCTACTTCCTTTGGCAAGAAAAATTATTATTGGTCAATTTCTTGCTTGAAGTATATATTTAGGATTAATTAAAATTATAATTAGATAATTGGGTCGTTGCTTTATTGTTTTGGGTTGAGGATAGTGCTGAATTGCATGTTACAAGCATGTATAGTAGCATAACCTCATTGTCATAGAAGTCAATAATAGAAGACTTTTTTTTTCCCCCTTTTTGAAGAAGAAGAGGACCACTTTTCCCTCTGTGTTATTGTCATTTAGTCCATCTATGTCACGAAATAGAAGAAAGAAAAACAAAAAAGACACATTACTACATGCTAAAATTTGATTTTACTATTGCAGTATCATTAAATTAATTAAATAGCTAGTCACTAAGCCTTATTATTTATATCAGTCAATAACGGACGGTTGCTTTTCTCATTGCTTTAGTGTCCTTTCTTTGTCGTTCATGCTACGTTCAATGAGAGACCAAATATCGCTTGAAGTTTTTTATTGGAGTTTTCAGTACAAGAAAAGCGCTTATCAATCACGAGAGATATCCATGATAGATATGTAACTAGCACGAGCATTCGTCTGCTCTGCATAAGGTTGTGATGAATAGTCCTTTTGAAGTATGGGCTATGCCCATGCTAAATATATTAACCAGTAAGGGCTGTACCCATTCTAAATATGTTAATGAATATGAGCTAAGCCTGTGCTACAAATATTATCGAGTGCCAGTGAAGCCCGTGCTTAAAATATTAACGAGTACAAATAAAACCTTCACTAAATAATATAATTAGCACAGGAATACTCGTGATAATTATCATAATGAAGAGGGGTAGTGCTTGTAATAAAAGAATTAGCATTTTTTTTTTTAAAGAAAGTTACTTATTTTAGCCCATAATTGATATTGTACATGTGTTGTATCTATTGTTAAGTAACGTATTTATTTTTTCAGTACAAATTTTCTAATATTAGATAACACTTTAATAATAATTCGAAATATCTATAAAGCTCATAAAATTTCTTAAGCATTCATATAATATTGAACATGATCCAATTCATAACCATAAAAATTTTAAAATATTCATATATATAATAGTAGCAAATCCTAATTCAAGATATAAATCTTTAAAAATTATCTACTAACTAATTATGTGTCATCACTTAGAAAACTATACTAAGTCCTAATATGTAATGTACTTTTTTGCCCAAACAACGTAGGTGCCTCTACTATCTTCAAGAATTTGTAGGTCATTAGTAGGGTGAATCAAAAAAACTTTGCTCACCAATATCTTGCTCACAGCAACTCTCCAATGATTTGGACCAAGGAGCATATGATAAACTACTATTGTTGAATCACTATAATCAATTTCAGCTTTGGCCACTACTTCTCCATTGCCAATCCAATGCCATAACTTGCATTTCTTACCCTTTAGAAATGAAGAATCATGTTCACTTGTACTATGTGATAAATGTATACACAAAATAAAAACATTTACAAAAAATCTCAATTTACTAATGGTGATTAGCATCATTTTTTCTTTTTTCAAATGACTCACTTTTGAAAAAAATTGTTCAACACCATTGTTACTTCCTTGTCTCGAAGGAACTGAAGGCTATAATTATGCAACATATTAGCAAAACATTAAACAAAACATGGCTTTTAAAAAATATAATTAGACAATTGTATTTTTTTCTTCATTTACCTGTGTACTAGAATACTGAACTCTTCCTTAAATTCCTGCTCCATCATTGCTCTAAAATTAAAATGTACTTAATATTAGATGTAAGCTATCAATCTACATAATTAAATCAAAGTATTAAAATTGCTTCATTTAACAAGCCCGAATCTTATTATTTACCAATGTCATAACTAGTTGCTCGAGATTTTTCACCTTTTGTTGAAGCTACCTAGTAGTGTAATTAGTAATCACAGCTACATTAAACTTTGTTGGAGTTACACCAGACCCAAGACCTTGAACTCAACTTTGATGCTCCTTTCCTAAGACTTGGGCTATGACATCATCACTGATAGTGTCTGATTGATTTTGTGGAATTGCTTTCATCTCTTGCTATATATCATGCAAAATGATAATAGAAAATATAATAATAACAACAAATGTGACAAGAATAAATTAAACTACATAAATAAAAATATTATTCAACATGTCGTACTATTTTTTCTCCAACGGTTTGGTTCACTGGTTCCCCATCTTTGTGCTTATGGCTAGCTATCCATATTGCCACTCTATCCACCTTTTTAGGATCGTCATTTCTTGCCTTTTTTTTTTGTTTTTTCAGCTCTTTATACATTTATAACATAATCATGACAATATAAGAACATAATTTATTTTATTTACTAGACAAACAAACAAGTTCTCAACCAAACACACATTTCACACAAGTCACCAACATCGATTCCTACAAAAGTCACCAACATCATACAAATGATATGCATATTATTGTTCAAAATTGATTTATACCGTATTATTTCATTAAAATATTGCCGTCATGTTCTTACCAATTCTTCACAAAGCCATGCCATTCCTTTATGACTAGTTAATTGTATGTGGCATCTCATTCTTCTTCGCCAACTTAGTATGTTGTTCACTTATTTTTTACAAGTTAAATGTAAATCACAATCTTGTATGGAAGCATTCATGAAGTTGCTAAATACTTAGTATACTTACATCAAATTTTGCTGACAATCGATAGTTGACAAATTTCTTACAATCTTTATCATTTTTTATGTCATCAAGCTTTAACATTTGGAGCTCTCTACTAGCATCGGGACCACGTTGGACAGTTCTAGTTTGTTTGGTTATCTTACTTTTATGCTTTCACCAACAAATACATATCAAATAAGGTACATAATTCTTACCTATGTCATCCAAATCAAATTTTTCCTGTTTGTATAATCAAAATTCATAAGGAAATCAATTAAGATTGCTACATATTAAAAATAAAATCTCTAAGAAAAAAGCAATAAATTAGTATCAAATCTTTATAGTCTCCCATATACTATTTTTCAAAATCTCAGGTACCTATGACCAACTATCATAAGTTATCAAAACCAATGAAGTGACAATACTTCCACAAGATGTATTTAACACTTTTGAACACTCCTCAATTGGTTATCCCAACTCATTGAAAGAAATACCAATTTCCTTAACCCTTGCAAATTTTATTAAGGTCCAAACGATTTTGACTCATTGCCTTTCTTTTTTTTTTTTTTTAATGATGTCACATTATCACTTGATGATCGAGTACTAGTATAGTTTTCAGTTGATATCTGTAAAAAATTCTAAAATACAACTATCATATATTAAAAAATGAAAGCAACAAAATTGTTTTATATTATTAGAAATATAAATCAAGCACAACACAATTGTACAAAAATTAGTAAATTCAAATTTTAGATAGAAACATATAACAAGTAAAAAAAAAAAAACAAACAAACAATATAACAATACATTGTAAGTAAAAATATCAAAACACATTTATACCAAAAATATCCAAATGATTAGAACAAATAACACTAGATTTTTACAACAATGTCCTCGCAATCAATTCAAGCATAATTGTCATTATCTTCCATACTAGAGTCAAGTAGAGATATATCTAATGGTGTAGCATTTTCAACAAATTTTTCTAGATCATGAAATCCTCTTAGACGTGCTTTTAAGACAACATACTAATTATATGTATCATTTTCTTTAGAGTAAAACACTTGTGTGGCTTGTGAAACTAAAATAAAAGGATCTCTATACATGGATGAAGATTAACTAGTGTAAGCCCATCTTTGACTTTAACATCACTTCCACTGCTCACCCAATTACACATAAATAATGGAACATGAAATGCATAAAAATCTAAAAGAAGAATTTCCTTTAGAACCCCATAGTAAGCAACCTTTTTGATTACTTAAGTGTCATCTCTTGAATTGGTCATACAAACAATTTCTGCTTCAAGAGAAATACCACTATCTTAAGTAGATTTCTAACTATCTATTATGCAATATCATTTCTCATTAACAATATAGCTTGTACATGATGTTGCTTGCTTTGTTGGTCCAATTGCAAGCCATTTTAAGGTGGTTGATACATTCAAGCTATTATCTCTATCAATGATTTGTTCCCAAATATATAAAAATAAATTTATAAAGAATAAGAGATTATAGTTAAGATAGACTAGTAAAAATAGCTAAAAGGTTGCCTTGTCAAATGACCTTAGCTTTGAACCATGAAGGGAAAGTAGTAGTATGCTTCTACTGTAGTAAAGTGGCTTTACTTTTAAGACTTGAATCCAAATGTTAAAGTTCTTCAAGGTGCATGCTAATAGAATGTAAATAATATAATAGTAGTAAATAAGTGAAAAATGTTTTCTTTTTCTTAAACTATGTAAAAGTTTAACTTGAGACGGTCTAGGCAATGAACTGATCCTCGATCGTACATCATGTGCACTTTTTGTCCTCAGCTCCCTCTCTTCATCCTCCTCCTCCTCCTTCTCTTCCTCCCTATTCCATTCTCTCTCACCTATTACTTGCTTATCATCAGCAGTATCTCCCCCAACATCACCTGAAACATCATCATCTTCACCCCTCCGCCATTACATTTCCATACTTTCTCTGCAACCAAATGCCAGGTGTTGAAAGACCTCCAATAATCTATCTCTCTCTCATTGTCGGTATGCATAAAAATCCTTCTTGATGCAATACCTTGCAATACATATATATAGTTAATATATTACACCCAAAGATAGTAAATAAATGGAAACAAATTTAGGTTAAGGTAGACACTTACAAGGAGAAGTTCATTTCTCTGTTTTTCCTGAATTCTTTCTAATCATCTTATTAGAGTGCAAATCCCTAAACTTTGGCCAATCAGGATCACCTACTATTCTATTCCTTACCTTGTTGTCCAAGTACGGGAACATTTCAATAAGCCACCATTATAATACATATGAAACAAAAAACAAACATATCATTAAAATATAAATAAATATATATAAACTAAACAATTTTCATTAATAATAAAAAAAACATATAGTAAATGTTGTACTTGGAATGCCCAAGCAAACCTATACAGGTCAGTTGTCTATCCATTTATGAGAAATTCCTCTGTAATCACTTATTGGAGGTGGTTGAAAAGTATACTATATGATATTGTACCCTAAGGGAATGCATTCCACACTTCTGCATCCTCTATCATGACCCACAACGCCTTATCCACCCCTTGGCGCTCATATAGGCCGTAAAATAATTGGAAAGTTATGACTAAATTAGTCAACTTAAAGGTGTTATCGACATCTAAATTTGACCATGACTTGATGGACAATAGCTTTCATTGATAGTGGAATTCCTTTAAAAAGTCATCATAAAACACTATTTTTGTCATTTTGTCATGCCTTAATGGTATTTACGTTGATATGCCCAAATCACAGCCCCATTACCAATAAGAACTCTTGTTTCCAAACCTATATGGTTGCCCTCCAATTTCAAACCATATCTCATCAGGCCTAGGATAACGAATTTCCAACTCTCTAGCAAGAATAGTTGTAATCAAGAGGCAAACCAACAACTAATTATGGGATATCTCTATGAAATATCTAAATGGAGTAATGCCTAGGAACTACTTAAAGAGTTCTCTTTTATCAAGAGCTACTTTTAGACCAACAATTTCTTTGAAGCTACACTATGTACTTAATGACATCTCAGCAGGAATGACCTGTGTACTCCAGTTGTAATTGACTTGCATTTGTACAAAACTAATAAAAATAATTAGAATAACATTAATTTAATTGACTATTTACTTTAATAAAACTTAATTATGATTTTTTTCCTATTTTCATTAATTTATAAATCTAACTTTAATTAACAAATTAAATTAACATATTACAATTACATTAAATCAATTTTAAAATTTAATTGATTAATTCTTCTTATTTTTATTTTTAATTTAGATTTCATTTACTTATTTTATTTGAATTTATTTTAATCACATTGATTTAACATTTTTATTTTAATTATTAGAATAATATATTACATTTAATTTATTTCTAAATTAATTAAAATTTAATTCACTTATTTTCTAAACAAATATTAATTAATTTAATTTAAAAAATTCCAAAAACTAAGTTTTTAGTGGACTGAACTGTATTTTGTGGCCAAATAAAACACAGTTTTAGGAAAAAAAAAAACCATGTTTATGGGTTCGACCATAAAACACGGTCTTTCCAAAAGTAGTGTTTTAATGCAACCTAAAACATGGTTTTTAGAAAAATTTGTCTGTTACAGGTTTGGCCATAAAACATAGTCTTCCCAAAAACCATGTTTTAATACAACTTAAAACACAATTTTTAGAAAAGTCCCTTTCTATGGTGCAACCACAAAACACGATTTTGGTGGAAGACCAAGTTTATGGCTGCAGCCTTAGTAAAACATGGATGTTTCTAAAACCGTGTTTTAATCAACCTCCAAAACATGGTTTGGAAAAATCGTGTTTTATGGTCGAACCATAAAACACAGTCTTTTTCTAATACCGTGTTTTATGCAGCCATAATACATGGTGCAGCCACAAACTGGGTTTTATGTAGATACAAAACATGGTTTTTCCACAAACCGTGTTTTAACCACAAAAATCATGTTTTGTGGCTTCACAAAATATGATTTTGTCGTTCGGCAACCAGAAACCCCATTTCCAACACTTCGCCTTTCTTGATGATATATACCACCAAAAACCTCCATTCTCATCCCAATCCATCCAAATACAACCAAAACTAACTTATCTAACCATACTAAACTAATCCAACATCCACAACACAAAAAAATGAATTCTAAATTCTAAATTTAATAATTACCACTCAAACAATCAAATGGAGGCTTTCGTTGCCTACCTTTGATAATAGAGGCAGTGAAGAAGCTCGCCGACGGACTGAGGAGGTTGGCGAAGGTCTAAAATGGTGCGACAAGGGGATCGAGCACGAGTGGTCTCAGATCGAAAACCAAGTCACAAGGGTTTGATGAAAATAATGGACATTTGATTTGGGTGGGTGGTCATGTTTTTTGGTCTCCGTATATATTAAGGCAATTTGGTAATTTGGTATTGGGTTTTTGTTTTAAATTTTTTACAAAATAAGGGTATATGGGTCAACTTTCACTTAGGAGTAAAATGGGTAACTTAGGTATTCTATGCAATTAGTTTGTTTGAGAGGTTAGAAAGGAATTTTTAAAAATAAATGGCTATAAACGAATTTTTAGTTTTTGTAATGGTCATCTTTGGTATTTTTCACATTAAATAATGGGATGAAGTAGTGGTCGGTATCTTGCCGTTTCATATTGTAGCGTGAACAATGCTCCAAATTATGCAACTAATATTCGAAGGAAACTGGTATGAATAGTTAATAATAATAATAATAATTTTCATGCTCAGACACTTGGAAGAAATATTGTAATTATTAATGAAATTATGGGTAAATAGGAAATTATTCAGAGTAGAAAATCTCCAAAAGTGATTCAAACACTCTATATTTAATATAGTTTGGTTTAAAATAAGAAAGAAATCGTAACCCTTTCTGTAATCTACAATTTTATTTGTTATGGCATGATAGAACAAGCATTTGGTATCAGATGATTGAACTTCTTGGATGCATTGTAGTTGTCCAACTGGGTATTCATTCTCATTTCCAGCATGATACCCGTATCTGTACCCAAATCCGGCTTTACCCATGAAATCCATGCTGCTATCCTTAGTATAACCTCCACCATCATCAAAGCCACGTTTATATTTATCACCATTACCATCACCATCACGGTCACTGCCTTTCTTATTATTCTTTCCTCCACCACCGCCATCGTTGTCGTCATCACCGCCATCGAGGCCATTGTTATCTTTTTCTAATTTCGCTTGAAATTCCTGGCAAATAAATGAATTTTGCGAATAAGAAAAATTTGAAGTGCGGCAAACCCACAAAAGGATGAGTAGAAAAGTATAAGCCATATTGTTATTAGTCAAGACTAATAGGTTCCTCAATTTCTGATAGCACAAAACTTTAAGGAAGTTCCGTGGTTGCGCCCATAACCTCCAGATGGAATTAAATTAAAATGAATTAGTTTACAGTTGACTTTAAAAATCTGTTTTAGAAGTGGGATGGGGGTCCTCACCCCAACCCACTTGTTTGTTTATATATCAATATTAAATAAAAATTAGTATATAATTAATAAAAAAAATTAAGGTATTTTTAAAATTTTGAAAATACAAAGTAGCTTTCATTAATATTTAACAAATTTTTATTTAATTTTAAAATTTGTCTTATGATACAAGAATATACACATTGGTTATACCGCAGCTTTTACTTTTTGTGAAATAAAGTTCTTTTTTTTTTTTTTTTTTTTTGAAGTATGTGAAATAAAGTTCTACCTACCATAATAAACATCTAATATTTAAAGTCTCAATTTTTTTTTTGGAATATTTGAAAACTCGATTTTGAAAATAAAGAAATTCGAACAAAATAACTGATTCAGAGAAAGTCAGAAAAGCATAATAGGTCCATATAAGGAAATTAAACGATCAGCATATAACAAAATTTATATCACAGAACTTGATGAGCTCGGCTAAGTTACTTAAGTTATTTAATGGGCCCATATGTTGGCTTCAACTTGAGTCTTGAATGATGAATGATTGATTTAAAGCGTTTGTTAATACATATGGTCAAACACGATTATTTTCTAGAAAACAACGAACAAGAGAATAGCTGAAAATTTAGGAGCGCTACTAGTACAAGGAAGAAAAAAAACCTCTACCTGGCAAACACGGTCGATGAATGCTTTCGTTTCCTCACTCTGGCAGACATGGTCGACGAATGCTTTCGTTTCCTCACGCATGATATCATCATATTCGGTTATTCCACCATCGTTGAATTCTGTATTCTCCAGTTCCAACAGTTTCATGGTCTGTTGGACCCTATCTTGGACTCTGGATGGATCCTTTTCTTTCTTGTTCTCTCCATCCCCTCCTCCATTGAAGTTGTTCATATTGTTACCCCCGCCAACATTTTTGTCTTTCTTCTTCTGAAACACGCACATAATAGTAAAACAATAAAAACAATCAATCAAGAGAAAATAAAAGAACTCATTATTAAAGGAAAAAAAGAAAAAATAAGAACAAGAAAGAACCATGAAATAACGAGTTGGGTGATGGAATCGACTAAGCTTAACCATTCTTCAGTTTCAGAAAAGAAATTGTGTGGTGTCTGACGGAAGAGGATGGTGTTTATAATAACTTCAAAAAAAAAAAAAAAAAAAAAAAAAAAGGTGTTTCTGATATTATCGGCCACCACGTGGTTTAACAACACGGTTTTCATTTTTAAAAATGGTTTTATCGCGTTTTCCAGTCCCAAGGTCCGCAGCAAAAAAAAAAAAACTTTAAATTAATCAACGGTTCAACAAGACAACAAGCGGAGGTAGGTGAATGTTTAATATCTTAAAGCCACCTTGTCTTCACTTTCACCAGGGACCACCGTCATGTCTTATATATGCTTCTAATTTTACTTATTTTTCAAATCTTTAATATCTTAGGGCGGCTGCTTTGCATTAGTGTCCTTCCTATGTCGTTTATGTCACTTTCAATGTGAGAGCAAACACCTTGTGAAGTTTCTTTTGCTTCATTTTCACTGTTTTTTCTTGGAAAGAAAGTAGAAGTCTCATGAAAAAAAAAAAAAAGAAGAAGAAGAAGAAAAGAAAAACAAAATCAAAAGCTGCTTTTATTCTCCTGTAACCATCTCCACATTTTACCATTCAGAAACAAAAACTCTCCAGATTTTCTTACAACATAACATAAGAGAAGGAGGAAGAAATGAAACACAAAATCCAAAGTAAATTAACACAAGAAAAAGAGAACAAAGCAATGTAAGTCTCTTACCTTTTAGTTTTTCTTTCTTTTTTACTCAGTTTTTTTAACGTTCCTTTTAACTTTAATCATGAATTGTTTCTTATTTATGTGTGTTAGTAATGGTTTCTGTTATTATGGATATTAATGTTTTCATCTATTACGTTCCTGTAGTGCAGCAAGATGGATAAACACAATGACCATGTATATTGATCTTAAGAAGCTAGCAGATTCTTTTAGAGGTAAGTTCAAAAAGTTGTATCCCTAGTCTAAAGATTGCTGCATTTATGAAGTTCCACCAAAAATTAGATTGTTAAATGAAAGTCTTTACACACCGAAGATGGTTTCAATTGGTCCACTCCATTACGGTAGGGAAGAACTAAAAGTTATGGAAGAGCATAAATTACCATATCTTCAACGAACTCAAGTAAGCATGGAAAAATTTCTCGAATTTATAAAGGATAAGGAAGTAGCTTTGCGCAATTGTTATGCGGAAACGATCAAATTTGGAATTGGAAGGTTTGTTCACATCATTTTTTTGGATGCTGTGTCTCTTATTGAGATCTTTCTTCGAAGGATCCCTCAATTTCGGAGCGTGGACTGTGTGTTTTCTAATCCAGGAAAGATAAAAGATATAATGCATTAATGCTTGACATTACGCTTCTAGAAAATCAACTTCCAATGTTCATTCTTCAGGAGTTGTTTGTGTTAACAAAACTTGAATTGCCTGGCAAGTTTAAGGAGTGGCCTTTGAGTAGATTTGTCGGTGATTTCTTAACATATTTTGTATGTCAAGATATTTTGACGGACACAACTTCTATAGAAAACTACTTTTCTGAAGTAAAACGTTTTATTGACTTGCTAACACTCTGTCATCAGCCATCAGAACATGATGTCAACAAAATGCAAGCTCAAACTGATTCTGGAAATGATGGAACCGAAAGGCAAGATGATCGTGAAACTGCACCTAATATAACAAAACTTCACCAATCTGGAATTACGTTTAAGCGGGCATCAACCAATAATTTGCTTGACATATAATTTGAAAGGGGGCCTCTGGGAATACTGTAATTGACAATAAGTAATATGACAATACATTTATTGAGAATTTGAGTTACTGCATAGTGATACTAACTTTGTAAATGATTATCATATTCTCCTCCATTGCCTTTTAAGTGCTCCATGAGACATTGAGTTATTAATTCAGGCCAAAGTGATTGAGAATGGGGTCTCGAATAGTGAAGGGGTGTCTAACACTTTTTTGAGATCTTAACAGGGATGCTAGACTAAACTTTGAGGATTTCTACTATTCGGGTCTTGTTAAGGATCTACAAGACTACTCTAGATCAAAATGGCACAAGTGGAAGGCAATTTTGGGGCAAAAATATTTTAGCAATCCATGGGTCTCTGTCTCTGTCATTGCAGCATTTATGATACTTATACTCACTTTTACACAAACCATCTGTTCTATCATTGGACTGCGTAAATAAGTTTCTCCTTCAAATTCAAATTGGTTTCTGTTTTGGGTATGTACACAACAAGGCAGATGATGTTTTTTGCTAGAGCCTTTATATATATATATATATATATATATTATAATAGTTTTAGTCGGATATGAATTGGGAGGTTTGTATCATGTTTATAAAATAATCCAATTGGATGCTTTGTGATTCAATATTAAATTTACTTTCTAGGCTTTTCCTTCTTGAATTCTATTGTTATTGATAGTAACAAAAATTTAATGGATACGAAGGACTACAACTTTCAGTGCCAAAGAAGCAATTTGGATCAAAAGATAGGCAACGATTTACTGTGGAATCCACACTCGCACAGACAATGTTGGAGGAAGAACCTAATATGAAAATATAATGCTAACTCTTCTTTAATTAAACTTAAATAATATAACAATGTTTATATGTAGGTAGAGATAACTAATGTGATAACAATGAAATACCAAAATGATAAATTTAATATTAAGATAAGGCTAATCTCTATTAGGGGTAGGGAAAAAAAAGGTCTTTCTATTATCTCTTTTACAAAATATTATTTGATTGGTGTAAATTTTGGCTTCAATTGGCGATGAATGGTAAATCAATCGAACCGATTCATCCCAATTAAAATCAGTTCATATTGATTTTTCTTCTTAGATCGAGTCAATTCGATTCTCAAAATGAAAATAGTTTTTAATCAATACTGATCAAAATCAATCCAATCTGATCCTATTTGCATCCACTCCTATATGTAATTTGCACAATACACGCATGCGTAGGTGTATAGGTATAGATGTTTAGTGCAACTTGCTCCTACATCAAATGATTGGAGTTAGTTTTAGAATAGAATAGAAGTGGGTAAATTATTATTATAATTAGTAAATTGCATACAAAAGATGGGGCATTGAGAGTCACTTTCCTTTATCAAATCAAGTTTTTAATTTATTAATTTCTTTATATCAAGGACAAAAATTTATTAATTTCTTTGTCAAATCAAGCTTTTTGCCCGTACCATCTGCAGGCAAAGCTGCTATCTATGAAAGTTTCGCAAGACAAAACATGTCGGAGTCAGAAATTGATGTCACCCCCGGCATGAAACAGTTTATCAAGAGCAATTACGGGTTACCAGCCGACAGTAATACAGAATTTATATATGCAGATTGCTCTCAAGCTTTGTTTAATAAGCTAGTCCTTTGCTGCACCCTAGAAGGTGGATTATTTTGCTTCCCAGCTGGCTCTAATGGGAACTATGTTTATGCTGCAAAATTCCTGAGAGCAGATATTGTGACTATCCCTACTAACTCCGAAGATGGCTTTAAGAGAACAGAAAAGACACTCGCTCGAGTACTCGAGACTGTGTGAAAGCCATGGGTGTACATTTGTGGTCCCACAATCAGCCCAACTGGTTTGCTTTACAGCAACAAAGAGATGGAGAGTATACTAACAATTTGTGCGAAGTACGGGGCTAGAGCTATCATTGACACTTCATTCTCTGGATTGGAATTCAACTTAGACGGTTGGGGTGGCTGGAATTTGGAATGATGCATGTCGAAGTTGAATTCTGTTGGTGATCAGTCTTTCGGTGTGTCTCTGCGTGGAGGACTCTCTCAAGATGCTCACTGGCGCACTCAAATTCGGATTAATTTCTGTTTTTGAACCAGCCTCATTTGGTTAATGCTTTTAATTGCTTTCCAGGATTGTCCAAACCTCAAAGCACTGTCAAATATTCTATAAAGAAGTTGCTTGCCCCGAGAGAGCGAAAAGCTGGAGACCTGATGGATGCTGTTTCAGAACGAATAAAAACTTTGGAATCCATCAAAATTTTTTGATTCAAAGTGTGGAAGCTGATCGTTTTGCTATTTTAATGTGAGTATTGCATTCTCATTTGATTTTCTGTCATGATATTTCTGCAATGGACGCTCAGGAAAAATGGGTGGGATGTGATTCCATCCAGTGGTGGTGTTTCAATGGTGGCAAAGCCGCCTTCTCTCCTCAACAAGACGGCAAAGGTCAGCAGTGGTGAAAACTCTACTGCTCAGGAAATCAAGCTTTACGACTTAAATATCAGAGAAGCTATGGTCAAGGCAACTTGTTTGTGTATCAAGTTATCAACAGTGGTTCATGGACTGGAATCCCTAGCTACTGCCGCTTCACAATCGCTTTAGAAGAAAGCGAGTTTCAGCAGGCACTGGACTGCATCAACAAACTCAAAAGCATTGCAGGTAACTGATGTGCTATGCGATCATATATCACCTGATGGAATTTTTATCACAAATTACAGTTGTTTGAACATATCATATGACTTGCAAAAGTCAAGTTGATTTCCTTTCAAAACATTGGAATCACTGCGTATTTCCTGACACAAGATAACACTAATCGGTGTTGTCTCCAATTTATCGGGCAAAAGTACATTTTTCAATGCCACGTCTTCTCAATTATAGCTTTCTCTATGAACATTTCTGGTTCAAATGTAATGAAATTGTGCTTTCTTTGACTTTGATAATAGAATTTATATTATTATCATTTTTGTTACATCTTTGATAATGTGAGCTTTTGCGCAGTTTTAAAGGTTTGTGATTAATTGTTTGAAAATGAAAAAGCAGGGCAATTAATTAAATTATAATAAAATCTTTAAAAGTTAAGCGAAAATTTAAATCGACAGGTATCCATTTTTTTTTTTTCACGTCTCTTATTAATTGCAGTAGTAATTGTGAACTCAATTGTAATTAGCATCAGAATTTTGAAACTGGTGTTGATGTGGTTAGTGATACGTGAAAGTAATATGAACATTTGTTTCTGGCAATTAACTTTCTTTTCCACCAGACACCAGTTACCCAAAATCAATAATGAGTCAAAACTTATTGAAATGATGCAGTACTCACATAAAGGATGCAAACAAAAGTAAAATAAGTTTAGATTTCCCTGTAAATCGTTTAACTTACATTTAGCTTTGGAGATGCCAAAGTGGATGAAAATACTAGGTGAAAGAGGAGGAAGATGCACTTCCAAGTGGAGTGACTTAGTGATTAGTCATTTCCGCTTGCCACTTCAAATAGTAGGTTAAAGTTTCAAATAAATTCTACCATTTGTGTTAATGTTTACAGTGGTATGTATAGCTTTCTCTCAATGTTTGAGAGTAATCATCCAAATTATGCTATTAGAATCATATCTAGGTTAGTTTCAATAGTCTTCTAATCTAAAAATATGTCATGAAACCAAAATAATAATAATAATAATAATAATAATAATAATAAAAGACAAGGAAGATGCACCTAAAATGTACATGGCTGGGTATGTAGATTGGCTCAGCTTAACCTAGGCACAACCCGACCTAGTTTGACTCCATGCAGGGTCTGCGCAACATGACTCAACAATCGTTGGGTTGTGCTTAGCCATGAGCCCATGACCCAGTTTATGTGTTCTGTTTATGCATGTTGTGCGGCCTATCGAGCTGGCATGACGACACGCAAAGGGTAGGAGCAAGACCCCATTGCGACGATTATAATCAATGGAAATTATTAGAAATATCCATGTAAAAAGGATGAAATTTGTTTTTATCCACTGTTTAAAAAAAAATTATTTTTAACCCCTTAAACAAATATATTTGATGATATACCCAGATTGCCCATAATACCCCTGGATATTTTCACAAAAAAACTCTGAATAGTTAAAAATTTATGAAAAACTGAAACATAAAATTACGATAAAGCCCTTGCATATATATAGACCTCAAAAATCGATGGATCTCACCTCCATTAATTTTCCACTCAAAACCACGTCGGTTTTTGTCAAACCCAAACTCAATCGCGACCCGACAAGTGAGATTGACATTTTTCGGTCATTCACGCGATGTTGCCAACCTTCCTTGAGGAGCTCTTACCACTGGCGAACCTACAAAAATTGCGAAGGTAAGTTTTTTGAAATGTTTGTTGTAGTTTTTTATTGAGATTTGGGATTTTGAAATGTTTGTTGTGTTATAGATATTAAGTTATGATTATTAGGTTTAGAATAGGTTGGATTTGATTGTGTTTGGTCGTATTTGGGTTGAAAATAGTCGATTCTGACGAAAGCAAAGTCATCGGGACCGGATCGATTTTTGAGATCGGTTTTTCATTTCGGTTTTTCAAATCGGTTTTCAAGTTCGATTTTTCAAGTAACAGAAGTGAAAAATCGAACTTGAAAACCAATCTAGAAAATCGATCATGAAAACCGAAGTGAAAAATCGAGCATGAAAAATCAACCTGAAAAACCGATCATGAAAAATCGAAGTAAAAAACCGATCTATTTCATTTATCGATTTTTAAGATGCCGTAAAAAACCGATTCAGTTTATCAGTTTATATATCCTTACTGATGATTTCTTTGCCTTTTTTCTTTCATACAGATGGATTTCAACTATAAATATAGTTCACAAACAATTGGCACACATACGACCGAAAATACATATATTAGTCAAAGATTGGTTAATAAGATAATTGTTGTTATTAATAGAAGAAATCTATACGATCGGTTCATGGCAGAATGTCCGTTCAGACATATTTTGAAGATAACCGATAATACGACTGGTAGTTCCATGATTTTATGGGTGCTTGCTAGAGAGTTGAAAGCCACTGGTGCACGCCGTGATGAGAGGTGGTTTGAAATTGGGGAGAGAAGATATAGGTTTGGGAAACAGGAGTTTTTGTTGGTGACTGGACTTCCTTTTGGGGGCATCGATTGTAAAATCTATCAAATAATGCCAAATGATCAAAACGGTCTCCTATAGCGAATGTTTAATAGAGTGTTATCAAAGGTGAGTCAATTAGTCACATTTCTTGAGACAAGAAGCCATATAGGCTAGCGAGACCATGCAGGCCAAGATCCAATAAATGATAAAGATCTTTTGAAGTTAACGAATGTAGGGATTGCTTTCCATCTCTTTATATGACTGGATGATAGGGCCAATATTTATCCATTTATGTGGGTCCTAATTGAGAATACAAAGATGTAGAAGACATTCTCTTGAGGCACATTATGCTATAGTGTTCTGTTGTACTGTCTCGACATGACACTTGATGAAGAGCGGATAAGAAAACCACTAAGAACCATTAATATTTATGATTCTGTGTTGGCGTTTCAGGTATAACTAATACTTTCAATATTTATTGCTTTCTTCTATTACGGTTAATATATAGGGTTATATGTATGTTTTTAGTTTAATCAATTTTGCATTATATATTATTTGGCCATTACTAACTATATGTATGTTTTTTGTTTAATCATTTTTACATTATAGTGGTGGTTAGTGGAGGTGTTCCCAATATTACGAGAGAAGATATCAAAAAGTATCTCGTTATTACAAAATGATATGCCAAGATGTATGAGACGGTCACTAAAAAGAACATCGACAAATATAAAAAGCCTAAATGATTTCCCCCTTGCAAGTGGCGAACATAACCTAAATTTGTGTCAATTATTTGTTTGTTATAACTATCGTTATTTATATTAAGTATATAATTGTAGTATAACTATATATATTTATATAATGCAGATAGTTGGCATTGGGCTAATCCTTAAGCGTATTGACACCGATAGAGAGATGGATTATTGGAAATCTTTTAATCCGAATCACATGGTCCATGAAGAGGTACATAAATAGGGCGACGGGGAGAGTGAGAGTGATGATGATGACAATGACGACAACGATGATGATGGTTTAGATGATGGTGTAGGGGGTGATGATGAGGTAGAGGATGATGATGAGGTGGAGGGTGATGATGATCGGAATAAAGACGTCCGAAGCGTGTAATCCGAATAAGAGGATACCTTATCAGAGTTTCGGACAAAGAAGGCGCACGATGCATGAAACGTAGATTATGAGGTACGAATATTCTATTTATTTAATAATATTATTCACTGAATTTCTATTGTAGTAAATGCAAAAGATGTGGACATGTTGTATAGTAGACGGTTTGTGAAAGAGAGACGGAGTCTTTAAAAATGATAGATGAAGTGTAATTTATTTAAATATACAGGTTTTATATCCCTGGATACTTAAAAAACATGGGAGACTCTATCAATTTTTTTAAAAAAATTTTGTGTATTGTGTAAAATAATATATATATATATATATGATTCTATGAAATAGGTGAAGCGGTTGTTTGAGTTTATTATGAATTTACAGAAGACAACTCATAAGAAGTTAAGTAGGATGGATATGAGGTAGAAGGCAACCTTGAAGATTGTAAGGGAGATGGATAGGAGGCTAAGACGGGTGAAAGAGCATTTAAAAATTCTTAGGTCTCCAGTTGGTGGGCATGCTCCAAATGACGACGATGATGATGATGATAATAATGATGATGGTGGGAGCTTTGTCCAAGATGAGCACATGTATTACCCGTCACCACCACCACCACATTAGGACAAGGGTGTCCGTCGATCGCCTATCGATGTAGGCCAGTCAGCCATCCATCAGGAGGAGCAGAAAGTCCTTCAGTCAGAGGGTGTCCACCAGTCACCTTATCAGTCACCCCGTCAGAAGGAGAAGTAGGAGGTCCTTTAGGCACGGGGTGTCCACCAGTTACCCCATCAATAGGAGGAGCAGAAGGTCCTTCTGTCACAGGGTGTCCAGCAGCCACCTCATCAGTTACCCTATCAAGGGGAGGAGTAGGAGGTCCTTCGAGCACAGGATATCCATCAGTCACCCCATCAGGAGGAGCAGGAGGTTCGACAGGCACAAGGTGTCCACCAGTCACCCCATCAGTAGGAGGATGAGAAGGTCTACCACTCTTAGACGGACTCAGGAGGTGTATTGGGTGCAAATGCTGAGCGTGAGCATGATTAGGTAGACTTTATATCTCTATTGTATTACATTCTGAAATATATTTGTAAATGTGTAATTCATGTTTTTAATTTACTTACAACTGTAGGATGAGAGCATCCAGGAATGGGGCAAATGAAAGACAAAGCCAGCAGCACTTCTACAGACGTCATATACGAATCCGAGGCCGGCGAAAAAGAAAAAGAAAGTGGCTCAACAACAAGCAGTGGAGGTGGCAAAGTCTACATACCCCATAAAAGTGGTCTATAATGAATATAAAACTGCAACCACTTTGGATCTCAGGTATATTTATAAAAAAAAAAATGGTATTAATTCCTACATCCTAGTTGTTAATGTAAGAAAATTTATAATAATGCTTAATACATTTTTTTTTTTAATTTTTAGCGTTCGGTTGATCATTACAGGTGGTGTGTGATACCGACCACATTGGTCACCCTCGAGAACGATAACATGTGGTTGACTAATTAGAATTGATGTGCCTATGAAGAAAAAGAGGGAATGAAGTGGATGAGCGTAGATACGCTGTCCATGACAGTTCTTTGTTTGTAAGTATTTACATTTAAGTTAGTTATGCATTTACAATTTCATGTTGTGTTCGGTTGATCGGTAGTAACATGTTTAATTTTTATCATGCAGACTTTTATGACAGCGTATTGCAAGTAGCATTACGTCAACAAAGGTGTAAAATTTAATCCGATTACAGCTGAAGTACCCTCAGAGTGGCTTGCGTATGGTCGTGGGCAAATAGATGTATCAGTCCCGTGGTGGCGGGTTGATAATGTAAGTGTTGTTCAAAGGTTAATATTTATTATATGATTATTCGAACTAGTCTTATAGCACTAATGTTTTGAAATGTAGGTGTTACTACCGTGTAGCCTAAATCAAGAACACTGGGTCCTATGTCAAGTGTGCCTTAGAAAGCAGAAAATCATAATATATGATTCCATGGAGAATGTTGACATAACCGAACGGCTACAGCCACTTGAGCCGTTGGTATGTTTTATGCCTATTTTGTTGCAATTCATAGGATTTTATGAGCAAACCCAGATAGATATGCCACTCGTGGATGAGCGATGGAAAGTTGAGCATCTTGATAGATCAGTTGTGCCCCAGCAACCTGATTGGTGAGTAAGTTTATAACTGAATTAATATATATAGTCTATATGTTATGATATTTAATTAATTTATTACTGATATAGGATGAGTTGCGGAGCATATGTGGCCATATATATACGCAACCTTTTGCAGTCAAAAGAGAGTACATTGAAATCAAGAAAACACAAAACCGTTGTAGATGTTATTGCACTGAGGGCAGAAATTGCTAGAGACATATATGTTTACGAAGTCGATGTATAAAGTTAATAAATTTGGGAAATAGTTTATAGACTCTGATGGGAAAATTGTATATAAATAAATTTAATTCTTATGTCTAGTATTGCATCAATGACAAATGGATGAACGGTATGCCTACTAACTAGGGGTGGGCAAAAAAACATGAAACCGACCCGAACGACCCAACCCAAACCAATCCGTGGGTGTTCGGGTTGGTTTCCATGTTCAATTATAAGCTATTCGGACTCTCCAGCTAGAGAACACTATGTTTTGCTGGTCGGTTCGGTTCCATATGATAAAAACCAAACCAATCCGTGAACAGGGGTACATGCGTAATTTTGCATGCCCCTATATAATGCCACATCCAAGTCCAACCCTAGATCGCCAATCCTTTTTAATTTCTTCCCCTTTCTTCTTGCCGTCGCATCCTCCTTCTCATCTTCGTCTCGTCTCTCGCCGTTCGTCGCCGTTGTGTTGCTCTCCTCGCCGTGGCCATGCCCGTGAAGTTCTTCTCCTCATTGGCATCTTTACCGTGAAGCTCCTCGTCGTCTCATCTCTCATCTCTCGCCGACTGTCGCCGCAAGATACAACTTCTCACCTCTCGCCATTTGTCGCCACCGTGGAGCTTTTCTCCTCGTCGTCAGCGTCGTCGCCATGAAGCCACAAGATACAACTTCTCATCTCTCGCCATCTGTCATCGCCGTGGAGCTCTCCTCGCAGTGACCCGTGAGTCTCCTCTCTTCATCGATGTCGTAGCCTTGAAGCTCTTTTCCTCATCACCTCCTCTCACCATCGTTGTCAACGGTCGCTGTTCACCGTCGCCATCACCTACCTTAGTGTTTCAGGAATAATTTTGGTAAGCTGTGCTTTTCTTTCACCTTGGTTTTTCCCATTAATTCTTGATTTTTACATGTTTAGCAGCTTTAGACTTGGTTAAAATTTAATTGGGTGTTTGTGTTTTCATGATTTTGTGTTTGTTAGTTTGAATCTGTTTGTTGCTTAGCTGCTGTCACAGTTGTGCTTTGGTTTAAATTTTAATTATTCTTGGTTTTTAATGTCTGTCATTGTTGTTGTGCATACTGCATAGACGGGAAATTTAATCATTCTTATTTTTCAAGGTGTGTCGTTATTGTGCATAAATGGGAAATTGTTAATATAGATGAGCATGCGGAGTATGACGACAATAGTGTTGAAAATATTCAGTTTTACCAAACCGTTGAAACCAGTGAGTTAATAATTTAGTTTAACATTTATATTTTTATGTTTTATGTTTATGTTTATATAAATATTACTTGATAATTTGATTTTACTTATTTTTGATGTAGTGTCCTTCAATGAAGCTGCAAATAAAGTTTCAACTTCATTGGATAATTTGGATTTGTCTTGAAATTTGATGGTAAGATTTTATAGTTTATGTTTTTTTTAATATCATTATTCATTTATTATATGTTTAGTGTTTGTATACTAATAAATTTGTTTTAAATGACTATGAAAAGGTGTTTGAATTTTGGAGCTAATCTTTGATTGGTTGGAGTTGGAATTAGAGCTAACCTTTGGAGTTTGAAGTTGTTTTCAAATTGTTATATTTTTATGTGCACTATGTTGCTGTACTGTTTTGCTTAATGTGTAAGATTTTATAATGTTAAATTATATTTTGTTGTATGTTCATATGCCTACTATTTTGTGTAATGTGTGGATGTGGGCATTGGATATTATTGAAGACTTAAGAAAGGTGTAATGTGTTGATGTGAACATTGGATGGTGTTTAGGATTTAAAGGTATGCTTAAATTTATTTTTTTTCCTTTAGTAGTAAGCAAGATTTATTGATTTAAGTGGATGTGGAGATTGAATTAGAAGTGTAATGTCTGTGTGGCAGTATGCAGGATATAAATGCATGTTGAAAATATTTTTATTTTTTCCCTTTACAGTACAGGCAGTGTGGGCTATGATGGGTATAAAAATCTATTGAAAATATGTTACAGGCAGTTGGCAGTGGGCAGTGGCAGTATGCAGGATGTAAATGCATGCTGAAAATATTTTTATTTTTTTCCTTTACAGTACAGGTAGTGTCGGTTGTGATGGGTATAAAAATCTACTGAAAATATGTTACAGGTAGTAGGCAGTGGGCATGCAAGATGTAAATGCATGTTGAAAATATTTTTATTGTTTTCCTTTACATTACAGGCAATGGGTAGTGGCAGATATAAAAATTTGCTGAAAATATGTTTATTTTTTTTCTTTACATTGCAGGCAGTGGGCAGTACTCAGCAGATGTAAAAGCATGCTAAAAAATATTTTTATTTTTCCTTTACATTGAAGTGCCAGATGACATGTAAAAGCATGTGCAAAAAATATATTTTTTTCATTTTACATAGTGGGCAGCATTTATTTTTAAGGGTATGTTGTTCCCATTTAATTTTTTTCTTAGTATGTTACATCCACCTTATATTTTTTTTTCACTCATCTAATTTTTTTGGTTCCATCCACAAGATAAAATAAGCCTAAAGAGTCCAAAAAACACTTAAATTTAAAGGTCCAATAATAATGAGCTCAAAAAATACTTAAAAAATAATAAAAATTTAGGCCCAAAAAATGAAGCCCAAAATTAGGCCCAAACATGAAACCCGAACCGAACCGAACCGAACATTGGGTGTTCGATTCGGGTCGGTTCCTCTCTTTTGTTGGACCATGTTTGGACCCAAGATCTGCAATCCGTAAGTCTACCATGTTCGAGTCGGTTTCAGGTGGACCTGACCCGAACATGGTCATACCCACCCCTACTACTAACCCCAGCTCCAAAATCTCTTGCAACCTTATCGATATAAATCTCTTTAACATCAACATTTTTTATCGCCATCAAACCAACAACATCAAGATCGGACATGATATGTATCTTTTTAACCTGACTATTTGTCGTACTTTGTAGTAAATAATATTTACGGATATCCCACCTTCTTCTATCAATACGAGTCTCTCTATATACAACGTTCACCAATGATGAAAAACTGCTATTTTTATGGACCCCATACATGCTCGACTCTTCTCCAATGTAATTACATCTATTCCACTCTCTATCAAAGTTGATTACAATTGTCTCTTGAGTCATTCCTGTAACATTCAAATCAAATGATACTATTAAATCTCATTTCAATCGGGCAATATTACAAAATACAATCATATCGAATCATATTCAATACATAGCAACACAAACATATAAAAAAACCATGAAAAATGTGCTAAATTCGATTTTTCAGTGAAGTTATCAGTTTTTCATTCTCTCAAAAATCGAAAAAATCTTAAAAATCGTTCAATCGATTTTTCATTGGCTGAAAAATTGAGCGGCTGAAAAAGCAATCTCCACTGAAAAATCGTCACAACTCTTTAATCAATTTTCCACTCTGTGGAAAACCGATTATCGGTCATGAAAAACAAATTTCATCGTAGATTTTACAAATTTCATCGCAGATTTTAGAAACATTTATATCTCACAACCAAATCATTCTTACAGTCTTTTAGCTAGCAATATGAACAAAAAAACCCAAAAACCAACAAAAAAAACTCATACATTACCTTTCAATCTCAAATGGAAGAAGAATCTTCAAAACCTTCAATGGTATACACTTGAATGGATCCAAAAACTTCAATGGATGAAGAAACTAGAATGAATAATTCCCTCAATAGATTGTTTTTCAGCTGCAATGGATCTAAAAAATTATTGATAATCATTGATAAAGAAGAGGGAAAATGGAGGAGATTGTTAGGATAAAGAAGATTATTTTCATAATTTCACATTTAGGCATTTGAGTGATTTTCAACTTAAGGGTATTTTGGTAATCTTGGGTATACAATGAAAATAATTTGTTTGAGAGGTCAAAAACAAAGTTTTTTAAATGTCTGGGTAAAAACAAAAATTTCCTTTTTATTTGAGTAAAAACTATAAATTTCCCTTATAATCAATTCTTGAATAAAAAATTTAACAATTATTTATATGAAAGCATTTGCTTTAACTTTAGTGATACAACTCTAATCCTTATTATTTATTCAATTTTTATTATTTGACATACTATTTGTGTCGTATTTCTTTCATTACATATTTTGGTATTCGAATATTATTTTAGTTAACATTTTAACTTTTAAAGTTAATAAATTTATAAAATTGGAAAAAGGAAAACTCTTCATTTAACATTTCAATATAGTCCTACTAATATAACAACTAAATCAGAATGTACAAATATATAATTATTTAAATTAAATCTATACTTAATACCATTACTGTTTTACAAAAGGTTTTTGCTAGATTCAAAATTATTTAGATTTCACGAAAATATAAACCTCATTCAAAATTCAAAAATTTCTCAAAAGAGATAAATAGTATCTGTATATAATCAAATTTACCATATAAGGTCATTATAATTATATTAGTCATTGAATTTTTATTCAAAATTTCTCAAAAATTAAAATTTGTATTTTAAAAAAAAATGAAATTCTAGTTATTCATTATTTATATAAATTTATGTATAATATACAAATTTTAAAGATAATATAATTGGAAGGTCAATTTGACAAATTGGAAATTATCATTATACAACACTCATGAAACGTTTCGATTTCCCCAGAACATTCTGAAAACGTGTATTCCATCTCTATCTCCGCATCATCCAACCTGTCCCCCCTACGCTCTCCTATATTTCTCCTTTTCATGAAACATCTAGAGACTTCCATGCAACCCTATGTATACTCCACTTCACGTCTGTCTCTTCTCATCACAAAAGACAGAAAAAGAACCAAAAATCTCATCATCTAGCAATCCACTACCAAAACCTCCATTAATATCCAATCTCTTTCGACTTTTAACCTTCCAAAATGACCAAGCGAACAAAAACAATCGTGCCATTTTATGTTCTATCATTGGTTTTCATCATGGTCACACAAGCCAATGCATTGATGCCCTACACAAGACCATTGTATTGTTGGGATTTTTTATATTTCTTAATATGGGCTTACATATTAACTAACAATTATATTATGGACTATCTATTTTAATATGGTCAAATAAATTATCTATTATTTTGGCTCTAGAGATATCTATTGGGTATGGGCTTTAATATGTAGAAACCTAATACTAATTAAATTAGGATTAATGAGAACCTAATTAGATTAGCATATAAAGAATATAATTAGAATTATGGTCCCTAAATCAAATCAATATATTTTTGGGGGAAAGATCATTTTAGTCCCTAACTTTTGGGAAATGATCAAATTTTTAACTATGTTTCAAAAAAGGACAAAATGGACCCTAACTTTTCAAAAAAATGTCAAATTAGTCCTTCTCGTTAGTCAACTAACGGTCAAACTTAACAGATGACATAATATACAAGAGTAATTTTTTTATTTTAGGGATTAAAATGATCTGAAAAAAAAAATTAAGGAAAAAGTTTAAGGGATCAAATCATTTTAATCTCTAAAATGATAAAATTACCTTTGTATATCATGTCATTCGTTAAGTTTGACCATTAGTTGACTAACGAAAAGGACTAATTTGACACTTTTTCAAAAAATTAGGGTACATTTTGTCATTTTTTGAAACATAATTAAAAATTTGATCCTTTCCCAAAAGTTAGGGACTAAAATGATTTTTCTCCTATATTTTTTTGCTCTCTTTTCTCCTTCCTCATTCAAGAAGAAAATTATTGAGCAACCTAAATAGATTTGACTATAGAAAACTCAATCCTACATAAATTCATCAATATGAATTCAGGTATGTTTTCTTTATAATAATTCTTATTGATTTAATATGAGTTTCTAGATTTTGATATAGATTTTCATCTATTAAAATTTTATTCAACAAGTGGTATCAAAACTAACTCATATTAAATCATTGAGAAATTAATTAGTTTGGTTTATTATTGTTATCATGGAAGCATATATATATATAGAATTTTCATGATGTCTTTTGTGTTTTCGAGAGTGCTTTTGAAAACAATTGAAGAATATATATATATATATATATATATTGTTAATCGGGTTATCTCATATGTGATTCAAGAGACTCTTTTGGATTGTTATAGAATTGTTTAATTTATTTTGTTCAATATTTTGTCATGAATATACCTAGGACACAGTGTAGAATTGGCACTTAGTTAATTTTTGGATGAAGCATATTAATTGGCAAAGAAATTAGATACGAAAAAAAAAAGAAAAAAAACTTTTAGCGGAAGCACCACTGATTTTGAACTCTTACAAGTATGGTCCGCTTTTATTATGTTTCTGTGCCAATTCTAAAGTTTCCAATGTTCACTTTGGTTGTCAATGTATTAAAAGATGTGATCAGTTCATGATTGTTTAACATCACGTTGAGTTTTGTTGATATGTTACTGATCAAGCTAAAATTATGCATGATTTTATATCTTTGACCTATGCTTTTATGATGAAAACTCAAGTAAATAGAGGTGTACTAATGTTTTTTGAGTGTTTTGTGCAGAATTTGAATGGAGAGTTTGAAATGTAATTTTTTGGGGTAAAAGTGTAATTTACAAAAGCTGAGGGTCTTTGTATAATTTTTTTGCAAGCCAATTTTGGAAGCTCATTGGGAAAGATTCTTGCACCAAAATTAATGGGAGCATATCAAGTAATTTCGACAGTAATTGATGCATGCTTTAAAAGCTCTTGATCCCAGTTTTGGTTGGAATTTAAATACATGGAAGAGGATCTTTTATTTAAGGAAATCTAAGTCAAAGCTTTAATAATTTGTTAAAGGAAAATCATGTCATTCAATACAAAAGATTCAAGGGGATTACTTATGGTACTTTATGGAGAGTATCATGTAATTAAATTGAGAGAGTATTTTGGAATTAAATGGAGAGAAAATCAAGGAAGTCAACTTTGTGTTAGAAAAAATCTCTCTCCCTTCTCCTATAAATTCATTCTTTTCATGATCAGGGGAGAGTCTTTGGCTTGGCTTGGTTTTTAGGGTTTTCTATTTTTCTTTTTAGATGGCGACAGAGAGGGTTCATTAGGAGTGGAGTTGCAGACAATCTCGACGTTGCTGGAATCCAACTTGCTCCAGTTTATTTAAGTTCAAGAAACATCTCAGAGAACAACACAATGACTATTTCATCTTGTTATTTGATTACTTCAATGTTGAATATTTTAATTTTAATTTTGTGCACTGTGTTATTCTATCTTATGTCAAACTAATTTTAATTTCTAAGGCTACAATGTAGCCAATTTATTTTATCGCCTATTCAATGATTTTTTATGTTAATTAATTATTGTTTCTTTTATATTTGTATTTTGTTCTATTGAAACTTAATGCTATCAATTAAATAAGGCTTGTTAATTGATAGATCTTGTGACTATGATGCGTTTGACAAATGTATCATGTGTTAGATGTTAATAGAATGGCATAATCCATATAGGATAGACATATACCTATAGAGATTGTGTAATCATATGTGGGTAATTAAAATTTAATGAATTCAGGATTTTTTAATTTACATAGACATATAGTAGATTAATCATCCTGGGTATTATTACTTGACCATTCGAAAGAGACTAGTAATTAATCTAGAGTTACCTGAATTAATGTTGTGCTAGACATACACATCTCGATATTCCAAAATAAACAAATTTATATTATAGAGGTTACTTTGACAACATATAATTTCAATCAGTTTATTTTGAAATATTAGACCCTTTTTTTTTTTCAATTTCCAAACGAAAAAAATATGTATAATACAATTGTAACAATAAATTTCAATAATTTATTTTGGTGACATATATTCTGACAGGCCCCTCTCCTTACTAGGCCCGCCGACCGCCTTACAGTAGCCTTCTAGAGGATATCTGATCCAACTGGAAAGTTTCCGTAAGGCTACGCCGTTTATTTATATAAATTTTATGTTAATGCGGAAACGTAATAAAAATTTTTCTTTTTATTTAAACATTTATAAAACAGATTTATAAAAATTTAGGTAGCATAACAGCTGTTTTTCAAACATGTCACCCTATAAATTTAAAAATTTAACACTTCTACAACAAACATTTCTTCACTGCTGGGCCTCAGGCCCTCAAATCATTTTCACAATCCAACCACAAACATTTCAATGTGAAATCCATAAATATATTTCCATTTCATTCAAGACAAATAGATAATTTAATTTATTAAAAACGTAATTTTATAAATACAAAGTACCATATACAACTCAAAATATAATTTATAAATACTCATCAAAAGTTGCATGAAATGCATGACATATACTTTTAAACTAACTTATTTAGTGATGCTGTTGCGTCAGGCCACTTACGCGTCTGATGGAGCCTCTTTCGGTTGACGGCTCGTTCTTGCACCTGGGGTGGATTTTTATAAAATACGAAAATATGGTGGTGAATATAAAACTCAGTGAGTGGTTAAAGTAATCTAACTGTATGCTGGTTTAAACTAACTCCTCCTAAAAACGGTTGGAAAATAAACTTTTAAATTCTAAAGCTAAAAATGATTTCTCGCATTCTATGATTAATTTCAAATATTTACTCATTTAATATCTTGCATACTAAAATAATTAATGCATATGCTAAAATATAACTCGAATACAATACTTTTAAAATGCCTTGCATGCACAAATATAAGTAATTGCTACAACTTAGAATATAATACTGAATAATCTTAAATAACTGGCATGCATAAAATTTTAATTTCTTTCTTATATCTCGTCAAAGGGATTGCTTTTCATTAATATGTTCTTTTTCCAAAAGTGTATACTTCCTCTCAAAATACTTTGTAAACTAATAATCTTTCTATACATTTATAAAAATTCAGTGGAGAAACTTTTTCAAAAATAGAAACTAATAATCTTTCTATAATTTTAATTAAAATTACAAAACTGAATAATTCTTATAAATCTTTCTTTATTTTTCGAAACTGGAAATCAGTTCTAATTTAATAAATTCTTTATTTCCCAAAACTGAAAATCAGTTCTAATTTAATAAACTCTTTATTTCTCAAAACTGGAAATAATTTCTAATTTAATAAACTTCACGTCTTTTTAAAATGATTTCTCTTTTATCTCGTCAAAAGCAACCCAAGGAAACTTAGCTCCATTGTGATGGAATCTCTCGACGCCACAGGAACTCGGGGATGCTACTAGGCATAGCCGTAGATGTGGGAAACCTCTTGGGGTTAAGATCCTCTCCCAACATCAGGCAGATCTACGCTACCATATGCGTGCAGAGGGCGACTGACAGACTCGACTCAACCCCCCCAAGTTAGTGTTAGTAACTGACTCTCCCAACTGCTCTTGCTATACATGCATACAGTTCTTCGGCCGGTAATCTCTGAGGGCTAGGGTAAACCCAGGGCATTTAAATCTTTTCATAATAAAACTCTTACTTTTCTTTTCTTTAATAAAAACTTTACTTTTCTTTTCTTCAATCACTCGAAATAAAACTTCAATTTTTCTGAGACCGAAGCCTATCATTTATAAATAACTTTAATACGTAAAGTTCTCGAGTATAATAACTTAATATACTAAATCGCTTTAATACTCAAATGCTCATAATTGCAACTTAATAAAAATATTCATGCAATTCATACAAAATATGTAACATGCTAAAATAATTTTAAATTCACATAATAAACTCTTTTACTGAAACAATAATTATATAACTCGATTCTCATGTTGTAAATTTCTTTTCTAATCTCAACTTTGAAATTGAAATTACTTTCGAAATATTTTATCAACTTGACTTCATGCATGTGTATATATTAAAAGCTTACTAATTTCCTTTACTTAAAATTAACTACAATTACAATATAATCTTAAAATTTAATGCGATTCATATAAAAATAAATCACATGCTAAAGTAGCTTTACAGTCACAGAATAAATTTTTTTATTAAAGCAACAAATAAGTAAATTCATGGTAACTCAATAATTCTCATAAACACTTTAAATAAAAATATAACCACTTACAATTTACTTTCAATTTCTTCACCACCTCTCCGACACTTCTCTTATATTCTTGAGATTTCCCTATAATCTAATCCAACCAAAATCTTGGTTTAGGATTCATAAATATTACAATTTCACTTCATTAAAAATCCATACATCAATACATAACCACATTATATCCTTGACAATTTTCCAATCACTTTCTAACCCAAAATCTTTACATCTAAATCAATTCAAATATCCAACCATTTATTTACTTTAATTCAACACATATCAATTGCCCAATGATCACTTAATTTAACTCAATATATATACATATTCAATAAATCCACCAATTTACCTTATTTTCCAATAAAAATCTCATATCAAAATCAAGTCATTCCTTTGGTGCTCAAATATTCAAACACATCATAATCACCATCCAAACACATATAATAATTCATTCAAGAAGTTCATCATTCACTCACATAAATTTCCAATAAAAATACATTAACTAATCACTTACTCTATTCTTTAATATAATTTCTCAATAATTTCACAACTCCATCAACTTACCAACTAATATTCTCACATCCATTTCCATTTATTTCTTTGGCATTAAAGCAATCAAGCACTTCATTATCATCATTAAAGTACATGAAAAAGATTGAATAGCCCTTTAGGAACCAAATACTTATATTAAACATATCAACACTCAAACCTTTCCAATTTCCAATTTTTTCTTGCATTCTTTGATACCAACCAACTCATTTTTATTCCATAACCTTATACCATTTCTTCACATATTAAAAATCAATTTAAATACATGCAAAAACACCATAATCCATACACTAATATACATGTATATATCCAACAACACAATCATTTGATATTTCTTTTCAAAGCTTCATTTCCATCATTATAAAATCTCACATATAAATTCATTTAACCATCCAAATAATCCCATCACTTCTACTTTTACAATTTACTCACAAACTAATATATGACGACTTCATCATCCTCTTCATGTCAAATCAAATAATCACACATCAATAACTCAACAAACTATCACTTAAACAACTACAACCTTAAACTAAGAAAACCCAACCCATTTCATCAATTTTAGTGATCAAACCCTAACCCTTACCTCTCCAAAAACCTTGATCCAAGACTCCTCAATCCTCTTCCTTCACTTCCAAGCTTAGATTGATGATGATAAACCTTAATTTAGTTCATATAACTCATCAAAACTTCATATAAATCAACAACTATAAAATCCATCAACTAAACACAAAATAACTTCACTTACTCTCACTCTTTCTTGACAAAGATGGATGGGATTAAGAGACCACAAGGGATGGATCCTCTCTTCTCCTTCTTCTCCTTCTTCTCCTCCCCTTCACGGCTGCAGAATTTCTGTTTCTTCCTCACGGTTTCAGCTCGCACCTCCAGCTCTCTCTCTCCCTCTCGGTTCTGCTTTGGTCTCACGGATGCAACTTGCTCTTCACGATCTCTTCTCCTTCTTCACGGCTGCAGAGTTTCTTCTTCTTCTTCCATTCGGTTCTGCTCACGCCTGGTCTGCAGCTCTCTCTCGGTTTCTGTTCTTCTTTCACGATTTCAGCTTGTCTCACACGATTCCCTCATCTCTCAACCGACTTCACTCTCTCTCAATCAACTATCAAGCACTCACTTATATACTAACACTCTTTCAATGTCAAAATTGCCCTTAAAATAACTCTAAAATCACACAATTGCCATCATTCATGCATGAACACATTTCATTGGCCAATTATTTCATCCACTTAATTACTAACAACTCAACCCATTTCTTAATTAAATCTCTACTAACCACTAGCTTTTTGACTCTAAGATGTCTTAACCTCATTGGCCTTCATTCAAGCACATGGATTGTCCTTCTTTAATACATATCATCTCTTACACATTTAATGTTATAATTAAATTAAATTTTAATCCTCACTTAACACCAATAAATTCCAAAAATATTCCATGATCACCCTATCATCAAATTGATCATGCAATACTCTAATTGGGTGTCTTATCATTTAATTCCATGCTTTAAAAGAAAATTCAATCCGTTATAAACTCGTTAAAATTTACAACATTTCCAACGAGGATATTTTTATCAATAAATATTGGGAACCTTTAAAATCCATTTAAACGAACTCATTTTTACTCCATTTCAATTTCTGATAACTCTAATTCATATTCTGAAGCTTATGATGTCCATGGTCCATTTTTCAAAAATCACTATTCATATGGATACTATTCATCGAAAATACTATTCACCCGAAAACACTATTCATCGAAAAATTTTCATTTTATGAAACTTAAGGAAATTTTTCTTTTCCCGAAAATACTATTCACACGAAATCCCTATTCATCTGGAAACACTATTCCGTCAGAAAATACTCTTTATCCGGGAAATACTATTTCTCTCAGGAAGATGAAATTCTAGGTCTTACATATTCACAAACTTTTATTTCCAAACCAGAACAAAACTATCATAAATTTAATTGTTATGCTTGCATTGTTGATTTTATATATATACTGACAATAATATATAAAACTAATATCATAGAATTCCAATGTACAAGCCAAAAGTATATGTGCAGCATATCAACAAAACTCAACGTGATGTTAAACAATCATGAACTGATCACATCTTTTAATACATTGACAACCAAAGTGAACATTTGAAACTTTAGAAGGGGTTTTGTTCTAGATTCAGTTACCACTTCTATTGTGCTAGGTATCTTGTTTTAGGGTCCATCATTATAGAAATCGTTTGATCATCTCATATATAAATTTATTAATTGAGAATTCTTATATTATGATATGATTATTAATTATGAGCTTGTATTTGATTTTGTTCTAGATTTAGTTATCACTTATGTTTCAATAATAACTCTTAATATCAATTTCATTCATGTGCTTAATGGCATGAATGTCAAGAATTGTGAAGAGAACGTTATGATTGTTCTCGATTGCATAGATCTTGACTTTGCACTTCGAAAAAAACGGTCTGCATCTCTTAATGAGAATAGTATCGCTGATGAAAAGGCGAGTATGGAAAAGTATAACCATTTTAATTGTATGTGTCTTATGATCATGAAATGTCCCATTCCAGAAACTTTTAAGGGCTCAATCTCATAAAAGAAAAATGCTAAGAAGTTTCTTAAAGAAATAAAACAGCGTTTTGTGAAAAACGAAAAGGTTGAAATAAATACTCTTTTGGCTAATCTTGTTTTAATGAAGTATAAAAGAAAAGGAAACATAAGGGAGTACATCATGGAGATATCTCATATTGCTTCCAAACTAAAGGCACTAAAGTTACAGATGTCTAAGGACTTGCTGGTGCACTTAGTTTTTATTTCTCTTCCTGCACAATACAATCAATTTAAAATGAGTTACAACACTCAAAAGGATAAATGGACTCTTAATAAGCTCATATCTTACTATGTGCAAGAAGAGGAGAGATTGAAGCGAGAAGGTATTGAAAGTGCTAACTTAGCAACTATCTCTAAGGACTAGAAAAGAAAAAAGGGAAAAGAAGCTGCAATTGGGACATCACAACATAAGGTGCAAAAGAAACAGGATGGGAAGTTTACCTATTACTTTTGCAAGAATGTTGGACATATGAAGAAAGAATGTCCCAAATACGCCAACTGGCATGTCAAGAAAGATATGTTTCTCAATTTAGTTTGTTCTGAAGTTAATTTAGCTTCTATACCTAAACACATTTGGTAGATAGATTCTGGTGTTATTACTTACATAAGTGTGTCTATACAAGGTTGCCTGTAGAGCTGACAACCAAGTAATACTAAAAGATTCATCTATGTAGGCGATGATAAAACAATTGCAATAGATGTTATAGGAACTTTTAGGTTATTATTAAATATTGGTCATTTTTGAATTTGGAAGAGACTTATATAGTACCATCTTTTAGACGAAATTTGGTTTCAATTTCTGTTTTGGACAAATTTGGTTATTCTTATTCATTTTAAAATAATAAATTTAGTCTTTTTCAAGATTCAAATCTTATTGGTACTGGTTTTTTATCTTTGCATGATAACTTATATTTGTTGGATGCAATTGTCTCAATTAATGAAACTTTGCATATAAATTCATGACGTAGAAAATGAAAATTAACTGACAGGGATTCTGCTACATTATGGCACAAACGTTTAGGTCATATCTCTAAACAGATAATTTAGAGGCTTGTGTCTGACAGGATTCTTGATCCCCTTGATTTGATAGATTTTGAAGTCTGTATTGAGTGTATTAAAAGGAAACAGACAAATATTAGAAGATTAGATGCCAATAGATGTTCTGATGTCTTAGTACTAATTCATAATGATATTTGCAGACCATTTCCTATAACTTCGTGTCATGGTCAACAATATTTTATTACGTTCATAGATGACTATTCAAGGTATAGGTACTTATATTTAATACATGAGAAGTCTCAATCTTTGAATGTTTTTAAGGCTTTCAAAGTTGAAGTTGAAAATCAACCTGACAAGAAAATTAAAGCTGTCAAATCTGATCATGGTGGTAACTACTATAGCAGATATGACGGATTTGGTGAATAACGTCCAAGACCTTTTGCAAAATTCCTAGAAGAATGCGATATCGTTCTGCAATATACAATGCCAGGCAAACGTAGCATGAATAATGTTGAAAGACGAAATCGAACACTTAAGGATATGGTAATAAGTATAATCAATCATTCTTTTTTACCAGAATCCCCCTGGAAAGAAGTACTAAAGACTGCAGCATATATCCTTAACAGGGTTCCAAGCAAAGTGGTAGCTAAAACCCCTTATGAACTATGGACGGGTAAAAAGCCTAGTATTAGACATTTACACATTTAGGGTTGTCCAGCTAAGGCAAGGCCTTATAGGCCAAATGAAAAGAAACTAGACTCAAGAACTATAAGCTGTTACTTTATTTGGTATTTTGAACGGTCTAAGGGTTTCAAGTTTTACAATCCCATTACTAGAACATTTTTTGAGACGGGAAATGCGAGATTTTTTAAGGAAGTTGAGTTTATGGGGGGAGATAAGATTAAAGACATTGTCTTTGAAAAGGAATTTGTTTTTTTTCCTGCTATTGCTATTAATAATGATCAGGTTTCTATTCTTGACATTGTTCAAATGCAAATCCAGAATATCAAGACAATGTAGAAGAGCTTCTTATACAAAATGAAGAAATTATACCCGAAGTATAAACTCAACAACCTCAAGAGATATGCCATTGAGACGATCCACTAAAGAAAAGAGAAGTGCGATTCTAGATGATTATGTTGTTTCTCTCTAAGAACATGCGATTGATATAGGAGTGGTGGAAGATGATCCAATCAACTTCCATCAAGCCAAACAAAGTTCTAATTCTCAAAAGTGGATCGATACTATGAATAATTAGATGAATTCCATGAAAAACAATGACGTTTGGGATCTCATTGAATTACTTAAAGGTGTGAAACCCATTGGTTGTAAATAGATATTTAAGACCAAAAGGGATTCAAAAGGCAATGTTAAGAGATATAAGGCTCGTTTAGTTACCAAGGGTTTCACTCAGAAAGAAGGCATTGATTACAAAAAGACTTTCTCTCCGATTTCAACGAAAGACTCTTTCAGGATTATAATGACACTTGTGGCTCATTTTGATTTAGAGCTACATCAGATAGATGTAAAAACTGCATTTCTCAATGGTGACATTGACGAAACAATATATATGATGCAACTAGAAAACTTTGTATCCGATGGCCTAAAGAAAATGGTTTGCAAACTAAAGAAATCCATCTATGGTCTCAAACAGGCTTTCCGTCAATGGTATCATAAATTTCATTAAATCATTATCTTATATGGATTTGAGGTAAATAAAGTTGAAGATTGTGTATATCATAAGTTCAGTAGGAGTAAATATATATTTCTGGTGTTATATGTCGATGAAATACTACTTGTTAGCAATGATATAGGCTTATTGCACGAAACTAAGAGATTTCCGACAAAGAATTTTGAGATAAAAGATCTTAGGGATGCCTCTTTTGTATTAGACATATAGATACATCGAGATCGAACTCAAGGTATCCTTTGGTTATTATAAAAGACATACATCGAAAAAGTTCTTAATAGATTCGGCATGAAAAGTTGTGCACTAAGAGACACCTTTGAAGCCAAAGAAGATAAGTTTAGCCTCAGTCAGTGTCTTAAAAATGAGTTGAAATGAAAAGAAATGCAAAAGATTCCTTATACGTCAGCTGTATGAAGTCTAATGTATACTCAAGTATGCACATGTCCGAATATTGCATTCATAGTGGGAATGTTGGGCAGATATTTAAGTAATCCAAGGATGGATCATTGGAAAGCAGCCAAACGAGTAATGCATTATTTATAGAGAACAAAAGATCACATGCTCACATATCGGAGATCAAATCATTTAGAGATCGTTGGGTATTCTGATTCTGATTTTACTGGATGCCAAAACAGTAAAAGATCCACGTCAGGCTATATTTATCTGCTAGTTGGAGGAGCTATTTCTTGGAAGAGTGTTAAGCAAACACTCATAGCTTCTTCCACTATAGCAATTGAATTCATAACTTGTTATGAGGCATCTAATCACGGGATATGACTTCGAAATTTTATCATGGGGCTGCAAGTTGTGGATTGTATTGAAAGACCATTAAATATATATTGTGACAATAATTCGGCTATGCTATATTCTAACAACAATAGAAACTCTATAAAGTCAAAGCATATAGGCATCAAGTTTCTTGTTGTTAAAAAAAAAAAGTTTAGAGTCGTCAAGTTGTTATAGAACATACTGGGACAAACTCTGTGTTTGCGGATCCGCTTATTAAGGGATTACCACCCAAGGTCTTTCATGAACACACTACTCATATAGGTGTTGTTTTAGTTGATGATGTGCATGTTTAGTGGGAGTTAGTGTTTTGATGTTTTTCTTTACAAATATATTTTATATTTATTTTCTATAGAATAAAATATAAAGTTTAGTTATAAACTATTAATGTTATTTGTGTTTGATTTTACTTAAGATTAAGGTAGGAACAGTTGGAAATAGATATGTTTGAGATCACATTGCATGTAATTTCCATGCTATGCATCTATACTTGATCTATGTTATTAAATATATTGGTATGGTGACCATTGATAGATCTAGTTACGAATATATGTAACAAAGGTCACTTTGATCTCATACTAATATAGATGATGGACTAGATTGTAATTAAGGGTATATTTTAGGACAGATAGTTTTTCAATGCGTATTTAAGACTATAGATAATATAATTATTTTAAGAAAAATATGTAGCCAAAGTGGGAGATTGTTGGGATTTTTTATATTTCTTAATATGGGCTCACATATTAAATAACAATTATATTATGGATTATCTATTTTAATACGACCAAATAAGTGATATATTAATTGAGCTATAGAAATATCCATTAAGTATGGACTTTAATGTGTAGAAACATAATAATAATTAAATTAGAGTTAATGGAAACCTAATTAGGTTAGTATGTAAAGAATACAATTAGGGTTATGGTTCCCAAGTCAAATCAACATATTTTTTTACTCTCTTTTCTCCTCCCCCATTCAAGAAGAAAATTATTGAGCAACATAAGGAGATTTGACTGTAGAAGACTCGATTCTTCTCAAATTTATCAATATGAATTCAGATATGTTTTCTTTATAATAATTCTTATTGATTTAATATAAGTTTCTAGATTTTGGTATAAGTTTTCATCTATTAGAGTTTTATCCAACATGTATGACATAATCTTCCCGTCAGAGGACTCTTGTAGAATATTGGAACAAACCTTGCTACCAGTCCCCAAGAACCTGGACACTCTTGCACTCGCAAGGTCAGACTGGAAGGAGACAGCAGCTGCCCATGTGATCAGCCTTGACATTCCAGGGCTGAAGAAAGATGACATCAAGATTGAGGTGGAGGAGAACAGGGTGTTGAGGGTGAGTAGGGAGGGGAAGAGTGAGGAGGAGATTGAGGGAGAGAAGTGGCACAGAGCTGAGAGGACTTGTGGCAAGTTCTGGAGGCAGTTTAGGCTACCAATGAATGCTGATTTGGATCACATCAAGGCTCATCTTGAAGATGGGGTGTTGAGGATCACAGTGCCTAAGTTTGATGAGGAGAAGAAGAGGCAACCAAAGGTCGTCAACATTGCTGAAGTGGGTTCTTCTTCTGGGGAAGATATCAAGGCCAGCAAGGCTGAGATGTGATTCATGGTTGGTCTGATACGAATTTTTTTTCATTCTTTTTCTGGGGTCCGTTTTGTGGGGATTCTGTTGTGGTTTTGTTGTGTGTATTGGATTGATGGTTGTGGATTTGTAATGCAAGAGGGTGACTCAGGTGAAGATTTACTCATGTGAAGATTTTGACAAGAATGTAACTTTATCATAACAAGGATCGGGCATCCCTTGTAATATAGTTTCTTTTGTGTATAATTTTCTTTTTGTATCTCAACCAATTTGTTGAAGTCTGTTCCTGTCCAATTAGTTTGAGGCCCAAATCCATTCTTTCAATAATACCTTTAATTCACAAATAGAGAAGATTTGAAAACTCTTCTACGAAGTTACGTGAACTTATTCGCTTTAAAAGTGCAATTCCCGTTATTTTTTCAAAAAAAAAAAAAAAAAGGGGTGCAATTCATGTGTGTTAATTAATTGTCAGAAAAAATTATACCATCCTCAATTAATTGCATCACAACAGCATCCAATTCGCACTTAATTCATATATTGTTTTTTGCAACGAACCAACTAAAAGTTAGATGAAAAATTGGCTAGGTATTTATATGATTGTACGTAGCTTCTAAAACCAATCAAGTTTTTCAACTACGAATCATATTTGCTATATAAAGGCATGCAACAATATTTGTCAAAACAACGCGTGTATGGATGCTTTACTAGTGGTGTTATGGTGGTTGCTGCAGGATGGTCAGAGCATGTCTCTTAAATTTGATGAGGAAACATGATGCTGCTCTTGCTGGACCAGCTGATCACCAGCATCAGAACAATATGCATCAGTGTTAGTCATGTAAGTTGAAAAAATTATCGCAGGAAGATATGAGAAGCATGTTCATTATCACAATCAAGGAAGCAAATGTATTGTTTCACTGGCTCTGGTTCGAGTTATAATAATGCTGCTTTAGCTGCTCAATCCATTTCCTGGAAACATCTTCTGGTATTTACTCTGTTGTAATTGTACTCTGTTGCTAAAACCCTTTATCACCCCATTCCTGACATTGGGATAAAAAATAGGAAGACAATTGGTATGTTTGACTTCATAACCGTCCAAGAATGTCAATTGAAAAATGGAGAAACAATCATCATTCACTTAATCAAGCAAAATCTAACTTCATCACTTCTTAATTAATGATTCTATGTCTTGTTTTATGTACATAAACAATCAGTTTTACATATTCACGTCAATTATGATAATCACTATGAAGGAAATTATGAATTTATGTGCACGAAAAAAATCATGAACGATAACACGCACCAAGGTGGGTTTTTAAACTTCACAAATTCTCATATCTAATATCTTGTATATTTGAGATTGTGATGTTACAGCTATGTTTATAATAACAGGCATGCATCAGTCAAGTTTTTATGAATGAATGCAATGCTAGCTCTCTGGCTACTGGATTCAGAAATGACATAACATGTTGCTGATAATCATGCTTAGGTTGGCTTCTTCCTCTTAACATAATTTACAATTGCTTGCAATGACTCGACTAATTGTGTGAAAGTTTAGAGATATATATTCTCCTATATATATTTATACAAATGATAATAATGAGCTGTTAGAACAAAGTAGACTAGGAAATGAAGACACTACCAAATGATTATTGAGAAATCCCTTGTCGTTTGGATCAAAGAAGTTGTTTATCATGCGCAGAAGAGATAAGAATACTAGCAGGTAAATGAAGCACGGTCCTCTGTCTCCAGTTGATGAAATTCCTTTGATGCTTGTTTTTTTGTCACATAGAATTTCACTATGTCTTTGTGTTAATTTTGAGAAAGGCTAAACATACTCAAGAAGAACTTCTCTCAACAACTATTAGGAAGTGAGAGGAATAACAAATAAACTTGTGAGGCTTAAGACAAAAACTGATAGGAAATTACTTGATATTAATTCAACAGAAACCTACCTTTATACAGGTATTAACATGGAAAACATGACCAACAAATAAGGACCCATGACCACTAAACTAGGCCACTAACTCCAACAAAAAAGCACATGACTCACTCTATTTACTTGCTCACAAATTAAACACACCACTAACATAAAAATAGGACCATAACTCTAAAATCCACTACACCAACAAACTAGATAAGTAAAGATAATTTAGTTGACTAAAACTAAAACTCATGTGATGTTAAACTCTAGCACCACTTACACATTTTCTGCATTATTTTAACACTCCCCCATAATGCAAAAATTTACAACACCAAGCATATCTTTGAAATACACAAATTTCTCAAAACCCAAAAGCTTTGTAAATATGTCTGCAAGCTGTTCATTAGTATTGCAATAAGACACTTTGATGCTTCCTTTTTCCACCAATTCTCTGATAAAGTGATGACGTGTCTCTATGTGTCTTGTACGATTGTGAAACACTGTATTTTTCGTCATTGCAATTGTGGACTAATTGTCATAATGGATGATTGTTGGAGCTTTTTTATGCTGCTTCATGTCTTCAAGGATTCTCCTCAACCAAACAGCTTGGCATGCTGCTGAAGTTGCTGCCATATACTCAGCTTCTGAAGATGACAGTGCAGTTGATGGTTGCTTTTTAGTGCTCCATGCAGTTGCTCCTGAGCCAAGATTAAAAATGTAACCTGTAGTACTTCTACGATCATCAATAAAACCTGCCCAGTCACTGTCAGAATAACCACACAATTGAAAATCATCAACATTAGTATACTGAATACCATAAGCACTTGTCCCCTTCAAATATCTCAACACCCTCTTGGCAGCTCCAAAATGAAGTTTACTTGGATTTTGCATAAACCTTGACAAAAGACTTACAACAAACATTATATTAGGCCTGATATTTGTTAGATACAACATACTTCCAATCAAACTTCTATACAAATAAGCATCAATTTTTTCTTCTCCATCATTTAAGCTGAATTTTTTATTGGTATTCATAGAGCTTTTTACAGGATTACAATCCTTCATTTTAAATTTCTCAAGAAGATCATTAACATATTTTTCTTGAGAAATAAAAATTCCTGCATTACTTTGCTTCACCTCCAACCCAAGAAAATAATTCATCAAACCCAAATCAGTCATCTCAAATTCATCAATCATAAAATTCTTAAATTCATCAATTAAAGTAACACTATTACTAGTGTAAACGAGATCATCCACATAGAGACACACAATAAGTACCTCATTTTTGCCCCTTGATTTGACATACAGAGTAGGTTCACTTTCACTCCTATGAAATTCATGTTGCTTGAAATGACTATTAATTCGATCATACCAAGCCCTTGGTGCTTGCTTCAAATGATAAAGAGTTTTCTTTAACTTGTACACCTTACTTTCTTCACCTACGATTTCGTAACCTTGAGGCTGCTCAACATAAACTTCTTCATCCAAAACACCATTCAGAAAAGCAGATTTGACATCAAATTGATACACACACAAATTGTTATGAGCAGCTAAAGCCAAAACAGTTCTAATAGTGTCAAATCTAGTAACAGGAGTGAAAGTCTCTTTAAAATCAATACCTTCACGTTGCATGTATCCCTTTGCCACTAACCTTGTCTTGTGTTTGTGTATTGAACCATCGAATCTATATTTTGTCTTATAGACCCACTTCAATCCAACAACCTTTTTGTTGTCCGGTAAATCAACAAGCTCCTAAGTTTTGTTTCTTTCCAATGCCATGATTTCGTTATCCATTGAAGTACACCATTCTTTGAACTGCACAGCTTCTTGAAACATGCTTGGCTTTGTGACTTGAGTAAACTGACATCTTTCAGATCGTTCATCAATTTCTACAAGGGTCTTCATCTTTTTTCTGGATGGTGAAGTAAGATGTGAAATGCCCGAAGATGAAAATGGATCAAGTCTTGAAGTGGAAAAACTTGAGCCATCACTATTTTGCACTTCATGTGCTATTGTATTGTCATCTTCAAAAATCACACTTGGAGAATACTGCAACTCATCCTAATTCCAAGCATTTTTCTTATCAAAAACAACATCACGACTAACAATTAGTAACTTGGTTAGTGGATTATAAAATCGATACCCCTTCGATTCATTACTATAACCCACAAAGATACATTTGACACTATTATCATCTAATTTTTGCTTCTTTTGAGATGGAACAAGAACATTAGCAATACAACCAAAAATTTTGAGATGACATACCTTTGGCTTCCACCCATTCCAAGCTTCAAAAGGAGTTTGATGATCTAAAGCTGATGTTGGACTTTGATTGAGGATGTAAGCTACAGTATGAATTGCCTCTGCCCAAAAACAATTTGGCAAACTTTTAGCTTTGAGCATGCTTTTCACCATCTTTACAAGGTTTCTATTTTTCCTCTCAACCACACCATTTTGCTGAGGTGTGTAACCAATTGTAAGTTGTCTTCAGATGCCAAATTCTTCACAAAATTTGCCAAATTTATTAGAAACAAACTCACCACCATGATTTGTTCGCAAAATCTTCAAGAAGTTTCCACTCTGAGTTTCAACATGATTCTTGAATTTTTTGAAGGCTGAAAAGGCTTCTGATTTTTCCTTGAGAAAATAGACCCATGTCATCCTGCTAAAATCATCAACAAAAAAAAAAAAAGAAAATATTTGTTATTGTTAAGAGAACAAGTTTGCATAGGTCCGCAAACATCCGCATGCACCAGTTCGATGGGACTGACAACTCTCCTTGCTTTTTCATTTGGAAAAGAATTTCGGTGTTGTTTTCCAAGACTACAACTCTCACAAATTTCACCAACATGCTTGATTGAGGGCATTCCATCCACCAAATTTTTATCAGATAGAAACTCCAAACTTTTAAAATTCAAATGCCCAACCTGTAGTGCCACAACCAGTTTTCATCAGATAAAGATGCCTTTAGTACATGTATTTCACTATTAAGAGTAAGAGGAAAAATCTTGTTTTTGGCCATAGGAATTTTCATCAACAAACACTTCTTACTCTTATCTTGGTACACAAAACATGTCAAATCTTAAAAAACGACTGAAAACCCTTCCAATAAAAATTGCCCAATACTTAGCAAATTTGTATCTAACTCAGGAACATACATAACATTTTTAATGTTGTCAATTTCACATGATTTCACCTTCACAGTACCTTTATCATGTGACTATAAAGGAGTTCCATCACCCATCTTCACTTTGGTATTCATTGACTTTTCCAAATTGACAAAAGTCTCCAAATTTCCTGTCCTGTGATTGCTGCAACCACTATCCATATACCAAACATCATTAGCACACTCCTTAGCAGAATAACATGCAAAAAATAAAATTTCAGATTCTTCCTTTTCTTTTCCTCAGCAAATTTTGCATGTTTTTCTTTCAATCTACAATATTTTTCAATATGGCCAAATTTTTTGCAATAATAACATTGGGGCTTTCGGTAAGAATTTTCATCTTTATCACATAATTCATTGTTGTGATGAAAATTGTTACCTGGATGTCCACCATGAAAATTATTACCTGAGTGTCCACCTTGTGAATTATTACTCGTGTGTCCACCTTGATTGTTATTACTCAAGTGTCCACCTGCTCTTCCATCTGTCTTACCATGAAGTGAATGGTCTCCACAACCTTTCTTACTGTTGGACTCACTAGACGAACCACTGGTTTTTTTCTTTTGAGAACTGCAATTTATTATGAAAAGCATTTTCTATAGAATTCTCTTCATACCTTTTCATCCTCTCTTCATGGGATTGAAGTGACCCAAGCAATTCATCAATCGTTAATATGCTCAGATCTTTTGATTCTTTAATTGCAGCAACCACATGATCAAACTTCTTGGGCAATCTTCTCAAAATCTTTTCAACAACTTTTGCATCAGTCAAAGCATCACCATATTTTTGAATATTATTCACAATTTCCATCAAATTGCAAAAATAATCTTGCATGGAGTCATTATCTTTCATGAGGGAAGTTTCAAATTTTCTACGAATGGTTTGAAGTTTTATCGTTTTCACTTTATCATTGCCTTGATATCCATTCTTCAGTGCATCCCATGCTTCTTTGGACTTTGTTGCTACTAAAATTCGAGGAAAGATAGGCTCAACAAGTGCTTGTTGAATGAAAAACAAGGCTTTGGCATCTTTCTTCTTGACATCCTTGAGTGCATCTACTGCAACTCCTTCTGTAGTATAGCCATTCTCCACCAACTCCCATAAATTTTGAGAGATAAAAGGAGTCTTCATTTTTGTACTCCAAATTTCATACCAACTACCTTGAAAGTAAGGGATAGAGAGGTTTGTACGATTCAAACTCACATTATTGGCCATTGGTTCAACCTGGCTCTGATACCAGATGTTAATTTTGAGAAAGGCTAAAAATACCCAAGAAGAACTTCTCTCAGTAACTATTAAGAAATGAGAGGAATAACAAATAAACTTGTGAGGCTTAAGGCAAAAATTGATGGGAAATTACTTGATATTAATTCAATAGAAACCTACCTTTATATAGGCATTTACATGGAAAACATGACCAACAAATAAGGACCCATGACCACTAAACTAGGCCACTAACTCCAACAAAAAAGCACATGACTCACTCTATTTACTTGCTCACAAATTAAACACACCACTAACATAAAAATAGGACCATACCTCTAACATCCACTACACCAACAAACTAGATAAGTAAAGATAATTTAGTTGACTAAAACTAAAACTCATGTGATGCTAAACTCTAGCACCACTTACGCATTTTCTGCATTATTTTAACACTTTGTTTGCTATTGTGATTTTTCTAAATTCTTAATGGCAAAGCAGCAGTGATCAGCTATTCAGAGACTTTGTGCTTGTATGTAATGGTTGGTGCCATGCTTGACGAGGGGTGCAAATTTGTTGTGCTCTAGTAGATCTTGAAGAACGGTAACATTTGCTCAGGTTGAGCATTGTCTTCAATCTTTCGTTGGACTTATTCCTCTGCAGGTGTACAAATTAACGTAAGTGAAAAAGCCGTTATTATATTGGTGTGTGTGGCTTGTGTAAGGTAAAACGGAGTAAATCCTCAAGAGTCATGGGATAAATGTACTAAATCCCTTGGTCAATAGTTATTGCTTTTCAAGAATACATTGAATGAATATATCCACTGTATATTATTATCTATATTAAGGCTGCTAGATTTTTATGTTATGAATCATGTTTTGATTGTAGTCACGCAAAGATGGAGGTGTGTTTGATAAGTGAATTCTGTGGTATATGTGTTGTCCATGTTGAACCTGTTAAGATATAATATTCCGTTACTATAGTTAAGAGGACTATTAGTATTTATGCAAGAAAAGAATGATACAAAACTATTTTATTTGTAAATGAGAAAATGAGGGAGAAGAGGGCAAGTTGTCAATTGGAATACTTAGACAAATTTTTGGTTTGACAAATAAATGAAACGGATGACCTATTTATAATAAGCTTGCACAATTTCATGATAAGTTACAACTATTCATTATGTCTTTTCATTTTAAATCCAAACCATTGGATTTTACTTGTAACTTCCACTTTTAATTTACACTTTTTCATAAAGCTCACGACCTTTACATAGAGTCATATTTTATCATAAATTCACAATCATTCATTAAAGTCACACTGAATGACAAAGATCACAACCTTTCATTAATTCTTCTAGAAGCTCTTATACACATGTTCTAAAAACTCACATACATGTATAACATGTGTTACATTTATTTTGAAAATTATTCCAACATTTTGTATGGCCAAAATAAGTAGCATGAACCTTCTTGTACTAGAAAAGGTGAGTAGCATAAAATTAATTGCTTAATTTGCACTTCCATTATGTGTCCATCAATCCTCTTTACTTTCTTTCTGTTTTTGTAGTTTTTACCTTTATTCGTCTTTCTACCGATCGGAAATTTTTGGTGAAAAAGCCATTTCTTTATCGAGTGTGTGTTTTGTTTGTATGTTGACAAGGTGTTTGTGAAATTGTCTGTGATAGATTGTATTGATCCAGTTGTCTTTATCCCATCATCCATTGCTCTTGGTACATCATGATTCAGTTATTCTCCCATAAATATCACCAATCAGTCGGTACAATGTACTAAAACTAACGCCCTCCTCTGTTAGCAACATTGAGATTTCTCTTAGAAACTAGTTTATATTTTGCCAAGTTATGGTTGTAATGACTATTCTAGAATTTTTTTTTTTTTTGTATGTAAATGTTGGTTTAGTTGAAAAGTTTGTGATGCTCCATGTTTTAAGAAGTTTGTCTTGTAGAAGTATGGTTAGTTGTCAATGTTATGTATGGACTAACTTGTAAAACAATTTTTTGTATCTTTCATATACATATATATATATATATAAATGAAAATATCAACATCTCTGCATGTGAGGCAGTTCTGTTCTCATTTTTTTACATGTTTCTCTAGTCTTTGAACCTTCTATTTTACAATAATGGTATCAGAGCTCATTTCTTATGGGTTGTGGGTTTAATTTCTTGTTGTTTTTCCTTGTTCTTTGGAATCAAACACTTTGTGTGAGAGAGAGCATGGCATCTGGAAGTTTTCCTACAGCAAGTCCTCCTATTTTCACTAAAGAAAATTATCAAATGTGAGCTATCAAAATGAAAGCCTACTTTAAAGCTCTCAACTTGTAGGATGTAGTGGAGCAAGGAGGAACACAGGTTCCACCTTTGAGAGAAAATGCTAATTTGAATGAAATAAAAAAGTATGATGAGTTGGTTACCAGGAGTCCCAAGGCACTTACATGCCTTCATTCTACAATATCAAAAATTATTTTTACAAGGATAATGACATGTGAAACAGCAAAGGAGGCTTGGGATAAACTAAAAGAAGAATTTGAAGGAAGTGATAGGGTTAAGGTAGTCAAGCTTTTAACTTTGAAGAGTGAATTTGAATTGCTCAAGATGAAGGAAACAGAAGGTGTAAAAGACTACTCTACAAAACTTATGGAGATATTCAATCAGATTAAACTGCATGGTGAAGATTTTTTAGATCAAAAAGTTGTAGAGAACGTAATGATAAGTCTTTATGAAAAATTTGAGTCCAAGATCTTAGCTATAGAAGAATCTTGTAACTTAAGGACACTCACTATTGCAGAATTGATCTTTGAGTTGTAAGCACAAAAGCCAAAGGTTTCAATGAGATCTAAAGAAGTTGTTGAAGGGGCTTTTCAAGCACAGCAAAAGTCCAAGCAGTCCATTAAGGGTAAAAAGCCTCTTATAGATAAATTTGGAAAAGGAAAACTTCTAGAAACCTCAAGTAAACCAGTGAAGAAAAGTAGATTTCCAACTTGTAGTACTTGCAAGAAAACTAGTCACTTAGAGAAAGATTGTTGGTAGAAGTTGGGGAAGTCTCCATGTCAATGTAGATACTGCAAGATGTATGGTCACTTGGAGAGATATTGTAGATTGAGACAAAGTCAATCTAATCGGCACTCTTCTCAATAAGCTAGTTTCACAAATGAACAAAAGGAGTTACAGACAGAAAATTGATTGTTCATGGCCACTCACTCTCTCAAAACTTCTGAAAAGGTTGTACAAGTCATATAATAAAAGATGAAAGCATGTTTGTTTATCTAGACAAGTCAGATAAAAGCAAAGTCAAGTTGGGCAATGGAAAAGTGGTTCAAGCTCCAAGCAAGGGATCAATCAAAATCCATACTAACAAAGGTACAAAACTGGTCTCAGATGTTCTTTATGTTCTCAGTTGAGCTCAAAATCTTTTAAGTATGGCTTAAATATTACATAAAAATTATTCGCCCTCATTTAGAAATAAGATGTGCTTAATCATGATCCTAATGTGGTAGAGATTGCAAAAGTTAGTATGATTGATAACTGTTTGCCTATTTATTGGAATTCATTTAATCAATGTGCTTTTAATGTTAAGGGAAATGAAACCTAGTTGTGTCAAATTTACATAGTCAAAAGGCATGATACATGATTTGCCTAACATTGAAGTTTATAAAGATGTTTGTAACTCATGTTAGTTCGGAAAGTTGCATAGACAACCTTTTTCAAATGTGAAGTCTTGGAGAGCAAAAGAAAGGCTAGGATTGGTACATACTAATGTATGTGGACCAATGAGAACAACCTCTTTGAATGACAATAAATATTTCTTGTTTTTTGTTGATGATTTCACTAGGATGACATGGGTTTATTTTCTCAGCAATAAATCTCAAATATTTTCTATCTTTAAGATGTTTAGGGCTATGGAAGAAAGAGAAAATGGGCGTAAATTGAAGACTCTAAGGTCTAATAATGGCATTGAGTATACCTCATCTCAATTTGATAAGCTTTGTCATGATTTAGGGATTCAACATTAACTTACTGTGAGCCATACTCTTAAGCAAAATGGAGTATCCAAAAGGAAGAATAGGATCATTATAGAGATGGCAAGAGGTATGTTAGCTATGAAAAAAATGCCTAAGTATTTTTGGGTAGAAGCAATTCACACTATTGTGCACTTGATTAACAGGTTAACTACCAAATCAGTGGATGGCAAGACTTCTCTTGAAGCTTAGAGAGATCATAAACCTTTTGCAAAACATCTAAGAATTTTTGGGTCAGTGTGTTACATACATATCCCTAATGCAAAAAGAGGTAAATTAGATGACAAAGTTGAAGTTGGTGTCTTTCTCAGATATGGTACTCTAACTAAAGGGTACAAAGTGTATAATGTGTAAAGCAAGAAGGTGATGTTAAGTAGGGATGTGCAAGTTAATGAAGACAGCTATTGGGATTGGGAAAAGAATATAGTTGTGAAGAAACAGGTTGTGTCTTAACAAGTCACTTTTTATGATATTTTTCATGATCACAAACTTTCAAGTTCTTCAAGTAAGAATTAAGAATTTGATGATAAGGATCTAACTACCGATTCTCCTATCGTTAAAACCAAGTCTCTTGCAGATATTTACGAAAAGGTGTAATATTGCCATTATAGAACATTTTTGTTATGTAAAAGCAGCTCAGCATGAGGTTTGAAACAATGCTATAAAGGAGGAATTCGCTATAATAGACAATAATGAGACTTGGTTTCTCACAAATAGGCCCAAAAATAAGAATTTTATAAGGGTTAAGTGGGTGTGTAGAACAAAATTTAACTCTAATGAAACTATTTTCAAACATAAAGCTAGATTGGTGGTTAAGGGGATGCACAACTATCTGCAGTTTATTTTGGTGACACTTTTGCACCGATAGCTAGGCATGAAACAGTGAGATTGCTTATGGCACTTGCTTCTCAATTTAAATAAAAAATCTTCCATTTAGATTTGAAGTCAGCTTTTTTAAATAGTTCACTTAAGGAAGATATTTTTGTTGAGCAACTAGAAGGTTTTCTAATTTTAAGAGAGGAGGATAAAGTCTATAAATTAAAGAAAGCACTTTATGGGTTAAAACAAGCACCCAGGGCTCGAGATAGTAGGATAGATTCTTACTTAGAAAGTCAAGGGTTTAAAAGAAGTGAGAATGAATGTACTTTGTATGTGAAAAGGTTAGATAGTGAAAAGTTGGTTGTGGTTTCATTATATATTGATGATTTAATGATTACAAGTGAAGATTTTTCTATTGTGCAAGAATTCAAAAAGGAGATGATGAAAGAATTTGACATGTTAGACTTGGGAGAAATGAAATATTTTTTGGGTTTAGAAATAACTCAAACTTCAGAGGGCATTTTTTTGTCTCAAAAGCAATATGCATCTTCATTATTAAAGAGGTTTAAGCTTGGGAAATGCAATCCACTTGCTACTTCTCTTGTGTTGCATGAGAAACTGATGAAGAATGATGGAGAAGAAAAGGTAGATGCTAGTCTATATAGAAGTCTTATTGGAAGTTTATTATACTTGACAGCTTTAAGATAAAATGTGATGTTCTCTGCTAGTTTGTTGTTAAGATATATGCATAATCCAAGTTAAAAGAACTTTAGTGCAACAAAAAGAGTTTTGCGATACATAAATAGGACAATAGATTTTGGAATATGGTTCACAAAAGTTGAAAATAGGGCATTGGTTGGTTTTGCAAACAGTGATTGGGCAGGATACGTTGATGATTATAAGAGTACTTTTGGTTATGTTTTTTCTTTTGGTTCTGGTGTTTTTTCTTGGAATTCTAAGAAGCAAGATATAGTTGCTTAGTCCACAACTGAGGCTAAATATGTCTCAGCAGCCTCTACCTTGAACCAAATGATTTGGCTCAGAAAAGTCCTTTATGATTTAGGCTTGCACTTGAAGGAAGCTTCTATTATCTTTATGGATAACAAGCTTGCTATTTCCATGGCTGAAAATCCAATCCAGTATGGAAGGATAATGTACATAAATGTTAGGTTCCATGCTTTAAGAGATGCAGAGAAGTCCAAAGAAGTTAAATTAGTTCATTGCAGCACTAAGGAGCAACAGGCAGATACTTTCACAAAGGCTTTGTCTAGAACAAAGTTTGAAGTTATAAGATCAACAGTTGGAGTATCCAAGGAAAATCTCAAGGAATAGTGTTAGCAACATTGAGATTTCTCTTGGAAACTAGTTTATTTTTTGCCAAGTTATGGTTGTAATGACTATTCTAGATTTTTTTGTATATAAATGTTGGTTTAGTTGAAAAGTTTATGATGATCCATGTTTTAAGAAGTTTGTCTTGGAAAAGTATGTTTAGATGCCAGTGTTAGGTATGGACCAACATGTAAAGCAATCTTTTATATCTTTCATACATACATATAAATGAAAATATCAGTACCTCTGCATATGAGGCAGTTATGTTCTCTTTTTTTTTCTGTGTTTCTCTAGTCTTTGAACCTTCTATTTTACAACATCCTCATGTAGGGAGGGACATTAAAATCAATAGATTATCTCCATGAAAACATCAATGATCAACAGCTGCTTACACTCCTTCTATATTCTAAAATACAAAGCATTAACAATGTTTTTGACTTGGAAGACAAGCACACTGTATTGTTTTTAACAATTTTTTAAACTAGTGGTCTCATCTTTTGTTCTTTTCTATGCAATAAAACAAATAATGGACGGTTACTTTGGCATATGTATTGTTTCTTGTTTGTGAGTCAATTACAAGCAGCATAAAATTTTGACTTTACCTAAGAGTTTTTGTGCTTTCATTTTCCATATTGAATCCAAAAAATTTTCTTCCTATTGCTAATAAACTATGTCAATAATTGGAGAGGCCATTCTAACAGGGCCCGTTGAGTTTTTGATCCACATGGTGGCTTCATTTGAACTGTTGAGTGCTGCATGCCAAGAGTAAATCCATGGGAATCTTAAGAAGTGGAAAAACATGTTGATGAAAATCTTTGCAGTGCTTGAAGATGCAGAGGAGAAGCAAATATTGAACCAATTTGTGAAGAGATGGCTTGTTGATCTTCAAAATTTGGCTTATGATGTAGAAGACATATTGGACAAGTTTGCAACTATAGCCTTGGAGAGGAAGTTGTCTCATGAATCTGAATCTAGCATAAGTATGGTGTAGAAACTCATTCCGGCCAACTTCAAACCATATGCTATCAAGTTTAATTTCAAGATGGGACCTAAAATGAAAAAGATCATTGAGAAGTTAGAAGAGATAGTCGTACAGAAAAACAACCTGGATTGAGAGAGAATTCACTGTTAGAATTTCAGACAATATCATAAACCATTTCACCATAAAACCATGAAAAATAAGCTCTCAAAATGGGGGGGGGGGGGGCGGAGAAGACCATTTGCACACACTTTTTTTGACATACATGAAACTTTTCATTTAACTTTATGTATAGATACATGGACTAATTTCCAGTTTATCAAAAACAAGTACACAACCCATGCCAACCTATACTATTGGAAAGATAAAAGCTGAAATTAGAATTACCTAATCTCCACTAAAACAAGTAAAGCATACTTAACACATACATCCCAACTAAATACAAACTAAACCATTACATTGAAACTAAACTAAATGAGGTTGCTTAAACCATAAGAAGATGCAGAAATAACAAACTTAAGCTAAAGAGTTTTCAAGAAAAGTTTCACATTCTTAACACTCCTCCTTGAAACTTGTCTTGGACACTCCAAGCTTGCTTTTGAGAATCACAAACCGAGCACAAGGAAGAGCTTTGGTAAGTAAGTCTACCATTTGCTCCTCTAATTTGCAATGCATCAGCTAAATATCACCATTTCTTTCTACCTCTCTTATAGCATGAAACATTGATGTGCTTAGTTCTCCCATGTTGGACAGGATTCTTAGTAATCGAGATTGCTGATTTATTATCACACTAAAGGACAGTAGGTTCATCTAGTGTATATTCCAGGTCTGTCAACACTTTTCTAATCCATCTAGCTTGGTTAGAGGCTGTTGCTGCAACAATATATTCGACTTCTACTGAGGATTAAGCCACCACCTCTTGCTTCTTTGAACTCCATGAAAACACACCACTTCTGAGTGAAAAAACATAACCAGTTGTGCTCTTGGAGTCATCTAAAGGGCCTGTCCAACCACTATCAACATAACCTTCCAACTTTACGTCACAAGTGCCATACCAAATTCTAAAATCAATAGTACCTTTTAGATACCTTAATACCTTTTTGCCAACACCAAAATGTGTCAAGCTTGGTAAGTGCATGAATCTTGAAAGCAAACTTGCTAGAAACATCAAGTCTGGTCTAGTGTCTGTCAAGTAAAGCAAATTACCCACAAGACTCTTATACTGAGTCATATCAGCTTTGTCATTATCATTTACCTTTAAGAGCTTCTCATTTATAGCCAAAGGAGTTGAAACTGGATTGCAATTCTCCATTTTAGACTTTCTTAGCATATCCATTGCATACTTCCTCTATAAGAGAAAAATTTCATCCTTAGACTGATCTATTTCCATCCCCAGAAAATAATTCATCACTTCAAGGTCTATTATCTCAAAGACTTGAAGCATGCTCTCTTTAAACTCAACAATTTCATCATGATCATTTCCAGTGACAAGCAAATCATCCATATTAAGTGACATAATGATTTTGTTTCCATTTCCATTAGTCTTTACATAGAGAGTAGCCTCACTTTGACTCCTCTTAAATCCAATCTACAGAAAGTGATCATCAATTCTACTATACCAAGCTCTTGGAGCCTATTTCAATGCATACAAAGCTTTATGAAGCTTGTACACCTTGTCTTCATGGCCTGCAACCAAGAAACTAGAAGGTTGCTCAATACATGTCTCTTTTTTCAAAATTCCATTCAAGAATGCTGACTTGACATCGAGATGATAAATTTTCAAACCATAGTTAGCTACTAAAGCTACAAGTAGCCTTATGGTTTCATGCCTTTCTATTGGTGCAAAGGTATCACCATAATCAATACCAGCCATTTGAAAATGCCCTTTCACAACCAATGTAGCCTTGTGCTTGTGAATAGAACCATCCGGGTTCAACTTGGTTTTGTAAACCCATTTGACACCAATTACTTTTTTATCTTTAGGCCTTGGAGTCAATTCCTATGTACCATTCTTGTTGATCATAGCCAATTCTTCTTTTATTGTATCATTCGATATCTTTAACAATGGCGATTCTTCAAAACTAGAAGGTTCACTAACTGCAAGGTCACAATTCCCATCAATTTCTTTCAAGGACTTAGTTTTAAGTTCTGGAGAATCAAATTCAGCTACTGGTTCTTCATTCTCAAATTCAGCTTCATTTTGAACATTAGCTATACTATGTTTAACCTCTAGATTAGTTGGTTTTGCATTTCTTTGAATTTGATCGTTCTCCCAATCCTAGTAAGCATCCTTATCTACCTGAACATCTCTGCTAATAATAAGCTTCTTTGTCTATAAATTGAACACCCTATAACCTTTTGAGTTTGTTGCATAACCCAAAAAAACTCTCATTTCAGCTTTATCATCTAGTTTGGACTTTTTAGCAGCTATAATGTGTGAGTATCAAATTGACCCAAAAGTTTTAAGGTTTTTAACAGAAGGTTTGATTCTAGATCAGGCTTCAAGTGGAGTTTTCCCTTGAACAGCTTTAGTTGAAAGTTTGTTCAAGAGATACACTGCTAAATACACTACTTTTGCCTAAAATTTTCTAGGCAACTTTTTCTTTGCCATCAAGCATCTAGCCATTTTCATGACGATTCTGTTCTTCATCTCAAAGACACCATTCTATTGAGGTATATAGCTTACTGTCAATTGATGCTTGATTCCTATTTCTTCACAAAAATCATTGAACTTATTTGAGATATACTCCTTATCATTGTCTGACCTTAGCATCTTCAATTTGCTGCGACTTTCATTTTCAATCATGGCTTTAAACCTTTCAAAAACACCAAAGGTTTGAGCCTTACTTGATGGGAAATAAATGCAAGTCATTCTTGTTAAATCATCTATAACCAAGATAAAGTATGTATTTTGGCTCAAGGAAGGCATACTTATTGGACCACACAGGTCTGTATATACAAGTTCAAGTTTCTCCTTCATTTTAGCTATATTATTTGATGGAAATCACTTCCTATACAGCTTCCTCGATTGACAAGCATCACAAACATCATCAATACAGTTAATTTTAGGCATATCATTAACCATATCATTGGACTGCAAATATTTCAAGGCATTTAAGTTGAAATGACCATATCTCTTATGCCATAAAATAAAATTGTCATGCTTAGAAACAAATGCTAAGTGATTTACTTGATTTAAGCTCAAAGGAAAACTATTATTGCAGATCTCAACCTTGACAATTGCAATGCCATTTGAATATAATGCGATGTAGCTATTTCCTTTAAATGAGAGTGAGTATCCTTTCCTCAACAACTAAGCAACACTCAATAAATTATGGTCGAAATCTGGAATTAGCAGAACATCATGTATTAATTTGGGACCTTTACTAGTATGGATAGAAACGATGCCTTTTCTAGCAACTTGAACAATCTATCCATTTCCAACTTCACTTTTGTTCTATCACTCCTATCTAATAAGGTAAAAAGACTAAAATTCCTTGCCATGTGGCTTGTGCATCCACTATCAACATACCAAGCACCTTTAAAATTAGAAAAGCATGTTTGAGTGGCCATAAACAGGTGATCCTCTGCTTGAGGTTGCTCATCAATGTAGTTGGCTTGTTGTATAGGCTGTGACTGAGATTGGTTTTGCTTGTTTTTGCAAAACTTTTCTTTATGTCCTCATTTCTTGTAATGATTACACTGAATTTGAGGTTTACCTTTCTACCTACAATCTTTTGACAAATGATTTGTCCTCTTACAAGTTGGGGAAGGAGGAAACTTGCCTTTTATTGTAGAATCTATTAAGGTTCCATCTATCTTTCCTTTCCCTTTTTGATCAACATTTCTCTTGTCGAAGTTCTGCTTCTTTTGATCCTTTTGATCAAGTTGCTTCCATTTGTGCCTAGCTTGAAAAGCTCCCTTAGTCACATCATCACTTCTCATAGACATTCTTTGCTTTTGAGCTTGCAGCTTGTTAACCATTTCAGATATGGTTAGTTTCTTCAAGTCACAAGACTCTTCAACAGTAGAGACCTTAGACTCAAACTTCTTAAGTAAGCTTATCAACATCTTTTCCACCACTTTGTAGTCTTCCACCACTTTTCCATAAAGTCTCATTTGGTTGACAAGCTTAGATAACTTACAAGAATAACCTTTGACAACCTCACCATCTTTCATTTTTAACATCTCAAATTCTCTCATGAGAGTTAGAAATTTACCACTTCTAACTCTCTCACTACCCTCATTTCTCTCTTTCAACTCATCTTAAATCTCCTTGGCAGTTTCTAAATGCATAATGGTAGTAAAAAAAGTATCTATCAAAGCTAAATGCACACATGAAACAACCTCATCTTTCTTCATTTTATCTTCCTCATGTTGCTTCATCTCAACAATGGTAGGATTTGCTCTCAATAGAGGAACTTGTTTGTCTTTTGCTATATACTCCCATAACCTGAAAGTTTTTAGATAAGACTTCATCTTCACAATTCATATTTGATAGTTTTCCCTAGAAAACTGAGGAACTTGAAGGCCTGCATTGTTTCTATTAGCCATGTCTACACTCATGGGTGTTTAACACTCACTCTCTAGTGTTTGAAACCTCACAAGCACCCAATAAACTGAAAACAAAACCTCATAAGCCCTTTAAGAACAAATCTCTGATATCATCGATAGAATTTCAGACAATATCATAAACTATTTCACCACAAAACCATGAAAAATAAGCGCTCAAATGAGGAAAAAAAGAGACCATTTGCACACACTTTTTCTTACATACATGAAACTTTTCATTTAACTTTATGTATAGATACATAGACTAATTTCCAACCACACATTTTTACCAAAAACAAGTACACAACCCAAGCCATTAGAAAGATAAAAGCTGAAATTAGAATTACTTAATCTCCACTAAAACAAGTAAAGCAAACTTAACATATTACATCCTAACTAAGTACAAACTAAACTATTACATTGAAACTAAAGTAAATAAGTTTGCTTAAACCATAAGAAAACACAAAAATAACAAACTTAAGCTAAAGAGTTTTCAAGAAAAGTTTCACATTCTTAACAAGTAGATAGGTCTAACAAAGTTAGAGATCGAAGACTACCTATAACCTTTTTAAGTGAAGCTCATGCTTATGGTAGGGAAAAAGACGAAATGGCAATAGTAGAATTGCTGTTGAAGGATGAAGGTATTGAATATGGAATCTTGGTTATTCCTATTGTAGGGATTGGTGGAGTGGGGAAGACAACTCTCACTCAAAATGTCTACAACAATGCTAGTCAAGAGCCACTTTGCTCTCAAAGCCTGGGCTTGTGTTTCTAATCACTTTGATGTCAACACAGTGACAAAAAAAATTTTGAAATTCATTGCTTCTGAGAGTCATGATTCTAGTGATCTCAATAAGCTTCAAGTTGAATTGAAGGGGAAACTTCTATGAAAGAAATTTTTAGTTGTTCTTGATGACATTTGGAATGAGAATCCTAACAAGTGGATAACACTTCTACGCCCATTTGAGTCCAACTCTTCGGGAGGGAAAATTATTGTTACAACTCGTAGTAACTATATATCATCAATGGTACGCACTGGTCCAACATATCCATTGGAAGGCTTATTAGATGATGATTGTTTGTTTATATTTGCCTATCACTCTCTAGGAATAGAAGGATTCAATGGGCATCCAAATTGGTTAAGAGAAATTGTCGAGAAAATAGTGAAGAGGTGTAGAGGATTGCCTTTAGGAGCAAAAACTCTTAGTGGTCTCTTGCACAATAACATTAACCGCAATGATTGGGAGCACATTTTAAATAGTAAAATATGAAATTTACCAACAAGTAAAAGTGATATTATGCTAGCTCTTAGATTGAGTTACCATTATCTTCCTCCACATTTGAAACCGTGCTTTGTGTATTATTCCTTACTACCTAAGGATTATGAATTTTAGAAGGAGGAGATAATATTGTTATGGATGGCTTAAGGTTTTTTACAAGCAAAAGGGAGTACAAAAGAAGAAATGGAGGATTTGGGTGACAACTATTTTCGGGAGCTATAATCAAGATTATTTTTTCAGCAATCAAGCAGTGACACCTCAAGGTATGTTATCCATGACCTCATCAATGATCTTGCTCAATGGGTAGCGGGAGAAACATTTTATTTTAGAATGGAGAATAGAATGAAGGGCAACACAATCAAATAACAACTTCAAAAATCTTCACCATCCATCTTATGTTGGGTGGTTATTATGATGGCATTAAAAAATTTGATGCACTCTATGGTGTCAATAACATCAACAATTTAATGTACAATGGCAGGTTATATGATGGTGTTAAGATGCTTGAGGCTTTCAATGATCTCAAACATCTACGGACTTTCTTACCATTAAGGTCGTCACTAAATGATAACATAGGTTTCTTAACTTCCGAGATTCTTAATAATTTGCCCAAACTACCATGCTTACGAATTCTTTCTTTGAATGGATATGACATATCAAAACTACCAAATGCAATTGATGATTTGAAACTTTTAAGGTACCTTGATCTTTCTCGCACTTCGATTGAAGTTCTGTCAATGTCGATCAATAGACTTTACAATTTACAAACACTTACATTAGAAGATTTTGATTTTTTGAAGAAATTGTCTGAAGAGATAAAAAACCTAATCAACCTTCATCATCTTAATCTTTCTTACACAAACTTGGAAGGAATCCCTTCGAAGGTTAGTAAATTGACTAGTCTTCGGACACTATTAGATTTTGTTGTGGGCGAAGGTATGTATTCCGGGTTAAAAGAGTTCAAGTCGTTGAAGCATCTACGAGGAACACTCCGAATATCAGGGTTGGGGAATATAAATGATGCTATGGGTGCTAAGGTGGCTAACTTGAGCAGCAAGAGGAACCTTACTGTACTACTTTTGAAATGGAGTAACTCTGAATCAAGGAACAAAAGAGTTGAGACAGAAATGCTTCACATGCTACAACCTTGGAATGAAAAACTTGAAGATCTTACTATCCGAGGCTGTGTTGGTACATTTTTTCCTATTGGTTTGGAAATACTTCATTCTCAAGTTTAGTGGTCCTAACATTTGTGAAGTGTAGGACTTGTAACTCTTTGCTGTCGGTTGGGCAACTACCATCACTAAAGGAACTCTACATCCGAAAAATGTCCGGTATAAAGAGGGTAGGTCAAGAGTTCTACGGAAATGGTAGCTCAAGGCCTTTCCCAAAGCTGGAGATTCTTCGTGTTATCGACATGGAAGAGTGGGAAGACTGGGAAGAGTGGATTTCTCATGGATTAGGTCAAGAAGTTGAAGAATTTCCGAAGTTGCAAGAACTTTTTATTGAACAATGTCCTAAATTGCAAGGTAGCTGCCAAAACATCTTCCTTTGCTGAGAAAGCTTCACATTTACGAGTGTAACCAATTGGTGGTGTCAATACCATGTCATCCAACAAACCGCAGTATTGAAATTGCTGGATGCAAAGAGGTGGAGCATAGAAATTTAGTTGGTGTCAACTCTTTGAATTTACAAGTTAATATCTCTGATATTGCCAGTTATGTGTGTCTCATAGATAGGCAAAGAATATTGTCAGAAACTGAAAAACTGGAGATTATTGGTTATGAAGAGCATCACAGATTATCATCTTTCTTGCAGACTGGAATTGCATTGCAGCAAGATGATAGTCACGTATGCGATTTGTTGGAATCACATCTCAGAAGGATTGATGTTGACCCTTTTATCCTACTGAATGTGAAAGAAGAAAAAGAGGAACAAGAGTTGGCTTGGAGATGTCAGTATCTGATATTGGAAAATCATATGTGCTTTGCAAAGCTACCACAAGTTTTGCACAACTTAAGTTTCCTAAGAAGACTGCATCTTAGAAACTTCTCGCAACTAATCTTCTTTCTGGAAGCTGGTCTACCTTCTCAGTTGAGAAGTATAGAAATTTGTTCATGCAATGCACTGGGATCTCTTCCTCAATCAAGGATGCACAGTACTTCTCTTGAACCTTTGTTTATTGAAGAGTGTGAATCTTTGACTTACCTTGCAAGAAACCATCTACCTCCGAATCTAAAGCAGCTGGAGATTGCATTTTGCTCTAGTTTGCAGACATTGATGCAGGAGGATAACAATAACTTACCTTCTGGTATTGCTGTTGGTCCATCCCTTACATCGTCATTGACGAAAGCCTAAGTTACCTGCCACACTTGAAGACATTAAAATTCTTAATTGCTTAAATCTTAGGTCCTTGTCCTCAAGTGGCAATCTACCTAATGCTCTAAAACATCTGCAACTTTATAACTTAAACATTGAGTCGGTAGCAAAAACATTTCACTATAATAATTGTCTTAAATCAATAGACATATATAATTGTGACAATCTTAATTTTTTGCCTGAGGACCTGCAGAAACCGACTCATCTTGAAGCTATTTATGTAACTCACAGTCCAATTCTCGTTACTTTTCCGTTAGGAGGATTTTACAAGGAAGAATGCGAGAAACTAAAGGCCCTTACTGACAGTATCTACCTACTCAACCATCCTCAAGTATCAAGATCAAATTGTTCAAGGCTTGTTTCATTTCTGGAGGAAGAGTTGGCTTCTGCCAACTTGACACAACTTCAGATAATAATATCCCGTTGTTCAAGGCTTGTTTCCTTTCCAGACGGAGGGTTGCATTTCATAAACTTGACAGAGCTCCTAGTCAGAAACTGTGAGAAACTAGAAGCCTTGCCCAGTTGCATGCAGCAACTCAACCATCTTCAGAAGATTGAAATATCATATTGTTCAAGTCTTGTTTCATTTTCAGGCATATGGTTGCCTTCCATGAGCTTGACAGAGCTCATAATAAAAACCGGTCATATTGACTGAAGGGGAAAAGATGCATTCAGTGGCGGACCCAGATATTTATATTAGGGGGGGCACTTTATAACTAAGTAAAATAAAAAAAAAAAATTAATTGAGATAAAAATTATTATAGTTCATATGAATTCTTTTATTTATGAAATTTATTATGTAAAGACAGATAAAGCTCTCTACATATATTATTAAATGTACATTCAAACTCTTATTACAAGTATAAAAGAAAAGTGTACTAACTACTTAAACTATAAATGGAGGTGCAATTCACACTTAGTTAAATATATTTTTATTTTTAAAATTTGATCATGATAACTTTTATTATTTATTTTAACGAGTAAATCCTATAAAATAACACTAAAACGCTGGTAAGTTTATGCACTAGCATTAAAGAACGAAAATAAATTCACAATATCCACTACATTAAGAACGATATGTGAAAGAAACCTAAAAGATTGAAAAATTGAACAAAAATTAGTCAATAGTTTATGTAAATATGATATAATTTGCGATAGAAAAAAAAAATTATAATAACTAACGATAACTGTTCATAAATATTAAAAAAAAAAATTATTCATAGTTCATAGTAAGTTATAAAACTTTTTCAAGTTAAAACATTTTATGTTTGAATATTTACTTAACTGGTAAGTATCTATATCGTTTATTTTTATAACTTAGGTTCAAACACCAACAAACCCACACATCCATTATCTTTAAAAAAAAAAAAAAAAAAAGCATTGTTCATTATCTTTGAAAAAAAATAAAGAAAGAAACAACACATTTAAGTGACAGAGAAACAGTACATCTTTTTTTTTATATAATTAAAAAAAAAAAAGGGAATAGCAACGGCACTTGTGGAATCTGAAGATCGAACCCGTGTCCACGCTGACAATAGAAGGCTATATGCGCCGCTTGCCATCAGGCCACTCAACGGTTAGTGATCCAGATTACTTCGAAAAGATATATATTAATTTATTATATATGTTAAATATCTAATCTTTTAAATATCATTCCTAATAATTTTTCATAAAATTTCAGGGGGGGCACGTGCCCCTCCTGACCCTATACTAGGTCCGCCCCTGGATGCATTGCATGTCATGGCATCCCATGCAGTTCATTTCAACTACCAGGGGCATTATTGCCTTTTCTAATAAACCAAAATCACCTTAAAAAACAGCTCCTCAAGTTAGTTAGGTTGGCAGGTCGGTTAGATCACTTTCTAAGGGCATTTTAGTACTTGCCTGATTTTCCTTTGACCATTTGTCTGACCCAACGGCTCACTAATGGTAGAAGGTATTTGTGTTGAGTTATATGAATGTCAACTGAAGTTCGTGTCATTATGGCCAAAACTCACATATTGGTCCAGTTTCACCAAACTCGAGGAAGGTTTGCATAATCTACCCAATGTAATATAATAAATTTAAAAATATTATTTTTTATATTAAGGAGATTATAATTGTATATTAGAGTTTTTTATAACAATCTTAAGTGGGTATATTTGCAAATTAATAATCTCCACCGAAAAATCTTCTCCATCCTTTTTTCTTTACTTTGAAAACTAATTAGGTAAACAAATTATTTCAAAGGGGCAATTTAGACTTTAACTTGAAAAAGTCAGTCAACGATTAAATTTAACCATTGATCACCAGTGAGAGGAAAACTTTGTATAATGAAGGCCAAAAGTTTCGTAAAAGGGGCAATATTGCCAAGTGTTCAAGATGTTTGTGCCCGAAAATTATTATTATTATTATTAAATTTTCATAAGTGGATACTTGATATTGATCGCTTTAATATGTTTTGCATATATAATCCCAAGACTATGTTTGGTACACAAGATTTTACTATAAAATTATATTTAAAATGCCTCATCCTGTGTTAACCCATGTTTGGAGAGGTCTACTTTAGAATCAAAACTCAATTTCATGTTCATTTCAATCCTTTTGGCGTGGGAATGCCCATTACCAAACTCCACTATGGGATTCAATGGGATGGGATTTAAAGGCTCATTAATTGCATTACTTTTTTTATCTATCTTCTCATTAATTGCATACTAATTTTCTTTTTATTCCTTCTACCAACCCCATTATTATTATTTAAAAGGATATTATGAAAACTTGGAAAGTAACATAATCGTGAACGGCCTCTTTTTTTTATTTTTTTTTTAAATTAAGTGAACAGTCCCCTACCATTAACTTTTTATCCAAAATATTAACATTTTCCTTTTAAAATGGTGAAATAACTAAAATATTCTTATTAAGATTCTATAAGATCCCTATTATACCCTTCAAACTTATGTAATGACTAAAATGCTCTTTAAATTATTAATTAATAATAATATCAAATAAAAATAACACATTAAAAAAAAAAAAAAACTAAAAACCTAGAAGTTCTGGGTTCCAGCAACTTGGAACCTAATAGAAACCACAAAAATAAAATCAAAAAAAGAAAAAAAGAAAAAACACCATTGATACATAGCAAACCCAATACCATTGATTCGTCGTTAAAACCCCATCAACGTCGAAAACACAAACCCAGAAACACCACCACCACCTATTCGTAGCAACAAACCCAAACCAACATCACCACCATCATCGTCAAACCCAATCAAACTCAATCAAATCCAAACCCCAACATAACCATCACTATAGTAAAAACTCAATCAAGCCCGATCCCTAACTCCAGCACCACCGTTAACCCCAATTAAACCCAAACCAACATCATCCACCCCAACCACAATCATTGGCGAAGAGCAAGAATGGTGCAGTGGGATGGGAGAGAGAACGGTGAGAAGAGACAGAGAAAGAGAGTAGTGAGGTATAGGATAGGTGCATCAAAATTGATGGCAATGGGTGAGGATGGGTGCACGATAGTCATTAGCGATGGATATAGATGGCAGTGGTAACAAGATAAGTGGAAGAAAAAGGAAAGAGAATAGAAGAAGAAGAAGAAGTGTGGATAGGAGCGGCGATCTCAGTTCCATGAAGATTTGGTTTTTATTTTTATTTAATTTTTTATTACTTTTTATATTAATTTCTACCGTTCATCTCAAGATAAACGAATGGTAGAGATCTAATGAATTAAAATTTTTAATTTTTATTTAATTTTTTAATTTTTTTCAAATTAATCTTTACTGTCCATTAATTTAAGACGAATGGTAGAGACGGATGATAGAAATCAAATGCATTAATTTTTTTATTTAATTTTTAATTTTTTTTCAAATTAATCTCTACTGTCCATCTTAAAATGGATGGTAGAGATATGATAAATTAAATTTTTATTTAATTGTTTACTTATTTATTTTTTTTCAAAATTTTTATTTAATTTTATTAAAACAAATAAAATTACTCGTCCAATTATCATTATATCCTTCAAATTTAATACCAAACGGTTTTTTAAACCAGTAGGGGGCATTCACCAAATATAAAAAAACAGGGCCCATTCATAATTATTTTACTTTTCAAGGCGGTTTTTCATAATATCCCTTATTTAAATAAGAGTTATTCCAAAATTAATCTTTATTTACTTATACTTTAAAATAATATAATTATAAAAAAATTAATATAACTTTTTATAAAAATGATTTATAAGATTTATTTTATTTAAAACATTATTAACTTTATGTACAATATAAGTTAGATTATATAATAAAATATTTAAATTCATTTTATTTTAATCCAATCTCAACCTACATTTTTGTATTTAAAATTAAACCTTGCATTTAAATTAATCAAATATAGTTTCTCTTTTTTTTTAGATTTTTTATAAAATTAATTTTAAGTATATAATAAAATATTTAAATTAATTTTATTCCAATCCAATCCTGATTCACACCAAATATAATATGGTATAATTTTAATCCAATCTCAAGTTCTACCAAACATAGGATAATAATTTTTTATTGCAATACAATCCATTCAATTTCAATCCAATCTAATCTATTTCATTTTAATTCTATATATCAAACGTAGCCCAAGGTTGTTCACACTTTAACCATGAAGAACAATAAGATGCCTATTGGCTACAACAACTGCACTTCATTATTAATTGAACATCACAAATACAAAAGCAAGAGTAGAAATAAGCAAGCTACAAAAAGCTAAACGCAGTCTTTTGGAGTTGGACCTGACTAAATGAAAATAAGAGCATTTTTAATACTTTTATAGATTATGAAAAATAAATTATATGTCATATACGATAAATAGATATTGAGTTAAAATAAATCTCTCCAATGCAATTATCACTCATTAATGTCAAATTGAAGTGGCAAAAAAAATTATCTATCAGATGATATCTATGTCATCAGTGGCGGACCTAGAAATCTAGGTGAGAGGGGACACTTTCATATAATAATTCTAATATTAAAAAACCAAATTATATAACTTTTTTTTGTAATATTGTTTCATTCAATTACTAAAAAGACATTATATGAAATATAAATAATTAAAATACATAATCAATAAGACATATATAATTTTACTTTTTACAAAATTGTAAACAAAATTACGAAAAAAAATATATGTTTTGATAGAGAACGATATTGAACTTTGGTAGATAGAAGAAAGAAAAACAAGATCCATGCCCATTGAAAAAAAAAATTATGAGATAGAGAAATGATTACGAGGGAACAAAAAAATTAAAAAAAACATTTTCCATAGTGGAGAGAAGAAAGAAAAACACCATTCATGCAAAATAATAATAATAATGATAATGATAGTAAGAGACATTAGGGAATTGAACCAGGACTCAGCAATAGAAAAAGAGAGGCAAGAGAACCATCCAAGTCTCAATGTGTTTGTGTTGGTAATTGGGACTTTATGTATATATATATATATAATATATTAAAAGACAAAAAAAAAGGACAAAAGGCAACAGCCTTTTCACGGAGCAAAGGTTTGAACCCCGGCGCGTTGGAAGAAAAAAACACACTACAATACAACCAGCAGCGCCATTGTGCTTTTATGTAGCAATGTGCCATTGTAATTATATATTTAAAACTTAAGTAAACTAAATTAATTTTTAAAAAATTCCAGGGGGGGCACGTGTCCCCCCTAACCCAATGATGGGTCCGCCTTTGATATCATGTAGGAAACAAATCCCTAGATATTGATGATATGACATTTAAAAATAAAAAACAAAAAAACAATTCATAAGAGCATTAAAGATACTGTAAGAAACCGAATCTCAATTCCTAATCCTAAATATCCAATTCAGCATTAATTAATATCCTTGATTAACCCGAAACAATAAACTAATATTCAACGACCCCAACTCTCTAATCAAAATTGTAGTTAATCCTAATATAAAATTCAAACAAGAAATTAACCATAATTGTTCTTTGTTACCGAAGTAGAAAAAATCCATAGAAAGTTGAACTGAAAATACATCTGATTAGCTTCCAATGGAAAAAACAAAATAGACAAGAGACAGTATAATTTTCTAGTCGTTTTGTAAAGAAAAATGTACAAATGTTGAACTAGGAAATGAAGAAATCTTATTAGCTTTCAACTGGGATTGGGAAATTCAAGCAAAGAAACCTGTTGAAAAATTGTGAAGTAAAGAAATTTGTAGATTGCATTTTCTTCCTCTTCCTTAATTTTTCATTCAGGAAAATTCAATGAATGTGACTCTATTGACCCATAAGTAAACTTAAAAGGGCACACTGTATTTTGTCTATATCACTTAGAAATGAAACAACATTTTCCATGATTAAAATATAAAAGGACACACTGTATTTGGTCTGTATTACTTAGGATTTTGTTCCTTTTTCCTTCTATCTTAAGCAAAGAAAATCTGAATTACAGTTATTAAAATCTAATACATAGACATATTTCCTTTTATTTTTTTGTTAAATACCAAATATCATTTTGTGTATAACCACTAGGATTGAACCAAAATAAAATACTTTTTCTTAGTAAGTATGATCCGTTGGACATCTGGCTCGTTTGGGATAACTTTTATTTTCGACTTTTGACATTAGAAGAAGAGAAGTAGAAGAGAAGTAAAAGCTAAAGTTTTTAAGTTACTATTTGGATTAAAAACTTTTAAATTTAGAAGAGACTTTAAAATTGTTTGGTTGAAACATTTGAAAGACTTTATAAATTATAACATGACCATTTTTCCCTTTTCATAATAGTTTTTTAAATTACTTTATTAGAATTTCTTCTACAATACTCACACTTTAATTAAAATAAATAAATGATAATATTTATCTTAAATACCTTAATTAAAATAAATAAATAATAACATTTATTTTAAACTTTAAATTAAGATATTTTCAATAAATAAAATATTAAAACAATTTAAAAAATTAACTTTAAAATGGATATTTTAAAAAAATTAATATTAATATTATTTTTAACAAATAAAAGGACATCATTCTTCATCCTCATCAGAAACTCTCACTCTCTCTCTTCCCAGTTTTCTTTCTTTTGCATCTGTTGTCTCTCTCTTCTCAAATCCCCTACTGTTTCCTTTCTTCTCATACCGATCAACGCTCTCTCTTCATTCCTACTTCACGGATGGCGTCCAGGACTCTAGGTAACTCCGTCTCTTCTTCCAAAATCATTCTCTCTCTAATATGCCTCTCTCCTCTTTCTGAGTGTTCTGGGTTTTGTTGAGTTTGATCATGTGGGTGTTCGGTCGGTGAAGTAATTGGGTTTGATAGTGTTGTTGAGGTCGATGGTGTTGCTGGCTTTGATGGTGTGGGTGTTCGGTGATGAAGGGACTGTTGCTAGGATGGTTTTGATGATGAATTGAGTAATTTTGGGTGGTGTTATTTGTCAAAGCAAAGTAGAAAAGAGATGAATTTTTGGGTTAGGAAAATGAATTTTTGGTGGTGTTATTTGTCAGAGCAGAGAAGAGATGAAGGACACAAGTAGAATTTTTGTTTTGTTGTTTGTCATATGAAGGGTAAAACTGGTATATGAAAAGTTCATTAAACTCAATTTTGGCTTCCCATGTTTTCTAGGAAGAGCTTCCAAGAGAAGCTAAGTGAAGTAGCTTTGGGTAGAAAAGCTTCCAAAGACAAGAAACTCTTTTGTTAAATCTATCTAAACAGTTGTAAAAATGGCTTCCGTCTTCAAAAAGCCAAAATAAGTTCTTCCCTGCTTATCCCAAACAAGGACCTAGTGTGGCAATAATTCCACCCCTTAAAAATTGTTTTTACACCCCTTTTACCATAAAAAATTTGAAATTTTTTTAGTTTATTTTTAAATTCCATTTAATACCAAGAATATCCTTTTTTTTTTCTTAATATTATTATACAAGTACTCTCCATTTTATACCTATTTTTGAAATATGTGCTTGACTTCATTTCTTTTTTGTTTCATTTTCTTTGATTTTCAGATTTTCATCGATTCTCATTGTTGCTTCCATGTCTAACTTGGTTGCACTCTTATGAGCGGTGATTGGCTGACATTTATGTGTCCTCTTTTTCTAGTGCATTCTAACTGCTCAAGGAACTGCCTCAGAGAAACTGTTTTCATGATTACAAACTTGAAACCGCATCTGCTATACGCGTTGAGCTAATATTTGTTAATTTATTGAATAGAATATTAATATTATTCATCTCTTTAGGAATCGTTATGTGATTGGATTGAGTTTTCTAACAAGAATTTTTTATGGTAGTTTCTGTTAATGTGATATCTATTTGATATTTTAATATCACAAAATTTTTGAATGATTTTAGTTAGCTTATTATGGCTTTTAATTGGTGTTCCCATTCTCTTAAATTGTTGTTTTTAAAAATAATAAGTAAATAAAAATAAGGCTATTAATTTTGATCCCATATTGCTTGTAGAGAACTGTTTTTGCTTACCAACTTAATAAGTAAATAAAATAGAGGGTGGTGATAACAAGGAAGAAGAAGAAGAAGAGAGAGAAATAATATCAAATCAATAATAAGGTATAATAAATGAGATGTATTTATAAAAATATAATATGATAAAATTAAGAAAAAACGTATTCTTGGTATTAAGCAAGGTTTAACAACAAATTAGAAAAAGTTTAAATTTTTTACAGTAAAAGGGTGTACAAATAATTTTTGAGAGCTGAAAAATATCGCTACTCAAATTTCCATTATCAAAACATGTTGGATAATAAATATGACCAGAGTAATAAATCAAATTGATAAGTAAATATGAATAGAGTTAAAAGTTAATAAACATAGTTTTTGATTTTGTTGTATTTTCTTTTTCTCTCACTAGACTGCGCTTTGTTTCCAAGAAAAAGCAATGAAGGTGCCATATTGAAGGTAATTTTACGCAATGTTTTTGTCTCTTAGTGAAGGTACTGACATGAAGGACTAAATGAAGAACAATTAAGGCTAGTAATTTGGAACTCGACATGATAAGTCGACACGAAATTGACACAATTATTATATATTAGGGTTAAATATAAACGAGTTGGATAAATAAACGGGTCAACCTGTCCAACCCGTTTACTAATCGTGTCGGGTTCATGTTTTCTTAACGGGTAACAAGTTGACCCAATTAACGGAGTAAAAAATTAATTTTATATTAGAGGGGATTTGTGTAATTTTAGTGGTATGTATATATATATTTATGTTTGGGATTGTATTTGTAGATAATTGATCTTTTTTAGGTTTTGGATTGTATTTATGAGTTTAAGTGGTCTTGTGCATCTTTATTTTAATTTTATTTTTTCTTAGATCTATATTAAAATTTAAATGTATTAAATATGGTCAAACAGGTTATAAACGGGTCAATAAATGGATCATTAAATGTGTCGGCTAAACAGATCAATAAATGAGTCATTAAACGTGTCGACTAAACGAGTCGCTAAATGAGTCAACAAACGGGTCAATAAACGACCCCTAAATAAATAGGTTAATTGTATTGTTTGCATGTCAATATATTAATAATCGTGTTGTATTCATATTGAAGGGGTTCAACCCATTTATTAATTATGTTATGTTCGTGTCGTATAAAAAATAATCGGGTCGCGTTCGTGTTATATCCAACTTGACTCATCAACTCGGATTGCCACCCTTGGACAATAATGCAGTATAAAAAGCCGCCCTAAATCATTGATTGATAAATATATTGGTTAGTTGTTTGAAAATAGTACTAATTTACTAATCGTAAAGTAAAATTTTAGTTTGCGATTTTTTTTAAAAAAATTTTTGCTTTGTTTTTTTTTTTTTAAACCATTTTCGCTTTGTTTTGTTCATCTCTTTTGGTTTTGTTTTGTTTTTGTTTTTTTTTTGTAGGAATCTCTTTTCGGTTATATTCACACTTGTGAAGGTGCTATAAAACGACAAATGACAATTGTATAAAGAGAAACATATGAAGTTAATTAGGTTTTATCTGTTGAGACTTTGATTAATGAAGCAGTTGCATTTGGATACTTTTTTTTTTTTTTTTCAAAAATAAAATCAGTACTGTACATTTTTTGTAACATGTAACTCTTCTTCTAGTAAATAAAATAAAAAATAAAAGCTCTTCAAGTAGAAAATGTTGTTTCCACCTATACACGAGAAGTTGAAAACAATGCTTTACTGATTTCTGTTATATTAAAGATTATGAACATCTATTTTTCAAAAAAAAAAAATTATGAACAACATTTGCATTAATATAAAAAATATATTCAATTTTAAATTTAAAATATATTCCTATTGTTTGAGTTTTAAAAAATTCTTTTGAGTAAAACTTTAACAAGAATATCCTTTTTAAAATATTTCTTTTTTTTTTATTAAAGATTAAAATAAATTCAAACAAATCAATTAAAAACAACATTAAAGCATCAGAAATTACTTGAATGCCTTTTATATCATTAATAGAATTTATCTAAAAAATTAGTCTTCTCGAATACTCTGTTCTTCTTTAGAGAGAGAAAATCTTCCTTCTTTAGAGAGAGAGTTTCGTAGAAGGTGTTTCCCGATCAGATCCGAACAATTTTTTGAGTCCTTTTGCTTCCTTCGCCTCCTGATCTTTAGCGTGGTTCTTCTTTTCTGGTTTTTCTCTAAAGATTTCCCTAATTTTGGGGGTTTTTAAGGTTAAATCCAGTTAATAATCAGAGCTAGATATAAGAACCCCTTTTGTCTGGTTTGTGTGTTTCTTTTTTAGGTGTTGGTTGGAATTTAGTAATAGATAACCTCCTTGATGGTCAAAAACAGTGGTAGATCTGGAGTGTTTTAGGTGGATATCGACACTGTAATCATAGTCTTATCGTGCCTTAAGGATGGTTTTTCAAGCTCAAGGAAAAGGTTTTATTGTCGTAGGGATGTTCCCATCTAATGTGTCTTGCCTATCTTGTGGTAGACTTCTTTGTTTCTACCTTTGGTTTTTGGAGGATGTTTTGTATAAGTTATTTTGGGTGCTACTTATTCCAATTATGTTTTTTAGTCTTTGGTTATTTAGTGTTTGTAAGGATGCTAGGTTCTAAACTGACATCACGTTCTTAGATCTTGTAACAAGGTGGCACATACCCTTGTAGCCCTGGCTTTCTCCTCACATGGAGATGGACTCTAGCTTGATATTGACCAAGCTTGTAGCCTTGTACTTCTTCTATGTTATGAATGAAGGTGATCTTATTTCAAAAAAAAATATATATATATATATATAGAATTTATCTTTATATACATCATCAATACTATATAAACGTTGACTTATCACTTTGAATGAAGGTGATCTTATTTCAAAAAATATATATAATTTATCTTTATATTCATCATCAATACTATATAAATGTTGACTTATCATTTACAGATTAATTAGAAGATTCCACAATTTTAAATTAAAATATCTATAAAAAAATTTTAGATAATGAAAACTAATAATCTATTACCAATTCACCATGCTTATTTTAGATGAATGATTAAATGTAGGTTTTAGAATATGAATAAGGCTATTGTCTTACCATGAAATTTCACGCGGTGTTCATTAATTGTTGATTCAAATTAACAATGATCAATGTCTTCTCAACAGAAAATTTCAAACAATTGAGTATTTTGATTGTATCTCTGGTTTCTGTTTCTGTTTTCTAGGTGATGTATGGTATTAATTCCTAATATTTTGACCAATAACATCCTTTGACTGAGATTTGATGTTTAGCAGCTTCTGTTTCTTTTCTGTTTTGTGAATCAAGTTGTTCTTGTTATTAAAAAAAAAAAAATCGTTTGACTTTAAGTGAAATTGTATTTATACATAAAAGATCATTCAATTACAGAAACCTTTTAGAATTATGTCGACCAAACTTTAATCATAAAAAATCAGTTTTGCCCTCTTATAATAAATGGCTAGGAAGTTGATGATATTAAAGAATTGAAATTTCATAGTTCTTTATTCAAATATTAATGTTATTATATAATGGTTAAATATTTAATACTCGATCCAACATCTTAATTGGCTACATAATCAAATATTGTGACGGTTGATTTATTAAATTATTAGAAAAATAATTATTTGTTAATCTTTAAAAAAGAAGGATCCACTCGAGGGAACTTACTCACGCAAAGTACTCCAATTAGCAAACTTCGGTCTATCGAATAGACTTGCAAATTACTTGCAAATTAATCAATCTCTATTGATTCCAAATACCAAAACTTTCATTGAACTACAAATAGACTTGGAAAATAATCTCTCCATTGATTCCAATAAGCGAAACTTCATAGAAGCTGTGTACAAATAGACTTGGAAAATTCAATTACTACAATTTGGAAATCCATATTTTTAATTTGTTGACCGAATACAAACTCTGGTGCTGGTGACTTCAATCACGATATATAATTTAAAAACATAATTAACTAGCTAATCATAATTGGATGATAGAACCAGCATTTGGGTTCTGATGACTGAACTTCTTGGGCGCATTGTAGTTGTCCAACTTGGTATTCATGCTCATTTCCAGCATGATACCCGAATTTGTAACCAAATCCGGCTTTACCCCTGAAATCCATATTCTTGCCCTTCATTTGCCCTCCCCCATCACTATCACGGTCACTTTTATATTTATCACCATTACCATCACCATCACGGTCACTGCCTTTCTTATTATTCTTTCCACCACCACCGCCATTGTTGTCATCACCACCACCACCACCACCACCGCCATTGTTGTCGTCATCACCACCACCATTGTTGTCGTCATCACCACCACTGACACCACCACCATTGTTGTCGCCATCACCACCACCGAGGTCTCTCTTATCTTTTAATTCTCCTCTTCGTAGATGTGCCAAATGTGCCAATGACTGGCAAATGAATGAATTTTGCGAATAAGACAAATTTAAAGTGCAGCAAACCCATAAAAAGACGAGTAGAATATCAGCCATATTGTTAACATCCAAGACTCATAGGTTCTTCAATTTCTAAATTATATTAATATTAAGTAACATTACACCATCCAAATATTTACTCAAATTTATTATCTAAATGATATAACAAATCTATATGTAATTATTATATTTTCAATACATCATCTAAAATTAATATAGTAACTATAAATAAATTTTTTATATCATTTGAGTAAAATTTTGATAAATTTTTGAAAAATGTAACGTTATTCATTAATATTTTCTATTTTGATAACACAAAACTTTAAGGAAGTTTTGCGGTTGCCCCCGTAACCTCGAGATAGGATTAAATTAACATAAATTAGTACGGAGTTGATTTCAAACATCTGTTTTAGAAGTGGGTTGGGTGTCTTCACCCCAACCCCACTTCTTATTTGTTTATCTATTAGTATTAAAGAAACATTAATATACAATTAATAAAAAAATAAGAATTTTTAAAATTTTGAAAGTACAAAATAGATTTCATTAATACTCAAAAATTTTTATTTAATTTTAAAATTAGTCTTATGAGAAAGTAATATATATGTAAGCTTTTACTTTTTGTGAAATAAAATTTTATCTCCATAATAAAAATATAATATTTAGAGTCTCAATTTTGTTTTTGGAATATTTGAAAACTCACATTTGAAAATAAAGAAATTCGAACAAAATAACTGATTCAGAGAAAGTCAGAAAAGCATAATAGGTCCATATAAGGAAATTAAACGATCAGCATATAACAAAATTTATATCACAGAACTTGCTGATCTCGGCTAAGTTACTTGAGTCATTTGATGGGCTCACATGTTGGCTTCAACTTGAGTCTTGACTCTTGAATGATGAATGATTGATTTAGAGCATATGTTAATACATATGGTCAAACACGATTATTTTCTAGAAAACATGAACAAGAGGATAGCTGACAATTTAGGAGAGCTCCCAGTACAAGGATGAAAAGAAACGTGTACCTTATTGTAACTGTTCAATATTTTCTCTACTATCTTATTACGCCTGATATCATCAAATTCGGATTCTGTATTTCCCTGCTCCAACAGTTTCTTGAGCCGTTGGCACAATTCTCGGCCTTCGTATAGATCCTTTACTATCTCCTTCTTTCCATCGTATAGATCCTTTCCTTCGTATAGATCCATTTCTATCTCCTTCTCTCCATCGTCTCCTCCATTGAAGTTGTTGATATTGTTAACCCCGCCAACATTTTTGTCTTTCTTCTTCTGAAACACACACATAATATTAAAACAATAAAAACAATCAATCAAGAGAAAAGAACAGAACTCATTGAAGGGAAGAAAAAAATAAGAACAAGAAAGAACCATGAGAAAACTAGTTGGGTGACGGAATCGAAAACGAGTTGGGTCACGGAATCGAAAACGAGTTGGGTCACGGAATCGCCTACCCATTGTTCAGTTTCAGAAAAAGAAATTGTGTGGTGTCTGACGGAAGAGGAGGGTATTTATAGATTATAATAACTTCAAAAAAGAAAGAAAAAAGGAGGGTGTTTATAATATTATATATTAAAGTTGGGTGTTTATATGCTATCGGCCACCACATGCTTTAACAGCACGGTTTTCATTTTTAAAAACGTTTTTAACGCGTTTTCCAGTTCCCAAGGCCCACAGCGAATGATGACAAGCAAAAAAAAAAAAACATATAAATAAGGAAAAAAAAAAAAACACTTTAAATTAATCAACAGTTAATAAGACAAGAAGTGGAGGTGGGTGAATGTTTGATAATAACTTTTTATAAACCTCCGGATTTGTAAAAAATTTACAATTGGTCAATAAGTCTGACGTTGGCTTCTCAGCTGTAGAAATGAAGATTTAAAAACTTGACAACCAGAAGAAACTACCGTGAAATCAAGATAAAGATAAAGTTTGTGACAAGCGTTGCTAGTGGTCTCGTAAAGTCAATTCCAGCCTCTCTCACACTTGCTTAGGTACGACAGAATGATCCTTTTTTTTTTTTCGCTTCAAATGCTTTTCAGGCGTTTGCTTTGTCACTCGGTCATCTCTGTTAGTATAGTAGTAGTTGAATGAGATAATGACGAGAGGTGTGGCGCGTAAGAAGTGTCTGTTTTTATTTTGTGTGTGAGTAGTTTACTTCTGTTGTGAAGTCCATCCTTTTGGTTCTTATCTTTTAGTTAACAAGAACCATGCTTTTTCAAGTGTCCGTCCTTTGTAGGAACTAGGCGGTTTCCTAGAAGCTTCTCTAGCCAACAATTTTGTGGTTATTGATATTTATGTCCTCACTGTTTTGCTTAATTGCACTTTTGAATATATTAGATCTACATTGGATAGTTGCGTTAGTGCCATCAAAAACTGTTTCAACTAAAAAGAACATGTGTTTGGAAAAATTTTTATTGGAATAAAATACAAATTAAAGATAAGTCATAGTAGTGTCATTGAAGTCTTTGTCCCTATCTCGGCGGATTAAAAAAAATTAAAAGCACCAAAAGTCATTGGGGCGTGGCCTTTGTGGGCTTAAGTGCGGAGAAAATTCCCCTTTAACTTTGATTTTATCAACTCATTTTGGTTTGGGTCTTGTGGACCTAAAATTGTCATTGGGCATTTTCGTTGATGATAAACCTTTTTTTTTTTGAAATATTATAATTAATTATGGTTTTAGAAAGGTAAACTTAATTCAAATCCACAGCCTTGTAGATATAGGTGTGAGGTGTATATTATTGAATCAATCTTATCTTGTCATCACTGAAGATGGAGGTAGTTTTGGCCCTTATTTTGTATTTTCAATTCTTGGTATAAGAAATAACTGTTTTTTATTATTTTTAACTGAACTTAAGTAAATTTATTGAAAAGAACTTGAAACTATTAAATTCTAAATATTCTATTATATGTCTCATCGCAAGTAGCATGAACCTCCGAAGTAACTGAACAACGTTTAATGCAATGTTATTTGAATTCTTTTGAAATCTAATAATATTTATCATCAAATCAAGCAAGAAATTTCAGTAAATTTGAGATATCTTATGAAATTCTTAGGGATAAATTAGTAAGAAGAAATTAAAAAGTAAATATTATAATGGTGGTGTACATACAAAAATGTGAGGGATGCCAATATTTTCTACCTATGTGAGTCAACCCAACTCAAGACCTAAATATTTTCGCTTGCCCTTGTAATGCTTGTTTGTTACAGTTTCTCTTATTAAAAATTATCTTTGGGGAGAAAATGTTGTAGAAGTAAATCTTAAGTAAGAAGATACTTTAATGTGTTGATTTGTAAATTCCATTGTTACCAAATTTTAACGGAATTAAGTTTTGTGAATCTCACACATAAATCAAGAATCATCCTCTCATCCTAGAATCAAATTTTCTTTCATGATTGAAATTTGTTAAAACTCTTCACTCTGAAATTCTTGTTAGCAGCAGGGGACAACTCAAATTTGGAAGTGCTACACTCTCCTCAGGGGAAGTGGTCATTGCATCTATTGCCATCGCCTCTCTTGTTGTTGTAACCCGGCTATTCTTCCATTTTACATTAACAACAGGCTCAATTAACACCAAGGAGTTTTTGAAAGCAAGATCTTTCACATTCCAGTAGTACGAGTATGATGGGTTTGCCAATTATGTAGATTTTTTTTTTCCTTTAAATTATAGGTTCTAGTTTAAAAAAAAAAAAAATAGTGGTTCCAGGACCATGTCTAAGTTGGCTTCAGATAAAAACATATTGGTTCTATGTTGTTGACAAATGGCCATTTTTACATGTCTAATGTTCATGAGAGATTGCTTGTTCTTGCATTATTTACGATTCTTTTCTTTTAAAAAATAATATAATTGTTTATACTTTGTATTTAAAAGATGTTAATTATTATAAATATACTGTTATGAACAATATAAAATATAATTTCTATATTAAAAAAAAAAACTGATTATGTTATATATCCAGGGTATTTTAGTAATCAATACTGTATCATTCTTATTTCTTGCTCAAGTAAACACTTGACAGGGAAATAATCTCATTTCATATCCAATTTCTGAATGTTAAATAAATGTTTGAATGGAATTAAGTTATATAATTCCAATTCTTTTCCAGTCTCTTTTTAATAGAATTGGTTTCCTTTCATTTGATTACTGATTAGTAAACGTTAAAAGTGAAAAATCTATAACAAAGCTTTTAAAATAAAATTGTTGAATGTTTGAGGACAAGCTCTTTTAAATGATGGATTTATTAAAAAGTGTAAACAATAAAAAAATTCAATGTATCTATTAAAATTCGAAGAGCTTTTGTTTCTTATAATTAAAACAAAAAAAAAAATTACAAAATATTTTAAAACCGAGTATCAAAATACAAACTTCATATCAATATGTTTAAGAGTGTACAAGGGAATTTAAGTTAAATGGGTAGTAGTAATTAGTAAACTTTATAAATTTTGATAAGATTATTCTGGATATAGAAAATTGAACTAAAATACCCTGATAACAGGTGAAATTACTCTTAGATCGAAAACAATTTTATTACATGAAGTCCCTTTCTGAATCATTTACTAACAATTAACCAGTGTAGTTGAAAGACACAAATTGATCTCCATGGAGGAGATTGCACCTCTGCTGTCTAGTGATCTCCACCATGAGATCTAATTCCACGAGTTGTTTTTTCTCTCTCTCTCTCTCCTTTTTTTTTTTTTCAACCCAAATTTGAGAACTTGTTTAGGAGCTGCCTCCCTAGAATCGATGAAAACGATGGTCAACTATCTTCTAACAACTTAACTCAAGTGCTTTATCTGGCAGATCGAATATGTAAATGCTCTGGTTGCAATTTCTCGCACCAGTCTTTTGTGGCGTGGTCTAATGTCATTATCTCTTTTCTATTAAAAAAAAAAAAAAGGTTTTAACCAAATATAACCCTTTTTGAATGACCCTTTGGGATATTACCTCTTTTTTTTGAATTTCCTCCAGCATGATTCTTTTTAGTCTAAAATACCCTTAATAGTTCAGCTAATTACCATTTACCATTGTTTTTCCCTCCACTGACCCACCCCATTTCTGATTCTCTTTCTAAAACTTTCCCTCCACTGACCCCATTTCTGATTCTCTCTCTAAAACTTTCCCTCCACTGACCCACCCTCTCTTCTTCTTCTTCTTCTTCTTCTTTCCTTTTTTCTCTTTTTTTTTCCTGGATTGGATCTGGTTCGCGGGTCGCGGAACCAGAACCACCGAGCCCAGAACCGACGACGGTTCTGGGTTCGCGAACCCAGAACCATCGCTACCCAGAACCATCACTGGTTCTGGGTTCGCGACCCAGAACCAGCGATGGTTCTGGGTTCACGAACCCAGAACCATCGCTGGTTCTGGGTCGCGAACCCAGAACCATCGCTGGTTCTGGGTCGCGAACCCAGAACCACTTCGGTTCTGGGTTCGCGAACCCAGAACCATCGCTGGTTCTGGGTCGCGAACCCAGAACCACTTCGGTTCTGGGTTCGCGAACCCAGAACCAGATCTGGTTCTGGGTCGCGAACCCAAAACCATCTCTGGTTCTGGGTTCGCGACCCAGAACCAAGGCAGGAAAAAAAAAAAAGAAAGAAGAGGAAGAGGAGAGGGGTCTGGTTCTGGGTCGCGAACCCAGAACCAGATTTCTTTTTTTATTTTTATTTTTTTGTGTTTGTTTGTTAATTATTGATTTGATAATGTTGTTGTTGTTGTGGGAGATGTTGATGAATTGGATTGATGAATTGTGGTTGATGATGTTGATAAATTATGGGAGATTATGAATTTTGATATTGAAGGAATTTGAGGGGTAATTTTGTTCAAAAAATAATAATAAGGTCTATTTTGATAATTCAGAAAATTAGAAGTCTATTCTGTAATTTTTAAAAATACATTTAAGGGCGCTTCTTGGATAAGAAGCGCCCTCTATTTTAAATTTGATAATTATGAAATAACCCCAAAAATTTATTTAATTATGAATTTCACCCTAAATTTTTATTAAGGTTGGGAATCTCAACCTCGAGGTTGGGATTCCCAATCTGAAAGTTAGGATTGATAGGAAATTCTAACCTTGAGGTTGGGATTATGGATTTTGATATTGAAGAAATGGGAGGGGTAATTTTATTCAAAAAATAATAATAAGGTCAGGTTTGATAATTCAAAAAAATAAAAGTGTAATTTTGTAATTTTAGAAAATATCTTTAAGGGCGCTTCTTAGCCAAGAAGCGCCATCTATTCTAAATTTAATAATTACGAAACAACCCTAAAAATTTGTTTAATTACGAAATATATATAATTGAACATTTAGATTGATATTCTCAACCTCCAGGTTGGGAATCCCAACCTAAAGGTTGGGAGTTCCAACCTTGATTCAATATTCATATTTGAAATCTCAACTTCAAGGATGAGAATCCCAACCTTGAGGTTGGGAATCCCAAACTTGAATAAACATATAAGTTTAGGATTCTCAACCTTTAGGTTGGGATCCCAACCTAAAAGTTGAGAATCCCAATTTTTGATATTTAACCCTATTTGAAATTCCCAACCTCGGGGTTGAGATCCCAACCTATAGGTTGGGATTGATTTCAAAAATTACTCATTAAGGGTATTTTTATCCTTTCAGTACTTTTTTTAATAATAAAAAATAAAAATGTTACTTTTGAGGATGGCTTCCCAAAAAACGCCATTTTTCTCAATGTTCCCAAAAAAAAAAACTCAAGTACTTTATATAGGGAACTTACTTGATCACTTTCACCGGGAAAACGCGTAAGAACTAACTTGATGACTTGGAAGGTTTTTAAAGCCACCTTCTCTTCACTTTCACCAGGGACCACCGTCCCGTCTTATTTAGGCTTCTAATTTTACTTATTTTTCAAATCTTTAAATTAATTAAATAGCTAGTCACTAGGCTTTATTTTTTATCAGTCAATAATGCGGCTGCTTTTCTCAATGCTTTAGTGTCCTTCCTCTGTCGTTCATGTCTCCTTCAATGAGAGCACACACACCGCGTGAAGTTTCTTTCGTGTCTTTTTCGCTGTTTTTTCTTGGCAAGAACGCAGAGTCTCATAAAGGAAAAAAAAAAAAAAAATCAAAAGCTGCACTTATATATTCTCCTTTAACCATCTCATATTTTAGCATTCAGAAACAAAAACTCTTCAGATTTTCTTACAATAAGAGAGGAGGAAGAAGAAGTGAAACACAAAATCCAAAGTAAATTAACACAAGAAAAAGTGAACAAAGCAATGTGAGCTTCGTACCTCTTAATTTTTCTTTCTTTTTTACTCATTTTTTTAATGTTCCTTTTAACTTCAATCATGAATTCTTTCTTATTTATATGTGTTAGTGATGGTTTCTGTTATTACGGAGATTAACGTTTTTCATGTATTACGTTCCTGTGGTGCAGCACGATGGATAAAAGCAATGACCATGTATCTATTGATTGTAAAAAGCTAGCAGATTCTTTTAGGGGTAAGTTCAAAAACTTGTGTCCCTTTTCAGATTGCTGCATTTATGAAGTTCCACCAAAAATCAGGATGTGTAATGGAAGTCTTTACACACCGAAGATGGTTTCAATTGGTCCACTCCATTATGGTAGGCAAGAATTAAAAGCTATGGAAGAGTATAAATTACGATATCTGCAACAATTTTTGCAACGAACTCATGTAAGCATGGAAAATTTTCTTGAATTTGTAAAGGATAAGGAAGTAGCTTTGCGTAATTGTTATGCGGAAACCATCAAATTTGGAAGTGAAAGGTTTGTTAAAATCATTTTTTTGGATGCTGTGTTTCTTATTGAGATCTTTCTTCGAAGGATACCTCAATTTCAGAGTGTTGACCGTGTGTTTTCAAATCCAGGAAAGATAAAAGATATAGTTCTTGACATTATGCTCCTAGAAAATCAGCTTCCAATGTTCATTCTTCAGGAGTTGTTTGGCTTAGCAAAACTTGAGTTGCCTGACCAGTTTAAGGGGTGGCCTTTGAGTAAGTTTGTACATGATTTCTTAAAATGTTTTGTATGTCAAGATATTTTGACTGATACAACTTCGATAGAAACATACTTTTCTAAAGCAAAACATTTTGTTGATTTGCTGAGACTTTGTCTTCAGCCACCAGAACATGACCTTTGTCTTCAGCCACCGGAACATGATGTCAACAAAATGCAAACTAAAACTGATTCTAGCACCGAAAAGCAAGATGATCGTGAAACTGCACCTAATATAACAAAACTTCACCAGTCTGGAATTATGTTTAAGCCGGCATCAACCAGCAATTTGCTTGACATAAAATTTGAAAGGGGGACTCTGGAAATTCCGAAGTTGACAATAAGTAATATGACAATACATTTATTGAGAAATCTCCATACGTTTGAGTCATTGCATAGTGATACTAATTTTATAAATGATTATCATATTCTCCTCCATCGTCTTTTAAGTACTCCACGGGATGTTGAGTTATTAATTCAGGCTAAAGTTATTGAGAATCGAGTCTCGAATAATGAGGGGGTGTCAACATTTTTTCAAGAACTTAGTAGAGATGCTAGAGTAAACTTTGAGGATTTCTACTATTCGGCTCTTGTTAAGGATCTACAAGACTACTCTAGATCAAAACGGCACAAGTGGAACGCAATTTTGTGGCAAAGATATTTTAGCAATCCATGGGTCATCGTCTCTGTCATCGCAGCATCTATGATACTTATACTCACTTTTATACAAACCGTTTGTTCTATCATTGGACTACGTCGTTAAGTTTTTCCTCAAATTTATATTGGTTTCTGTTTTGGGTATGTACACAAAAAGGCTGATGATGTATATTTTTGCTAGTATTTTATTTTATTTTATTTTATTTTATTTATATTGTGATAGTTTTAGTCGGATATGCAATCAGGAGGTTCGTATCATGTTTATAAAATAATCCATTTGGATGCTTTGTGATTCAATATTTAAATCTGGTTTCTACTTTCTGGGCTTTTCCTTCTTGAATTCTATTGTTATTAATGATAACAAAAATTTATTGGATACAAAGGACTACAACTTTCGACTGTTCTATCACAAAAACTTAACTGAAATCTCTTTTGGGAATGTAGAGATCAAATAAATGTGCAAAAACTATAGATCAGGAGATGAAGGAATTTTGCTTTCAACGGCAAAAAGACAGGAACAAAATAGAACCCCAACTACTAGGATCGAAAGATAGCCAAAGATTTAAGGTGCAATCCACACTCGCGCAGACAATTTTGAAGAAGGAACTTAATATGAAAAAAATATAACTAACTCTCCTTTATAAACTGAAATAATGTAACACTGTTTATAGGTAGAGAGAACTGATATGATAACAATGAAATACCAAAACGATAAATTTAATATTAAGATAAGGCTAATCTCTAATTGATATGACTAATCAAACAACTTAACAAATATTAGTAAATGATAACAACACGACTTGGTTTAATTTTATCCAATATTGCCCCTTTAAACAATACTCTACAATTTAAGAAGGAACACCGATATATAGGCTGCAAACACTCTTAAAACTTCTGTAAATATCAATAATAATGGATTTTAAGACCGAAGATCTAAAAATTTTATTGCAATTTCCCCAAGTTATTCAGTCAGGAAAACCCAAATACTTGTTCAGTTGTTCTATTGTGCAACGTTGATGTGAGATGATTTCCAAGTAAAACAAATTTATTCTGAAAATTAGATGATAGTGATGGGTTAAATATAATTATAGAGACTTTTGGGAGATAAAACAAACTTCAATTGAAGTTTGCAATAAGTTTATGAAATTTTAATTTATAATTGCATTCCGCTTAACTTTAGATATAGTATCATATTTATATGGTTTGTGAGCGGACTGAAAATGGAGGAAAAAAATAATAAACTAATATAAGTTGCAGTGAAATTATTACATTTGAAGAAAATATCTCGATAAATGTAATAGTTGGTTGCTTATGAAATTGGGTTTCACACCGAACCCTATGAAAGTAATTGGTTGATTATGGAGTTGAGTTAGAAAGTGTTGTTTTAGTCAATAGTGGAGGGCTTTTTTTCTCATTGCATTATTATCTTTCCTTGGATCCTTCATGTCACCTTGAACGAGCGAAAAATGCACCGCGGTTTTTGACTTTTTCTTTTTAATGCTCCTTTTCAAATTTAATCATGAATGGTCTTCAATTCATATGTGTCAGAGACAAGACAACGCCTGCACTATCAATTAATTAAAGTTTACTTGTACCGCGGCAAATTTCAGCAGATCCTTGGGAGGAGGAAGGGCGACCCAACACAGTATAACATAGTACTCTCCTAGGACTTTTATAAACACTTGATTGATAACTCCTTACAATATTAATAACATTTAAGGTGCCGTTTGAATGACCATGTAAATATAAGAAGTAGCACAAATATAATGACAATAATTCAATCAAGTAAGTTCTCAAAAAAAAAAATAATAATAATTCAATCAAGTAAAGAGAAAATTAAATCACAATATAATATGAAAGATTTTTTCATGGTTCATCACTATGAATACGTCCACGAAAATAACTGATTTCACTAATATAAAAATAATAAAATTATAAAAGATGATCTTTACTCACAAACTATCATCTCCCACTAAATTTCAATCTTCCAATCTCATAAACTCTCAATATTAAGGTTTATTTATTCTCAGGCTAACTCCAACATTACACCAATTTGGTGCAATTTTGATCTCCAACAGAGACATTAAAGTTGCAATTCCAAGACAAATTTTTGGTGTTGATGAACAGTGCAATATTAAATTTAGTGTTGCACTGTTCATAACACCAATTTTTTTTAACAATAAGTTAATTTATTTAAAAATATATAATAAATTATTAATTTATTTAAAAATATATGATAAATTATTATAAAAAAATATATCATCTGAAATATTTTATTGAGATATTTAAAATGAATATAACATTGAATATATTTTAATGTATTTTTAAAATTTTAATAATATTAAGTCAAAAATTATGTATAAAATATTCTTTGAATATATCATTAACACCAATTTGGTGTCAAATACATTGAAGTGTAAAAAAATTTGATGTAAAAAAATTTGGTGCTAACATCAAAATTGTGTAAAATTTGGTGTTACATATTGGAGATGACCTCACATTTCTTTGGTAAATTAAACACTTCTTAGAACTATCTTAACAGTATAATAATATGTATTAAAAGATTTTCTCAAATTACAATAAAGCACACTCAAACTTGAAATTATAAAATAGCCCCGAAAACTAGTTACTGGATACATACATCAACGTCCTTTGCATCAGTTTAACAATTGAAAACTAATAGATGATTTCTTCATTTCCCAGTTCAACTTTTTCTTTATAAAAAAGAAGCGAAAATCATACCTTTTCTACTCTACTTTGTTTCGCTGTTGGAAGTACAATTCCTATATTTCCAGTTCCACTTTCTGCAGATTTTCTCTATTTTGTTTGCGAAAAACAACTATATCTATTGAGTTGCTGATCAAAAGGTTACGTGATGCTGAACAGAACATTGGGCTCTACGGAGAAATGGCTACAAAAGATAATATATCTGAAAGATGACGTGGCAGCAAAATTGGAAAATTACCAAAGAGACAACTGTGTAGGCGGTGGCGATGAAATTATGTGCGGAGAGGGCGACGACAAAGTCAATGGTGGAGACAGAAACAATGGTGGCGACGGCGATGACAATGGGGGTGAAGGCGACGACGATGACAACAACGGCGGAAGTGGCCGCGATAATAATGGCGGTAGTGGTGGAAACAATCTGAAGAAAGGCTGTCGTAATGATGGTGATGGTCATAGCGATAAAGATAAAGGTGGTAGCAACAGCAGAGACAGGAAAAGGATGGGAATCCAAATGGATTTCATGGGTGAACCCGGGTTTAGTTACAGGTATGGATACCATGCAGGAGATGAGAATGGATTTGCGGTTGGACAATTCCAACACCCCAAAAAAGTCAAGTTATTATACAATTAATAGTATTGGTTTAGGAATTAAAAGTGGACAGTTACAACTAAGATTTCTAAATTTCTTGTATCAGTTATGTATTACAATTAATCAGTGTGCTTTTTAGATAACAACAAATCAGTATTCAACTGTTGTATTTTGCAGTTTATGTATCGTCATTTATTTGGTTTCCTTAGTAGTATTTTTGTTGTTTCATAGTGTGATGTATTATTTTGGGCAAATTTTTACTTGTGTCGAAAGTTTATTAATAATAGTAGTTACTTAGTCTAAGTTCATATCGCCATTAAAGTATTAAAAATTGAAAGATGATCATTCAAATTTAAATGTTGCATATTTATTTTTTGAATATTCGAAACATGATCCAACTTAATTGACTTTCAATTCAAACTTATTTTAATAATATAAGTTTTTAAAATAATTTATCCCTTCCTTTTTAAAGTTTGAGTCAAAATCTAAAATTTTCAAGATATAATTTCATATATAATGTACTAGTTAACATTAAGGTAATTTAGATTTTTTTATTTTTACTACTTTCCTACTCACTTTTAATATTAAGCTTGTTTTACAAGTTGTGGCATTTTAACTTAATTGATTTAAGTTTGTAAATTAATAAATATTTTATATTTTTTTTCCAAAATTTATGTTTTTAATAATTTTATCTTATATAATTAATATTATGATTTGATAAACATATTTTACTAGGTTGTAATTTAAATATTTATCTATCTAAATTTCTTGAAAGTTGTTATCTATAAGTTAATTTGGTTTGGTAGTCGGTTGTTGGCATCTTTGGTTAGAAGCCACAGCCTCCATGCCACTTGGTATGGGTTCTACACCTAATAGCATCATCACCCATCAATTTGTGTGGCTAGCCCCTTCCACCCAACTGTGGGCCTCTTTACCATTTTCGTGTGAACCAGTTCCTCCTATACGAGAGCTGTTTTTCAGACTGTACCATGAATGTCTCATTCCAGTTGATCCTGATAGTCCCCTATGCCAATTCCAAAGTTTAAAAAAAAAAAAAGTTAATTTGGTTTAACACGAATATGATAAAATTAAATTACTAGAAAGTATGTAAATACCTAAGGTTTAAATATATTAATTGCTTATGGTATTTTTTAAATATTTTAAAATTTAATAGGTCCTATTTCAATTCACAAAGTTAGGGCATTTTTTATTAATTAAATTATTTATTGTAATAAGATTAATTGTTACATTTTATTTTTCAATCACTTAGCTTTTTAATAATACTATATTTGTATCATCCAATGTGGCATGGTAGCTAAAAACATCCACATTGCTTGATGATTACTTAGGTTCGAGTTATCTTCACCATAAGTGATATCTTAAAAAAGTAATATTATATTTGTTTTGCCTTGACTTTAATATTTGTTCTTGATTTGGACCCTTATAATATAAATTAGAGGCAAGCACTTACATGTTCATTCTGGTTCCAATTGGAATAGAGAACCGAATTTTTGTTGGTTTTCAAAATCGAAACCGAACATAAATTGATTAAGGTGTAAAACTGAACTAAACCGAACACTGTCGGTTCGGTTCAATTTGGGTTGTTTTAGGCTGTTTCTAGAATATTCAAACAAACCCAAATATAATGTAAATAATTAAAAAAAAAAAAAAAAAAACTCAAATACCACTCTACAAAACCACCACCTGCAAAATCAGCGGTAGCAAAACCAAACATCACTGACGTTAAAAGACAAATATCAAACCCACTCTAAAAACAATGAACATCAAACCTACTCAACCACCACTGGTGGCAAAACCAAACACCTACTCAACCATTACCACCTGCAAAACCCAAATATCACCACAAACAAATACTAATCACCCACATAAAAAACAATCTTTATAACTGACATCCACCCAAATACACATAATGAAACCCACCCAAATTGCATCTTACAAAATAGACATAGAGCAAACAGTAGGGATAGAGAGAGAAAGTGGAGAAAAAGTGAAGATGAAGGAAAGATAGAGCACTGTCAGTGCTCTATCTCTTTCCATTAATCTCAATCATATTGGTCGGTGTCTACTCGCATCCTTGTAAAGAGAGATGAAAGGGTTAGTAAAAGGGAGACCAAAAGGAGGCGACTGAACTTAAGAGAAAAGATCAGATGAGATGAAATGGGTTTGTTGATCTTGAGAGTAAGATGGGTTTGTAGATCTTAAAGGAGAGAAAATATGAGATGAAGGAGAGAGATGAGAGAAAAAAATCAAATGAGCGACTAATAAGAGAGAGTGTGCAAGAGGTTATAGGTAGGTTTTAAAGTTGGTTTATATATGGCAATTGGGAAATGACGTATATGTCTTTGATGTTTAGTGTTTCACAAGGTCGAGTCGGTTTTGGATACCAAAAACTACATCGATCCGTTAAATATGGTGTTTTCTAGCCATAGGATCCGAACATCCTTAATTTAAACATGAGAACTTAATCGAACACCTATGGATCAGTTTGGGTCAAGTCGTTCAATTCAGTTCCATATTTTTATGCTCACTCATGATATAAATCTTGGCTTTGTCATTGTTTTCAAGGCTGGGGTCCATTACCTCCATGGACATTCCCACTTCTTTGTCTCTGGGCTAAACAATAATGATGAAGAAGAGGTAGAACTCGGAGAGAGAAAGTGGTGCTCTATTGAAAATGAGGAGAACTTGTAAGAAGTGGTCATGTTGATGATGATGAACTCTAATATGTATGTGGTTGAGATTTAAAATATGTATGGTGTTATGTATGTATGTTATGTTAGGAGTTGTCTTTTAAATTTAAATTAATTAACAATCATTAATTAAGAATCACTAAAAAGGAAATTGTTGTTTCCTGAAAATTGTTATAAGTAAGCATTGTGGATTCTTAATAAATTATTATTTTTTCACCATTATTTTAGCAATTTTTACAGATATTTCAATTTAAGGAAACAAGAAATAGAAAAGAAAAGAAAAATACTTGGTTAATTTAATAAACCATGGTTTCTATTACTCCAACTAAATAAAGTATCATCAAAAGGTGGAGACACATTTGTAGTCCGTCAAAATGAAATAGATAGTTAATAAGGGAGAGCTGCTTTTCTCATTGCATTATTATTCTTCCCTTGATCATTCATGTCACCTTTAACGGGAGAGAAAAGCAGTGCGTGAAGTTTCCTTTAACTTTTTCTTTAAAATGTTTCTTTTCAAATTTAATCATGAAATGCTCTTCCATTTAGATGCGTCAAAGACAAGACACCGCGTTCAATGTCAATTAATTTACTTGTGAGTCAACCTCCTGCCGATTCCTTTGCTTCAATTTCCCAATTGAAAACTAATAAGAATTCTTCATGTCGCTCCCAGTTCAACTATTTCTCTTTGAAAAAAGAAAAGACTCCGGCCATCACTTTTTCGTTGTTGCTTGAAATTAAAAAAATAAAAAGCGCGTAAAGTTTACTTCTAAGTTCTAAGTCAACAGCCTTAATCTTCAACCACCTTTATCTAATCATACAACTAAATTTCTATTTTTACTGTATATATGATAGAAAACTTTTGAGAGGAAAACAGCAAGATTAATTTAAAAAATACAAACTTTTGCAAATGAAATTTCATTTTGGAATCAATAAACTTGTGGATTCTTAATAAATTGATAATTGCCTCTACTATTTTGACAATTTCCATGGATATTACATTTAAAAGGAAGGGAAAAAGAAATGAAAAATACTTGTTTTAATGCAAAAGTTGTTCATAATCTTTTTTATTTCTTTTATAATTAGTTGTTCACAACCTTAGTATAACAAAAATTAATAAAATCAAACTTCTTCTCTATGAGTAGGAAAACGTTTTCTCGACTCCAAAATTTACATTTAAACAAAGGAAAAAATCTAAAAACTCCTTAAAATAAAAAGTATTGTCAGTTGATCCCAACTTTTGAAAATATTAGTAAAAAAACCCCTGCCTGGTTTCCATCCAAATGAAAACAGAAAATAGTTTTTAAAAAATGCATCCTTTCACAGCTGCTTCATTTATCAAAGTCTCAATAAATTAATAGAACAATCAATAATGGATATTGGGTCAGTAGTTTTGTCTTTTGTCTCTCTTTTTCATTTGGATTCTTGTGCCACTTTAAAGCATGTGAAATTTTTATAATTTAGAAGAAAGAGAATAGAAAATATTATAAGCTAAATTTTGATTTTCCCTATTATTGTATGATTAGTAAATTATATATATTTTTTAAATTGATACCGAATTAATTAAATATCTATTGGATATGTTGTGATCAATTATTATTTATATAGTCTGAATATCAACTTCAATAAATGAGATAAGTATTTTTACAATAATAGGGAAAAAACTACATATAGAAAACTTGTAATTACATTTAATAGGATCTAAATCTCCACAGTGGACAACCATGCAGTTACATTAAAAGGAGACGTGACACCGCCAAATTAGTTAAATAGGTAGCCACTAGCTCTTATTTTATGTCGAAACTCCAAACAATCAACCGATTAAGTTTATCAGTCAATAGTGGAGAGCTGCTTTTCCCATTGCATCTGTGTCCTTCCTTGTGTCCTTCATGTCACCTTCGAAGAACAACACTGCCTGAAGTTTCCTTTGGTCTCATATTCACTGATTTTTCTTGGAAAGATCAAGGCAGAGTCTAAAAACACACATCTTGATGATTTTTTCTTAAGAAAGCGTGAAAACACTTAAGAAATTGAACAAATTTAAATAGGGTCTTGTGTGGGCACATGTAAAAGCCCAAAACTGGAAAGAATAATTTGTTATTGTATATTAATATATTAATACCTAATGTTACTCAAAATAAATTAAATTATTAAATTATTAATTATTCAATCTTTAATGTATAACATAACATCTGCCCTTAAAATGTTAGTAATACATATTTCACCTAAATAATGTTAGGATGAAAAATAAAATTAAGCAAAGCAAACACAGAAGAGAAAATAAAAGACGTGAATTTCAAGCAATAATTCTCAGTTAAGTTCTTATATTTGTTAAGCTTTTTATGAGAAGAATTTAAGTTTAAGTTATGCATGGAAGAGAAAAAATGTAACAATATTGGTTATCCATTATTTTTTATGTTGATGTATCACTAGACTATACAAAAACTTAGCAAAAAAAAAAAATGACAAATAATCATTACTAATGAATTTCACTATGTGATGATGTTTACAAACAAAAGTTCTCAATCTCTCCCTTTTCTTGCCGCATGGTTCAAAACTCTCACATATATTGATGATGTGTTTACTTGAAAAATTAAAGAATAAGAATGGGGAGTGAGAATGATTGTTAGAGTTTACTGACTCTAAAATAAATTTGTAGTGGGAATAAAATTATGGGTCCCATATGCATTTAGGGTTGTGGAATTGGATTCACATTCCCCTCACCTCATTTAGGATTCACATTTCTATTATCTTTTACAATTTAAAAAGTCTTTTATACCTCTTATTAAAAAATAATAAAATTGGGAATAAAAAAACAGTGAAAAAAAAAAAAGCAATGTCTAATGTAAGATGAACAAACCATTTTATTAAAAAAAAAATCATGACTTGATATACAATATTGATACACATTATGCTTACAATAATATTATTAAGAGAGTTTATTTATTTATTTTTTTGTAGTCTATTATGATTTATGACGAGTTATATAGCAGCATATGATAAAAAGATGACACTACATTTTAAACACAATTTTGCAAAAAAATACATAATGTTTCTTTTGCAAGTGGCAAAATCTCAATGTTATATAGTGTTTTTTTTTTTTTTTAAAGAAAAAATGGTTATGGAGTACATAATTTTAATTAAGGGTATTTTTATAAATTGTAATTAATACATTTTAATTCCAAATTAAATAAACATCTAAATTGAAATACTATTAATTCTGATTCTGATTCTTATAATTGCGATAAACAACTTATTCTGATTTCAATACATCAATCCGACAAGTCAATCCGATTCCAAATTATTTTCATTCCAAACCATTTCAATTAATATAAGTAAACACACTATAATATTTTTAATAGCTTAGTGGTGCAAATAAAAACACTCCTTATTAACTTGAAAAATCTTCTCGTGTAAGAAACAAAAAATCTTTCTTTTCAAGACTTATAACTCGATTAGGATGAATTATTCTACAAGTAATTAACATAAAATTTTTCTGCTGGGGTAAAGGCCCTCGTGAACTCTCCGCCAAGCTCATCCACCATGAGCTCTATGGGAGGTCAGACCCATCACCCTTGTGAGTTGATTGGATAGTTACACCTCTGATGCTTAGTACCACAATTCTGACTCCAGGCTTCACACTCTGACAAATAATCCTTAACAAAATCCGAAGGGACAAGCAAAAATACTTAATTGCCTAGAAAATTTCTGTACAATGGCTGTTAAATTTGTTCATGGTTGATTCAATTATATACAGTGATTATGTATAATTTCTTCTTCTTCTTCCACTGCAGTTAGGAAAGCACGAATCAAGAAGCATTAATAAACGAAAAAGCTAAAAATTTAAACAATGACATCACCTTTTAAACAAAGTAGTCCATAACTGTGGGCTATTTTTTCTTTTCATGTAACTTTCTCGTTGATAAAAAAACCGCGTGAAGTTTACTTGCAACTTGTAAGCCAATGACCTTGGTGAATCATAAAGCGTCCAAATCGGTTATTCGTGCTGATATAGTTTAAATTCAAGTTAGCTTTCTTTATGGTTTAAAGATCTGCAGTAGTCATGTAGATCCTTAACAAACTTGAGTTACTTGGTATAAATGCTTGTTATATGGATTTTCTTGAAGTAATATATATATTGATAAATATATATGATAAAACTCGAATTTTTTTTACAAGTTAAAAAGAGATCTGCTAAATATTTAAGCAATAAGCGACATCCGATTACTAATTATTTATTTAAGCATAAGATGCTTGTTTCGGTCAAATGAAATTAATACAGCTGGAGGTAGTTAAAACGAGAAAATGTGTGATCACGTGGAATGATGCTGCATGGAAAGTGGAGATTTCTTGTGTCGGGAGATCAACGCATGAATTAAAAAAAACAAGGAACTAGCTCTAGTGTAAGAGCTTTGCTTCTTTACTTTGTTTCTCTTGAGTGAAATTACAAGGAATTGTGTAATTAACTGCTTGTATATGCGACCAATTGTAATTTCCATTGTTTAAAAACTTGGCCGAATTGGCCGAGTTCTCGTCGAGAACTCACCGCTCAGTCATTTTTCCAGCCGAGAACCTCCAGATCGGGGGGTTTAACTCGATTTCCGTAGAAAATCGGTTCAACTTGGGTCGACTCGGGCCAACTCGGCTCGACTCGGTCTCAGCTCGACTCGGCTTTTTTTTTTTTATCAAAACAACGTCGTTTTAGACAACGTCGTTTTGGCACGCTAAAACGACGTTGTTTTAGCGTCATACTCAACCCAACTCGGTCTAACTTGGCCTTGACTCGACTCGGTTTTTTTTTTTTTAATCTTTATTGCCAAAACGATGTCGTTTTTTAAGTAGTTTAGATGTAATAGATTTTTAAAGTATTGCTATTATTGTGTATTACAAGTGGGGAATTGTTGAAAAAATAGTCGTTATATTGCCGAAATTTTTAAGGTTGTAATTATGCAATTTTGTTAAAGTAGCTTTGGAGATTGCATGAGATAAATTTTAAAAGTTTTTATGATCATATGATTATATTTTAATCATACAGAAAATTTTTAAATTTTATTTTTATAAGTTTGACTGGGTTTGATTGTGGGTTAACGAATTGACATTTGACCGATGGTCAAATTGAGTACTTGTCGAGTACTCACAGAGTTATTGAGTACTCGCCGTTCGTTATCTCGCTGGTCGAGTCGCAGGTAACGAGTTTTGGAACACTGGTAATTTCTCATGCATTTCACCGGGGACCACCACTCTTTTTCTCCGAACCCTCCTTTCTTTTCTCATATCAATTCAGCGCATCCAGCCTCTGAACCCTTTGGGCCACTTTCTCTCTTTTTCAAACTGACTAACAATTACCACCAACTCGAGAACGGTGAAGGTCAATCAACATGTGGTCGCCACCAAATGGCAACTGCAAGATAAAAATTATAATTACTGAAGTACATTAAGTTCTTTTTTTTTTCTTAAGGAGTAAACTTGAGTACAAGGGTCAACCTGGATTTGGTTACAGATATTAATATCATGCTGAATATGAAAACGGCCATCAAGTGGAATAGTTGAAACGCGCCCCGAATGTCCATTGATCAAAACTTAAACCCTTGCTTGCAGTTAATGTATTGTTATTGATTGGTATCAAACAGAGAAGTAAAATAATAGTGGTTAATAGTGGGGTTAGAGGTGTTATAGATTAAAACAATAAATGTTATTTTTTTAAGAGAAATTCTTAATTAAATAATAATAATAATTTGGTATAAAAGATTTTTAATATATTATTTAAAGCATCATTTTTATTGTACTTTTTACACTTACATTGTTAGAATTGCTTACTCAAATTGTGAGGTTAGGTGTTATAAAAACAATAAATGTTAATTTATAAAAACAATAATATTTCCTGTCATCGGGCGAGCATTAATTTATAAAAACAATAATACTCCACTAATATATTAGTCAATGGTGGAAGCTGCTTTCTCGGTTCCTAAGTGCGTCCCGAATACCTTCATTTATTTTTTTTTGCAAAAAAAAATCATTTCATTAATATTAAAAAATTTACTATCTACATAATATAAATATTATTTTATAAATATTCAAATTAAAAAACTACTTTCTACTATTTCTATATATTTTCATTTAATACCTTTCTATATTTCTATTTAATAATTCTATATTTTTTATTTAATATTTCTATATTTTTTTAACTTTTAATTAAATTTAAAAATTAAAATTAAATAATTATTAATTTATTAATATAATTATCTAACTCACTCTAAATAATAATAATAATTATTAAATAAAAATTAAATAAATTAAATAAAAAATTTGCATTAGATCACTACATTAATTTGAAAAGATTAAAAAATTAAATTAAAAAATTCCAGAATCACACATATATTCTTCGATCAAAATCATCATCCAAAAAATAAAAAATAAAATAATTTGACAATTTTTTAAAAAAAAAAAATTAGAACACATAAACTTCAACAAACAAGCTATAATCACTTTTTCATTCCTCTCACACACAATTCATCAAACACATAGTCTTCAACAAAAACAATATCAGCCATAAACACCATCAACATCTAGGTTCAATGTAAAAAAAAAAGAAAATTTACATTTTTTCCAAGATATAAAGAAGGCACCACCAACAACCAACCTAGAAAAAATTTACATTTTTTTCAACATATAGAGGAGAAAAAAAAAAAAAAAAACCCATCCCACCACCAACAACGAACCTTGAAGAAAAAACCCAACCCACCACTAGAGGGGATGAAGAAGAGTCTCCTTGCGACGGAGGAAGACGAACCAGAGGCGACGGAGGAAGAGGAACCAAAGGAACCACTTGCGGTGGTTGAGGAAGAGGAACCAGAGGTAACAAAGAAGAGTCTCCTTGCGTCGGCAGCGGAGGAGGAGGAGCAGGAGGAACCAGGAACCAGAGGTGGTGGTAGCCGAGGTTCCCTTTGTTTGTCGAGGAACCAGGAACCAAGGTTAGGGAGGAAGAGGAACTGGGAACCGCTCGTTCTGTCATCGATGGTAGCCGAGGTAAGCCGAGAAGAAGACGAGGAGGCAGAGAAGAAGACGAGCTAGGGGTTAGGATGGTGTGATGTGATTAGGTTTTAGAGGTGGGTGGGTGACGACGATAGAGAGAGCCGGTCGGGAGAGAGTAATGGTGATGGAATGAGTTAGGGGTGAGCGTTTTCGGATTCAGGTTGGGTCGGGTTGAAAAATTTTCAACATAATCCAACCCAACCCAATAATATATTGGGTTGGGTTGGATTGGGTTGATTGAGTTAGATTTAATTTACCATAAAGGCACAAATGATTTAATTCATAACTTTCTTAATCTTAATAATTTGATTACAGATAAAATAAATATAAATAAAGTCCAATTATTGTCAAGAAAAGATTAAAATTCGATATAAAAGTTGTCTTAATTTTTATCATGAACAAATGGTCTTCTAGAGAGGGGAGAAAGTCTTGGATTTAGAATTGAGGATAGACGTTTATCGGGTTCGGGTTGGGTTGGATTGAAATTTTTTTAATCCAATCCAACCCAATTTAATTTTCAATTCAATCCAATCCAAGCCATTCAATTTTTTTTAAGATATAACCCAACCTAACCTAATAAAAAATGATCAAATTGGATTGGGTCTATCGGGTTAGGTTGAAGATGCCCACCCTAGGATGAGTTAAATGTGTCTTTGTTTTATTCGTTCAATTATTTTTCTAATTTTTTAATATCTAAAAATATGATAAAATTGGATCCAGCTGTCTCCAATTTATTTTTTCAAATGCAATTATATAAATACCCTTATATCCTATTAGTTCTGTTACTTTTAAACGGAAATCACTGTACTATTAAGGGTTGAATTATTTTAACTATTATTTTTAATATTAGTTATGATTTGATATTATTTTTAATTTTAAAGAATAAAATAATAATAACTTATTTTTTTTATCATCTCTATTTGATAACTGTATTTAAAATATTTATTTTAATTCAATATGAATTATGAATTGAGTGAGAATGTAATTTTTCCGCAACTTATCAAAGATACTGTTTACAGTGCTTTTGTCCCCATGTCAACCTCAATGGGAAAAAACACCGCATGAAGTTTCCTTACAGCTTTCCCTCTAACTTTCTGCTGTGTTTCTTTGGCTTCAATTTGGCAGCTGCAATCTAAATTTCCTCATCTTAGTTCAACTCTCTTCACATATTCTCTTCTCTAAAGCAGCTTTTTTGCAGTATAAATTGGCACTTCGACTTCTATTGATTTTCTCTTACAACGATACCATTTTTCCCATTCGTAGCTTAATTTCTTTCATTTTCTCAGTTCTGCTTTGATCCCCATGCTTCCTATTTTTAAAAAAAGCAAAAAAAAGGAAATTAAAATTTTTTTTCCTTATTTGTCTTCTCTACTTTGTTTTCACTGTTGCAAATTTCCTTATTTTCTGTCATTTTCCACATTGAAAAGCCAAAATACTTCATCCCCAGTTCAACTTTCCGCAGATTTTCTCCACTTCATATCGCATATTTCCTTCTCTGTTTGTTTGTGAAGAACTCTTGTGTAGTTTCCGTTTTCAGGTTGGTCCACTTTCTTTTATTCTTGGCCAGAGTTTCTCTTCTCTATAGCATTTGTTTCCCTATTTATACATTTTGATTTCAACTTTTTGCAGTTTTCCCTGTAAAGAAAGCATGTCTATACTTGGGGAGGCTGTTCTAACTGCATCTGTTGAGTTGCTGCTCAACAAGTTGGCTTCATCAGAAGAACTGCTGCGTTTTGCTCGCCAAGAGCAAATCGATGCTGATCTCAAAAACTGGGAGAATATGCTGATGAAGATCTATGCTGTGGTTGAGGATGCAGAAGAAAAGCAGATGACAAACCGATTTGTGAAGAAATGGTTTGTTGATCTCAAAAACTTGGCTAATGATGTAGAAGACATATTGAATGAATTTTCCACTAACGCTTTGGAGAGGAAGTTGTCTTCTAAACCTGAATCAAGCACAAGTAAGGTATGCAAGCTCATACCTACTTGTTCTACTAGTTTTAACCCGCGATTTGTAAAGTTCAATGTCAAGATGGGATCCAAAATAAAGAAGATCACAGAGAGGTTGCAAGAAATTGTAGCACAGAAAAACAACCTGCAATTGCTAGATAGTTCAGAAGGGAGGTCCAACAAGGTGAGAGATCAAAGACTGCCTGCAACCTCTTTGACTGAAGCTCACGTTTATGGCAATGAAAAAGATCAAGAGGCAATAGTTGAATTGCTATTGAAGGATGATGGCAATGAAGAAAAAGTTTCCGTTATTCCTACTGTGGGTATTGGCGGAGTGGGCAGGACAACTCTCGCTCCAAATGTCAATAAAATCAAAAGTACTCAATTGAGGTTGCAGAAGAGTTTAGCACTGGAAAAGTTTACTGTTCCTTCGTCCTGCATACTGTTTCCTAATCTGGAAACGCTTGAATTGACGGGTTTTCGTTCTCTGACACGGCTTCATATGAGTGTAAGTGCCTAAGTTTTTTTTTTTTCCAATTTATTTTTCTATAAAATTTATTAAATAAATAAATTTTAATTTTTTAAAAATAATACCAAATGAGAGTTTACTTAGTATTTAGTAGCGTATGAGTTTTGCTTTTGATTTGTCTCAAATGAAATTACAAAATATTGTGTAATTATTCCACCAGCACCTTCTCATCATTTTCACCAGGGACCCACCACACACCACTCTCTTTCTCCGAGCCCTTCCATCATCAATTCATTATCATCCACACGCTATATACGCCCTCTTGACCTCTGTCTCTCTCCGAAACTCAACAATCGAGATGCTTGAACTATATCTATCTCCAAGACAAGCAAATATCTTTTTAAAGTTTTTTTTCTTTCTTTGTTTATTATTTTGGTCTTTTCTAAAAATATTCTTTTGTCCCTGTTGACTCATATATACATATATATATTTTCAGTTCGATCATGAGGCAAGCATGCTCCCTCCGATAGAGAAGCCGATATTTTACCCAACTGGTGAGGCAAATTATAGTCTTTCACTTTCCTTACCATTATGGCAACTGTGTCGATTTTTTAATTCACTGATAAACAACGTTGTTTTAAAATGTAGATCACAACAAAATGAAGAAACTATTTAAGAAAGAGATGGATGATACAAACGGTGGTGGTGGTGACGACGACAACAACGGTGGTGGTGGTGATGACGACAACAACGACGGTAGTGGTGGGAAATATGAGAAGAAAGACAACAGTGATGGTAATGGTAGTGGCAATAATGATAAAGGTGAAGGCAGCAGTAGTGGTAGCGGCAACAATGGGATCATTAAGCGAAACCAAATGAAACCTATGTTTGGTTGCAAATTCGGGTATCATGCTGGAAATGAAAATTGGTGTCCAGTTGGACAATTGCAATCTGTAACGTATTATGCGTTATGCGTTAATTTGTCCAGTTGGGCATTATGCATTAAAAGTATTGATAACCTGAATACTTTTTCTACCGTGCAATTGATGGGGTTGGTCTAAGACTAAGAATAGATTAAAAGTGGTTAAATTGCAATTATACATCATGATTAACCGTGAGAAAGTAGTTGATGGTGAAAGTTGATGAATTACAATTATGATTAGAGAATTGGAGTATTTAATTTTTGGTTTGGGTTGGGGAAAATGTTGAATTGGATCTTGGATGACTTCATTGTCAAATTATGTTTTTAATTTATGAATTTTTCGCTTATTGTAAATTTCTCACCTCCAAGGCCGTGTTTTGCTTTTGTAGTATGCCTAATGCTTCTTTCCCTTTCGTATTGTGTTCAATTTATAAAGGTGAGCTGTTCACATCTTTCTATTATGGTTGCATTGTAAACAAACCCGTAATTATGAGAAAAGTGGATTTTGCTAGAATAGAGAAACCTTATTTTGGAGTTCGAGTTATTTCTCATTTTCTTAAATTTTGAAGTTATAATGGTTAATGATAAATTATAAAAGAATATTATATATTTAACAGTATCTTTATAATGTACAAAGTAAAGTCTATTTATAGGCTAAAGAGTTGAAATTCTATACAAGGTAACGAGAATAATATATTCTATACAAGACAACTTAAATAATATCTTGTATATATGGAGAATAGAGATGTCATAATAATGGTATGATATATATGGAAGAGCTTGATATGATAACATCCATCTGCAAACTCAAGATGGCAAGATGGATGTGAGCTTGAGTTTGGAAACCAATTCACGAAAACGTCTAGGATGATGAACTTTTGTGAATATATTAATGGGTTGATCAACAAAAGAGATCGAATGAAGTTTAATAGTATCCTAATGAATATGTTGCCAAACAAAATGACAATCAATTTCAATGTGTTTGCTACAATCATGAAAGATATCATTGTGTACAATTTGAATAATATTATAATTGTCAAAACAAAAAGAAGTAGCAATGGTGTGATGAACTCCCATATCTGTATGTAATCAGCATAACCAAACAAGTTCTTAAGTAGCATCAATGAGTACTTGATATTTAGTCTTAGTATTGGATCGAGTTATAACAGTCTTTTTCTTACTATACCATAGGATGAGTGAATCTCTAAGAAAGAAATAGAAACCAGTGGTAGATCATCGATCGATAGAATCTCCAGTCCAATCAGCATCTAAATAAGTACATAACTCTAAGGATGACTTAGTCGAAAAGTGAAGTCCATAAAACATTATGCCCTTGAGATATAGTAGAAGATAAAGAATAGTAGCACAATGAGTGGAATGTAGAACAGTCATAAACTTGCTGACAATATGCACAACATATGTAATATTTGGCTAAGTCATGGTCAAATAAACAAGACTACCAATAAGTTGTCAATAAAGAGTAGGATCGCTGAGTGGTGTGCCTTCGAAAAGCGTGAGCTTAACATTGGCTTCCAAAGGACTAGCACTAGTTTTACTATCAGTTAAATTAGCGCGAGTAAGAAAATTTGAAATATACTTAGCTTGTGAGAGATAGTAATCATCAGAGTTTGAAGAGATCTCAAGACTAAGCAAGTAATTGAGAGAGCTAAGATCTTTTATCTTAAAATGTTGTTGGAGGAAATTTTTAAGTTTAGAGATGCCAGCAATATCATCACCTATAATAATCATGTCATTCACATAAAGTAATAAGAAAATAGAACCATGATTGGTCTTATGAAGAAACAATGAGGAGCCATGTGAGCTGGAGATAAAACCAAATTGTATGATGGTGGATGAGAATTTGGCAAACCAAGCTTTAAAAGTCTGTTTTAGCTTATATGGCATTTGACAAAGACGACAAACCTTGTGTGAAGAATGTGGATACCCTGGAGGTGGTTACATGCACATCTCTTCAGTAAAATCCCCATTAAGAAATGCATTTTTTAGATCCATTTGAAACAAATTCCACTATTTAATTGCAGTGATTGCTAGTAAACTACAAATAGAGGTAAGTCTAACAATTAGTGTGGATGTCTCCTCATAATTGATTCCTTATGTCACTCAACAAACCCATCTAACTTTGTCTTGATCTTATATACCCATTTGCATCCTATGACAGATTTATTAGGAAAAAGATCAACCATATTCTATGTGTGAGTCTTCTTAAGAGTTTGCAATTCCTTAACCATACCTTGCTACCAAACAGGGTTAGTGTTGATATCTTTATAAGATTGAGACTCATACAAATAAAGAATGGTAGAGAAACAGTGAAAATCTTGAAGGGTTATAGGTAATTCTCTTACCCAATTAAAATGACAGGGAGGAGGAGCAACGGGTAAGATGAGGCAAGGGGACTCTGGTGTAGGATCAATAGACGGGTGAGACTACACATAAATGGGCTGGTTATCATTAAAAGCATCGGTTTGAGTCTCATCAATACCTGAATCATTGTCATCAGAGAACAAAGAAACAATATATCTATAAAGAGTATATTAGGAGAAGTATGAGATTTGGAGATGGATGAAAACATCTTATATTCCCGAAAGACAACATGACGAGAGAAGTGATGGCGATTTAATATAGGATCCCAACAATGATAACCTTTATGTTCAATACCATAGATAAGAAAACAACATAAACAAGGACTAGACTCTACTTTATTTCGTTCGTGAGGATGAAAAAGAACGAAGCAAACACATCCAAAAATTTTGAGATTTTGATAGTTTGGAGGAGTGTCATATAATCGTTCATTAGAAGTCTAACTAGCAATGATAGAAGATGGAACATGATTAATGGTGTATACCACTGTTAATGCAGTTTCTCCCCAAAACTTTTCAGGACATGAGGTAGATATGAGAGGTGCATGAACAATTTCAAGAATGTGTTTGTGTTTAGGATGCACTTGTACATGAACGATGATATACGGTGCCTATTTGACTTAACATATTAAGAAATGTAGTATATCGATATTTCATGACATTATCAATACGTGAAACTTTGATAACTTTGGAGAGTTGAGTCTGAATCATTCTAATAAAATTAGAATAAATTTTAGATAATTTAGATCTATTATGTATAAGATAAAACCATATATAACGAGAATAGTCATTTACAAAGATAACAAAATACTTGGATTCCTCTATGGTAGTTGTTGGTGAAGATCCCAAAATATCTAAATAAATTAAATCAAAAGATGTTTGAGAAATTGAATCACTATTATTAAAAGGTAAAACATGTTGTTTAGACAATTGACAAGATAAACAATCAATTTTATCATTAGTTATAGACAACAATAAAGAATGTAAACAACTAAAGGAAATATGACCTAATCGTAAGTACCAAAAACTCTAAAAAAGTCTGTTTGCTATAGACTACCTAAGTTTTTCAAATATTGGGATTAATATAGGTTATGACTTAATGTGTTATGTTGTAATCTTAGTTATATATAATATGTAAACTGTGTGTTGTAACAATTTAAACATAGAAGCAGTAAATGCTAAAAAGTAAAATCAATGCAAGAACATTTTTAACGTGATTTGGTTTTATTCTACATCCACGATGACTTGCTTAGAGATCAATTTATTAATGAACTTAAACCGTACAACCTACTTGTCTTATTTAACCTAAGACTTCCTTTTAGAGTCGACACAAGCCTTTGTACTTGTTCATCAAGCTTGTTGTAACAAGCTTCTTTTACCTTCAATGGTGACAACAGCTTGAACTCCCTTCAACCTGTGAACTTGTTGCCTATCTTTGTGGTCTAATGTCTTGCTATCCCAACAAGCACTTAATTTAGAGTAACAAGCCTTACCCAACCTAAGTCTAGCATATAAACTTAGAGAACAAGTTTCTCTAAGTATTACAAACAATATTACTCAAACTCTCAATGAATATGTATTGTTTTTTGCATCACTCCCACAAACAGAACTACTTAAAGTTGAAATACATGCAGTTTTATAAGATATTCTCTCTTCCGTTCTACAATCAAAACTACATACAAACATTGCAAGCACCCTTACTATCGCTTCACTAAAATAGTAGTGCTTGTCTCTCTCAAAAAAATTCTTTTGATTTTCATTCTCAGTTTTCCTTATATTTACATATATGCCGTACCTTTTTTGTCAAAGAAATAACCAAAAATTTGGTTCTGGAAACTAATTGACATAGAATAAAATCTACAATAATAAGTATCTAAAAAATAGGAGGAAACTTCCCTATTTTTTAGATAGTTGATCGAGAATCTTTATTCTATTGTTCTTGCAAGTCCACGCATAGAAATTTAGGAAATAAATAAAGTTTCTTGCAAGAAAAAACCCTAGTTGACAGATAAAAACCTTTCCATAAACAAGGAAATTTATTTTTCATGTTTTATGCACAAACATTAGCCAACAATTAAGATATTTTCTTATAAAAAGAAATCACAATTGACTCAAAGCTTGTAAGGAAAATATGTATTTTATTTATGGTAAAAACTTTATTGAATAATCACACAAACATTCAATAAGTCAAACAAAAATCATTAAAACAAGAATAAAACACTTTTGAAAATGTTAAGAAAATCTACATTGAGACTCATACTTTGAACTGTTAGAAAAAATTCGTTATAACATCAAGACTGATGTTGTAACATTAACCTATGTGTTATAACATAAACAATGATTAACATAGTACACAAACACCCTGCAGTCCATGAATACATTTGTTATCCATAAGTTTTGCCACACATACAAAGACAATCATCATTGATATAAAATGCACCTTAATACCATAAAATAACCTTTAATGTCATAAAATGCCAACAATAGTGCATTACACATATGTGCACTGACAGACTCAATGGCAAAGACGAAGAAGTAGCTACAGACTAATACGGAGAAGAGACCCGTGAAGGCAGTTGTAGATGGATGAGCTCAAACAAACATCTAACTTTATAGCCTATCCCATGTATCTTCCCTATTTATGGATCCTACACATGATAACTAGAAGAAGTAAAGTGTACTTCAAAACCAAGTTCATACAACTAACCCACAGTGAAAAGATTAGAAGTAAGTTTAGAAATGGAGTATGTATTTTGTAAGGATAAGTTATTTGTAGAGATATAACCTATATGTTGAATGGACATGGATGAGTTATTTGTTGTAGAAATTATAGGTAAATAGGAAGATTTGATTGTAAAAAAATTTATAGGATCAGAGATCACGTGATTACAACAAACTGAATCGAAATACGAAGAAGAATTACCTACTAACACGAAGGAAGTGAAAATGGAAGAAATACCAGATTTGGAAATGATTTAGTGGAGCATAGATTCAAGATCATAAACTAAGATAAAACAGAAACCAGTAGTACTTGTTGTGTCGTCAGCTATAGTCGTAAGGAATTGTTGATTATTTTGAAAAGCCTTAAGAGGAACACTTTCGGATTTGGTTGAAAATCCTTTGTTATCAAGATTTCGAGGATAATCTTGATTGTAATGCTCTAGTCTAATTTTATGAGAATGTTTACAGTGTCTAATATGGCAATAAAGAACACCATGTCTTGGAAGCTGGCAATAATTATAAAAATGTTTCTTGATGTCATATTGTTTTGAATGAGTAGTGAGAACAATGTCTATATGTGGAGGATGCAATGTGGCAAATCGAGTCTTTTCATATATTAACTCAAAGATAGCCTGTTCAGGAATGGGTAAAGGATGAAGATGAAGGAGAGATGCCCGAGTGGACTCAAAGGTGTCAGTAATAGCCATGAGAAAATGCATTAAGTGCTGGTGATCTCTATAAGTGAGAAATTTTTCAGCATCAACATGACTGGTCTAAATGGGCTCGGAAATGCCAGTTGATCCCAGAGAAATTGCATCTTTAAGTGAAAATCAACAATAGACTGACTAGGTTCCTGTCATAATTGATGAAGATTACATAAAAAATGATATTGATGAGAGAGATCTGAAGTAGTATACTTGTGAGCCAAGAAATCCTAGAGGGATTGAGCGGTTTCAAAACGACCAAATTGAAGATTAATATATTAAATTGAGATGTTACGAATCCAAGTGATTATTTGATGATGTTTACTATCCCAATCATCAAGTCATTCATTGTATTTTTCATCAGTCCCATTTTAAAGTTTTGTGGGCCGTTTATTATCACCAATAACATAATGTCATAATTTCCTACCCTTGAGAAAACTAGACATTGTTTGAGCCCATAAAATATAGTTTGAGCCATCTAAAATAATTTGGATGGGCTAAGATACATCTAATTTTTAGGAATTTTCCATCACAAGGAAATCAAAAGTACGAAACAATAAGCCCAAGAAAACCAATGAGTACCAACAAGCCCAATAAGCTTTTGGTTCAATCCCAATGAAACCAGCCTCGAATAAACAATTCAGCAAGCCCAAAAATAAGCCCAATGAAAATTCAAGTCTAATAAACAAGCCTAAGGAACAATAATGAAGCAAAACAGCCCAAATAATGAAGCAAAATAACAGCGGCAGAGTTAATCAAAACAGACCCGGAGTGTGGGGCAATGCAGCAGCAGCAAAAACAAGCAAAGAGTTGCTTGGACAGACCAGTCGAGTGAGCAGAACAGCCGCGAGAACTATGGCAGCGGAACAGGAACCAGCAGAGACAGCGACAGCAAATAAAGATAGCGACGCCGCAGCGGAACGGAAATAGTGCGATTTGCAGCACTAGTAGCGTGCGAGAAAAGAGGCGCGCGATGAAGAGAGACAAACCGGTGCAGCGTTGGAGAGACGGCAGTGCAGAGGCGCGTGATGAAGGAGACCCGTGCAGCGCTGGAGAGACGACGGTGCAGAGGCTCGACAAACCAGAACTGTCAGATGCGAAACACAGACCAGCAGTGTGCGATGGAGTTACGGCAGCAGCGGCAGTGTTGAAAAAAAATGATGGAGCAGTGGTGCCACAAAGAACTGGACAGTGAAAAGAAAGAAAAAGAAACCATAGAACTTTAATACCATGATAAATTATAAAAGAATATAATGTATTTTACTATGTCTTCATAATATACGAAGTGAAGCCTAATTATAGGTCCAAGAGCTGAAATTCTGTATAAGATAACTAGAATAGTATGTTCTATACATGATAACTGGAATAATATTTTATATATATGATAAATAGAGTTGTCATAATAATAGTATGAGTCGTATGATATAAATGGAAAAGATTGATATGGTAACAGTTAAAAAATAATAATAATAAAAAGAAGAAAAGGTTAGCCTCGTCAGTCAACCGAGTAAATTAAAGAAAGTCGGTTTCTCTGATAGGGTCCAACATTTTCTGGGAAACTTCTTCAACGACACAAAGACGCGCTGGCTGATTTATTTATCGTTAATCTTAAACATCATAAAATTAAAATCCATTTATTCTCTGCTGAGCTATTAAAATTGTATTATGCCTAACTTAAACGTAACTTCTTCAACGAGGAATTCAGTGTTAGATTCAGGAGAAGGAAATGTCCCTCAACTCAGCTAATAAACCCCAACTAGTTATGTGTCCTCGTTGCCGACGTGTACTTCAGGGGCCGCATAATTGTATGGTCTATAAGTGCGGCGGATGTGGGGCGATTCTCAAGGGAAAAAACAGTGAGTAATCAGTCATTCTTATAAGTTAAAAGAACTATTTATGCTTTGAGTAATTTGCATTGAAAATTGATCACACTTTGTAATATAGACAAGAGAATACCTCATCGTCGGGGCTTTACGAGTGTCCACTTATTCTGGCACATATTTGGCTTGTTTGTATTACCAATCTACTCGTTCATCTGCAAGGTAATGTGATTTTGTAAATTGCGTTACGTTTGAATACACTTTTTTTTTAAACTTACTTTTTAATTGCTATAGGAAATTCTGAGGTATTAAATTAATTTCTTTATCTTCTTATCCGGAGACAAAACACAACGTATTGAACTAGATTTATAGATTTTCTTTCACCAACTTGAAGTTTTGTACTTGTCATTCTCCAATCTACGAAATTAAACTGAGCCACTTTGGTCAATGACAGTACTGATTGCCGAGAAAATACATAACATGAACAGAAAGAGCAGAGTGGACCTTCTGGATTGAAAAAACCTGTCATATAATGTTGTTAGAAATATGTGCATTTGTCTAGACATTTTAATTTTGATTCATTAATATACTGTGGTTTTATGTTGGGATAATGGGAGAGAAAAATTAATTGAACTGGACAATTAAATCTTAAGTCCACCACATGTCATTTGTGTAGAAGTCTAACAAACAATAGGCCAGGAGAGGAATAGATCTCATGCCACTAGTCCAACTGACTTTGAACATGCTGCTCTCTTTTTTTAATTATTATGAAAAATTTAAATTTAGGAGAAAGAAAGAGCTTGAATTCACAAGCTATAAAGTGTAAATGTAATAAGGTGCATGACGACACTGTACTAAATTCGTTTTATCAATTCTATTTGTCTTTGGATCACCATTAAATTTATGTTTTTATTAATTTCTCAATTGTATAAATAAGTTAAAACTTGTTATTAGTTCACATGGTTCACCAACACAATTTCCTTTTTTCGTTATTATTGCCTCATCGTTGAACATATAATTACAATTTTGATAATCAAAGGTTGTATTGATAAGGGTCTCAATTTGAGTAACAAGATTATATTATTTTCGTACAATCTTACTCCACTCTTGATTTGAAGATAAAGTATATTGGTTTTTGAAATATCTACCTAATTTTCATTACTTACATATAAAAAGATATTTTCGGTTTGCTTATTAGAAAGTGTTGACTAAACCTTGCTGCTTTGTGATGTTTCCTTTATTCATCTGTATCTTACACCACTTAGATCTCTAAATCATAGGGTTGCAAGTTACTTGAATGTCAGAAACGCGCAATTGCACTTTGTTTCCTGGTGATGGAGGCAGGATCAGTTTTGCTGGATACGTTTGGGAAAAACAAGCTGCCTTTCCTACCTGTAGCTTTTATCAGCATTTAGGTTTGCTTTAACTCTTTATGTTTCTATCAAGGATAGAACTAAAGGACAAGCTGAGAGGCATATGAAGGTGGTGGCAACCGTTTTCTCTCTAATTCAGTTGGTTGTTACAACATTCATTCACTTTCTTTTAACGGTTGAGGCTGTGAAGAACAATTTTAATGTATCAGTTTATCCACTAGCGTTTGCTATAATTGCTGTTGTGTTCGTTTTATGGCAGGACAAAAAGGTTACTGATGTCCCTCTTGTAAACCCTCAAACGGTCGACTCCATGCCTAGTACTTCTACTCGGATTGACCACGGCATCCCCTGTCATTATATTGAGGTACATATGCGAATATGAACTGATATTCCTTGTTTTTGGTTTTCTTTTTTTTAATGAAGATTTTAATGTTGCATTCTTAATTATCATCATCAATTCATTATCATCCACACATCACTCTGTTTCTCCAAACCCTTCCATCATCAATTCATTATCATTCACACTATATACACCCTCCTCACCTCTCGACCTCTATCTGTCTCCAAAACTCAACAATGGAGAAGCATGAACTATGTCTCTCTCCAAAGTGAGCAAATATCTTTTTAAAGGTTTTTATTTTTTTATTTTTTCCTTTCTTTCTTATTTTGATCTTTTCTAAAAATATTCTTTTGTTTTTGTTGACTCACATTTTTTTTCTTTCAGGTTAAGTTGAAAAATGACCCATTTTGAGAGGTCCAAGTTGAAAACTAACCTTTTTGAGAATCTAGCAAAAATGACTTTTTTTTGGACAAAAATACCCTTAGTAAAAATGTGGAATTACAACCAACCCACCCCAAATTGTCACATTCACTCTCTCTTTGTCTAATAAGTCTTTTCTCTCGTTATCTCTCTAAGAAACTCTATCCACTGTTAACTCTCATCTCTCTTCCACCCACCCACTGTCCCAACTTTTTTCCATTGGAAACCTGCCCCATCCACCGTCAACACTGCTCTCACTCTCGACTCTCAACTATCCTCTACCCACCCACCATCCCTACCTCTCTCCATTAGAAACTTGAAACTTACAGAAGAAGCAAGAAGCAAGAAGAAGAAGGAAAAAGAAGCAAAAAGCTGAAGGAAGAAGAAGTAAGAAATAGAAGCAACTAGTGAGAGTTGTGCCAGCCAACCAAATGCTCCATAGTAAGAACATTATAGTAGGCTTCGTAAGGGATGTTCTCGTAGGAACATTGCTTGTGGGGTGTTATTATTTTAGAAGGTTTTACGATTGTAGCTTTTTTATAGCGTAAACACTTTGATGTAGTTGTTAAGATTATTGACTTTGTGCTGTGAATTTTGTAAACGGTTGACTCCAGTCATGGTGTTTGGTATGAGTTTTTGTTGGATAATTGACTGGGATTGTGTTGATTTGCGAATTGGGTTTTTCTAAATAGTTGAAACAATCCCAACCTTTAAAGTGGGATTCCCAACCTAGCTCGAGTTTAGAGCGAATCTGAATCTCAAGGTTGGGATTCCGAACCTCCAGGTTAAGATTTTCAACTTAAGTTAAGAATCCCAATTGGAGTTGAGGTTGATTCCTAACCTAGAAGATAGGATTCTTAACCCAGGTTGAAAATCCCAACTCGAGTTAAGGTTGAATCCTAACCTCCAGGTTAGAATTCCCAATCTTAGGTTAAGAATCTCAGCCTAGATTGGGATTCCTAACCTAGGTTGAGAATCTCAACTTGGGTCATTGAATGCTAACGTCTAAGTTGTAATTCCTAACCTTAGATTGAGAATCTTAGCTCGGGTTGAGGTTGAATCTTAACCTTTAAGATGGAATTTCGAACTTCCAGGTTAAGATTTCCAACCTCAGTTTACAATCCCAACTGAAGTTGAGGTTGATTCTCAACCTAGCGGTTAAGATCTAGATTTCCTTTCCCAACTTAGGTTACAAATCCCAACTTGACTTAAGGTTGGATCCTAATCTCCAATTTGGGATTTCTAACCTTAGGTTGAGAATCCCAACTCAGATTAACGTTGAATTGTAACCTCGAGGTTGGGATTCCTAACCTTGGCTGAGATCTCAACTCAGGTTAAGGTTTATTCCCAACCTCCAGGTTGAGATTCCCATCTTAAGTTCAAGTTAAATTGCAATATGATTCTCAACTGAGAGATTGGGATTCTCAACATCCAGGTCCAGAATCCTAACTGTGATTCAGAATCTCAATTCAGGTTGTTGTAGAGAAAATCTCAACCTTGAGGTTTGGAATCTCAACCTGGAGTTTGAGATTTCTAACCTCTATGTTGAGATTTTGGTCTTAAGTTGAGAATGCCAACCCAGGGTGAGAATCTCAACCTAGAGATTAAAAATCCCAATCTAACTTGAGATGCTAAAGTTTTGTTAAGAATCCTAACCTCCATTTTGAGATTCTCAACTTGTGTAGACAATCCCAACCTCCAGGTTCAAAGGTTCATATGGAAAGTTGATAACAAATTTTGTCACTCCTACTGCTTATGTTGTTATTCTATCCATAGTCTGAAATTATGTGTTCCCAAATGAAAGATATAAGTAGAAGTACTTTCCTACTTTGCACCATCAATTGTGAGCATTACCTAGGTTCCTTTTATCTGGGCATGAAAACACTAGCCTATTTTTAGGCATACATCATCTATTGAGGGCATGTTATGAAACCATTAGCCTATTTTTAAGCATACATCATATGTTGAGGCATGTCATCATGAGTGATCAATATTAGTAAAATATCAGGTAAAATTTTTACAAATTTCAACTCCTTAAAAACTTGTTTATGCTGCCTTTATTCTCATATTCATAATAAATTCATGATCATGAAATGAATAGAAAATGGAAACAATTAGGAGCATTCATTTTATGAAATTAATATACCATAGTAATACATCATTTAGTTTCATCAACTATCATACATGGAAGGGAACCAACCTTTGAAAGAACTGAAAATCTGTTGTATAAATGGTTGTACAAGTTATATTTCATTCTCTCATATTGGTTACATTTCTCAAAATGAAATGGAAGTATTGACAAATACTCCATTACATCCCCACCATTGGCCGCTATGTGATTACTGAATTTGCCAATGCATGAAAACTCTTTCACAATTGCTGTTTAGCTAAGATATGTGTCAACATGCTAACAAACCATCTATTTGGTAGCATACCAGTTTTGAGCACACTTAGCATCATTGTTCAGCTCAACATTAAGAAAATTCTCTCCATTTAAGGTTCTGGACATGCACTCAACAACTATAGCCTTACCAACACATAATGTCTTTGCCTCAATCTCAATCTCCTCCTATTCAATCTCATTTTGTTTGAACAACAAATATAGCCTAACCTCTTTACAAAAAAAATTTCAAAAAACATTAAAATAATTCCAATGTTCCCATGCCTAGACTAAAGCAACAACTAGAGAACAATCACAAACTTTTAGAAACAATGCCTTTTAGTAGAGAATCGCCAAAAGGGCCACCAAACAAAAGTTTTAGGCAATAAGAAGAATTCCAAAGAAGATGAGTCCATAGGCAAATTGAAACTACTAAAATAAGACTTCACAATAAATTTCCCTCAATCAAGCATAAACCTATAACATCTACTCAAGGAGCTTAAACAACTTCTACCCCACAGCAAAATTGAGTCACAAGTAGTGATGTGAGCACCATATTAATAGCAAACAAATCAAATAGTCAGACTATATATGATTATATCTACTATTTAAATGTAGACACTTTCCCAAACAAGAAAACCTTAGAATTAGGATTTTTTCCCTCAAAGCCCCAATAGAATCACAAACTTAACTTTCCTATATATAAAAAATTATTCCTTTTATTAAATTAATCCAAATAGTTTTTTTTCAGAGCTATAGCATATTGACAATGAATTAGACAAAATAAACTAATAAAATGATGCAGGTGTATAGACATCGGTCATATCCCAGAAAGTAAACACATAAAACAAATCACTTTTGGCATCCCACTCCAAATCAACCTTTCCCTTTGTCCAAATTACATAAGTTCAATCTTATTTCTTTCTGCTTATTCACATCTTACTTGCCTTCTCACTTAAATGACAACAAGCCTTTCAAGCTTATAGTAAGATACTAATCCTAAACATATTATATGCCAATTAAAGCCTCCACCAGGAGCTTTGACAAGAGGCATGTTTCTACATAATTGTAGGGGTCTAGACTAGAACTGAAGGGAACATATGAAAGTCACATCTCTAAAACAGATATTATCAAGACGCAGAAGTTCTACAAAAACATTTAACTCAACAAAGTATAGAATAAAGATTGCAAGTTAAACACAAATTAGAATAAGGAAAGCTATTGCAAAACAAACAACAATCAAGGCAAAGCAATCATCTTGATTCCCTCATAATTACGTACAAAAAAGTGTGTGATACTACTGGTAACAACAGGAGATTAAATATCCAAAGCATATCAGGTGTTTGCCAAAATTCTTGAATAACAACTCAATCCATCAACCCAAAAACTCTTAACTTTCAAGCAAAAAACCCAAGTCATTATTCAAATCTGAACTCAAATTATGTTTAAATGCAAATATCCACTAAAATAAATATATGTCATAAATCATTATTTAAATCCAAACCTAAACTCACATATTCTTATACCAAACAATCAAAACAATTCTCTATCATACCAAACTCATAACCCTTGAGATGGGATATCGGCGGCATAGAATTGGTTGACGACAAGCAAGGGTTTGCTATAGCAACGTGAGAGCATAAAACCAACGGTCAATGATGGCACGACATGCAAATAAAGGATGGCATAGTCGGTGCGGATGTGATAGTGGTAGCAAAAAATGAGAAAATAAAATAAGGAGGATCAAAATAAGAGGAAGAAGAAAAGAGAAAAGAAAGACCTCACTTGGTAGTAAATGACCGTCGACGGTATTGTGATGGAAAGAGGTTGGGATATCTCTATGGTTGGGAGTTGAGAGTGAGAGAAGAAGGGGAGGGAGAATGAAGGAAAAGTGTTTGAATGTCATTAAGGGCATTTTCATCCAAACTATTCATTTTTGCAAGAAGATCATGAAGAGGTCATGTTTCAACTTTGACCTCTCAAATAGGTTATTTTGGGCATTTTTTCTTTTCATTTTTTAATGTTTCATTTTGAGTTTCAAAAGGAGAACAATAACAACCATTATTACTAACTACCAAAATTTTCCACATAAAAAGAGGGAGAGGTGTTCTCTCTCTTGCTTTTTCTTTGTATGAGAAGTAAGGTGGGAATGGGTTTTCCTTCTTAAGGTAGCAGGTATCGATTTCTAAGTAGCTATTGTTCTAGTTTCTTCAATTTTCTTAGATCTAGTTTCTCTTTCATCTACTGCCATGGACGATGAGCAGATTGCTAAACTGTACCAGTCCCTTACTCTTTCAAAGAAGAAAAGGGTTGAATGTTGCTTGGATAATGAACTTAAAGCCATGGGTTTCGATGAAGTAGAACACTATCTGATGGGTAAGGTTTTAACAACTAGGAGAGTAAATATAGAGATTTTAAATCGATCATTGAATAGCTATGGGACTCGATTGTAACTATGAAGGTGGAGACTGTAGAAGATAACATTTTCGTGTTCTATTTCCATATGGTTGAGGAAAAAGATAGAGTATGGAACAAGGGTCTGTGGCACTTTGAAAACAATCTTATAGTCTTAGAGAAACCTACAGGTGTAGAAGATATTTCAAAGCTAGAGTTTAAGCACTTGGAGATCTAGGTTTGGCTACATAAGATTCCTCTAATGTGCATGAATAGAGGCGTGGTTTGGGCTCTAGCAAGTAAGATTGGGTCCATAATACATACCCTTGATGACCCTAGTAAGCATTGATGGAAGTACATGGGAGTTAGAGTTGAATAGATATCAATTAACCGATATAAAGAGTTTTGAAACTAAATGTAGGCAAATCGGAAAGGCTTACAACCATTATTTTGAAATATGAGTGTTTACCCAAGTTTTGTCTTATTTGTGGTAGATTGGGGCATAGTAGTTGGGATTATGGTGATGAGAAGGCCAAAGAAGCTGCAAGGAGACAACCTACATTGGGTAATGGTTCCTGGCTAAAAGCTTCTTTAAAAGAGGGGAACAAATAGAAAATGGAACGTTCTAAAGTAAGTGATGTTGAAAGGGGTAGAAAAATAGAATATTTGGAGGTTAGAGAAGTAGAGAGTAGTAGGGTAGTGATTTCAAATTCCCTTGAAAAGCAAAACCGTATAAAGAGTATAAAAAGACCAATTTAGCAAAAGGAGGGTGGCAAGGAAACTTTTAACCTCAGTTCAATAGGGAAAGAGACATTGAATGAAAATGAGAGCTATTATAATAAGAAGGTAGTGGTTCCCCCATAATTGACAAGTGGTAAGGACATTGAAAGGCTTGGAAAGACTGACTCCAAAGGAGTCAACTATGGAAGGGGTAAAATTGTCATGTGAAGCTACTAGTAATGTGATGACTCCAAATGTAGGACTTGAAGATAATAAAGTCACACAAGTGGCTATTAAAGAAGTAAATGGGGAAGGTCAACCAAAGGCTAAATAGGGAGTTAAAGCTCCAGTTATATGTATTAGCCCACGCAAGAAACCTTCCAAAAAATGGAAACGAGCAGCAAAAGAAGAGACCTTTCTAGGGATGATCTCAAGTCCGATTAGGAAGATGGTGGTAGCTCAATAGGGTAGGAAGAAGAGTAGTAAAGGTCAAGTCTTTTTTTGAAATAGAAAAGCATAGGGAAAGGGAAAATCGGCTTAGGCATTCCTTCTTCAAGTATAAAAGACATGATGGTGGAGCCTACTTCAACCCCAGCTAAGCTTAAATGGAAGAAGAGCCTCTTAGTTAGGGAGGACAGTAAAGGTAGCAAAAAGGTGAAAAGTGACTATCCAATGGCCAATTAGATTACTTTTAGAATGGCTAAGCCTGTGATTTAGGATTGCCGACCCCCATAAGTTGTTTAATCTAAAACATACGGAGCTTGGGGAAGCCTCAAATGTTCAACACCCTGAAAAGGGTTCTTAGACATTTTTCCCTCAGCTTGGGTTTTTTGTGTGAAACTAAACTGTTTGGGCAAACTTGTTTTGGGTTAAAAAAGAGATTGAGTTTTGATAGTGGCTTTTTTGTTGATTGTAGTGGTAAAATTGGAGGACTAGGGTTACTTTGGAAGGATACTTGGGATGTGGTGATTTTATCCTTTTCTTCTTGTCATGTAGATGTGAAGAACAAAGCAGACAATGGATTTCAATGGAGGTTTATAGGGTTTTATGGTAATCAAACTTCTTCATACAGAAATGACTCCTAGGAGCTTTTGAAGAGACTTAGTAAGGTTATAAATCTGCCTTGGCTGGTAAGGGCGATTTCAATGCCATCACTAGCCTATCTAAAAAAGCAGATGATTCAAAGAAAGCAACTGGGCAGGTTTTAAACTTTAAACTTACTTTGGATAATTGTAACTTATTTGATTTAAGGCATTTAGGTCCTAAATTTACTTAGACTAATAGAAAAGATGGCTAGGCTAATATCCAAGAGAGACTAGATTGTTTTGTGGTTAACCAGGAATGGAGCAGTTTCTTTTCAAATGCGATTGTGGAGAATCTTAGCTTCAATGGGTCTAATCATAAGCCTATCCATTTGAAACTCAAAGAGCGGTTCAATTATGAAATGGTCTAACATAAATGTTTCAAATTTGAACCTTTCTAGTTAGAGGAGGAGGCTTATCAATATGTTGTTAAAGCGAGCTGGGGTTCAAGTGATGGACATGGTGCTTATAGTGATCTATGTTTACACCTTAAGAGATATGCAACATCCCTCTCAGATTGGTGTAATAAGCGTTTCGATTCTCTTAAAAAAAAAAAAAAAAGATAGCCTCAAAGAATAAAATTTTGGAGTCTCTCTATAAGAAGTTAGGGAGAGACAGAGTAATGCTTGAAATCAAATAGGTGGAAAGTGAATAGGAGTAACTTTTTTCAAAGGAGGAGGAGTACTGGAGACAAAGAGTGAGATCAGACTGGCTCCTAGCAAGGGATTGCAATACAAAATTCTTTCATCCTAGGGCGATAGCACGAAAGAAGAAAAACACCATTACAAGGCTGATGGAGACAATGGTTTTATAATTGATTCACTTAAGGGGTTTGTCAAGCTCACTTGTAAGTATTTCGATAAACTTTTCAAGTCATCCAACCCTTCTTAACGAGAGATTAATGAAGCTTGTAAACACATCATTTCCAAGCTCAATATGGAGATGCTAAATACTCTTAATAGACCGTTCATAAAGGAAGAGCTTAAAGTGGTAATTTTTGGTTTAGGCCTTAATAAAGCTCTAGGCCTAGATGGGTTCCATGTTATTTTTTTCCCAAAAAATGTAAAGTATTATGATTAAGGAAGTTATAGATTTTTGGTAGAGGATTTTTAAGGAAAATATCTTGATCAGGGACTTCAATGAGATTTCAATAGTTTTGATCCCCTAGAAGAACAATCCTATATATCTTAAGGATTTTAGGCCCATCAACCACACAAGTGTAGTTTAATGTGACTAAGGTCCTAGCTGACACACTTAGACTCCTTTTGCCATTACTTTTCTCGGAGAATCAATCAGCCTTTACATTTGGTCATAAAATCTTTGACGATGTACTTATCTTTTTTGAATTGCTCCATTCTATTCATAAGAAGAAGAAAGGTTTGAGAGGGTCCTTAGTTCTCAAGTAGACCTTAATGAAGCCTATGATGGAATCAAATGGAGCTTTCTCAAGGCAATTTTTGAAAAAATGCTTTTCCTAGAATGGTGGACCAAACTGGTTCTATATTGTCTTTCTTTTTCAAGAATTGCTTTCATTTTGAATAAAGGTAAAACTGGGAACATCACTTCTTCCAGAGGCATTAGGTAGGGTTGTCTCTTTTCACCTTGTTTCTGTTGTGCACGGAAGCTCTTTCAAGCAACCTTAAGAAAGCGGAGAAAGGTGGCAAGGGAATTGGTTTAAAATGGGATAGAAGTGGTCCCCTAGACAACCACTTGTAATATATCCTCCCCATTTTACTATTGTAAATGTATTGTACACTATTGCCCTCATTTATGGAATAAAGAAATAATTCAAAGTGTCTAAATGCAAAATCGAATTATGATGGAAATTTCAGATGTGAAATTCAATCACGATAAAATTTCGAATAGATCGGAAACGATTTCGAACATGAGAGAAGGCATGATAATCGATTTGGGATTTAACATGGAATTGATATCGAAAGAAATTTTAAGAAAGGGTATTATGGGTTAAACAAGCTAAATATATGCATGTGGACATTATTTATTTATTTATTTTATTTCAAGTATACAAGTGTAGAAACCAAGGGGAAAATTTTGTAAAATTGCATAAATGGCATGCATGTAATTAAGTAACAACCTTTAAGGGCAGTTAGTTAAGACCTTGTATATATTTATATTTATATATATACATATATGTGTGTGTGTGTGTGTGTGTGTGTGAAGTTGCTAGAAGAATGAAGAAGAATTAAGAGAAAGAAACGGAGAGGTGTTCGGTAGAAGCAGAAAAAGCACAAGGATAGTAGCTATTCATCACCCTTTCCAAGCCATTTTTTAAGTGATTTCAAGTAATCAAAAGGTGGTAATCAAGTCTAGGAAGATTATCCAATAAGGGTAAGTGATTTTCAAGTGAAAATAGTTGAGTTTTCATGAAGTTAGTATGTGAAAAATTGAATCCAAAGCTGTCCATGGCCTGCATGTGATTTTGATTAAAGTGTTATGTGTTGATTTAGAGTTTTGGAGCTTTAAATTTGAAGAAAAGTAAAGTAAGGGATCAAGGAGCAATTTGGTGAGTATACTAACAAAGATGATTTTGATTTGAGCTTGGATTAATGATGTTTGAGATGTGGAACTTCATAGCATGAAACTTGATGGGATTTGTATAGATTTTTAAGTGAAAAACTTGATGAAGTGTGGATGTATATATGGATGCTATACACGGACAAGTAAGGGTGGAGTGATCCAAGTTGTGTTTAGATGGTTTGAAATGATTTCATGCATGAAACTATGCAAGAATATTAAGTTAGATTGCTTAAATGAAAATAAAAAACATAGTTTGTGTGTGTGCTATGTATTCAGCCATATGAAGCTTTGTGTGAGGGATAATTGTTTTGATCACTTTGTATGAAATGAGGGGAGGTTTGGAGGATTTTATAGCTTGTGTGAATGATAGAGTCAGCATGGAATTGGAAAGAAATCAATTGAATGCAGAAATGGGTGTATTCGGTCAAGCCATGCCATACTATATGGTTGTGAGTTTTTATGAATTTTATTTGATTTAACATCATATTACATGTATTTGAGCATGATCATGATGAAAAAATTAAGTGAAGTTAAACGTGTAAACGTGTGGTCAAGATTAAGCTAATATGAGTTAGTATGATTTAAGGTTTTATTTGATTTATGGATGTGAATTCAAACATCATATGAAGTATTTTATGAGCTTAGGAGTCATGAATTTTAATAGGGAGCTTATACGAACAAATTCGGGTGTGATGTCATCTAAATCTAGAATGTGAATTTATGTAGGTAAAGTAGAAGACGAGGGAACCCTAAAGTGTGTTTTATCGTAAGCCATTACAAATAATAGGTGAGTGTCTCTACTTAAAAATATTTTGATATGATTTAATTAAATTGATGTCATGCTATGTATTGATTTTAAATTAATGAGCCACATATGAAAATAGTTGTATAGATATAAGATACGAAAATGTGTTCACAAATTTTATACGAGAATGATTTTAAATAAAATCGAAACGATGAAATGAAATGTGTTTGAAAAAAAAATATGGTATGTTTGAAGGGTATCACAGATATCTTCAATGTAGGTTGAGTACTCTAAGCGTACATTGGTAGAGTTAGGGGTGTCCATCTGTCACTAACAATTCTAATAGCGGGAGGTACCTGCGGGAGGTTATATGAGTTAGTCTAGTCATGCGTGTCGCCCGATGCACGTACATGGTATATTATTAGCTAGTTTCCATCTGAGTGAGGAAAATGCTGCTCCATAGTAAGGGAAAGATTCCATTACGTAAAACCAAATTGATGGCCTGAATGAGAAAAAATTCCGGGAAGGCCGGAGCAAGAAAAAATTCTACTCCACATTTAGAATACCATGTGGTACAAACCATGACTTGTTTTATTTAGAGCTTTTGAAAAATAGTAGTGTCATCACTATTTATAGTTTTAGCAAGAAAACTGAAAGCATACATTATCTTGCTTTATCATCCAGTTTTATAATAAAATTGAATAACATTTATGAAAATTATTTAATTATGCCATTATTTGAAATAAGGTTTTCAGAGAAAAAACCGATTTTAATATTACAGTGATTAAGTGTTTATAAGCTGTTTTAGAATTCAAGGGAGGAATATTTTATAAAATAAATTTGAAACGAAACCTTATGACACTCATTGGGCTCCTGTAGCTTATATTGTTTTATGTTTTATAAACAAAATCTCCTCAAGGCCAGATGTAGGGACAGGTATGTTAGTAGCAAAGACTCCAATCTAGGATTAGGCAGATCGAGTCGAGGTTGCTGCTGTGATTGCATTAACATATTTTGGATATTTTAAAAATTTATATGTAATCGATTGTAAAATTTTTCTTTGATTTTGGAAATGTATAAATAAATATATGCATGACTTGTGATTGTGTTTCAAATTATTTTTGAAAGTTGATGGCATGTTTGTGGTTGCTCATGCTTGATAAAATGACGGCTAGAGGCCCAGAAGTTTGGGGAAATTGTGAGATTTTAGAAGTGTATAAATTTTATGAAAAATTCGTAGGGTAGCATTTTTAGAAAAACAACCGTTATGCTATTCAAATTTTTACTAAATCTACTTTATAATCATATGATCAAAAGAAAAAGTAAAGTTTTCAAATAAAAGGGAAAACGGCTTAGCTTCGCGGAAACCTTCCAGTTGGATTGGATATCAATTGGAGGGTTACCGTGGAGTTACCAGTGGGTTGCCGTCTGTACGGAAAGGAATGAGTAGAAATGGGGCCTATCACACCTTCTTTTTGCTGATGATAGCATCCTTTTCAACAGAGCCTTGGATTTTTATTGTCACCTTTTAAAGGACCTTCTGAAGGTGTATGTATGGGGTTTGGCCAATAGATAAATCTAAAAAAATTTGTTATAACCTTCAACCCAAATTTGGACATCAATGTTCATAGAAGACTGTAGAATATTTTTAGTATGAGTGATAGGAATTCACACGATAAGTACCTAGGTTTTCCTTCTCTTGTAGGCAAAAACAAAGTGAAGACTTTCAATTCTATCAAGGATATAGTGTGGAATCGCCTTAGGAGCTAGAATAGTTATTTGTTTTCGAAAGGTGGTAAAGTGGTGCTTATTAAGGTAGTCTCCCAAGCTATTTTGATGTTCGTCATAAGTGCTTTCCAACTTCCCAAAAGCTTGTGTCATGAGCTTGGAAGTATGACTTCCAAATTTTGGTAGGGAGTTAAGGAAGGTAAAAGGAAGATGAGTTGGGAGCGTATGTGTCAGATGAACGACCAAGAAAGGTTAGGGTTTAAAGATTAGATTTCCTTTAATCAATCTCTTTTAGCTAAACAAGCTTAAAAGCTTGTTAATGAGCTCAATTCTCTTGTGGCAAAAGTTTTTAGAGACAAGTATCACCCTAAAATCCGTTTTTACGGGCTGAGAGGAAGGTGGGTCCCTCCTATGTGTGGCGAAGCATCCTTTGAGGAAAAGACTTACTGGTTAGAGACTTAAGGTGGCAAGTGGGGAATGGAAAAGATATTAAAATTTTTGGTGACCCTTGGATCTTAAGACCCCATTTCTTTAAATTAGTCACCCTTGATAATGGAAGTAATCTGAGAGGGGAGTGCCTTATTGACCAATCCTCAAGGAAGTGGAATGTCTTGAAAATTGATGAGTTATGCCTTCCCATTGATAGAGAGGCAATACTCTCAAAACCCATTAACGGGTGAGAGGTTAATGATAGATGGAGATGGCATTTCTACAAAAAACGGATTTATTTGGTTAAGAGTGGCTATAAGGTGGCTAGAAGCTTGACAGTGACAACATCTTCTTCCTCTGATCCAAGTTCGCGAAAATGGTGGGTTTTACTTTGGAATTTTCCTATGCCACCTTATCTATGTCCATTTTTTCCTATCACAAACAATGACATCCAGTTTCTAATTCTTCATCATATCTAAGACAATCACCCTCACTGCCGATTGCCTTTTCAATAAATTGGCTCTCATAGGCAACGAGTCAGTACTGGCTCTTCAAATAAAGTGCTTTACTCTAAAGTAAAGATAGAAATATAAATTTAGAATAGAACTTCCTTTTTTCACAAACACTTTTTCATTCTACAGAGTAAAGCCTTATATATAGGTTGTTTGTACAAAAAGTAACTTTAACAAATCTTACCAAACATGAGACAAAAATTCCTTAATCTCAAGACAACCACTACATATAATTTCTAGGGACTTTCAACCTTACTAATCTTTAACAACTTTTAACATTAAAAAATTAACATATATTAACTAAGAGTATCTAGGAAAAACTTAAAAACTCAACACTCCTCCTTAAGATTTTTCTTGAATACTCCAAGCATTTGCCTTTGTTCTTCAAAATTTTCTTTTTGTAGACTCTTGGTTAAAATATCAGCAATTTGTTTATTTGAGCTGCAATGTAGCAGCTTGATCTCCTTACTTGCCTCAGCTTGCCTTAGAGCATGAAACTTCACCTTTATGTGCTTTGATCTTCCATGAAACACTGGATTCTTGGCCACAGAAATTACAGATTTGTTGTCAACCTATATCACTATTGCATCAATTTGTTTCATGTTCAAATCCTCCATCAGATTTCTCAACCAAATGGCTTGATTTGTGGCACCTGCAGCTGCAATGTACTCTACTTCAACAGAGGATTAGGCTACCACCTCATGTTTCTTAGAGCTCCATGAGAAAACACTAGAACCTAAATTAAATGCATATCTTGAAGTGCTCTTTGAATCGTCCAAACTTCCAACCTAATCACTATTAGAGAACCCTTGCAACAAACATTTTTCAACTGATTTATACTGAATACCATAATCCAAAGTCACTTTAACATATTTGAGGACTCTTTTAGTAGCCATCATGTGTTTCTCCCTTGGCTTTTGCATGAATCTCGATAAGAGACTAACTGAATACATCAAATCAAGCCTGATGATGGTCAAATACAAAAGACTTCCCACTAAACTTCTATAACATGTAGGATCAACCAATTCACCAGTATCTTTTTTGGTTAATTTCTCATTTGCAACTAAATGAGTAGATATCGCCTTACAATTCTCCATTTTGAACTTCTTTAGCAACTCAGTAGCATACTTCTACTGAAAAACGAAAATTTCATTTGACTTTTGTAGAATTTCCATTCCAAAAAAATAGTACATTTCCCCTAAATCAGACATTTCAAAAATGATTTCTATTTCAGCCTTGAACTTGTTCATTTGCACTTTACTATTTCTAGTTACAATAGATCATCAACATATAAATACACAATTAGCATATTTTCATATTTATCTTTTTTGATATAAAAAATGGCCTCAAAGTTACTCCTCTTAAAACCAGAACTTGTCAAGTACTTGTCCACCTTGCTGTACCAAGCTCTTGGAGCCTGCTTCAAGCCGTAGAGAGCTTTGTTAAGCTTGTAAACATATTCTTCTTTCCCTTTAACTTCAAACCCCTGCGGTTGATCAATATAAACTTCTTCTTTAAGCTCTCTATTAAGGAAAGCAGATTGACATCAAGGTGAAACAACCTCCACTTGTTTTGAGCAGCAAGAGCAATTAACAATCTTATAGTGTCATGCCTCGTAATTGGTGCAAATGTGTCACCAAAGTCCACACCATATTGTTGTGCATAACCCTTGACAATGAGCCTAGCTTTCAACTTGTTCAAAGACCCATCAGGATTAACTTTTGCTTTATATACCCATTTTACTCCTAGGATATTTATTCCATAAGGTCTCTTTCCTAATTCCCAAGTATTATTTTTTTGAATCATATGCATTTCCTCCTCCATAGTTTGAACCCAACCTTTATACCTTGTTGCTTTCTTATAGCTTGAAGGTTTAACCAGCGCCATATTACATTTTTCATAAGTTTCTGCAAGTGACTTTGTTTTACCCTTTATAAGTTCATCTGGGTCATCAGGTTCAACTTGTGAACTTGCAGCAACCATTTCTTCTTGATTTATTGCAAGAACATCACTTTGATTCCCTTCCTTAGCCTGTTGCACTTTATTTTCTTCCCAGTTCCAAAATGAATCCTCATCCATAAGTACATTCGTGCTAATTATTATCTTCTTATCCTTCACATTATAGACCTTATACCCTTTGGATTTTGCTGCATAACCCATGAAAATACCTACCCATGACTTGACATCTAGCTTGCTCCTCTTTTCAACTAGAATGTGCACATAACAACAAGCTTCAAATACCTTTATGTGCTTTACAGATGGCCTTACCCCACTCCATGCTTCAATTGGGGTTACATCTTTCATAGCAGTCAGTCTATTTTGTAAATAAACTATAGTATAGGCAGCCTCAGCCCAAAATTCATTAGGCAACTTCTTCTCAACCAATAGACATCTCACCATCTCCATTATACTTCTATTTTTTCTTTCAACAACCCCATTTTGCTCAAGGGTATAAGCTGTAGTCAATTGGTGTTTTATTCCTTCAGCTTCACAAAAATCATTGAACTTCTTTGAATTAAACTCCATTCCATTATCAGATTGTATAGGCTTGAGCTTGCATCCAGATTTAACTTCCACCATCTTCTTGAATCTTTTAAAAACTTCCAAAAGTTGAGACTTGAATCTTATGAAATAGATCCAAGTCATCCTAGTTAAGTTATCAATAAAAAAGAAAAAGTACTTGTTTTTGTTCAAGAACTCTGTCTTCATAGAACCACATAGATCTATATGTATCAATTCAAGTTTCTCTCTTGCTCTCCAAGTTGCTGCATGTGGAAAAGGCAACCTATGTTGCTTTCCATTTGACATGAGTCACACACACCATCAGGTTTCACTATTTTAGGTAAACCATACACTATACTATTTTTTTGCAGTAATTTTAATGAATCATAGCAGCCATGACCAAACATTTTATGCCACAGCTTTGAATCAACCACTTTAGCAAGATTTGCACTTTCTTGAACACAACTCCAATTTAATGGAAAAATTTTATCCACCATAGGCAACTCAGCAACAAGATTATTTTTATCATCATAAATGAAACAATAGCTCTTTTTTAAAAACAAGGAATATCCATTTTGTAGCATTTGAGCTACATTAAGCAAATTTTGAGCTAAACAAGGTATATAAAGCACATTGTGAATGTATTTGATTCCTTGATTAGTTTGGACAGCTATGGAACCCTTCCCTTGAGCTTGAACTACTGCACCATTACCAAGCTTCACTTTGGTGTTGAAAGATTTATCCAATTTGCAGAAAATGGCTTCATCCTTCACCATGTGGCTTGTACAACCACTATCAACATACCAGATGTGCCTCCCTGTTGCTTTAAAGTTTTGAGTGACCATGAACAAGCTTCCTTTGGTCTTTTCATCTTCTTCTTCTGTATAATTTGCTTGTTGAGCTTTCTTTTCTTTATCTTGTTTTTGCTTCAGCCTATAGCTTTTTTCAACATGACCAAGTTTCTTGCAATATTTACATTAAATTGGAGGCTTTTCCTTGAACCAACAATCCTTTTCTAGATGATTGGTTCTATGACAAGAATTGCAAGGAGGAAATTTGCCTTTATTTTCTGAATTCTTTGAACCTGTCGCTGCTTTCCCTTTGTCTAGTTTGACTCTACCAGCCTTCTTGCCATCTTCTTTTGCTTGATTTCCCTTGTGCATTGCTTGTAAGGTTTCGTTTGTTACTACTTATCCAAGTAGATCTTTTAGAAGTAGATCTTTTGAAAAAAAGTTATTGATTGTTTGGTTGTCAATTAAAAAAGTTCTTTTAAATTATAGACTGTTTGGTTAAATTATTTTTAAAGCACTTTTTGAATTTTAATTTACCAAAAAGGGTATGAGGAAAAAGAATAGTATATTCATTATAGGAATGTAATGGCTTCAACCTTAACTATAAAAAATTAATCAATCAAACAATCAATGATTACATGATATAAGTATATTTTCAAAACACATATTTTCAATAAAATAGATGTAAAATTATTTTGTTTCTTTATTTTTTTTTTCAAAAGAAAAGTGTTTATTTAGATTTGTTAATAAGGTTTTACATCTTCAATGAACCAATAACAATACCAATTGCATATATATATATATATATAACAAATATATATGTATATATCAATGAACTAATAACAAAATCAATTGTATTATATATAGCAAAAATGATATAATATTCATGACAATGAATGGTGAAAAAAAAATGCAATAAAAAAACATAAAATATAGAAAACTTATCAATTAAAAAAGAGTTCTCAAATGTTTTTATGAAATAAAAAGTTAATGAAAGTAGAGGTTATATGTTTATATTTATAAAGAAAGTGTAATAGAGTTATAATGGTATAAAGATATTAACAAAATAAAATGGGGGTATAATAAACATTTTAATCTTTTAAAAAAGCTTAAAAAGATCTACTTGGATAAGCTCAAATTTTGAGCTTTTCACGTAAATCTTTTTTAGCTTTTTTAATTCCCTAAAAGCTCTACTAGGATGTCAACCAAACGATGCAAAAATAATTAAACAGAGTTTTTAACATTAAAAAAGTACTTTTAGCCAGTAGATAAGCTGTATCAAACGTACACTAAAGCACCTTCAATGACTTCCTCTTCCCTCATAAGTGACCTTTGCTCATGTACTTGCAGTTTACTTATTAGTTCAACCATAGTTAGAGTTTTAAGATCACAAGACTCCTCTATTGCAACAATTTTTGCTTCAAATTTTGCTAGAAAACTTATCATTATCTTCTCCACAATCTTTGTATCTAATTATTTTCTCTTAAAGTAGCCTAATCTTATTGACTAGATCAAGTAACTTAGAAGAGTAGTCTTTTACATTTTCCCCATCCTTCATTCTTAACAGTTCAAACTCCTTCTTTAAAGTTAGGAGCTTGACTGATTTAACTCTTTCATTGCCTTCAAATTCATCTTTTAGTTTTTCCCACACTTCCTTTGGAGATTCACAAGTCATAATTCTTGTGAATATAACTTGTGACAGAATTGAATGAAGACAGGTCAAAGCCTTTGGCTTATTGGCTTTTTGGTCTTCATGAACCTTGATCTGTGATAGAGTTGGATTAGGCCCTACTGGTGCTGGCTCTACTCCATCCTCTATTGCCTCCTACAGGTTCAAAGCTTTAAGATAAGACAACATCTTTATAGCTCATATATGATAGTTCTCCCCTACAAACTAAGGAGGTCTAGTTCCGAGAAAGTTGCTGCTGCTTGACATATTTCTTCTTCCATAGGTGCCTCAAGAATTAAGCTCTGATACCATTTGACAGTAAAAAATGGACATAGATAAAATAGAGATAGAAATATAAGTTTAGAATAGAACTTCCTTTTTTCACACACACTTTTTCATTCTGCAAAGTAAAGCTTTATATATAGGCTATTTGCATAAAAAGTAACTTTAACAAATCTTACCAAACATGAGACAAAAATTCCTTAATCTCAAGACAACCACTACATATAATTTCTAGGGATTTTCAACCCAACTAATCTTTAACAACTTCTAACATTACAAAATTAACATACATTAGCTAAGAGTATCTAGAAAAATCTTAAAAACTTAACAGTTTGCTGTACTGTAAAGCTGCTCAACAGGTCTAGGAGATCTTTGGAGAAGGTAGGGGAGTCTTGAACAGCAGGTTTGGGTCCATATTGGGCTTTTGTTAGATGCTTTGTGTCACCTTTTATTGTGAAACATTGACAAGGATTTGCATGGTAATGTGGTGCTTATGGGAGAACCGTAATACTAAACTTCACGCTGGGATGGTTCGTGATCCTAAAACGGTTTCCTTGTAGGCTCTAGAGTTTCTTGCTGAATTCCACAAGGTTAGAGCTTCTTCTGGTGCAATGTCTCTTATCACCCCTTTGGTTGGTGCTTCTTCTGGGTGGATTCCACCTGTTGTTGGTGGCTTAAAATTAAATACAGATGCTGCCATCAGAAGCATTTTTGAATTTTTGGTGTAAGAGCTGTTGTCAGTTTGGTAGTTGTAGCGTGTTCTAAGAGGCTGGTCGGCTCCTTTTCACCTGAAATCGGTGAGTTTTTGGCTCAGAAGGAAGGTCTCCTCCTAGTTATTTCCACCAATCTGTAGGTGTCTGCTATGGAGGTGGACGCGAAGAATGTGGCTTCAGCTATTAATTCTTGTTTTGATTCTCCTAGTGAAGACATTTTCTTGTAGGTGACATCAAGACTTTATGTAAGAGTGTTGGCTCTTCTAGTTGCCAAGCCGTGCCCAGAAATGGTAACTGCTTGGCTCACAAACTAACATATCTAGCCTTTTCCTCTGGTGGTGATCTTTGTAGGCATTATGTTAATGCCAATTGTATTTTCTTAGGTCCAAGGAATTGTAATATGTTGCAAGAGCTTTTTTTTTTTTTTTTTAATTTAATATCTTATTTTTTTTTCAAAAAAGAAAAAACCATTATTATAGGGGTTCTAGCACTGCTATTGACAGTGAGACAAATTATAGTCTTTCACTTTCCTTACCGTTGTAGCAACTATGTCGTTTTTTTAGTTCACTGATGGACAATGTCGTTTTGAAATGTAGTGCCTAAAAAGTATACTCTAATCCAAAGATTTAAGACAAAGAAAGATGATAAGAATGGTGGTGGTGGTGATGATTGTTGGAAGCGTTAGATGAGCCACAAACAAACTCAATAAGAAACTCACAAAAATTTAGAATAAGAGAAGAAAATTGTTCTCTCAATATTCAACTTCTATCTCATATCTTTTCTGATTGCTAGATACTACAAATGAGTAGTCCTATTTATAGGATATTAGATACATCTTAATTAATTGCTAATACATGAATTTATCAAATCAAACACTCATTTAGAATTCCTAGATACATGAATGATAATAGATTCATCACACAAATAAATAGATTCATCCATAATAAATTCTAGGTACATGTATATCAAATACTAGTCTAGATTAATTTTCTAACATCCCCCCTTAATCTAGACTTGAGTGATGCCAAGTTTCTCCTTCATCTTGATAAAAATTTCAGCCTTCAATGGTTTTGTGAAAATGTTTGCAAACTGATGTTATGTCTTGCAATGCTTGATCACTACTTCTCCTTCTTTGATTAACTCTCGAATGTAATGATACTTAATTCTAATGTGCTTACTCCTTCCATGAAAAACTGGATTTTTGGTAAGTGCAATTGTCGAGTTATTATCACAATACAATTCAGTTTCCTTCTCTTGAGAGCACTTCAATTCTTTCAACATCCACCTTAACCAAAGAGATTGACAGCCAGCTACACATAGGGCAATATACTCTGCTTCTGTAGAAGAAAGAGCAACAACAGATTGCTTCTTTGAAGACCAAGAAACTACACCTGAACCAAGATTAAAAACATACCCTGATGTGCTTTTGTGATTATCTGCATCTCCTCCCCAGTCACTATCACTGTAACCAATTAAGATTGATTCTTGTGATCTCTTGTACTGAATCCCATGATCAACAGTACCAACAACATAACGAAGAATTCTTTTACCAGCATCCCAATGACTTTTCTTTGGTGAAGTCATAAATCTACTCAACATGCTGACAGCAAACATTAAATCTAGCCTTGTTGCTGTTAAATACATTAGACTTCCCACTAAAATTCGATAAAGACTAGCATCAACTTCTTCACTCCCATTATCTTTTCTTAACTTCAAAGCTGCCTCCATTGGAGTATTGCAAGGGATAGCACCATCCATGTTGAATTTCTTCAACAAATCTTTTGCACACTTCTGTTGAGAAATAATGATTCCTTCATCCGTTTGTTTTACTTCAATTCCAAGGAAATAATGAAGAAGTCCCAAATTAGTCATTTCAAACTCTTCCATCATGGATTTTTTAAAAACTTCTCCCATTTTCTCATTATTGCCTGTAAAGATAAGATAATCAACATACAAGCAAATAATAAGAAAATTACCACTTTCATCTTCTTTGGTGTAGAGTGCATGTTCGTATGGACATCTCTTGAATCCATTCTTTAAGAAAAAACTGTCAATTCGACCATACCAAGCTCTTGGAGCTTGTTTCAATCCATACAATGCTTTCTTTAAGCAATACACTTTGTGTTCTTCTCCTCTCTTTTTGTATCCTGAGGGCTGTTCAACATAGACCTCTTCTTCTAGGAAACCATTAAGGAAAGCCGATTTCACGTTCATTTGATGCATCTTCCAACCGCTCTGTGCTGTCAATGATAAAAGTAGACGAACTGTTTCCAAACGAGTTACAGGAGCAAAAACTTCTTCATAATCAACACCAAACTTTTGTGTGTAGCCTTTCATAACAAGTCTTGCTTTGTGTTTGTCTACTTTACCATTTGAGTCCAATTTTGTTTTTTAAACCCATTTTACACTGAGTGTTGCTTTGTTTTTAGGAAGATCTGTCAACTCCCATGTCTTATTTCTTTCAATTGCATCAATTTCTTGATCCATGGCTATCCTCCATTTTTCTTCCTTGCATGCTTCGTCAAAACTTGTTGGATCTGTATCTACAATTAATGCAAAATTCATTCCATCAGAAGTAAACATGACATAGTCATTTGAGGGATACCTTTTGGAAGGTTGATGTGGTCAGGTTGATCTCCGTAATGATGGCAAAGTTGATTCTTCTTCACTTGATGAGGAACTAGAAGTAGAGGATAATGGTTCAACACCTTCTGGTTCAGCTACTTATGCATCTTCTTTGTCTTCAATATTAATAGAAATTGATTTCTGTTTTTGATCAACAGCATTCCACTTCCAAGAGTCTTCCTCATTAAAATGAACATCTCCACTGATGATGATTTTTTTTTAGATGGGATTATACAAACGATATGCTTTTGCATTTTCACTGTATCCAACCAGAATGCATTTTTCAAATTTATCATCCAACTTACCTCTCTTTCCATCTGGAATATGAGAGTACGCTACACTACCAAAAACTCTCAAGTGGCTAACACATGGTTTTATCCCACTCCAAGCTTCTTGAGGAGTCATTCCTTGAACACTTTTAGTTGTAGCTCGATTAAGTAGATAGATAGCACATGTAACAGTATCACCCCAAAATTCATTTGGCATCTCTTTGGCTTTCAACATGCTTCTTGCTAGCTCCATGATGGTTTTATTTTTCCGCTCAGCTACTCCATTTTGTTGGGGAGTGTAACGAGCAGTTTGTTGATGTCGAATTTCATTTTCTTTTAAAAAATGCTCCAAAGCAACAAATTCTCCACCACGATCAGAACATAGAGTTTTTATTATATAGCCCCTTTGATTTTCAACAAAAGCTTTGAAGGTTTTAAAACATTCAAAAACTCAACTTTTTTCTTTAAGTAAATAAATCCAAGTCTTTCTACTGTAATCTTCAATGAAAGTGAGAAAATAACGATTACCTCCAATTGATGTTGTGCGCATAGGTCCACATAAATCAGTGTGAACTATTTCAAGTGAATTTGAGGCTCTTCTTGCTTTGCCAACTGGAAATTGACTTCGATGATACTTCCCGAGAATGCATGCTTCACACACTTGATGATCTCTCGGACTAATGTTTGCCATTCCTCTCACCATATGATTTTTGCATATATGAGAGAAAGAGCTAAAGCTCAAATATCCATAGCGAAAATGCCAAAGCCATGAAATATCCTTCACTAAAGTATTAAAACAAAACCTCTAGCCATATGAAAAATTCAAGGGAAACATTTTGTTTGGAGTCATTTTTACTTTTGTAATAAGAACACCATCTCTGCCTTTGATTTCGCACACATCATCTTTGAAAGTAACATTATATCCCTTTTGAAGAAGTTGCCCAACACTTAACAAGTTATGTTTAAGACCTGGAACATAGAACACATCAGTGATTTTTTTGACACCTTTCTTTGTCTGAACAAGAATGTCACCTTTTCCTTTTACTTGGAGTCGTTTGTCATTACCAATCTTGAATTCACTTAGGAAAGAGTCATTCAAAATCATAAAAATGTCTTTGTTGCCAGTCATATGATTATTGCAACCACTGTCAAGAAAACAGACATTTTCAGCAATAACTTCTTGTGTTTTACAGACAAGAAAAAGAGTACCTTCATCATTATTTTGTTCTTCGTGCACGAAAGTGGAGTTGTTTTTGTCACCATCATTCTTCTTCATCCTGCAATATGCTTTAGTGTGGCCAAAACAATTGCAATTATAGCACTGAATATGAGAAAAATCACCACGACCTCTGCCTTGGCCTCTTCCTCTAACTCTGCCACGTCCTCTTCCTCTTCCTTGGCCTAAATAAGAGCTTGAATCTTCCGTGCTTTCATTGTTGTTATTCCGAGAATCGAAATTCCTAATACCTCTACGTCCACCTCTTTTTCCTTTAGAACTTTGACCAAAAGAAGCTTGAGATTGAAAAGCTTGTTCTAAAGGAACAGTTTCAAATTGCTTTAATCTAAACTCATGAGATTGAAGAGACCCCATCAAGTTGTTTACTGACAAAGTGGCCAAGTCTTTTGATTCTTCTATGGCGACAACAACATGCTCGAATTTTCTTGTCATGCTTCTGAGAATTTTCTCAACAATTCTCTGATTTGAAATTTGTTCTCCATTTGCTTTCAATTGATTAACAATGGAAAGAACACGATTAAAATATTCCTCCACTGACTCAGAGTCTTTCATTTTCAATGTATCAAATTCAGATCTCAAAGCTTACAATCTTACCATTTTAACTTTATCTTCACCTTGATAAGTTGATTGTAGAATTTCCCATGCTACTTTTGCTGAAATTGTTGTAGAAATTCTCTCAAAAATTGCTTCATCAACAACTTGATAAATAAAAAATAAAGCCTTTTTGTCCTTTTTGCGATTCTCCTTCAATTCATTATTTTGTTTTTGAGTAAGAGCAGCTTGGTCTTGTGGCTCCACAAATCCATTCTCAACAATTTCCCATAAGTCTTGGGAACCATACAATACCTTCATCTGTTGACTCCATCGACTATAATTCTTTCCATCAAAGCGAGGAAGTTGAGGTTGCAACATATTGCTGTTAGATGCCATATTGACACAAGCTCTGATACCAATTTGTTGGAAGCGTTAGATGAGCCACAAACAAACTCAATAAGAAACTCACAAAAATTTAGAATAAGAGAAGAAAATTGTTCTCTCAATACTCAACTTCTATCTCATATATTTTCTGATTGCTAGATACTTCAAATGAGTAGTCCTATTTATAGGATATTAGATACATCTTAATTAATTGCTAATACATGAATTTATCAAATCAAACACTCATTTAGAATTCCTAGATACATGAATGATAATAGATTCATCACACAAATAAATAGATTCATCCATCATAAATTCTAGGTACATGTATATCAAATACTAGTCTAGATTAATTTTCTAACAATGATGACAATAACGGTGCTGGTGGTGATGATGGCAACAATGGAAGTGGTGGTGGGAAAAATGAGAAGCAACACAGCAGTGATGGTAATGGTAATGGCAATAATGATAAAGGTGAAGGCAGCGGTAGTGGTAATGGCAACAATGGAACTATGAAGCCAAAACAAATGAAGCCTATGTTTGGTTGCAAATTTGGATATCATGCTGGAAATGAAAACTGGTGTCCAATTGGACAATTGGCATGTGTTTAAAGTATTAATCACCCAAATACTTATTCTAATGTGCAATTGATGGGGTTAGTCTAAGAATAGATTAAAAGTGGTTAAATTGCAAGTATATATCATGATTAATCAAGAGACAGCTGTTGATAATGAAAATGGATGAATTACAATTATGATTAAAGAAATGGAGTATTTGATTTATTGGTTTGGGTTGAGGAAAACGTTGAATTAGATCTTGAATGACTTCATTGTCAAATTATGTTTTCAATTTATGAATTTTTTGCTTATTGTGTATTTTTCACCTCCAAGGCTGTGTTTTGCTTTGGTAGTGTGCCTAATGCTACTTTCACTTTAATACTGCAATCAATTGATAAAGGTGCGCCGTTGTTTGCCTTTTTTTTTTTTTTTTTTTTAATTTTAAATTATGATTGCATTGTAAACAACCCCATAGTTATGTAAAAGTAGATTTTGCTAGAATAAAGAAACTTTATTTGGAGTTTGAGTTATTTCTCTCTTTCATAATTTTTGAAGTTATGACAGTTAAAAAAGGAAAAAAAAAAAGATGAAAAGATAATATTATATTTGAAGTTGAATAGTTAAGAAACATTTTTATCATATTTATTATTTACTTGCAGTGTCACCTTGGTGACAATGTCAAACATAATTACCACCTCAGCTAGTCTTATAAATAAAAATATTGCTAACATTAATAGATGTTTTGTTTATAGCACTATAATTAATTTAAGTTTTAAAATTATGACCAAACTATTAAAATTAGTTTTTTTTTAAGCATAGTTTGCAAACAAATAAATGATGCCAAAAAAAATAACTCATTTTCATTATTTTATTCTAATTTTAAAGCTCACACTAATTTTAATATTACTTAGCTTAGATTTTCATAAATTTTAATTACTCTATTCAAAACTATTTTCAAACTTTTCATTATCACTAGACACTTCTCGTCCATCTTATCAACAAAAACAAAAGAATTTGCTTTTCAAAATACAAAATAATATAAAGGAGGGAAAAAATAAAGGAGAAAGAACCATAAGATAATTAGGACAACAAAAATCTCATAAAATAGCACTAAATTAGTGTTAGTTTGAAACTAGTACCAAACCATATTTTGATGTTCATTCATATATCAAACAACAACATAATAACATAATTTAGCAATAACATCAAATAAAAGATGAGAGATGTTAATGTACATACCTTTCAAATGCAGTGGGATCTATCAACCAATACTACAAGTCTAGTAAGCAATCACAATAAAGTAAAACAAACTCTAATCACAATGTAAGAGTCTAGAGAAGTTAATTTGTGTTTGTATTTGTTTATTGGAGGAGAAGAAGAAAAATAATACTTCATCAATCTGTCCGACAACACCCGTTTACGTTTTAATAATGTATTTTCTTCTACCATAAACTGCTAGAGCAGTTTTAACTAATATCAACTGCTTTGGCAGTTGGTCATCATTATCTATTATCGATTATCCAATTTCAAAATGAATGTTGGATGTTGGGTTATGGATCCTAGGTAAAACCCCGACTCATAACTGAAGGCTTAGTTACTCATTCTAGGAGGGCTTTTATAATTTCCAACATTATGAAAATGATTTTTTCTAGCACCATCTTTATTCATGAGCGAAGATAATAATTTGTGAACAAAAGTATTAAAAAAAAAAAAAACCTTATTTTCACAATTTCAATTTGATGCTACTTCTGAAACTCACAATTATTTTAATAATATATATACACATATATATAAGCGCATTCTAGCATACACTTGACTCAAAAAAAAAAAAAAAGAAGTTATGATTGTATTATCAAATGTGTGATTGTAATTTATTATATGTGATTACAACTAAACATGTATAATTACAATTATTAGATGTGATCACAGTTACTGATATTATATATACGTATGGATGCATGCAAAAGAGCTCAGGAGATTGGATACCAAGTTGCCAAAGCTTAACAATTGTTGAGTTGGTGGGTACTGATGAGTTGATTTTGGGGAAAGGAAGATTTGTAACATCAGGAGTACAATGAGCAGAAGCTCCACTGACAGGATTCCACTAAGAGCTTGCAATTGAACTTGTCTCAGGTCCAGCAACCATAGCTGTCATCTGTACGGTAGAAGCATTTCCATTTCCACCATTTGACTGATTGTTATATTGAGGTTGAAATGACTGATGAAACCGATAGTAGGACCTCAATGCTCCATGACCTGGTCGATGGCATATCTGGCAGGGTGGTCGACTATTGTTGTTTTTACCTCTGCCTCGACCTCTTCTTCCTGAATTATGACTATTTGCTTGATCTGAATATCTATCTCCTCCACTATTATAGCTAGTACTTCCACTTCTTGTAGATATCCTCCTTGAATTCATTGTATTATTGTTGCTACTTTGCTTGTTCACGGCCAAATTGACACTCGAAGACTCAACCTGAGAATGCATCTCTAGTCTTGCTTCGTGAGTTAACAACAAAGCAGTAATTTCAGGCATGGATAGACAGCCAGGCATTGAGGTTATTGGTATGACAAAAGAGTCATACTCTGGACCTATTCCACTCAAGACATTCATGAATTTATCTTCTTCACTCGTCAGATGACCAGTGAAAGATAGAGCATTAATGATACTCCTCGTTTTCATTAAGTACTCTGACATTGAAGACCCTCCTTTCTTCATTGTCTGCAACTGCAACTTGAGTTGCATTACATAAGCTCTAGACTGAGAAGCATAAAACCATTCTATGCTAGTCCAAGCTTCACAAGCAGCGACACATCCTACTAATTCGGGAGCATTTCTTGACTTATTGATGATAACAGCCAACATAGCAAAATTTGGTCTTGTTGTTCCTAATCTAGATAGGCATCACTAATGGAACCGTCTTCATTCAATCTATTTGGAGCAGAAATCAAAGGATCAATGAAACTGGACAAGCGATTACCTTTAATGGATGCAAGCACCTGTTGTCTCCACAAAAGGAAGTTGTTATGATCTAGCTTTACTGTCAACTCAAGCTTCATCAGTGCGAGAAATCTCAAACCGCCATTGTTGAACAAGTGAGTAGCGTTAACAGCTCCAGAGTTAGCAGCAGAAGCCATGGTATTTGAGTGCTCTGATACCATATTTGAGTAGTGAATATACTTGAATGAAATGAAAGTAGATTCTAGAGAAAACTGGAACAGATATTGAGAGAAACTATTGAAACAACTCTCAGAGAAAAATCATTCTATTTCAAACAATAGAATGCAACTGTACAAGTCTTTATCCAGTCAATATAGGTAGTTCAATTACTTAGGACTCTCAGACATTCTATAACATCTAGATGTCTGCATCTGATTGGCTCTGGAAGCTGCCACTGCTGACAAGGCGTAACTGCCTAACCAACTTTCCCACCAAGACTTCATCTTCAGCTGACAATGCTCTGCCGTATGATCCTCTGCAGCCGATCTACCATAAGCTGCTGTTCTTTCTCAACTGCAACCTCCTTGATACTTTTATCATGACTAACACTGACAGTAAATAAATTGCTTGCACCGATGCAATGATAATTGATTCAAAAGCTTTGTGGTTGTGCTCTGCTGCATTCAGATGGATCTTATTGAGCTGCCAAGGTTCCTCAAGTTCAGGTTGCTAAGCAGACTCCGTACCCACAATGGGTTCGAAATTTTTTCTCAAATTTATCTCCATGTTCAATACCGCACGATCATCATTTTCCTTTATAAATGATGTATCTTCATTTGTATGATACAGTAGTATAACATAATTCTTTTAGTTCCTTGTTCCCTTTGACATTCATTTTTGAATTGATGATGATTAAATCTGCGAAATTCTAAATTGTGTGTCTCTCTCTATATAGTTGCTCTGTTTTGTTTTCTAAAAGACAAGAAAAATGCATTTTAATTTTGCATCATTTGATGTACTAGAATTGGCTTTTTTTGTTGCAAGGCTGATGAAAACAGATCAACGGTTTAGTAAATCTTAGGAATTAAATCAGTAGACAAGAATGTTTGAGAGGGGATATAGAGTCGGTGCATTCTGGTTGATCTTGTTTAGTAATCGATTTGTTGTTTGTGGTTTTTGTAGTTCCATGTTCATGTTCCTTCTTGTTTTGATCTATCCTCATTTATAGAATACAATGGTTAGCTTTTTTTATTTTTTGTTTTTTATTATTATTTTTTAATTCTATCATAACTTTGCCCCTCAAATTTCATTTTCTTAAAACTGTTGATAATCAATTCTATGAAATTTCTAAATGTGCTTCTGTATATACATTTGTTCTTTTTATTTTTGTTTCCAAAATGGTAGGAAAATGCAAGTAAATGTCTACCATGGTTGGTAGTTTAGTAACAGAAGAACTTGTTGCGGCGCTCGCGATAGGTGACAAACCTTTCAATTAGGAATCCATATTCTTGTATTTATTTATTTATATAAATATATATAGATTTTTTTACCTGTTTTTTTTTTTTTTTCAGGCCATAAGAAACGTATTTTTTTTGTTGTTATTTTCAGTGTCCTAAAGATAATAGGTGAAATGAAAAAGCTAAGGCAAGCCAGCGAAGGCAAACTATATTTCTATGTGGAAAAATGGGACTCGTGTTATATGCATGTCTCTTCTTTTACCAGGGTATTTGTTTTTTAATTAATGCAATTACAACAAGTTTGCTTCAATTTTGTATAATCAAACATTTGATTATTCAAAAGACATCTTACTTATTTCTGTAATATCTTATTAAACTTTAGATCAAGGCCTTCTTGGATAAACCTACATTAAAGATCACTGGGCATTTTTTCCTTTTTAGGAAGAGATCACTGAAGCGCGTGCAACTCTAGAAGGGAAAATATACCCACGGGAAACTGCAAAATCAACCTCCAAGGAAACTGCAAATTGAAAGGTACCATTTCAGAAATTCTTGATTAATGGTCAAGTGACAAAAAGAAAAAAGATAATCTGACTTCTTGTTCAGCATAATGATTCTTTAAAATTGAAGACAATTGACCACCTTTCTTTGATCCTTTTGAAATTGAAGACAGAACTAAATTATAGTGGTGTATTAAGTGGGAATGATTAAAGTTATTCAAATCTGATTTTGCAGATTTTAGGATTTTGATTCAATTTGATATAATCAATGATCTATCTGACAACTTGCAAAACATGCTAGAAAGTGAAAAGAAGTTACAAAACAAGTAGTGGGATGATGATGTAGGGTATGAATGATGCGATTTATGTATTCTATGTAAGGGGCTAATTTTAAAAGGTGAATTTAAAATTAATTGGTGATATTTTACACACCGCAAACCTGGATTAGTCCATGTGTGCCGGCAACTTTTTGAGCTTCAGTGGCTTAGATGTTTTCACCATCTTTCCTCTTATGTGATTTCTGGTTTCTCATATTTTTAGTGAGAGTAATTGAGTGGCAGATAATCTTGCTTCAAGAGCTGTCAGCTTTTTCTGCAAATATTTGGTGGTTGGATGCTCTTTTATGTTATTCAGGACGGTTGCTTTTCTTTTGGTGGGGTTTATTTTGCGCCTTGTTTAATTTTGCTATTTCTATTTTATTAATCCTTAAGCTTTGTCCAGGTTTTGACACTTAGGCTTAGCATTTTATGTAAAAGTATTAATCAATGATGGTAGTCTACAAAGTGACAGGACAAGAAGCTTTTGGGGCGCCAACCTGTCATTGGGATGCCATCTTTAACTCTTATTTGATAACTTCAATTTTCTCTTGATTAATGCTACTAAAAAGAAAACAATAAAGCCTTTCAATATATTATCTTGGTTATACGGAATTTTCATACCAATAGAATGCCGCAGTCAATCGCTTTTATCATTTCCATTTTGAATCCTCATGACATCAACATATGATTTTCCGCCCAGTTCGCGTGAAAGATATCCATGGAGGTAATCTGCAAAACCTATTCTCTTAAACAATGTTGGAGTCTCTGGTGTAACAAGGCTTGGTGCCGGACCCATTTCTTCGTCTAGTTTCGGGCTGTGAAATGTAGCAATAGAGAGCCTTTCTTTTGTTGAGTTTACAGTTGCACGATGCTCTATACTACGGTATATCCCATTGGTTACAATCTACAAAATCACAGCAGCAAAAAAATTATAGGAGTGCCAGCATCAACCAACGTGATCAGTTTTTTGGGCAGTTGTTTTGGATCTATAAATGAAGCCTGAATATATATTTTTGAAAACTTTATAGACGGCTCCAAGGCTTGAATAAAAATAGTTCAGGACCAATTAGGGATTGAGCCATTACCTCCAAAACGTCACCAATGTTGATGATAAAAGCATCTGGGAGGGGTTTAACAGGGACCCACATACCAGCTTTTCTTATTTGAAGCCCCTCCATTTCATTGACTTGAAGGAGGATTGTAAGGCCGCCGGCATCTGAGTGAGGATTGAGGCCCATGACAAGCTCCGGTTGTGGACATGGAGGATAGTAGTTCATCCTCATTCCTTGATGCCCTTCTTCAAACAATCGTTTCATGTCATTAGGTTCCATTCTTAGAGCTTTCACCATCAGGTTTAGGATTTTCGTAGCAAGATTTTTTACTTCTGTCGAGTAAACTTCCAATGTATCTCTATACAAAACAAGAAAAGTTATTTATGATATAACCACTTGAACCTAATTATGATTCAATGAATATGAAAAATTTATAATTCAATGAATGTTAGTTCTTGACTGTTAAACAATATTTAATGGTTAATTATTTTCCTTGGTTATATAATTATTCTAGTCACTTTTCCTCGAATCGTCCAACGACTATCCAATAATCCAAAGTAGGTATTTTGTCTTTAGTTCAATTGTTTTTTATAACTTTATCAATTATCACCCACCTCAACTATACAGCCAAATTATTTATTTTATTTTATTTTTTAATTTTGTGAGGGCCGGCACTTGACTGTGGTGCCGATATGCTAAAAAAAAACCAGCATGCCACGCGATATGGCGTGCTCATTCCGACTTCGACAAATATCATCAAAATTTTGAGAACATTTTGGTGCCAATCCACCACTATCTGGATAGGCCAAATAAAAAACAGAGAAAAAATTGAAAGAGTGAACCTGAGTGGGAGAGGGAGCTTGGGGAATAGGTGGGGTTTCCTAGAATGAGTAGGGAGTGTAACCATATAGAACATGTCTGCCCAATCAAGCTTCTGCTCCTCAGACACAACAAAGGCCTGCCCAAATCCTTCTATATCTCCTGGTTGTTGCCAATACTTCTTTTTCTCCTCCATTGGCAGCTTGAAGAACTCTTCAATCTCTACCTTCACTTTCTCCAATAATAAAGAGCTCACTCCATGATTTATTAACTGCATGCAAAACAGTGCTATATCAATGCAATCCCATGACATGTTACTCATCAAGAAGTAAAGCTCAGTTAAACAAATATTAAAAACTAATTAGGAAATACACGGATGTGATCATGATAGAATAACTGGCCGAGCCTGTCAAGATCTATTTGAAGCAACATCCATAGAGTGGAAATAAGAAAAAAAGAGTATGCTTATACAAACCTGGAAGAAACCCCATTCTTGGCATGCAGAGTGAAACTTCTCTAACTCTGAATCCACGGAGTCACAAGTGAGCAACTTGAACAAGTCGATGACGGGCACTTGTGGTGCAGAAGTGGTGTTACATATGAAAATAGGGTCTTGATCTGAACGAATATACCGTGGAGGGACTGTGGTAAGTGGTTCCTTTGCTAGCTCCTGAACACAAGGCACAGGAAGAGAGCTTCCCAAGTTTGGTAGTTTTGGATCCATAGACCTTCTACAAGCAGAATATGGCTCTAGCTAGTCCTTATATATAATTGATTGTAATTTTCTGGTTTACAAATCAGAGATGATCAACATCTAAGTACGAGGCTATGATGGCAAAACATTTAAATGGTTCAACAATTTGCTAAATTTTTAAGAAAGAAATAAGGATCTCCACAACTACCCCACCAAAGCTTGCAATATATATATATAGATAGATAGATAGATAGATAGATATATTAGACAGATTTAAAAGGTTCCTCAACTACTCCGGAAAAGAAAATTAATTCCTTGAATATTGACCCAAGTTTTTACATAAGACAAAACAGTGTTTTGATATTTAAAATAAAATTTGGATTCTCTCTTTACTTAAACATCTTTCTAAGCATTTTTATAGTATATGATTAGTTGTTTGAAAACGTAAAAGTGGATTGGGAGTCACATCCCAACCATTCATTAATTATAGGGGAAAATGTGAAAATCTTCATTTGACTAGAAAATAATACCAATTAACCCCAACTTTTCAAAATATTAAAAAAAAAAACAATTATTAGTGGAAAGATAATTTCTATCCAAAACATTAGTAGTTTTTTCACTAAATCATGAATATACCAAAATACCTTGCAAGTTAAACAATTTCTTAATTTAAATTACCATTACTTAAAAAAATGATTATATTAATTACTATTATTTGTTAAATTAAATTAATTATTAATTATTAATTAAAAAATAATTTAAAAACTATAAAAATGGAGATGGAAATCCTAGATGTGATCTCCACCATTCATTAAGATAGATGAATAGTAGAGATCCTGTTATACTCATTTTTTGGATCGGCCCAAATGGCCCAACTCAGGCCTTATTTATCTAAATAGAAGCAAGGGCCCAGGAGGCCCAAGGCTGGAACCAGTGGCTGCCAGCCCAGCTCATGAGGTCACCCAGGTCGCGAGCCAACAACAGTTCCCAGGATGCCCCCTGCTCGTACCTTCAGCTCGGGGAGCCCGTGAGGTCGCGAGGTCGCATGGACCCCCAGATCGCCCTACCTCTTCTCTTGGCCACGTCAACTCTCCTCCAGTGTGTATCACTTGGCTGACCAAAAGGCTTATCCAGGGGATACCGTGTATAGCAAGTTGTTAGAATTACCAACTCTTATGATTTCCCGCCGGAAACTGCTTACACAATTACCCAGAAGCATTTAATGAAGTGAAGACTTCTTCAGGAATATTAAATGCAGATCTGTGCAAGAAGAAAATCATCATTACCTTTACAATTAATGCAGCATGGCAATGTCAGGATTAGTTAAAACTAGCCGTTGCCAATAGCGTGTGTAACTTTCTTTGTATTTTTATATTGTCATCCCCCCTCCTCTATAAAGGTGGGAGACATTTTTACTATACCAACAAGCTTAACATACTAGAAAACTGTCACTCTGCCGGAATTGTCCCAGAGTGGCCGTGGACGTAGGTGCAGTCACCGAACCACGTAAAAATCCTCGTGTTCTTTTTCTCTCTCTCTCTCTCTTTCTCTTTAATTTCTTGCAGATCACCTTATTAAATCCGACCAACCACCAAGACCGACATTCCTTCACCTGAATTAATCACCACCAACCTTGAACTTTATTAATTACCTATTTATTATCCTCTCATCATCACGACCAGAACCGTTAATTAATTACCAAGTTCGCCGTCTGGGCCCCAGAATCTCTGGTTGACCGTTTCCGAATGTCAACAGATCCTATATGGGATTTCCACTTTTTTAAAAAAAAAAAAAAAAAATTAAGTACGAATTTAATGCGAAAATAGGAAATGCAGTAAAGTAAAATCAATATAAGAATATTTTTAATATGATTCAGTGTTACTCTATATCCATGAGGTCTAGTCTAGAAATCAACTTATTAATGAACTCAACAACGTACAATCTACTTGTCTTATTCAACCACTATAAGAAAACTAATTATTCACGACAGAAACTTTACGGCATAAGACTAAAAAATCTGGTTAAAATGCAGCTATGCAATAAAATAATTTTTTTATATTGTTGTAAAACCATAATCACGGCTTTTGTTTATTACATCCCGTAAAAGCAATGGACAAAAGTAGAAAACCACGGCATTGTGTTATGAAATCTCGTAAAATCAAGTAAACTATTCAATTGGTACTTGCTTGTATAAATAAGTGGCTACAATTCAACATTATAAAATAATAAATTTATATAAAACTAATAAGTACTTGGTTTCCCACCAGTTCTTTGCCTTTCCCTCCCTACTTTTCCCGCCTCTTTAATTTACTTGTACAATCCCACCAAAACTAATTAATTTTTTATTTGTTTTAACAAAACCCAATATTGGGTTGACAGGATTCCATGAAAACAAAATGAAAAAGCTTTTCTTTATGGAGCTAGCTAGTTCACTCTCATTGTTTTACCTTCTGTTCTAGTTTGTGCTTCATTTTCATCCAGCTTCTACTGATTTTCAGTGATAGCAGCTATGTTTTTCGTTGTGTGATATACAAACAAAGACCCAAAGTAAGTGTAATTATACTTAGTATTTCCTATGTTTTATTCAGTATTTATGGGATTAAAGTTGTTATTGTATGATGTTTTTTGGGATCTTTGCTCTTGAATTGGTTGTTAGGCTTCTCAACTAGGTTTTCTCTCATCTCTTCTCATTCCAAAACAAGTACATCCTTTGTTTCTCTTCTTGTTTAGGTTTTTCAATCCAGATCAATATATACTTTTTCTTTTTTTTTTTTACTAACAATTTCTATTCTCTATCCCTATTTTGGATGTTTTTTCTGATCTAGTTTGTTGATCTTACTTTTTAAATCTATTCCATGGATTTGGATTTGAATGTGTTGATTGGTGTATTTGATTTGATTAACATCATGATTTGAAATAACAAGATTCTTGGTTAATAGATATATTGATGTATTGAATATTTGTGTGTTTTATGTCAACAGTTTCAGTGGAGTTTTCAACCTACTGCACATACTAATATATTCAAGGTGGGTAGATTTTTATTTTTAGTTTTTTCAAATTTAAATATTATGTTGTGTTGTTTATGATCATTGTTAGTATTATAATATTGGAAGTATTATGAGATTAGTGGTATTTTCACATTTGTTGAGATCGATAAGAACTGTGTCTCATCCTATTCTGACAGTGATACTAATTTTTGTGCTACATTGTTTAGTTGTTGTGATACAGGGGCTGCCTTAGATATCTGTCCCTTATCCACCTTGTGTGCTCTGCTTTGTTGAAGCCTTACAGCTTGTTGAGTTATTTACCCCTGGTGGCTCATTTGGGTTGATTACGTGTGTTGTCTACTTTGCTTTAGTTGCATTGACTGAGGGTAAGGGCTGGAAAATCAGTGATCAATAAGCTGGAACTTAGTTCATCCTCTGTTTCATCCTCTGCTTCCTTGCTGTGTAAAGAAAAAGTGTCAGTAGCTTTCGGTATGGTCCTTCAATCTCTTTCAACTTCAACTTCTTACTTTTATCAGTTTGTTTTATGGGTATATATTATCCTTCAAAGAACCATTTTCTGCATCTATCTACTTTCAACAAGACTCATTTTGAAACAGCTTATATTCTTTGTAAGAGAAGATACCCAGTAAGTTAAGTGACCAAAAGGCAAGGAGAGGAATGAACAACTATTGTGAGTAAAGGAAGGGATATAGGTATATTATCTAGCATTTTGGTTCGATCCTTATATCTTATAAGTTTCATGACAAATCCACTTTTTGCTGTTAATTTATAATTTCATATTAAAGTAACAGTTTATAATAATGTAAGTTAAGGAAATTTCTGAGTGAAAAAGAAAAACATATCTAGTAAGGCCACGTTTTGGTATTTACAAGTGAAGCAATAGTATTTTCTGTCAAGTATATGCCACCATTATTATTTCAAATGTATATCTATATATATCCATTATTTGGTGCTAAGACCACCTCCAAGGAGTCCAAATGTGATTTAGTTGGGTGATAAGTGAAATGATTTGTGTTAAGGGTTGGTTGAATGTGATTAACTAAATTTAGCCTGGAAATGGAATAGTCATCGCTAACAATTTTGAATTTTGTGAAAGTACACGATTGACGGTGAAATGATGAAGTAAAGCTGACAAAGCTCTAAGTAGTAGTCAATATTCAAATGGGAGGAACTCATCTTATTTGCTAATAACCAATATTATGATATACATTTTGCAAGTAGTCAATATATGTGCTGAAGTAAAGCTAATAAAGTTCCAAGTAGTAGTCAATATTCAAATGGGAGGAACTCATCTTATTTGCTAATATTCAGTATTATTTACATTTACAGAGAGATTATATACCTTGCTGTACTTCTGTAGGTGGGTATGATAAATAGCTGAGGGGGAATGTTGAGTATTTGGAGGAGCTTAAAATCATAGCCCAAACAAGTGGTATTTCAAGACAGGTTAATTTTAGAAAAGCTGATCTCTGCTATTGTTTGTGTGTCATTTATACACCAAAAGTGTGGTTTTATCCAGTAATATCATTACAATTGATTAATATTAATTACAACTTTAACTTCCATAAATCGCATTGATCCTAGGGTCTAATACGAGTGGGAGTTTGCAAGAGCGGATAGCCTAAAAAAGAATCTTTGTCTTTTGAAAATCTTCTTTTGTTTTCAGCTTGAACAACCCCGTTAAAACCAATCCCAAGAAAGTGAAGAAAACATTAAAGGTTTGTGAGCCCTTCATGGGATTGCGCTTTAAATGTTTTATATATTTTGTATTGTTTGCATTGAATTTTTGTTTTCTTGTGGAAAATTTTGCGGTTGTATGTGTGTCTTGTGGTGAAGTTCATGTTTTGTGTATTTATACTTATTTATTGGTTATAGCAATGAAGAACTTGGTGTGTTATAGAAATATAAAGAGAAAAGCAAAATGGGATCTTTTTGGTTCTTAAATTAAAAAAGCTTGGTTCTATTAAGTATAACTAAAGTTAATGCTTGTAGGAGTGAACTATCAGGTGTTTGAAATCTAGTATAATATGAAATATTAAACTTTAGGTTGCATAATTATATGGTCTCGTGGGAACTTATTGATTGATAATTGTATGTAGTCTTTCACTCTCTTGGCCTTTTGTATCTTGTTCCTACGAACTGAATTTTATTTTTCTAGCCATTGTATGTAGATACTTTCCTGCATCTGAAAATGAAACTAGTCTATTCAATTTAACAAACAAATTGGACATGTTTGTAGGGAACTAACTCCATATTCTTGTGAGGTGTAAACATGCTATTTATATACTCATTCCTTATTGTTATTTGTATCATATTTTCCAAAATTTTAATAAATGTATGATGATGATGTATGCTATGCTAGTAGATACTCTTTCTATTGCTTAAAACAAAAATAAAAAAGAGTAGATACACTTTTTATGTTTGGCTAATAATAGATACTCTTTTTATTTGAACTGAAGTTATTTAATTTATGAAATCAGGTTATCATCACAAGTATATTTACATTGATGGATAAAGAGTGGGTGAAGCTAAATAGGTTTTAATCTCAAACACTACAATATTTGTCAATAAGAATTTCTTTAAGCTTTCATATTCACGTCATTTTTTTTTTTTTTAATTTTCCTTCTTGAATGTAGATTTTCTAAAGAATATCATGAAGGAGCCAAAAATTTTGTTAATGTAGCTGTTGATAACTTAGGAAATCCTACGAAGATTATATGCCCTTGTAAGACATGTTGCTGCCTTTGCCACCAATATGCTGAATTAGTATATGAACACCTAGTGATAAATGGGATGGATCCTACATATGATAATTGGGTTCTTCATGGAGAAGTTCCAAATAAATCTTATGCACATATAGATGTGAATATGACAGAGACTTATAGAATGTTTAAAGATGTCTATGTTCCAAATGATTCGATCATAGATAATGAATATGACAGTGTTGATGACACTCAAGAAAACTTGGAAGAAAATGTTTTCTTACAAAAGTTGAAAGATGCGGAAACTCCTTTATATCCAAATTGCTCAAATTACACCAAAATTTCAGCATCAGTAGTTTTATATAAACATAAAACTGCTCATGGTTTGTCAGATAAGGGCTTTAATTAACTTTTAGAGATTATTCAAGATATGTTGCCAAGGGATAATGTGTTACCTGATTCTTTGTACAATATTAAAAAATTATTAAAGGATTTTGACACTGGGTACACAAAGATTGATGCATGTGTCAATGATTGTTGTCTTTTTATAAAAGACAAGGCAGATTTGGATACTTGTCCTAAGTGTTATTCCTCAAGATGGAAAGTAAACCACCAGAATAATAAGATTCGAAAAGGAGTGCCTAATAAAATCTTGCGTTATTTCCCAATGATACCAAGAATCAAGAGGATGTTTATGTCCTTTGAAAAAGCAAAACAACTAAGATGGCACTTTGATAATAAAAGCCGAGATGGAAAAATGAGGCATCCTATTGACTCATTGGCTTGGGACACAATAAATAGAAAATGGCCCAATTTTGCATTAGAGCCAAGAAATCTTAGGTTTGGTCTAGCAGCTGATGGATTTAATCCTTTTAACAATTTGAGTTCTACATATAGTTGTTGGCTAGTTTTATTAGTGACATATAATCTTCCTCCATGGGCATGTATGGCTGAGGAGAATATAATGCTAACTTTATTGATACCAGGACCCAAACAGCCAGGAAATGACATAGACATATATTTAGAGCCATTTATAGATGATATGACAAAGTTGTGGAATAATGGGGTAGAGATGTATGATGCTTTAAGTAAGACTACATTCACATTAAAAACTATTTTAATGTGGACAATAAATGATTTTCCCGCATATGGCAATCTAGCTGGATGTACCACAAAAGGAGAATTAGCATGTCTTATATGTGGTCCAAACACATGCTCCCAATGGCTACCACATAGTAGGAAGATGGTTTATTTGGGTCATCGACGTTTTCTTCCGCCAAATCATCCGTGGCGTCGTGAGAAAAAAAGTTGGTTTGATGGAGTTGAGGAAACACGACGACCTCCTAAGCCTTTAAAAGGTGATGAAATTTTACTTTCTTTGGAAGCTGTGCAAAATGATTGGGGTAAATTTGATAAGAAGAGGAAAAGAAAACAACATGCTACACCAAAATGTATGTGGAAAAAGAAGTCAATTTTTTTTAACTTGCCATATTGGAAGGTGACACTAATTTAATGTCATTGCTATTTTTCTATTGTTAGTACCTAAATTTTATTTTGTGATTACACACACACACACACACACATACACACACACACATACACACACATACATTTATACATACATACATATATATTTCTATTGATTCCAGGAATTAGATTTGCGCCACAACTTGGATGTCATGCACATAGAAAAGAATATTTGTGACAGCATAATCGGAACATTGTTGGATGTGAAAGGAAAATCTAAGGACGGATTGGAATCTCGTAAGGATTTGATGAACATAGGTATTCGAAAGGAGTTGCATCCACAAGAAAGAGGGAGTAAATACTATTTGCCTCCAGCATCTCACACACTATCCAAAAAAGAGAAACAAATATTTTGTAGGCGACTTTATGAGTTAAAGTTACCTGATGGATATAGTTCAAATATTGCAAATTGCATTTCAGTAGAAGAATGCAAAATAATTGGCCTTAAATCACATGATTGTCATGTGCTAATGCAACAATTATTGTCAATAGCATTAAGAAATCTTTTACCAAATGGACTAAGGAAGGCAATATTTCGACTATGTGCATTTTACAATGAACTTTGTCAAAGAGTTCCTGATAAAAATAACTTGGAGAAATTAGAGATGGATATCATTGAGACATTATGCTTGTTAGAGAGGTACTTTCCTCCTTTCTTTGATATCATGGTCCACTTGACAACTCATTTAGGTCGAGAAGCAAGATTGTGTGGACCGGTGCAATACCGTTGGATGTATCCATTTGAAAGGTGAATGTTTTTCTTCTTTTATAAGTGTTATTTATCATTGATAATTAGTCTAAATTTGTTATTTGCTTTTAGGTATATGAAGGTGCTCAAAGGATATGTTAGGAATCGTGCTAGGCCTGAAGGATGCATAGCTGAATGTTATCTAACTGAAGAGTGTGTTAGGTTTTGTAGTGGATACATGAAAAAAGCAGCTGAAGTAGGTGTATTAAATCGTCGCAATGATGAATTTTTGGATGAAACAATTACTCAAGGACGTCCAATCTTGAAAGGGCAGCCACTTACTTTGTCTGAATCTATGCTGAAAATTGCACACCATTATGTATTATTAAACACTTCAGAAGTTGAGCCATATCGTGAGTAAGTATTATGTTGTCATTTTTGTATTCTAGGATTAAATCTTCTTCCAAAGTCTTACAACTACTTCACAATTATCTTAGACTGCATATGGATGAATTAAAGAGATCATATAGGCAATTCCAATGGGATGTTCAAGAACTAAATAAAAAGCATGCTGAGACATTTAGTTCATGGTTATCTGAAAAGGTAATATAAATATTAAATATAAATCTAAGCTTAGAATAATTCTTCATGTACTTATAAATAAGTCTATTTGATTCTTTAACAGATTAAGGCTCGAGACAATGTCACTAATGTGTCAGACACATTAAAGTCATTAGCAAGAGGTCCAAGACTGTATGCAATGTCATATAATGGCTATATTATTAATGGCATGCGTTTTCATACAAAGAAAGTTGAAAAGTCCACTCAAAATAGTGGTGTTTACATAGAAGCAGAAACTGTTTGTAGATCTAGTGTAAAAGATAATGCAGCAATTGTTGGAAAGGTTTTTTATTATGGGGTTATTAAAGATATTATTTTGCTTGATTACCACACATTTCGAGTGCCTATATTTCAGTGTGATTGGGCCAATACTGTTAGTGGTGTTAAACAAGTAGATGGATTGACTTTAGTGAATTTGAACCAATGACAAAGTCAGTGGCAAATGGATCCTTTTATATTGGCATCACAAGCAAAACAAGCTTTCTACTCTCAAGATTATGATAATTCAAGTTGGCATGCAGTACTTAAGGCAACACCAAGGGGCTATCATGAACTTGATATGTACCAAGAACATACAAATTCAAATTCTACCCCTGTAGACATATCTGAACTTGAGTCCATTGATGATGATGATACTTGTGTAAGGAAGGACTGTGAGGGTATAGAAGTTTAAGGTATTCAACTGACTTTTTTTTTTTTTTAATAGGAACATATAGATAAAAAGATAAATGATAATTTTTTTCATTTTATTATCTTTTAGTTTCATCAACTGTCTTTATTGGATTGATGCAAATATTTGTGAATTTGGACTGTTTTAAGTTATATTAATTCCTTCTTTAAATTGTTGTGGGGTATGCTTTGGATTTGTGGAATTGTTACTACCATTTAGATTTATTACTATTATTTAAATTTTATCATTGTTTTGTTAACATCTTGATATAAGGTTGTTTCAGACTTGCCATTTACTTGGGAAGTATGACTGAACATTATGCAGAGAAGGTAAACTAGTCCTAATACAATTTATCTGAATTAGTATTACATTATACAGCTGATAACAATTCAATTTCAATAATTATTTTAGCATTTGTTTTTATTTTCCTTTACATTCTCTTAATGTAGTTTCTTGAAAAGAGAAAACAGGGTACAAAGAGAAAGTACCATGAAACAATAAATGATAAAATGAGAAATGAAAGACAAAGCAACTCAATATCTACTCATAAGCCAACCTCACATAATCTTGATGAAACACATGAGTCAGTAGCACCAGGTTTTGTATTATTCCAACATATTTTTGTTGATTTACTTTATATATATACGTATAGTTTGGTTATTATTAGTTTTATGTATGTTATAAGAATACAATCAATTGTTTACAAAATTATTGTAAATGTTCTTAAAAGAAAATATTGGTCCTGCATATAGTGTCAAAATAGTTCACACTACAAGTTTTGGTTATATATGATTGTATGTGATGTATATTCTTTATATTATTTTAGAAATCACTATACATTCATGTCTATTTGCATCAATACATGTTCATAGTATTGTATATATTTTTTATTTTCTTGCTATAAATCATATGTTTGAATGCACTATTATAAATTTCACTCTATTTTTATATGAAGCTAAAAAGAAGAAAAGAGGCGCAACAAGAATGAATGTCGTGGGAACAAGACAAAGTGATCGTCCTGAGGTTGAGTATAATGAAAGAAATCAACATATTGGAAAAGCTTCTATAGAATTGAGTTCAACCATAGGAATAATTGTACGAGAGATTGTGCCTATCGATATAAGGTGTTGAAAGGATGTTGATGCAAACACTAAGGAAATGCTTTGGATTTTGGTTAAGGTATACTTATCTTGGAATTCTTAAAATAACTTGATGTTAGTTATATGATATAAAAGCTTATATATTTTATATTTTTGAGAATATTGCAGCAAAAGTTTCAGATTGATGAAACTCGAAAAGATGGCACACTTAGTCGAATGCGTAAGTTATGGGTAGATCATAAATCAAGGCTGTCAAGACAGATAAGGAAGGTTTCAAAATTGCATAATGCAAAAAAGAAATTGAAGCTATTGAAACATGAAATAGTGAAAGATGACGAGTGGAAAAGATTTCTTAAGAACCGATTATCTGCAGAATGGAAAGTAAGTTATTTGAATTTAATTCAGTTAAAAATTTACCCAAATTTGTGCCTAAGACTCTATTTTTATAGGCAAAAAGCAGAAGATTTCGAAGGTTGAGAAAATCACAAAAACTGCCTCACACAACAAGTCGTAAAGGATATGCACGATTAGAGGATGAAATGGTATTTGTTTTTCTTTTAATTTTATTTTTCTTTGTATTAGAGTACATTGCACATAGTTCTTTTTCTTCTTGCCCATTTTTTTAAAAAAAGAAAAAAGAAAACAAGAAAGTTTAGAAAACAGTTTATTGAACTAATCCATAACTATGCAACAGTTTATGACAAATTGGATAGGATGTTATACAATTACATTTATTAAATTACACTGTTATGCTATTAAAATATTACAGAATGTTTTTTTACCAATTAATGTTTTATGAGTTGCAGAGAATGGAGACACAAGTGCCATCATCAGTTTCTAGAGTAGATGTTTGGATTAAAGGGCATCTACAAAAGAATGGAAACCCAATTAATGATGCTGTTGGCGAATCAATGGTAATAAATATATTTATAAATTTTATATCAACTAAAAATATTGTGTAATATTTCATTGTAAATATAAATGTCACGTTATGTTTAAATAAATGTAATATTTTCAATACTTTGGCTACAGAAAAAACTAGATGATTATGCCAAAAAATCTACTCAAGATTCAACTTCAATAAATGGTGATGCATTGACACAATTATTCGGTCCAGAGCGTGCTGGTTGGGTTAGAGGAATGGGATTTGGAGTAACTCCTAGTAAAGTGTCTGCACAAGTTCAAAATAACACTCAAATAAGGAAACTTGAAGATGAAATAACACAACTCAGAGAAGTAATTGCTAATTTACAGGAAAACATGTTAATATTTGGGAGAAGATTTACAATGGTAAGTAAATGATTATATTTCAATTTTTTTTGAAATATATATTTTAATTTTTATAATTACAGTTGTATACGTTATATTTTTAATCATATTTGGACAGGAACATAATGACTATGGTGAGGATGGCATGCATAATTCTACTCCTATTCAACAGCCACAGGTGTCTCATTACTTGTTATAATTATTGGTTTTCCATTAATATTTGTTGGTTTTCCATTAGCATTTATTATAATCAAATTATTGGACAGGAACATAAGGACTATGGTGGGGATGACATGCATAATTCTACTCCTATTCAACAGCCACAGGTATTTTATTACTTGTTATAAGTATTGGTTTTCATTTGATATTTATTCTAATAAAATTACTCTCTCATAGCAGGCCAAGGGAGATAGTATTGATGTTCCAAATACTTTAAATGAAGGAGCTATTTGTAAACTTCTTGATTGGTTAGGAAGTGGAGAGCTGGTTGGAAAAGCAGAATTGGCTACAATTGATTGTGATACCTTAGTACATCATGTGAAGCTTGGACCAGATAATTACAAAGTATGGGTTATTGAAGTCATGGTACCAACATTGCCTTTGCCTCGACCTACCCAAGAGTTTTTTACTCTTGCTGATGCAAAAGGAAGTACAGTTGCTTGGCCAAAAAAATATGTCACTTTTGATTGACTCTATTTCAGGTAAATTATAGCTATTTAGATATTATATATGGTAATCATGACTTCTTTCTTTCAATCCTTAGATTCTATCTTATGAGACTTGTTTTTGGATGTTGTGTATGTTTGTTGGTATATTCTAAAAAAGTTTTGTTACTAAGATAGTTTCTTGTTAGTTTAGATTTTATCTTGCAAGAGTTGTTGGATGTTGTGTATATATTTGTTGGGGAATAATTTTAAAAAGGTTTTGTTAGTAGGATTGTTTCTTACTATTTAGATTTTTTATTGCAAGAGTTGTTGGTTATTGTGCATATGTTTGTTGGGATCATTCCGAATTGTTTCGCTCTAGGGTTGTATCTTGTTAGTTTAGATTCTATCTTGCAAAAGTTGTTGGATGTTATGTATTTGTTAGTTAGGATAATTCTAAAAAAGTTTGGTTACTAGAATTTTTTTTTGCCAGTTTAATTTTCAAAATTTTGGAACTATTTTCTGTGATAGCATGATTCTATATTTAGTGCAGATTAATCTTAAATGTGTTAATGGTGGAACTTGTACTAATGCATTCCAATATCTTACACGTAAGTTTTCCAATAAGTTAATACTATTCAATGAAAATTTATGTTAATTATATTTTAAGCTAAAATGTGCTAATATATATTTTGTACTTTGTATTAAAACATTGAGTTGGAAATTGCAAGTGGTCTTGTGACTTAGAAGTATTTAAAACCTGATGAAATTCTAATGAAGCTAGAAGAACCTATGTTAAAACTGTCTTATAATTTAAAGTTCAACTTTTCATTTGTTTTGTAAAATTTATTATTATTTTTTTTCATTTTGCAGGGAATTAGTAAATGGAAATATTGCAGTCAAGAAATGAAATGTTTTTGGATCTTTTTGCTTTGGACACTTTCTTAATGTATATGGTAACTCATATTTGTGTCATCAATTGGCAATTTGTTAATGTATATGTATATATATTAAATAGAGCTGTATGTAAATGCTCGATCTAACTATGACAACAATTATATATTGTATTAATATATATGTTTTTGGGAACATCTATAACAATTTGTTTGACATAGAAACAAATTGTATTGGATGTTTTCAGGATTGAAAGACAACTTTTTGTATGTATCAATTTTATATAATATAATCAGATGTTTATTATATATACATATGTATGTGTCAATGATTGAATTTATTTCGTTAAATTGATTGACACAATTAATTAATAGTTACAAAATGATTTAATGATATTGAATTAATTGTATTTACTGAAGAATAGCAACTTGGCATTGTTATCAATGATATTGTAATGACTAGTAATAAATCTCTTTGAACTGCCATAATGAAACTAAATTGGTCTACAAATTTTAATTGATGATTTATTATTCTTCAATATAATGATAAATTTATTTTGCCGTTAAAGTAGTATAACGGCATAATTGTGTTGTCGTGATAAATTATTTAACGGCTTTAAACTATTGCCCTAAAAATGGTCGAGTTTCCACGACATCCTAAATTACAGCATGCTGAACGAATGCCGTTGAAACCACATGACGGCATTTTTGCTTTGCCTTTATAGGCTTGTTCTGTTGTAGTGAACCTAAGACTCTTTCAGAATCGATGCAAGTCTTTGCACTTGTTCATCAATCTCATTGTAGCAAGCTACCCTTACCTTCAATGATGACAACAGCTTGAACTCCATTCAACATGTAAACCTACACCTATCTCTATGGCCTAATGTCTTATTATCTTAACAAGCACTTACTTTAGACTAAACAGTCACACTAACCTAAGTCTAGCACACAAACATAGAGAACAAGTCTTTCCAAGTATTACAAACAATATCACTCAAGCTCTCAATGAATATGTATTGTTTTCTACATCACTCTCACACGCACAAAACTATCTACAATAAAGAAATTTTAAGTCACAAATACATGTAGTTTGACAAGATAATCTCTTGCTTGTTCTGCACTCAAAACTGCAAGCTCTCTAACTATTTCTCATATGCATCGCATTGCTTGCTTCTCACCCACGAGAGTCTCTAACTTCATTCTCAGTTCTCCTTACATTCACTTATGTGCCATACATTTTCTATTAAGGAAATCATTTAAGAATTGGTTCCAAAAACCAATAGATAGAGAACGAAATATGCATTTATAAGTATCCAAACAATAAAGGAAACTTCCCTATTTTGTAGATAGTTGACAGAATGCTCTAAAGAACAATATCTCTACTCGTTCAAACCTAGAAATTAAGAATAAAAGATATTTCTTGCAATTTTAAAAACCTAGTTGACAGATAAAAAACTTTTCATAAACAAGGAAAGATATTTTCCAAGTTTCTTGCATAAGCTCTAGTCAACAATTAAAATATTTCCTCATAAAAAGACATTACAATTAATTCACTATTATAAAGAAAATATGTACTTTATTCGTGGTAAGAACTTTATTGAATAATCACCAAATTATTTAATAGGCCATACAAGAATCATTAAAACAAGAATAATGCACTTCTAAAAATATTATTAAAAAAAAAAAAAGGACATTGAGACCTGTACTGTAAACTATAAAAAAAAATTCATTATAGCATTAAAGCTGATGTTACAACATTGACCAACATATTATAACTTAGACAATAATCAATACAATTGATAAACATATTGCAGTCCATGTAAACATTTGATATCCATGAGTTTTGCTGTACATACAAAGTCAATCATCAATACTATAAGATGCTCTTTAATGTCATAAAATGCCAACTCTAGTGTACTACACACATATGCCCTAACAATCATCCATCACACATAACCATCATCATCACCATTCATCACACACCCACTATCCATCACACCATCATCATCATTCATCACACAAAACCATTATTATCGCCACTCATCACACACAACAATCTTCAAATTAAATCAATTATGTTGTAAATCAATTGGATACCATCCTTTAATATTCTATAACCTTCACATTAAAGATCATTATTACTCAAATAATGATCATCATAATAATATTGTAAATCAATTGGATGTCATCCTTTAGCATTCTATAATCTTCACATTAAATATCATTATTACTCAAATAATGATTATTATAATAGTGTCTTAATATTATGTATAACTTGTGCTTTTTCTATTTTTTATATTTATAATTTTTAGCCTATAAATAAATGGTACATAAGTTTGTATGATTTATCATTTGCATAAGAAATGAAAGAATAAAATAGCAACTCTCTCCAAAATTCTCCTTGTGTTTTACTTTTATTTCTTGTTCTTATTTTGCAATAACTTGATATTGCATTTGTTTTATAATATGTTATCAGTATGAGTTTTAACCATTTATTTCTTATTCTTATTTTGCAATATCTTGATACTGCATTTGTTTTATATTATGTTATCAGTATGAGTTTTAACCGTTTATTTTCCATCAATCTCAAGTTCACTGCCCTTGATATTTCTGATAGTAATTATTTGACATGGACTATTGATGTTGAAATTCACCTAGATGCAAAGAATCTTGGAGATACAATAAAAGATAAGAATGAGGCAACCTCGTAAGATCGTATGAAGGCAATGATATTCCTTCACCATCATCTCCATGAAGGTTTAAAAACTGAATATTTAACAGTAAAAGATCCATATGTCCTTTGAAATAATTTGAAAAAAATGTATGACCACCAAAAGACAGTAATACTTTCAAAAGCTCGTTATAATTGGATGCATCTACAGTTGTAAGATTTTAAAATTGTAAGCAAGTATAATTCTACAATGTTTAAAATTACTTCTTAATTAAAATTATGTGGAGAAAGTGGTACTGATGAAGATATGTTAGAAAAAACATACTTTACTTTCTGTGTCTCTAATATATTCTTGCAATAGCAGTATCTAGAAAGAGGTTTTAAAAAATATTCTGAGTTGGTATAATTCCTTCTGGTGGCTGAATAAAATAATGAATTATTGATGAAAAATCATCAATGTCGACCAACTGGATCAACAACATTCCCTAAAGTGAATGCTGCATCTATTAATGATCATAGGTGCGAGCATGGTCGTGGTAATTATAACCAAAACTACTCAAATTTCGTGAAAATTGTATCTCACCGCTAGAAGTGGGAGAATAATGAGGAAAAAAAAATGGTTTTCAAAATAAGGCTTTCAAAAATAAAGAAAACATTTGTCACAGATATAACATGAAAGGACATTGGAGGCGTACATGTTGTGTACAACAAAACACTTTATTGATTTTTACCAAACTTCTTTAAAAGAGAAAGAAAAAGATGTTGAAACAAACCTTGTTGAATACCATGATCCTATGGATTTGACACACTTAGATGTTGTAGATTAATTTGAGAACTATGATGGAGATTTGACTGGTGACAGAAACATAAATGTGACTTAAGATGATGTTCTTACAACAAGCTATTCTAAGTGTGTTATTTACAATACGTTTTAATGTGTTATGTTATCAGCGTGTTTAGTATTTCTAATTTTTAAAAATGTGTTGTTTTTAGTGTATTTTGTTGCAAGTGTGTTGAGTAATATTCAATATGTTTTATTTTTAGTATTCTTTCAATGTGTTCATGTTTAAAATTTTAAAAAGATTGTATTTGATATTTTATTTTATTTTCTTATAATTTTCTTTTTATTTTATTTATGAAGAAACATGATTTTCATTAATCACACAACTGGTGCTAAAGCTAATGATAAAGCTTTTTGTCTAGCAGGCAGCGAAACAACACACATCATACTTAAAGATAAAAAATATTTTTTTCAATCTTACATTGGCTGAAGCCAATATTAGCATAATATCTAGTGTTGCAAACCTTATTGAAAGTTATAGAAGAGATCATATATTATTACCTAGTGGCACAAAATTTATAATAAATGATGTTATATTTTCTAGTAGATCAAAAAGAAATCTACTGAGTTTTAGAGACATACATCATAATTGTTATCACATTAAGATGATGAATAAAAAAGACGTTGAATATCTTTATATTACGTCTATTGTCTCAGAGAAGAAACATATGTTGGAAAAATTATTAGCATATTTTTTTGGATTATATTATATTTTTATAAATCCAATTGAACCGTATGTGGTTATGAACTAAGAGCTATTGAATCCAAGGACTTTTATGGTTTGACATAATCGGTTAGGTTATTCAGATTCAATAATGATGCGAAAAATTATAGAAAATTCACATAGACATCCTTTAAAGAATCAGAAGATTCTTTTGTCCAAAGATTTTTTATGTACTGCTTGTTCTCAAGGGAAACCAATTATAAGGTCATCCATAACAAAAGTTATCATTGAATCTCCTACATTTTTAGAATGAGTTCAAAAAGACATACGTAGACATATTAATCTATCATGTGGATCATTTCAATATTTTATGGTACTAATAGATGCATCAACACGTTGGTCACATATTTGTCTATTATCTACTTGCATTTGTGAGACTTTTTGCCCAAATAATCCGATTACCGGCTCAATTTACTGATTATGCGATCAAGAAAATTCGTCTTGATAATGCTCAAGAATTTACATCCCCAGCTTTTAATGATTATTACATATCTATTAGAATTACTGTTAAGCATCCTGTTGCTCACACACATACACAAAATGGATTAGTAGATTCCTTTATTAAAATGTTTAAATTAATTGTTAAGTACTTACTTATGAAAACAAAGTTACGTAATTCTACTTGAGGATATGTCATATTACATGCCATAGCACTTGTTCGCATAAGACTAATTGTATATCATAAATACTCTACATTACAACTTATCTCTCATAAAAAACCTAATACTTCCCTTCTAATAGTTTTTGGTTGTGCAGTATATATTTCTATTACTCCATCACAGTGCACCAAAATCGGTCCATAAAGAAAATTGAGAATTTATGTTGGATTTGAATCCCCGTCAATTATTAAATATCTTGAGCTTTTGATGAGTGATATTTTCATGGCACGATTTGTTAACTATCAATTTGATGAGATAGTTTTCCCAACATTAGAGGGAGAGAAACAACAATTGGAAAGATAAAAAATTTCGTAGAATGCATCATCATTATCTAATTTTGATTTTCGTACAAACCAATGTGAATTGGAAGTTCATAAATAATTCACTTATAAGAAATTGTAAATCAATTACTAGATACATTTACTAATGGTAAAAAGGTGATAAAGTCACATATACTAACTATTAATACTCCTACTCATATTGATGTCCCTGAAGGACAAGTTGCTAATATGTTAGCAAATGAGTCTAATGTAAACTAAAAGCGTGGTAGATCACTCAGTTCCAAGAATAAAAATACTAAAAAGAAAAAAAGAGCAAAATAAATAAGTTGGCACTTCCGAAGTTATTAACACTCCTAAAGAACCTAGAAAAGAAATAATTGATATAACTAAACAAATAACCCTAGAAGAGAATCAAGTTCCTAAAAATAATTATGATGAAGATATCTCAATAAATTATGTTACTTCAGGAAGAAGATGGAGTCGAAAGGAAATTGTTATTGATAATATATTTGCATATGCATTAGCTTTTGATATTATAAATAAGGATCTTGAACTGAAATTCGTTGATGAATATCGATGTAGAATTGATTGGACAAAATAGAAAGATGCTATCCAATTATAATTAAATTCACTTGAAAAACATCAAGTCTTTGGTTTTATTGTCCAAACAATTAAAGGTGTGAAACCTGTAGGTTACAAATGGATATTTGTACAAAAACGTAATGAGAGAAATGAAGTTATAAGGTATAAAGCACGACTTGTAGCACAAGGTTTCTTTTAAAGATTTGATGTTGATTATGAGGAGACTTATTCTCCAGTAGTGGATGCAATCATATTTAGATTTCCAATTAGTCTGGCAATTACAAAAGGACTTCATATGCATTTAATGGATGTTATGACAGCTTATTTGTATTGATCACTTGATAGCAAAGTTTATATGAAAGTCCCTGAAAGACTGAAAATGTCCGATGCATGCAATTCGAAACCCCGGGAAATGTATTCAATTAAATTACAAAGATCTTTGTATGGATTAAAGCAATTTGGACGCATGTGGTATAATCGTCTCAGTGAATATCTTTCGAAGGAAATGTATATTAATAATTCAATTTGCTCATGTGTGTTTATTAAGAAATCAAAGTTTGGATTTGCTATTATCGCAGTTTATGTTGATAATTTGAATATCATCGAGACTCATGAAGAGCTTATAGAAATGATAATATTTTTGACAAACGAGTTTCAAATGAAAGATTTGGACCAAACAAAATTCTACCTCGGCTTGCAGATCAAGCATCTATCTAAAGGGATTTTTCTTTATCAATCAACTTATATCGAAAAGATATTAAAGCACTTGAACATGGATAGATCTCATCTATAAGCTCTCCTATGGTTGTTTAATCCCTTGATATGAAAAAAGATCATTTTCGTCCTTGAGAAGATAATAAAGAAATTCTTAGTCCAGAAATACCATACTTTAGTGCTATTGGTGTACCAATGTATCTTGCTAATTGCATAAGACCCAATATAGCATTCTTTGTTAATTTACTAGTAAGATATAGTTTTTTACTAACTCGAAGACATTGGAATGATGTTAAACAAATACTTCGTTATCTTTGAGGAACATCAGACATGGATTAGTTTTATTCAAAAGACTCAAAGGCAAAATTGGTCGGATATGCAGATGTTGGATATTTATCAGATCCATATAAAGCCCGATCTTGAATAGTTTATTTGTTTACATATCTTGGCACTACTATATCTTGGCATTCTATAAAGCAAACTCTAACTACCACATCTTCAAATCATGTTGAAATATTGGCATTACATGAGGCAAGTCTAGAATGCGTATGGTTGAGATCTTTTATTCAACATATCCATAAAACATGTGATCTTCCATTTGTTAAAGAAAGTCCAATAATTTTATATGAGGATAATACAGTTTGTATCACCCAAATCAAAGGAGGTTATATAAAAGGAGACAAAACCAACCACATTTTACCAACAAAAATTTTCACACATAAACTTCAGAATAAAAAAAAGATAGACGTTCATCAAATTCGATCTTGTGACAACATGGTAGATTTGTTCACAAAGGCACTTCCTACAACAACATTTGAGAAATTGGTGAATAAGATTAGTATGCATCAGTTTAGAGAATTTTGTTAAAATTCACCAAAATAAGATATATTGGCATGAATGGGAGGTTATCACGTGCAAAAATTATGTGTCCTTTTTTCTTTTATCAGAATTTTCTTTTTTCCATAGGTTTTTTTTTTTCTAATAAAGGTTTTAATGAGACATATTCTTTGTAAGGTGTACATCCAAAGAGAAAGTATTATAAATCAATTTGATACCACCCTTTAGTATTCTATAATCTTCATATTAAAAACATTATTACTCAAATAATAATCATCATAATAGTGTTATAAATCAATTGGATGCTACCCTTTTGGTATTCTATAACTTTCACATTAAATATCATTATTACTCAAATAATGATTATCATAATAGTGTCTTAATGTTATGTATAATTTGTGTCTTTTCTAGTTCTTATATTTATGATTCTTAGCTTATAAATAGAGGGTATATAAATTTGTATGATTTATCCTTTGCATAAGAAATGAAAGAATAAAATAGCAACCTTCTCTAAAATTCTTCTTGTATTTTACTTTTAGTTTTTATTCTGATTATGCAATATCTTAATATTGCATTTGTTTTATAATAAATTATTAATTATTAGGTAAAAACAATTACAATTAGAAAAAAAAAAAAAATTTGAGGACATATGTCAACTACCATGTGTAAGAGTTTTATTAAAGAATATTCAAAAGTTGTTATTGATAAGTAAACTTACCCGACTAGTAAGATAATCAAACCCTTACTTTAATGTCTAAATGACTCCAAAACACTTGTCTTTGCTCAACAACATGCAACTGCCATGTGTTGAACATTCATCCACCTTCCTCTTCTTCAGTGAACTACACACTTTTCTTTGAGCAACAACATGCACTGCTAGTTTGCTATGTATTGAACATTGCTCCACCTTCCTCTTCAATGATCGACACCAATCGTCGCAACATTGCTCCACTTTCTTCGTCAAACCCAATTGTACCTTATAAGTTACAACCATCCCCATTAAGGTTTTAAGTTCTAGGTCCAGGTTCTAGCAAAGACAACACATAGTGAGAGAGGGCAACAAATGAAGATTGAAGAAGAAATGGTGGCGACCATGAGCAATGTTTAACAAGCAAATGACGAGTTGGTGGCATTGAATGATAGGTTTAGGGTTTGGTCAGCAAGTGCCTTGCTTTTTGGTGAAATTAGGGTGCTCTATTCTTCTCTGTTGGAGTTTAACTTCAACTCTTTTTTTGAAACCAAATTTTTTCTTAAAAAAAAAAAGAAGATTCATGCTTAGGTGTTGCAGAGCTTGTGTTAGGCTGCCAATCAATTAATACCACCGATTAGGTGGAAATCAAATTTGTCAATGGCCACTAATGCATAGACAGTTGCTTTCATTGATTATACAACATTGATTATCGAGACTTATGATGTGTTTACTTATATGTAATCGAAATGACTTGAAATCAAAATGATATAGAATCAAATTAACCTAGAATTGGATTGATGTATTGGAATTAGAAATAAATTATTTATTTCAATTACAAGAATCGTAATAAAAGTTCATAATATATATTTTTTTGAGATGTTTACTTTAAATTGAAATCGGAATGGATTGTTTTAAAGTTACAAAAATGCCCTTGATTAAATATATGTATTCCTTTAGCATTTTTTTTAAAGAAAATTATTATTTTTTTGTCATCAAGAAATATGTATTTTTATATAATAATATTATCTTTGTTAATTAAACTATTTTTAAATAATAATAATTGTTGTTTACTAATAAGTTAATGTCATGTACTACAACATTGATAAATATAAAATAGGTTTTTCTCACATTTTGTTATTTCCATTTTTTTTGTTTTTAAATAGAGGCATAAAAGATTTTTTAATATTTAAAAGAGAATGGGAATGAGATTCCTAAGTGAGATGGGAGAATGACAATCTAATTCCAAAACTTCAAAATTATGTGGGATCTATATTTTTCATTGCCATTACAGATTAGTTTAGAACAAGTAAATACTAATAATTATACTTATTCTCCATTCTTATTCTCTAATCTCTCGAGTAAATACATTATTATTCTGTTGATTATATTGTTGAATAGTCAACACTTAATGGTATCAATTAAAACTGCAACTTGATTTTTTTTTTTTTTTTAACATATTGTTCATGCCAAGATAATGAATTGTATCAGAATGTTGATATCATACAATTAGTGTATTAAAAATCAGCCTAGGCGGCTGCTTAGGCTTGACAGCCGCTGACTAATCCAAAAATGTGAAAACTGGTGGTCCTAGGCGTTACCTTGTTTTGAAAAAAAAAAAAAAATGTCAAAACGACACCGTCTTTGCTCTGCATAAGAGTAAATAAAATGGTAACTTTACTGTCTCTTAAACGGCCGCAACTTGCATCTTTCTCTCTCTCTCTCTCAAACTTCTCTCTCAGAGTTTTCTCACTGTCAACAACACACTAACCGATCAGTACTTATCTCCGATGGTTGCGGTTTACGTACCGTAAAATATGGTGACCTTGTTCTTGTCGAAGCCGACCCCTCCTTCATCATCGTCTTCTCGAAGCAAGAGTAGCTTCAGTAGCACCACCGACTTCATCCTCGTCTTCTTGGAGTCTCTAATTTTTCCTCGAGAGGAAAACCACCAAACCAATTAGCACATTTGATTGCTGGACGTGACCGGCTTCAAATCAATGTTTTAGTTTTTTTTTTTTTTTTTTCTTTTTCTATTTGGGTGCCAAGAAAATGACAATGAAAACAAGTTTTTCTTGTTTGATGAATGTCTCTTTGCCTTTGTTCAGTAATTTTATAGATTTGACCGGTCAAACCGCCTAGGTGCTCGGCGCCTTGCACTTTCTGATACACTACATACAATGGACGATGGGAAAATTACAAAACATGGGCCATCAATATGTTATCGATGATTCTAATGAAGTATATGTGCGGACAAATTTGACTTGTTGAAGAACACGAAAAATAAATTAGAGTTTGAATCACTGAAAAGGGGCCATGTCGATGACTTATTCTAACACATTATAACTTATAAAAGGAACACCATAAATATAAGGTTATTGGACAAACACTAGCAAATATTTGTTTTATTTTTTCATAGCCTCTTAAATTTTTATTAGTATCCATAATAGTGTAATTTAATTATTTAAAATTTAGAAAACTTAAAAGTTTATAAATCACACAATGTCGAAATCGATTATTTTATAACCATGATACAATACAACCACTGATTGCGTTTCCAACTAAACTATCATAAACAACAAAAATTAATGTCAAATAACAAACTGCATATAATAAATATATCACTAGTCCTTTTGTCAACACACAAAAACCAATATAAGTTAAAAGAGAGGCAGAAACCTACGGTCTCTTCACTTGAAGGATGGAGCAAACAGCTTGTATGAAAGTAAGTATAAGGATAATGGCAGCTGCAACGACAGAAATGGAGGCCCATGGAGTATTAAAATAGTTTTGATTTAAGTTTGCCTTCCACTTGTGGCATGGAGATTTGCAATAGTCCTTTAGATCCTTAACAAGACCTGAATAGTAAAAATTACTAAATTGTACTCTAGCATCTCTACTAAGTTCTCGAAAAAGTATTGACACCCCTTCACTATCCAAAATTCGATTCTCAATTACTCCAATATGAATTAATAATTCAACATCTTTTGGAGTGCTTAGTAGACGATTGAGAATCACATCATAATCATTAATATAATTAGTACCACAATGCAATGTCTCAAAAATTTGAAGATTTCTCAATAGATGAATCGTCATATTCCCTATTGTTAATTTTGGAATTTCCAAAGTCCTTCTACTAAATCTTATATCAAGCAGATTCCTACCTAATACAAACTTAAACTTCATTCCAGCCTGGTGAAGTTTTGTTACACTAGGTGCAGCTTCAGAATCAGGTTGTCTTTCAGTGTCATTGCGCTCTGGTGGTTGAAGACAAAGTCTTAGCAGATCAACAAAATGTTTTGCTTCAGAAAAAAAAGATTCAAACAAAGTTTCATCTATCAAAATATCTTTCCATATATAGTTGAAGAAAAACCGAGTAAACTGACTCAGAGAATACCCCTCATAACCCTCAGGCAATGTAAGATTTGCTAACCTAAACAAATCCACAAGGATGAAAAGTGGAAGTTGATTTTCTAATAACATAATGTCAAGGACTATATCCTTTATCATTCCAGGTCTTGTAAATATACGATCCACACTATTAAATTGAGGGATGTTCCTTAGTAAAATCTCAATAAGAAACACAGCATCCAATAAAATCATTTCCACAAATTCTTCACTTCCAAAATTGATGGTTTCAGCATAACAATTGCGCAAATCAATTTCTTTGCCTTTTATAAACTTAAGAAAATCCACTATGCTTACATGAGTTCGTCCTAGAAATTGTCGCAAATATCTTAATTTGTGTTCTTCCATAGCTTTTAATTCTTCCCTACCATGGTGGAGGGGGCCTATAGAGACCATCCTCGGAGTGTAATGACCTTCATTTGACATTCTAATTTTTGGAGGAACTCGATAAATGCAACACTCTTCAGACAAGGGATACAAGGTTTCAAACTTACCTCTCAAAGAATTTGCTAGCCTCTGAAAATCAATAGACACATGATCATTGCTTCCATCCATCTTGTTGCTTGCTTACTGCACTACAGGAACATAATATCCATGAAAATGTTGACTCCAAAATATGTAAAACAATATTAGAACAACATAAACAAATGAGAAACCTTTCGTGTTAATTATTTACCCAAATATTATAAAAGGGAATCGAGAAGAAAAAGAAAAACTCGAAGTAGAAGGTAAGAAACTTGCTTTGCTCTGCCCTATATGTAGAAGGCAATTGAAAGTTGAGACTGAGATGGAATTGAAGGTTGAAGGACTTCTGTTACCACAAGTATGGTGAGATCTGGGAAAAAGTTGCTAAAAAATAAAATGAAGTAGATATTAGATTAGAAATATTAATTAATAGAAAGGAATCCTATGTAAATAAAAAAATATTAAAGAAATAAACTAGAGGTAGGTGTTGTAAAGTGGATGAATATCCACCATTATTATTTATTACGTATATTACAACTGGATCAGTAAGGAGGCAATTATCATTTATTAAAAAATTTTGGCAGTCAAGAGTGGTTAGAAGCAAAGTCAAGAATGGAGGCTTAGTTGACAGCCAAATTAGTTTGTGTATGAATATGTGTAGTCAAGCTGTGAATCAATTACATTTTACTCTTCTCCATTTTCGTTCTCTTTCTATCTCTCTCATATTCCTACTTCGATTTTAGTTCACATTTCTTTTGTTTCATAACATATTAAAACTTTTCCATCTGAATTATATTATACAATTATAAGATTAATTAAAACAGATAGTTTTCAGCCAAAAGCTTTTAAAACCAATTATATTTCAATTTTGGCATGACCATCTTAGTCATCCCAGATCTACAATGGCGTAAAATTATTGAAAATTTTTATAAACATCCATTAAAGAATCTAAAAATTTTATCATCAAATGAAAATATATATAGTATTTGTTCACAAGAAAAATTAGTGGTTAAATCATCAATTTCTAAAGTTGGTTTTGTGTCTCCATCTTTTTCACAAAGAATTCAAAAAGACATATATGTATCTATCTATCCACTAAGCCAACCATTTTGTTATTTCATGGTATTAATTGATGTATCCGCAAGACGGTCACATATATGTTTGTTGTCTAGTCGTAACATTACTTTTGCTAGATTATTTACTCAGATTATTAGACTTCAAACACAATTTCCAAATTATCCAATTAAGAGCATACGAATAGATAATGTTGGTGAATTTACATAAAAAAATATTTGATGATTATTGAGCATTGGTTGGAATTAATGTTGAACATCTAGTTCCATATATACATACCCAGAATGATCTAGCAGAATCATTCATCAAGTGCATCCAGGCCTGCAACCTATCATCAATACTCTCCATTACAACTTATGCTCAGGCACCAACGTGATATTTCACATTTATGCATTTTTGGTTGTGCTGTACAAGTTCATATTGCTTCTCCTTAACAAACCAAAATGGGGCCTCAACGTCGTTTAGGGATATATGCTGGTTTGAATTCATCTTCAATTATCAAATATCTTAAGCTATTGATAGGTAATCTTTCTATTGATTGTTTTGTAGATTGTCATTTTAATGAGACAACTTTCTCACCATTAAGGAGAGGAAAAATTTCTATTGAACATAAACATGAGAAAAATGTCACTATTAGAGAGAAAAATAAATTCTCATGAAATGTGATAACAATATCTCATTTAGATCCTCATACCACCTAGTGTGAAAATAAAATACAAAGGACAGTTAATCTCCAGATGATTGCGAATCAATTGCCAAATGCATTTACAAATACAACTAGAGTAACAAAATCATATATATCAACTACTAATGCACCAAGTAGAATAATTGTTCCTGTAGAACAACGTAATCAAAATGCAACAAATAAATCATCTATTTCACGCCGAAGCATAGTAGACCAATTAGTTTGAAGGAGTATTCCTTATAAGCTAAAAATGAAAAATCACGATTATACTCAAGTTATAAATCCATATTCTCTGAAAAATCATCTCCAGAAAAGTTATTAGTCCTTGAGGAGACTGAAACACTTAAAGAGGTACAAGCCCCTGTAAGGTTGCAAAATTCTGAAAAATAAAGAAATTTTATTGAATTTTGTAGGAGATATGTGAAATTGTGATGAAACAATCATCGATAGTATATTTTCATATACAATTACTATTCAAATTATGAACGATGATTATGAACCACATACAATTTATGAATGTCGACAAAAACATGATTGGCCTAAATGGAAAAATGTAATTCAAGCAGAATTGAGTTCTTTGGTCAAACATAAAGTATTTGGACCTGTAGTCCAAACATCTGAAGATGTCAAACCTATTGGGTACAAATGGTATTTGTATTAAAGCACAATGAGAAAAACGAGATCGTAAGATATAAAACAAAACTTGTTGTATAAGGTTTCTCGTAGAAACCAGGAATTGATTATAATGAAATATATTCACTTCTGATGGATACGATTACTTTTAGATTTTTAATAAGTTTGGCAGTCTCAGAAAGACTCCAAATGCGTCTTATGATGTAGTGACAGAATATTTATATGAGTCACTTAATACTAATATCTACATGAAAATTCTTGAAAGATTTAAAATATCTGAAGCATATAAATCAAAAGTCAATAACGTTTATTCAATTAAATTGCAACAATCCTTACATGGATTGAATAATCTGGGCTCATGTGATAAAATCGCTTTAGCGAATACGTGATACATGAAGGATATATTAATAATCCTATATGTTCATGTATGTTTATAAAGAAATCAAAATATGGATTTACAATTGTAACAGTATATGTCGATGACATAAATTTAATTGGAACTCTTGAAAAGTTCCTAAGAACTATTGAATATTTGAAAATAGAAATTGAGATGAAAGATTTGAGTCAAACAAAATATTGTCTTTGCCTGGAGATTGAGCATAAATCATATGGAGTACTTATCCTTCAAAGAGCATATATTGAAAAAATTCAAATACATTTCAATATGGATAAAACTCATCCCTTGAATACCCTATGGTTGTTTGGTCTCTTGATCCTAAAAATGATCCATTTTGACCTAAAGAAGGTAATGAACAGATACTTGGTCCAGAAGTACTATATCTGAGTGCAATTGGTGTTTTATTATATTTAGCATAATATACTAGGTCTGTTATTGTTTTTTTAGTAAATTTATTGGTCAGGTTCAGCTCTGAACCAACATGTCACTGGAATGGGATCAAACATATTTTTCGTTATTTTCATGGAACAATAGATTTGGGGTTATTCTATCCAAAATCTACTAACGGTACACGTTTGATTGGTTATATTGATGCTGGATCTTTTTACTTATAATGATACAACAATTTCATGGCGCTCCATAGAATAGATTTTTGTTACTACATTATCAAACCATTTTGAAATTTTTACACTTCATGAAGCAAGTCGATAATGTATATAGTTGAGATCTATCATTCATCAAATCCAAAATACATGTGAATAATCTAATGCATCAAATTCCCCAATAATCATATATGAGTATAATGCTGCATGTATTGCTCAAATCAAATGAGGATACATCAAGGGAAATAGAATTAAACACATCTCACTAAAAAAAATTTTATACTCATGAACTCCAATAAAGTCAGTAGATTGATGTTAAACAAGTCCGTTCTACGGATAATCTTGCAGATTTATTCACTAAAACATTACTAACATCAATATTCAAGAAATTGATTTGTGGATTGGAATGTGTCAATTATGTAAGCTACATGATTAATTATGAAGCATTCCTTCAGGGAGAGTATATTAAGTTAATATGGGCATATGTGCACTGCACTTTTTTTTTCCTTCGATTAGATTTATCCCATTGGATTTTCTTAATAAGGTTTTTAACAAGACAGCCCCCTTCAAGCACGTTCAATTGAATCCAAAAAATTATTATATTTTTTATTCAACTGATCATGAAATATCTTTTGGTTAGATTTTTATCTTATTAAGTTTTTACTAGCAAAATTTTAAAAATAATGGTGTGGAGAGTGTTGTAAAGTGGATGAACATCCACCATTATTTATTAGATATATTACTATTGGATCATTAAGGAGGCAATTATCATTGATTAGGCAATTATCATTAATTAAAAAATTTTGGCAGAGTCAAGAGTGGCTAAAAGCAAAGTCAAGAATGGAGGCTTAGTTGACAGCCAAATTGATTTGTGTATAAATTTGTGTAGTCAACTGTGAATCAATTCAATTTTTTGACGAGCCAATTGTACTCTTCTCCATTTTCGTTCTCTTCTATCTCTCTAACATTCTTACTTCTGTTTTATTTCACATTTATTTTGTCTCATAACAGTAGGCCCCTCAACTTCGCGGAGATTTTCTCCATGTCGGGGTCACCTGTAACTTTCATTTAAGATTCAAATTTAGGAATTCTCGAATGGCCCCTCCCTAATTAATATAAAATGTACTACAGTTATCTGCACTGCATGCGTCAGCGATAATGCTGATAGGAGGACATTTACAGTAAGAAAACAGCTTGCTTAACAATTAATATTAAACTTCCTCCAACAGATCATTAAGATAGAGTTGGTAAAAAATGACAAACTAAAGTGATTATTAGAATGTGAGGGCATCATAATTCATAAGAAGTCAAATTTATATTATAAAATGAAAAAGCTAATGCTCCGCATTGGTGGACACGAAATGGATTACTTTCCATGGGAATTGAGGAATGTATGATGACTCTGTATGCAGCCAGTAGGGCTTTTAATTTTCAAAAGAACAAATATGGCAATAGACAGGAATCCTAAGTATGCAGTGCATATATTATCTTCAAAAAAGAAAAAAAAAAAATGTGTGCAGTACATATATTGGGGAATTCTTTTTTTTATATGGCATTAACACATGATTTTAATTTAAAATTCTTACTTTAAAAATGACTTTAACTTTCATCCATCCATTTTCACTTAATTTAATGGAGTGAAAATGAATTGATGAATATTGAAGTCATTTTTTTTAATTCAAATTTTTTAAGTTAGTTGAGCCTAACACTTTAAATATTTATGCATTTGTAAAATGATACTAGAAACTAGAGTGAGTTATAATACCACCGTTTCACCTTTAGAAAAAATTTGATGATAGAAAATGGGTGCATTCCATCAAATTTCAAAAGAAGATAACTGAACCACGAAATGTTGGTTTGTAATAAGACAAATTGACGCCAATGTGAGGTAAGGGGAGATTAGATCCATGGCGAAGCCATAAATAGTTCACAATTGGTCGTGGTAGTTTATGGTAATTCGCAATTGTTCATGGCAGTTCTAGTAGTTCGCAGTAATATACACAATCTATAATAGTTCGTAAACATATTAACTGTTGGGAAAAATTCGCTTCCTAGGACCTTCTCTAAAAACTCATCTCCTATAAGAATATTAGAAATAACAGAAAAATAAAATATAAATCAATAATAATCACACCAATACAAAAATTTACATTGAAAATTCCAAAACAGAAAAAAAACCATGACCTTTAGAAAGAAATTCACTATATAAAAAATTATTACAATCACACAGACTATTCTCTCACAACCCACGACCTTGATACACCCACAATCTCCAAAGCATATACAAACGCATACCTTTCTACACTCTAAAATAAGAAGAACAAGAAAAGAATTTTAACTAGGGCAAATACAATGCTTAAAGTGCCTTTGACTAGGACAATTTAAAACCAAAACATTTGGCTTCTTTTATAGCCTTCAAAATCTATCCTCCCTTGTTTTGTTTCCAATATGGGATTCACACAATTTTTTGCAAATTTCCTAATAAACTCTACCTTGGCAAAATAAAATAAACATCTACTACAAACATTGTCTCTACCGATAATAGTATACTCACTTAGAATCACCGAATCCTAAAAATTTCACTTTAGCACATATCAAAAAACCTACTACAAATTTATAGTGCAACTTCCATATTTAGCTTTACCGGAAGTTCATTAGCCATCAACATACATTCCACCACACACCTTGCATCAATATCAAACCAATGCCCGTGGGCAATTGTGGATCCATTACAACACCACATCTTCATCCATGGCAATGCAGACACACCACGAGGATGTGCTTCTCAGTTTTAAAAGGAAATCACCTTCTCCCATGAGAGAGACATTACTAGCTTCTATCTCGGAGTCTTTTGCCGAACCAGCTCTACCTTGACAATTTTTCTTGACATACCCAAATTGTCTGCACCCCTAGCAAATTATATTCTTCCCAAAGTTCTTCTTTCAGTTACTCTTGTTTCTAGTTACCAATATTGAGTTTGCTAATGAAGTGCAATCTCCGCTCTTCAGCCTTCTGTCTTTATAAAAGAGTTTACCAGTAACTTTTACAAATTTCAAAGTCTCCTTCTCATACATCAAACAAGTTTCATGTGCTCATAGAAAGGTGGAAGAGGTAAGATAAGCCTTAATGCCTTATCCTCATCTTCAATTTTAACTCTAATAGCTTCTAGTTCAGAAATGATACCATTGAGAACACTTAGATATCTGAGATTTTCGTACCTTCATCCATATGTAGCATATGAAATTGTCCCTTCAAGTTAACCGATTTGAGATGCCCTTCGCTTAATACAACTTTTCAAGTTTCTCCTAGAGTTTCTTGGCTGTTGATATTTCATGCATGTTTGTAAAAACATTCTTGGCCAAACATAGACAAATCGCACTTGTAGCTCTCAAATCCAAATCCTGCCAATCTTTATCACTCATACTAGACTTCTCAAAATCTTTGTCTTTGTTGGAATCTTCATTAAGAACAAGGCCAATTTTCTTCTCCAATGCTTTGCATAACTCAGATTGTATTAACACATCTTTGACTTACACTTGCAACAAATCGAAATTGATCTTTCTATCAAATTTCTCCACATCAAAACTTATAGGGCTTGAAAACTTTGATATAACCATATACTAAAATAGTGCACATAGTCAGTGAGCAGTACACCAAGTAAATTTGTATAAAAGAGAGGTCGGTCACAATAGACACAATTAAACATCAAGTCTTTCCTTAGTCAAAACTTTTTCTAGACATGTACTTCCACACCGCCACATTTATTACTAGCAACCAAGAATAATTTTTTTATGATGTGGAAGATCAGACAATATTACAACCACAGAGCATACTATGAATTTTCTAAAACACTTGAGACTTTACTAACTAGGCAACCTAACTCTGATATGACTTATTGGAAAAAATTCGCTTCCTAAGACCTCCCCTAAAAACTTGCTTCCTATAAGAATATCAAAAATAATAGAGAAATAAAATATAAAGCAATAACAATGACACCAACATAAGAATTAATGTGGAAAACTCCAATACATGAAAAAAATCATGACCTTCAAAAAAAAATTCACTATGTAAAAAATTGTTACAATCACATAGATTGTTCTCTCACACGCCATGACCCCAATACACCCACACCTTCCAACTTCCAAAGTATATACAGACTTATACTTTTCTATACTCTAACATAAGAAGAACAAGAAAATTTTTTTAACTAGAGTCAAATACAATGTTTACAATATCTTTGACTAAGGCAATTTGAAACTAAAACATTGGGCTCATTTTATAGCCTTCAAAATCCATTTTCTTTTGTTTTGTTTTTAATGTTGGATTGGCAGCACTTTTATTTTTACCAATTTCCTAACATTAACAGTATGCAAATTACCACTTCCTCGCAAACTAACCATTCATAATCCAAATACAATACTCTAATATTGTATATAATTCAAAACTCAAATGTGCCTTAACATAAATTTAAGGCTATCACAGCAAAAATATATACGTTGTGGTTAGCGGACGAATTGATTGTTCTTGTATTCCTTTACGATGTCTTGGAGGCACTTGTAGCATAGTCATGGATCCATTTCTTCTATTATTTCTTTTGACTTGTTCTATCAATTGCATCGTGAAACTTCAGGTTCTTTTCATTGCCTTGGCCTACATATCTCAGAAGCACCTATGTGATTGCTGATGATGCCATAACTTTTACAAGTTGATTGTCGTTCCATACTTTTAGTGCACGCTCAACAACCTGAATTTGAATCGACGAAGGATCATACCATCATTAGAAATATGTTAAGTCTCATGAAAACGTGCATCAATGAAATATATTGACCAATCAGACTTTAATAACGTAAGCTTTTGCCTTAATTAAAGTCTGCAAAGTAAGAAACTGACTCTAGAATTAGTCCAACATTATACTTGTTTTTAATTCAAATACATCTCCATACAATGGCGAAGGAGTACTTGAATGAGTTTCCAATCATAACTCCAGAATTTCTACTTCATTTAACCTAAATGATCCTTACTCTTGGAATACTATTTTCAATTTTAAAATAATTAGAATTAATATCTTCAATTTCAGAAAAAGAAAAAACTTTATATGACCAACTCTAGAAAATGAAATCAAATTATTATTTTTTCTATAATTTAACCTAACAACATACAAAATGTTCTGAATCGGTACCTTTAGTTTGCAATTTCCTTTCTAAATTGATTATGCAGCATCAGAAATATATTTCCAAATCGATTTTTGAAAGTTATAAGCTTCAATCACGTCAAGAAAGCAGAGTGATCTTTAACAACAAACTGGTAGTAACATTGGAGTATAATTAAATGTTAGATAATGTAACATTAAGATTAATCAAAATATTACTTAGTAATTGCAATGATTAACATTACTAATTGCAATGATTAAAAGAATACCTAGTTAAAAGAGGATGGTGAATTGCTCGATCGTCTCTATTTTGCCCATTGTCCTCATAAATTCCGTGCATTGGGAGTAACAACAAAAGAAAAAATCACACATGCCCACATTTTTATCGAAATAAATAAAACAGACCAAATAACAAGTTTATCAATATTTATATAAAAAAAATAGAAACTTGAATATGAGTGTCCTAATTCAAAGTAATCTCCACATTATACTGCAATAAATTGCCCAAGGATTAAAAACTCACCTATCAAACACAGCAACATAAGCTCCTGGATATTTCACTACTAGTCAAGATGCAAATTTATATGAATCCTTTTGTCTGTTAAGAATAAAACAGAGAAAATATATATACACCAGAAACTGAAAGGAAAAAGGATTGAAAAAGTAAAACAAGCGAACTGCATTCCACAAATAAGATCAAGAAGGAACATATAAATAAAATAAAGAAGTCAGCAGTTACAATACCTGTTGAGGAACTCCAAACAAAAGGTTGAGGAACACAAACTTTGCATCCTCTCTCCAATACAACAACATTCATCAAAATACACCAACGCCACATCCTTCTTGAATGTGGCAGAATACAATCACAATGTTCTTGAGTAACTTACTGCTACCTCCTTTTCACTAGCAATTTACAACTGTCAATAGCAAAAAAAGCGGTCTCACATGACAGTGCCAACTATTCAATCTTCTAGAAGCAGCTCAGAGTCAACATTTCATTCAAAGTTTTAGGTGCAACAGGATCACAACCACACATCAAGATTGACATTTGAGAAATGAGATAGCGTCATTAATTTTGTTTTGAGAAAGTGGAAGAAGTGCATATATGTATCCATTCAAATGAATGGAATTCAATATTATGCAGATCATTGAAACTGGAACTTAGTATAACATACATCAGAATTCAATAACAGTATAAATGTTAAAAATGTACTCATCTTACTTATTTAATATCGTATAAAAATTTAGTTAAAAACAAAAAAGAAAAAAAGAAGTCTTATAAAATGTATGTCCACAATGAAAAAGTAACAACGTGTAGTATAACAATTAATAACTAAATGTATATTGATGACAATTTATCACACTTATTAACATGTCATGATTCATGAAATGAGTTCAATCACCACAAAATAAATTAAATGTACTCAAGATATAAAGGTGAGTTGTACACAATTACTTGTTTATAAAAATTATAGTTTCGCGAAACATTCTACAAAGATGTGATAGTTAATAAATAAATACACATGAATGATAATTTATTTCATTTGTAATATATATCCATTTATCAATTATCACATAATTTGTTTGAATACAAGTAAGTTATAAGGTAAAAGGTCTAATATTACTGAAAAAATTATAATGTGTGAAAAATTACTGCAATGCCCTTAATTTATGGAAATAGATACATTTTGGCAGCTGGAATAAAAGAACCAAGCTTTGCTCATCTGTACCACAACCACTAAACAAGACTTAAGTCCATTACAGGTACAAAATTTGCTCCACCAATTTGAATATGAAGAATCATCAGAACACATCAACTCTACATCCCCTCTCAAACAGAGGACAGCATTGCATGTCAGCACAGAGGTTCTGCATATCTCATTGCTACGTCGCTGCTAGCAATTAAGAACTATCAATTATTGCAAAGAATGTTTTACATGACAAAACTATTGTGTGCTTGAAAATATATAACTAAACTGAAGCAAGCATCATAGGATGCAATAACAATAATTGGAAGCTTTCATCAGCTGCTAATTTAACTAGATCCTCTAAATTTATTGAATTGTTACATGCTATGCCATAAAGAAGTCGAGACTGCTCAATAACCAATAGTTTTGGAAGATCCTTCTTGGATTAGCTTGAGAATTATTCTCAACACTTACATACAAGTTGGTCACAAGCAAGAATATGCATGTGAAATCCTGAATCCAGATTCTGTGTAGAGCAGGGAGCGAAAATAAGAATGCTTTACAAGTGAAAGACACAATCACTTATAGCCTCCTGTCTCAATCTTCTACAAATTGTCCCAATTCTGCTGGCTAAAGCTAGAATTGATATCACAACAATTTAAATTGTGTATAAAATCAAATATTACAATGACAATAATAATTTCACAATCATGAGAATACAAAATACTACAACTAAGATTTTTGTGTTCTTGAAAGGTGCAGGTGACAGGAATCAGTAGGTGCACCAGGACATCCCAACTAGGTTGGCACCTCCTTAGCACCCTCATCATCTACTCATCCCTGTCATACTATTAGGAAAAATAAAAGAAAACAATACAAAAATATTCAAAAAATAAAAGAAGAAAACAAAAATCAACAAAAACCGAAAATACAACTTTTGATGATCATCATCAGAAACTAAAGAACTATAAACACTCGAGGTGCTCTACCACCTACGAGAAACAATACTAGGAGCTCAAGAAGCTACGAAAATTTCCCCACAACTACCCTTACGACAAATATGAGTGACAACAAACAACATATGCGAAAGCAAATCTAAGCAACCAAACCAAACATGCCTCCAATGTCAAGGAACCGGACAAGACCAAGACCGAAAAGGGCTACCAATAAAAGAGTTGCCTTGAGCCAAATCTTATTCCAATTAAACTCCCAAGTATAAAAGACAGCATGAATAGCAGCTACCAACTCTGTCTAGGCAAAGGTAATAGCAAGGGGGATCACAGAACAGCCTTTAATAAAACCCCAACAATTTTGGAGAATACCACCACAGCTAGCAAGGTCAGGAGACTCAGGACTACCAAAAGCTGTACTATCAGCATTGATCTTGACCCAACCTAGAAAAGGAAGAGACCAAATAACTTAAACAAATAAGATTATATAAAAATGAAAACAATAACTTTGTACTAGCTATATTTATTGAATACCGCACCATGCATTACTTGAAGACTGTACCAACCATGATGCACATCTATCTTTTGCATTTCTACTGCAAGTAGAATATTTACAGTTTGAAAGGATTGCCTAATAAAAAATTGTTTGTCTTCTTTGTCTCCTGCATAATATTAGCAAGAAATTTATTGTAAGGAAAACAAATTTTAAAATCCTAAAACTTTTAAGGAGAAACCAACAATACATACCTAAAGACTTCTTCAAGAGATGGGTCAAGTAGTTAAAACAACATTAGAGTCTGTACCAATGCTAGTGAAAACAATACACCTGCTGCTTCTCATTGCGGCAGCCAAAGACTTTGATTGTTCATGAATTTCTTGGTTCATATATTTGCCGTAGTTTGGTTTGGTCAACCTCCGTGGATTATACAAATTGCTCTGATGCGGTTAATAAGAGAACAATATGCTCCCTTCCTAAACAGCCATCACGCACCATCACTAGTAAGTATAGTTAATAATTCATGAACTTGAATAATAACATATATTAAACTTGAACGAGCTACGATTGAAAATTCTAACATAAGTTTCTCAAAGAAAATCAAATCCATTTTCATAGTGGTTTTGCCTTTGTGAATTAGAGTAACAAAACAAAGAGAATAGAAAAGTGAAAACAACCAAGAATCAAAAGATTTTACCATAAAATTGTACAAAGATTGACCACTGAAACTCATTGGAAAATGTCAAGAGCCATTGAAAGTTTCTATTTGCACAGGGAGACTACTAAGTTTTAGTATTTCATTGCCGACTATCACCACTAGACATCTGTTCAAATAGTCTTTGGTCTCTTACATCTGAAAAATTATAGTCAATAACATCATAGTGTTAGATTCATATAAATTTGAACTCATAGTCAAATGATTTCATTCGCAGATATTTCCTTTCCTCTATCTCTTTCTATTTAATTTCATATGCTATTTTTATTTTCTTTTCATTTATCTTGATAACCAAACATAAATGTTCATTTGAGATTTTTCGAAGTATACGGAAGGAATATTGACACAATTTCATTTTGCTTAGTTTTTCTAAACAAACAATTTAAAAATAGACAAAGAAGAAAATAGCAACAGAGAAATGCACAAGACTTGCACATCTTCACTAGTGAAGAAATTAAAGTGTGATTGAAGATAAAGTTAGCTGCTTCTACAACTTTTAAATTGACATACCTAGAAAGTCCTGTAGTTTCTAATTAAGCAGGCAATAATGTGCCAATATCTCCCTCCACACATTTGGCAATTTTGTGCTAGCGGAGGGCATCCACGAATCTGTAAATTCATAAATGAGAGAGGCAGGCCCTTCTTTGGAAAGGATTTGACCTTTGGACTAGATTTTAGACTTAGTTGTTCCAAAGGAATTGAGGCTATGTATGATAGAGGAAAGGCGCTATAGATCTGGAAAACTCCAATTTTCAAAATGTTAAGAGAGGTGGGAAGCTTGATTCCTGTCTCCTTTGGTGGAAAAGGCACCACATCTGGACACCCACAATGTACTGAAAATAACAACCAAAACAATTAGTTGTAAAACTCTTCAATAACCATCTCTTACAATCAATCTAAGGGTTGTTATTGAAGAAACTGGTGTGGGTAACCTTATTCAAACTAGGAAGTTAGCAAAACCCAAAGTAAAAACACACATAGACATTTTTTTTAAATAAATTAAAAAAATGCAAGTAATAGACCTAAAAACATCTATATTAATAAAAAAAATACCTCAACATGACTGTACTAATGAATATAAACTCAAGTATGGAACTCCACAGCATGAATTCCTAGATATTGCACTACCATCAAATATGCTAATTGCCATGCATCTTCCTGTCTTTTCAAAAAAACAGAGCAAATAAGCATTCATATTGAAGTAAGGGGTAAGAAAAATATTAAAAAAAATTGTAAATTCCTGTGTCTATAAACAAAGATGCATCGGAACAATAAAGGGACAAAACAAAAGGTGGAAATTGCTAGAGCACAAGCATGTTGTTTTTGATAACTTTCTGCTCCTTTGCTGCTAGCAATTTACAACTGCCAATACCAATCAAATTGTTGTTTCACTTCATATGACAATTCTCCAAATTGGAACATATATAACCAATCTGAACCAAGCATCACAGGTAGTGATAACAATAGCTGAACACTTTTTAACAACTGGATAGAACCAGAGGGCCTTGCCACATTTTATGTGCAAGTATTCCTTTGCTGTGCATGAGGGACATCTCCTTTACTTATAAAATACCTTCTAAAATCTATTGCATAGTTATATGCTCTGCCATAAAGAAACAGGGATTGCTTTACAACCAATACTAGTTTCGGAGATCCGTCATTTCCTGGTGTAGCTTGAGAATGGCATACAAAACAATTGGCATGCATTTAAAATCCAGATTCTGTGTAGAGGAATAAACCAACTTGAGAATGTTTGCATGTCGAATATACAATGAATTATTGCTCTGAGTCTGGATTCACTACAAATTGTGCCAGTTCTGAAGGTCAGAGCTAGCATTTTTGTCATAGCAATTTTACTTGTATATCCCTAATATTACAATAACAAAAATGCAACATATTATTGTACAAAGATGAAAAGTTTTTTACCTTGCTTTATTGCTTTCCAACAATGATGAATAATTTTCTCAAGCATATCCAATGCAAATAGAATAACTATTGTTTCAAAACACTGACTAAAGAAAAGAAGCTTGTCTTCTCTGTAATCTGCATACGAAAAATATGAGGAAATAAATTTCAATACGAAACAGTACATATGAGAAAACTTGTTAAAGATAAAGGTCAATTAGCTTGATAATCTTATAGCTTGTACCAACGCCCATGAAAACAATATCCCTGACCCCGCTCATTGTAATTGTCACAGACCCTGGCTTGCAACCTTAATTTCATTAACTAATTTGATCAATTTCCATGAATGAAGCACATTGCTCTTTCGCGGCCTAGAAAAAGAACAGTGATCCACAGCCTGCAGAAATCATCACCCAATCAGCATAGTAACACGAATAAGTACCCCACATTCATATTGTGATTATTATAGATAGAAAACCAGAAGATACAATTAGGCAGAACACGAATAAAAGTGCAAATTAGAAAAGCGAGCTGCCACAGGACTGTCAGACCATGGCTTCAACACTGCTTGAATCACCAAGCTATTCCCGACTCGTTCGCACACTGTTGCAGCTGAGGTATGAGGAGTTCCAAATCGAGAATTTTTACATTTCGTAAAGCTGCTTGTATCATAATCTAATCATACTCATTTTGTTAGCTAATTGGAAAATATTAATATAGCTGGATTTATTTGATAATGTAAGATTTGTTATTATTCACTTAATTGTTGCTGACTCTGATTGTTGATTTTGTGCAGGGTGGTATAAATGCTGCTTTGGGAAATATGACTGAAAATGACTAGCGGTGGCACGTATGTGGGCAATCATGGGTCAATGTTATCATCTATATATCCTCTTTGCAGTTTTGTTCTAGCAGAGGCAATCATCAGCCCTTGGTACATTCTCATTTGGTGACAACGATACAATATTTGAGCAATTGCAGCGGCGGACATGCTCAAGTATGATATGTTCGGTTTCTTGCAATAGAAAGGGATTTAATTTTATCTGTGGTTGTCCACTGGGAGGATGTTTGGTTAAAGAAATTAAATGGCACCAAATATATGAATTTATTGAATATTTGCAGAACCAAATCAATGCATAAAGCATGTTTTCATGGCAGTTATTAGTTTATTTCCATTTAAATTAGAGTTGAAAATAATAAAATGATGAACTTAAATGAAACGTACCATGCTTCTAAAACAATTTGCTGTTCTATGTACTGACTGCTCACCTGAAAAGAAGATAGGACATTCAATAGCCCCGTACCTTAATGCAATTCTTCACATATGTCAACATCAAAACTCACCTGATAATAATGGAAGGTATTGCAAAGAAAACGTTAAAGTGCTTGATATGGTATGCCAACACCTGCACCCAGATGAATAACAGTACATAATAAATTATAATTATGAACTGAAAACAACTATATGTGTCTGTGATATATGATTAGATTCATAAAATACATGTGCATTCTATTAGCATTGGCGTATGTAAATATTAATAGCATATGTTGAGTAGAAACTTACCTATGGAACACTGCATCATGAACTCCAGGTTATGGCCGTTGTGCAAATTTATATGCATTTTCCTATCTTTTCTGAAATAAAACAGAATTAACATGTATACAGAGGCATGCTTAGAACTTTCACTGATTAAATTTGAAATAATTCAAAGAAAATGGATGTTGAAACTAGGATACATCAAAACAAGAAAGGACAAGCAAATAAAGTTGAGAATTCAACAGCTACAATACCTGCAGATAAATGACAAACAAAAGGTTGAACGCTGAACAAGATTGAACCGCATGCACCAACTCCGCGTCACCTTTGGAAAACAGCAATGTCAAGTAGGTAAGAAAATTTACGGTATGGGACATATAGATCCTGTACCAAAGTATTGCTCGAAGCCTCAGTGAAACAGGCAATGACATAAATCCATTGCAGGTACAAAATCTGCTCTACCAATTTGAATCTGAGGAACCACAACCACTAAGCAAGATCCATCAGAATGCACCAACTCTACATGCCCTCTCAAGAATGACAGCACTAAATGTCTGAACAAAGTTTCTGCATATCTCAGTGCTGCATCGCTGCAAGCAGTTAAGAATACTGTCAATAGTAAACACACTGATGTTTTACATAACTCTACGTGGTTAAATTTATAAAACTAAACTGAAACAAGCATGACAGGTCGCAACAACAATAGTAGAAAACTTTTAATCAACTATGAATATAACCAGAGCGGCATACGCATTTTATATGTAAGTATTATTTCGCTATGCTTGAGAAACATCTCCTTTACTTCCAAAACACCCTCTAAATTTGTTAAATAGTCATATGGTCTGCCATTAAGTATGCGGGACTCATAAATAAGCAGTAGTTTTGAAAATGTTCATTTTTCCTAATTAAATTTAGTCGGTAAAGCATCATCTTGAGAGAAATTTATTTATAATAATAGAAAGAAATAATATAGGGAGCAAAGTTTTGAAAGATTCTTCATTATATTAGCTTAGCTTGAGAATTACCCTCAACAGTATCTTTTAAGTTGGTCACAAGTAACCATAGCATTTACATTTCTTATTCTATGTAGAGCTAGAAACCAAAATAAGAATGCTTGGCAAGTCAAATACTCAATCAATTACAGCCTCCAGGTTGTTACGGTTAAACCTCCGTTCTGATATAAAATAGTTTTGTGCCCCCATTTTCCTAAACAACCATCACACTACACTTGTAAGCATTGTTACGATTCAGGGATTTGAATAAAAACATAAATTAGAAATGAAGGAGCAAAGCTCCAAAAAAGCAATATAAAGTCATTAGAGAAATAAGTAAATTATTATAGTGGTTTTGCCTTGAAATATTAATATAAATTATTTTGTAAATTAAAGTTACAAAACAAAGAAAACAAAATAGTGAAAACAACCAAAAAAATAAAGATTATACAATACCATGAAATTTTTATATAAGAATGACCATTCAAAGTTATAGAAAACTTTCAAAAGCACTTGAAAATTTTTATTTGCACATTGAGACCACTAAATTTTAGTATTTTGTTGCCTACTATCACCACCTAACATCCATTCAGATATTCTTTGGTGTATCATACATGAAAAGTTTTAGTCAACATCGTCTTACATTTAGATTTAGAATAATGTGAACTCATAGTCAACTAATTGGTTTCAAAAATTTTCCCCTTTCTCCTTTTCTTTCTGTTCAATTTTTTTATTTTGTTAATTTCCTTTTGTTTTTCTTTATTTTGACAACCGAACACCAAGGCAAGATTCATTTCAACATTTTAAATAATACAGAAAATAACTGATAATTGATATAAAATATAGAACAAATTTCAATGCCATTCTCATTTTCTTTAGTTTCAATAAATAAAAGATTCAAATGGAGACCATGATGAAACGAAAAATAAAGAAATGCACATAATTTGTTCCAAGTCTTGACTGATTTAAAATAACTTCAGGGCTGATTGAATATAAAGTTAGTTACATTTATGACTTTTAAATTGACATACCTGGAGGATTATGAAATTGTCTTCGTCAATAATCATATAATCTGGATTCTAGGTATGTAGGCGATCATGGGCCAATATCTACCTCTATTATTTTGGCATTTCTGTTTTAGCAGAGGACAGTCACAAATCGTTAATAGCAAAAGCGACAAAGGCAGACCTTTCTTTGGAAAGGATTTGAGCTTAGGACAATCAAAGAGCTTTAGTTCTTCCAGCGAATTGAGACTTTGAATCACAGAGGAAAGGCATTTTAGATCTGCAAACTCTTTAATTTCAAGGATGGTTAGAGAGGTGGGAAGCATGATTCCTGTCTCCTCTGGCGGAAAAGACACCAAATCTGGACATTCACATATGTAGAGTTTTCTAAGTGAGCTGAGTCTATGCAACCCCCATTTGAACAGGGGCTGGCAGATTTTGGGTGTATGATCAATAGCGAGTGATTCCAGGTTAATTGGAAAGCCATGCTCGGGCAAGAATTCCATGGCTTGACAATCATTTATCTGTACTTTTCGAAGAGAGGAGAGATTGTGCATGCACTTGGGTAGACCCTTTAGCTTCTCACAGTGATCTATTGTAAGCTCTGTCAAGTTCGTGGAAGGCAACCCTCCTTCTGGAAAGCAAACAAGGCTTGAGCACTTTGATATTCTAATCTTCTGAAGATGGTTGAGTTGATGTATGGCATTGGGCAGAGCCTCTAGCTTCTTACAGTCATCTATTGTAAGCTCTGTCAGGTTTGTGGAAGGCAACCCTCCTTCTGGAAAGCAAACAAGGTTTGAGCAATTCGATATTCTAATCTTCTGAAGATGGTGCAGCTGATGCATGCCGTTGGGCAGAGCCTCTATCTTTTCACAGCCATATATTATAAGCTCTGTCAGGTTTGTGGAAGGCAATCCTTCTTCCGGAAAGGAAACTAGGCTTGAGCAAACTGATATATGAATCTTCTGAAGATGGTGAAGTTGATGCATGTTGCTGGGCAGAGCCTTTAGTTTCTCACAGCTTACTATACTAAGCTTTTTCAAATTTGTGGAAGGAAGACCGCCAGCTGGAAAAGAAACAAGGCTTGAACAATATAATATTTTAATCTTTTGAAGATGCTCAAGGTGGTGCATGTTGTTGGGCAGTTCTTCTAGTTTATGACAACTGGCTATATGGAGATTTGAAAAGTTGGTGTTTGGCAACCCTCCTACTGGAAAAGAAAGAAGGCTTGAGCAATCTGATATCGTAAGATCTCGAAGATGGTTGAGTTGGTGCATATTGTGAGGCAAGGCTTCTAGTTTATCGCAATCGTCAATTCCAATGCACTCAAGTGTGGCAGGAAACTCACCTTTTGAAAATGAGGATTTGGTAGATGAGCATTCTGCAATATCAATTATTGAAGGCTGCAAACTCTTGTTCTCCTCTCGCATCAAAGTCTTTAATTCATGGCATTCATAAATCACCAACTTCTTTAGATTCGGAGGTAACTGATTTCTTGCAAGGTGCATAAGAGATTCACACTCACGAACACACAAACATTCAAGAGATGTACTTTCCATCCATGAATTGGGAAGGCATTCCAATAAATTGCAAGATTTAATAGCAATGACTGTCAACTGGGAGGGTAGACTAGCCTCTGGAAAGCAAACCAGATCTGAGCAGTTTGAAATACATATCCATCTTAGGAAACCAAGGTTGAGGAGCACTTGTGGAAGTGTCCTAAGGCAGACGTTGTCCAATGCTAGATAGTGACAAATGTAAGGCAATTCTCGCAACCGTAGCTCTTCTTTATTCTCTTTCAGCAGTTCCATAATAATTTGATGCGTTTTGTAGGGCAGATTGCAGAAGCTATATTGCATTGACGCCAAATCACTGTACCAGGAAGATGTTGGCGCTCCATAACCAACAATCTCGACTCCTTCAACTTCTGATAGGCTTTGCATGAAACGTTTCATTAGAAAAGCCTGACCTCGATGAACGCCAGAAGAAATTATTGGATTTAGTGAGCCAAAGTCATCCTCAGTTCTCAGGTGCACCTCCTTGCATCCATCGACTTCAAATCTGCAGTCTTCTGGAAGACTTGCAATTGACACCAGCAATTCCTTACATTCACTAATGGCAAGCCTTTTCAATGAAGGAAAATGTTTAGGCAACCTTCCTCGCAGTTTGGGACAACTGACAATTGAAAGTTCCTGGAGGTGAGGGAACCGTTTAACTTCCTGACCATTTCCGTAAGAAATCCATTCTTCCCATTCTTGCATATCCTCTAAATGAAGAGCTTCTAGAGAAGGAAAAGGCCTTGAACTACCATTCCCATAGAACTCAGGACCTATCCTTTTTATACCATTCATAGAACAAACAAAAAGTGTCTTTAGTGAAGGAAGTTGCCCAACTGATGGCAAGGAAGTACAATATCTACAATCTTCGATTCTTAAGGACACTAAGTTTGAGAAACAAGTATCTTCTAACCAAGAAGGCAGTGATATACCGCCAAAGCTACTGATAGTAAGTTGTTCAAGCTTTGTATTAGGTCGTAGCATCTTAAGCACTTGCATTTCCATGTCTACATTCACCAAACGACGTCTACTCCATTCCAAAACTAATTCTCTAATATTGCTCTTGGCGCATAAATCAGCTTCCTTGGCATCTGAAACATCATGTACATTCTCCAACCCCCTAATTCTAAGTGCCCCCTGCAAATGTTTCAACAGCTTTAAGGCTTTTAGCCCAGACCCAGTATTGCAGCTCACAACAAAATCTGACAGTATTCTAAGACTAGTTAATTTACCCATATTGGAAGGCATTTCTCGCAACCCAGTGTGAGAAGTATTCAGATAACGCAGATTGATTAAGTTCCCCACATCACACCACTTCCTTAACTTCCGACAACCTTCTAATTTAAGAGTCAATAAATTGTAGAGACTATTCATTGACTCTGGTAAACAACAAATTTGAGAGTAAGAAAGATCAATATGTCGTAAATGCTTCAAATCACTAATTGCACTTGGCAGCTCATCAATATTGTAATATCCATTCAAAGATAGAACTCTTAAGCGGCATAGTTTTGATAAAATATTAAAAATTTCTAAGGTTATCCTACCAACTCCACTAGAAGATAACGGCAAAAATGTCCGTAAATGTTTTAACTTATTGAAGCCCTTAAACTTTTCTATTCCATCTAACTCACCACAAGCATAAGATAAATGGCGAAGATTTTTGGAGATATCATTTTGCTTGCCACCCTCTATTGTGTTTTCCATCTTAAGGAAAAAAAATGTTCCTGCAACTGACTGGGCAAGATCATTAATAAGGTCATGCATAACATACCTTGACGTGTTGTTGCTTGATTGTTGAAAAAATGATCTTGACTGTAGTTCCTGAAAATATTCATCACCTAAATCCTCCATCTGTTTTTTGCTACTTGTTTGTTGCAGAAAACCTTGAGCCATCCATAATAATATTATCTCATCCTTTTCAAACTCATAACCCTTTGATAACAATGAGTAATATGCAAAACACCGTTTCAAATGTGGAGAGAGATAGTAATAGCTTAATTTTAGAGCAGGCATAATACCATCTGCACCTTGTGGTAAGTCCCAAATATTACTATATAACACGTGTTCCCAATGATCACGTTCAATATTATTTCGTAAAAGGCCTGCCAGAGTTTTCACAGCTAAAGGCAATCCATCACATTTGCTCACTATCTTCTCACCAACTTCCTTCAAGTTTTGATGCTTGTCAAAATTTTCTCTACCCAAAGAATGATGAGTAAATATAGACAAACAATCATCAAAGGGCAATTTCGTTAATCGACGAGCTGGAACAGTGCCAAAGTTTGATGATGTGTTGTAATTTCGTGTCGTGATCACAATTTTACTTCCTGAAGAACTGGCTTCAAATGGGCGGAGAAGGCTTGTCCACATAATATAATCTTCAGTCCATATGTCATCTAGAACAATAAAGAATTTCCTTTCGAGAAGCTTCTTGTTTAATTGCACTTGTAGGTTGTTCAAATCACTAGGGTCACCATCAATGACAGTAGAAATTTGTTGCAGAATTGTTTTCGTTATTCTGATAACATTAAAATCATCAGAAACACAAACCCAAGGACTGAAATCAAAATGACTTTTGACTCTCGCATCATTGTAGACATTTTGAGCAAGAGTTGTCTTCCCCACTCCACCAATCCCTACAATAGGAATAACAGGGATTTGGTCTTCACTGGTCTCATTCTTCAACAACAAGTTAACTATTGCCTCTTGATCCTCTTTCCTACCATAAACATGAGTTTCAGGGAAACTTGTTGTTGGTAGTCTTTGGTCGGATCCTTTGACTTTGTTGGACCTCTCTTTTCGAATATCTAGCAACTGTAGATTGTTTTTCCGTGCCATCATCTCTTCCAATCTCTCAGTGATCTCCTTTATTCCAGATCCCATCTTCACATTGAATTTCAGAGACCGAGGATTGAAATTGGTGCAGCAAGTGGGAATGAGCATCCGTGCCGTACTTGTGCTGGCTTGAGATTCATGAGACGACTTCCTCTCCAAAGCTTCAGTTTCAAACTCATCCAATATGTCTTCCACGTCATAAGCCAAACTTTGAAGATCAACGAGCCAATTCTTCACAGAACTGTCGGTTATCTGCTTCTCCTCTGCGTCTTCAAGCACTGCATAAATGTTACTCAATTTGTTCTTCCACTTCTTGAGATCAGCTTTGATCTGCCCTCGGCCTGCAAAGCTCAGCTGTAGAGTTGAAACCAACTTATTCATCAGCAACTCGATAGAAGCAGTTAGAACTGCCTCACCAACGATATCCATGGTTTATTTGAACTGGAAATGAAGAAATGAGCTTTGAAAATTATCAACCAGAAATGAGATCTGAAGAAATGAGAAAGTCTGCAAAAATTACAACTCGAAACGGAAAATCTGTAGAAATTTGAAATAGAAAAAAAGAGAAGGAAATTTTTTTGCTTTCAATGGGGAAAACAAACTAGAGAAAATAAACTGGAAATGGGAAATTTTTGTTTTTATTTTTTGATGAAGTAGAGAAAAGAAAATCTAAGAGAAAGTTAAACTGGGAAATGAAGAAATATAGATTTGAAAAGGAAATAGAAATTCGAAGTGGACAATGACGAAGAGAAGAGAAAATCAGAAGAATTGAATAGAAGAAAATGACTGGAAATGGGATTTTTTTTTTTTTTTTAACGGTGATAAAAAAAAATAAAGAAGAGAAAAGAAAATCTAAGAGAGACTTAAACTGGGAAATGAACAGAAAATCAGAAGAGTTGAACTGGGAACGTAGAAATGTAGAATTTTGTAAGGAAATTGAAGCAATGAAAATTTGCAGAAACGAAGTAACTTCTTTTTTCCTGTTCTCTCTGGTTTTCTATCTGAAACCCAATTTTTTTAAGGGAAAAGTCTATTATTTTCCCGTAATTTGATTAAATGTCCAAATTTTTTTTTTTTTTAAAATTTTTTACCTATGAGAAAAAATTTTGAACATCTTATCAAATTACAGGAGAGATAATAGATTTTTTCCTTTTTTTAATCAAGAAAGAATGTGGGAATATGATGACTCTCTTGACTCACAATGAAACTTCACGGTCTACACGGTATTTTGTCTCCCGCTGAAGGTGACGTAAAGCACAATAATGCAGCAAAAAGCAGCCCTCAATATTGACTCTTTGTCAGCTTGGGTCTTTTACCTGCAGAATTTACCGTTACGACTTCAAAGGAACTGATTAATGGACAGGATTCTTGAAATTGGTTTTTTGTTACCAAAATCTTATTTGATTACAGGTATCTTAAAATTTTATTCTAAAGCAGAAATGAAATTTAGGATTGTAATTGAAATATGAGACGCTGCTAACTATAGTTTTATTATTTTCTTGATTTCCAATATTCTCAAACATGATTTTAAATAAATTATAAATTTTCTATTGAAGTAATTATTTCATTTATATTTAATTTTTTATATACAATATCAAATAAGTTCATGGCGGGTCTCAATTTACAAATTACTAACAACAAAGCTCATAGAATTTTTTTAAAAAAACTATTATAATGAGGACAAATTGTATCAACCCCCGCCTCCCCCCAAGGTTCGATGAAATTGTACAGAAAAAACGATATTTGAAAAACTCATACTCACATTATCTGAGGTTCTAAAAACTAGACACAAACCTCTTCTCCAATCATATAACCTTTAATTTAGAGTAACAATTAAGATTATTTCTTGTATAAAGGTGAAAATATCCCTAAACAGTGGCAAGTAATATAATATATATTTTTAATTTAATTAAAAAATTTAAAATTTAAAAATGGTTTGATAAAAAAGATGGAGATAATGATTTTGATGAAAACTAAGAGATAGATGGTAAAGATGATGAAATGGAGATGAGGAAGATGATGATGGGGATAGAAGACAAATATTTTTTTTTTCTTAGGGTTTAAATATTATATTATTAATTTATTAATTAAAAATATTATTTTTACTTTAAAATATTTATTAATTGTGAATTAACCATTTTATCTTTCAATATTTTAATTTAACAGTGATTGACTAATGGTTGACTGACGATAGAAAAGATTTGTATGAGTTTTTAAAACCTCAAGTAGTACAAGTATGAGTTCTACGAATATCATCGTTTTTATATAATTTTGTCAAATCTTAGGGATGATTGTGTAATTTGCCCTTATAATAATTTCAAGATTAAGATGAGGTGAGATGACTCTAGTATGTGGCTTAAATTCGAGGAACATAGCATTTGATAAATCTCTTTTATTATCACGTGTATTTTTAAAACCACTATAGTTTTGAATATTCATTTTCTTTTAATAAACATTTTCTATTTTTATTTATAACTTTGCTATTTCTATTTACTTTTTGTTGAATAGAATAATCAATGTTTCAAAAAAATAGAATATCTTAAAAAATAATCCTTTTTACCCAAAACCGAATAATTGTGTTTTTATTCTTTCTCTAATTAAATTTAATCTAACTCTTTATCCAATTAAATTTTGTCTAACATTTCATATAAAAGAAATATTGCACGGAATTCGAATGAACTAAAAACAGTACAAAATGATTTTTTTTTCTTTATTTTAGCACAAATAAATTTGTCCAGAAAAAATCAATTCAGATGAATGACAGTAGGTGTTAAAATATTTTAATTGGTCGAGTTAGAGTAGACTAGCTTCACACGGTTTTAGTATCTTTAAATTAAAGGTAACGTAAAAGAAACGCCGGACAATAATGCAATGGAAAAAGTCGAAATGATGCATTGTCATTTCCGTGGTGGGATCAAATCACCATCTATGGTCAACTGTTGTGTACGTACCGATCTACAAATTTTGTATTTTAAATTCTACCTACAACACTTCAAAACCTAAAATCATCATTTATATTTGGACCATTAGTTACAAAGTAGCTTCAGTTTTAAACCTCTAAGGGCACCCTAGTAAAAATAATTTATATATTTAAGAAATTTGAGGCCCAAAAATTAAAGGGCGTAGGGAATGGTATATATTTGCACCCCCCACAAAATTACATGTGCACTCTTGTTGTATATTCACCCAATAGGATTTTTTTAAGTGAAAAATATCAAAAATGACAATTATAAAAAGTAAAAATTTCTTTCTAGCCCTCCAATTTAAAAATTTCCTTTCTAACCTCCCAAACAAACTAATTGCCTTGTCTATCCAAGTTACCCATTTTACCCTTAAGTGCAATTTGACCCATATACCCTTAAAGCCTCAGAAGCGAAATTACGAAAATGCCCTCATATATATGGAGCCCACAACACACAATCAGTCACCCAAATCAAATCTCCACTGTTTCAAATCTCGACCGTTTTCATCACACCTCCACGACCCGGTTTTCGATCTGAGAGCAGTTGCCGCTGACCGGTCATCTCCGGCCTTATCGCACCATTCCCGACCTTCGCCGACGTCCTCAGACCGCCGACGAACTTGCTCGCCACCTCCATTGCCGAAGGTACGCAACAATCATACCCATTTTAATCTTTCGTAGAAATCGATTTTTTGTGTTTTTTATGTTGGAGTAGTTTAGTATGGTTGGTTTTGCTTGTATTTGGATGGATTGGGATGTGAATGAGTGTTTTTAGTGATGTATAATGTCGAGGAAGACGAAGTGTGGGAACTGGGTTTTTGCTTCCAGAAGTAAAAATCATGTTTTGTGAGGCCACAAAACACGGTTTCTTCGTTAAAACACGGCCAGATACATAACCGGGTTTTGTGGATGCTGAAAACACGGGTTTTTCCTCAAATCGTGTTTTCTGTATCCATAAACCACGGTTTGAGTGAAACGTCGTCTTTAATGTTCACCCATAAAACTCGTCTTTTCCAAAACCGTGTCTTGAGACTGATTAAACCACGGTTTTCAGAATCGTCTGTGTTCTAGCGAGGCTCAAAAAAAGCTGGTTTTACCCCGAAACCGTGTTTGGTTGATACACAAAACACGGTTTCTGGAAAAAACCGGGTTTTGTTGATACACAAAACACGATTTCTGGAAAAAACCGTGTTTGTGCCCGTGAGTAACACGAAAATGATAGAGACCTCGTTTTAGGCAGCCTTGAAACCCGATTCTGGGTTGGACCGTGTTATATCGATGCATAAAAGACGGAATTTTGGAAAAACCGGGTTTAAATCCAGCCTAAAACACGATTTTCGGATTGACCGTGTTTTATTACATCTTCGATAAAAAACGGTTTTTCCCAAAAACCGAGTTTAATGTATCCTTAAAACACGATTTTAGCAATTACCGTATTTTAGTTTCACAGAAACCCGGGTTTAAGTCGCCATTACAACCCGGTAAACTGATAACCGTGTTTTAAGGGGGCACAAAACCCGGTTTGTGTTTTAATTTTTGTGAATTTATAATTAATATTTTCTTGGAAAATAAGGGAATTAAATTATAAATTTTAATTAAGTTAGAAAATTGAAATGTAATTAATTAAAATAAGAATATTAAATCAATGTGATAAAAATAATAAATTCAAATAAATGAAATATAAAGTAAAAATAAAAAAATAAGATGAAATTAATCAAATAAATTTTAAATTTGATTTAATGTAATTGTAATATGTTAATTTTATTTGTTAATTGAAATTAGTTTAATAAACGAATGAAGATATTTAGTAATTAAGTCTTATTAAAGTAAACTATATCAATTAAATTAACTAATTCTATTTTTTATTGTTGGTTGTGTACAGATGCAGGCCAATTATAAATGGAGTACACAAGTTGTTCCCCCGGAGATGACGTTAAGTACACATTGTAGTTTCAAAGAAATTGCTGGTGTAAAAGCAGCTCTTGAAAAAAGAGAACTTCTTAAGCAGTTTTTAGGTGAGACCCCATTCAGATATTACGTAGAGATAGCTCACAATCAGTTGTTGGTTTGCCCCTTGATTGTAACTATTCTTGCTAGAGAGTTGGAATTTCCCCGTGCTAGGCCCGATGAGATGTGGTTTGAAATTGGAGGGCAACCATATAGGTTTGGAAAGCAGGAGTTCTTGTTGGTAACAGGGTTGCCATTCGGGCATATTGATGTAAAAACCATTAAGGCACGACAAAATGATAAGAATAGTCTTCTATGGCGACTTTTCAAAGGAATTCCACCGTCAGTGAAAGCTATTGTCCTAATGCTCAAGTCACGAGCGAATATAAATGTCGAGGACACCTTCAAGTTAGCTAATTTAGTTATAGCTTTTCAACTATTTTACGGCCTAAATGAGCGTCAAGGGGTGGATAAGGCGTTGTGGGTGATGATAGAGGACCAAAAAGCATGGAATGCGTTCCCCTGGGGTACAATGTCGTATAGTATACTTCTCAACCACCTTCGACAGGTGATTACTGAGGAACGACTTGTAAATGGACGAACAGTCAATGCCTATGGGTTTGTTTGGGCATTCCAGGTATAACCCTTAGTATATGTTCTTTATTATTATTGAAAATTGTTCTTTGTCTATGTATATATTTATTAATTTATTTATTTAATTATATTTTAATGATATATTTGTTTTTTGTTTATTATGTATTATAGTGGTGGCTTGTTGAAATGTTCCCATATTTAGATGACAAGGTAGAGAACAGAATAGGAGGTGATCCTGATTTGCCAAGGTTTAGGAATTGGCATTGTAATAAGAGGATCAGAAGGAATTCAGCAAGATGGAGGAGTGAGCTTCACCTTGTTAGTGTCTACCCTATCTTAACCTAAATTTGTTTCCATTCGTTTGCTATCTATAGGTGCAATATATTAACTATGTATATATGTATTGTAGTGTATTGCAGCTAGGAGGATTCTTGTGCCCACTGACGATGAGAGAGAGGCGGATTATTGGAAGTCCTTGAACCCCCGACATTCGGTTGGAGAGAAAGTGTGGAAACACGGTGGGGGGGGGGGGGGGTGAAGATGATGATGATGATGATGATGATGATGATGATGATATTTCAGGTGATGATGGTGTTGAGGGTGATGTTGCTGATGATGAGCAAGCAGCAGGTGAGGAAGAAGAGGAAGAGAATGAGGATGAAGAGAGGGAGCCAAGGACAAAAAGTGCGCATGATGTACGGTCGTCTCCTAGATCGTCTCGCCCTCAGGTAAAAAGATGAGATAATTAAATTAATTGTAATTTAAATTTAGGTGTACGTAATTTATTATTTTAATTGATCATATTTTAAATGTAATTTATATGATGTATATATATATATATGTATATTGATTCAATTATTTGCAGGAGCCTCAGACGAATGTTGGTAAGATAATGAAGCTATTGGAGAATATTTTGGGGATGCAGCAGACATAAGAAAGATTGCTGTGTAATATGGATAAGAGGCTGAAAAGGGTTGAAGACCAGCTAAAAATTAGTAGGCATGTGGATGATGATGTTGCTGAAAGCTCTATCCGGGTTCAGGATGATGACTTGCACTTCCATGATGATAGAATAGGGAGTGATCATCACAGTTTCCAACAGAACGAGGAACAGGGCCACCACGAACACATGCATGAGTCAGCACGTCATGAGTCCGAGGGTGATCATGACATTGATGAACAGGAGCAGGACCCACCCATCCATATCCATGACTCAGAAGTAGTAGGGAAAGATCATCACATTGTGGACCAAGAGCAGGACTCGCCCATCCACATCCAGGAATCGCAGGAGGATATTGATATTGGTGATGTTAAGGTAAAAGTTATATTTATTTGATCGTCCTAGTTTTATGCATTGATTTAAAATTGTGAATTAAAATTGTGAATTTCTTTAAATTTCAGAGAAATACTATTCATGAACGAGGTAAGCGAAAGATTAAGCCATCGGTATCTTGCAGGACGCCATACACTGATCCTCTACAGCTGAAAAAGAAAAAGAAAGAGTCAAAGAAAGTGGCGGAGCCTGTGGTGGAAGTAGGAGTAGAGACTGTACCCGATGTGTACACGATGTACAGAACTTCTTCTTTAAACCTTCGGTATGAATAAAAAACATTATTACGTTTTGTAATCCGGTTTATTGTTTTAGTGGTATACTTTATAATTAATTTTTTTTGTTTAGGCGCATTATTGATGATTATCCGGTACCATGCACCCCGGATATGCTTCGTACCATTAAGGATGTTAAAGAGTGGTTGACAGGAATTCATATTGATGGCTATTTGAGTTGCTTGCGGAAGAAAGGGAAGATTCACGGGTGGTGGGAGGAGGTTAATGATTGTAGATATGCAGTCCACGGGACAAACTTTTTTGTAAGTATTTACCGTTCTGTTTTATATTCATTGTTTGTATATTTATTTAATTGTTTGTATTTATTTAACATGTATAATTTTATTGTTGGTGCAGGCAGATTTAGTGCGTGTTTTCGATGCTACATACATCACAAAGAACATTGAGTTTGATCCGTCTACGGCTGTCGTGGCAGATTCTTGGAAACATTGTGCTACTGGCATGTGAGACGCAAAAATGCCTTGGAAATCAACTGAAAATGTAAGTTTCTGATGTTAGTTTTTTTTTTTAATTGAACATTCACAGTTATGCTATACTAATAATGTTTCTAAATTGTAGGTGTTGGTCCCCTGTTCTTTGTCGCAAATGCATTGGGTCCTTTGTAAGGTGTGCCTGACAGAGAAGAAGATAGTGGTGTATGATTCCATGAAATCAATAGACTTTAAGCAGTGGAAGCAGATCCTTCAGCCGCTTGCATGTTTTATACCGATTATCTTGCGGTCGATTGGATTTTATGAGCAAAGCGAAGTATCTACACCCGCCGTGGAGAAAATATGGGACGTGGAGCGTGTCAATATGGCAAATGTGCCTCAACAAGCTGATGGGTAAATCTCACATTTGTTTAAAATCCTAACTTCATTACATAAATTTTTTATATAATCATCTAACGTCTTTTCCTATTAATATAGGAATAGTTGTGGAGCCTATTGTGCGATGTTTATCCACGATCTTTTAAAGTCTTAGGAGCACAAATGGAAGTCTCACCATAGTTTAGAAGACACCCGTAGAATAAGGAGAGATATGGCATATGATGTTTATATGTTTTCTACACCAGAATACAAAATAGATGATTGTGGTTTGTGGACATTAGACAATGAAGGTAATATAATATATGATTGAAATGCAATGCATTTAGTTACATTTATATATTTAAATTGTAATTGCATGTTTGCGGTTGATTGTGGAAAGAAAATAGGGCCTGAGGCCCAGAAGTTGAGAAAATTAATTGGTAGAAGTGTAAATGTTTTCTACGAATATTTTGCAGGGTCGGATTTTCAAAAAAACAGCCGTTATGCTACTGAAATTTTTAAAAAATGGCAATTGTAAAATAAAGGGAAAAATTCAAAAAAAAAAACTCGTTTATAACAGTACCAAAACCGGGTTATATGAGAGAATAAATCACGGGTCCGCATTATAATTGATCATAAAATGTGGATTTTGCAAAATAAATAAACCGGGTTATAATGGCCCTTACATCACGAAACCGTGTTTAAAGGTACTTTAAAACCCGGTTCTGAAGTAAATGAGAAACAATAGTACACGATAAAAACCGGGTTACATACAGCAACAAAACCCGTGCCCGTGGTTTAATGGCACATGTACTCCGGTTTATTCAGATATAACCGGTTTACAAACTTTGATAAAACCCGGTACCGTGTTTAAACGACTCATAAAACCCGTACCTAACGTTTTTATGGTATTTTACCTTAATTTCATGAACCTTGTGTAGTTCTCTTCATCGAAAACTAATTCAAATCCTTTTAATTGAAATTACAAATGACTTTGGACACATTTTGAACACATGCATGATTGCATCTTCTACTCTCATCTTAAGGTCCATTGTCATAATTTGAAATGTAATAATATGGGACATTTGATATGTAATATGGTCAATTACATTAAATTCATTAAATTAAAAACATTTTAAAGTCATGGGGAAACGTTAGAAGAAAAAAACGAAGCAGAAAATAAAAATGAAATTACAAAACCGGTTTATGTATATGCATAAAACCCGGTCACAGGTTTTAAGGGCCCATTTAATCCGGTTTATTCAAATATAACCGGTTTAAAAAATTATAAAAACCCCGGTTCCGTGTTTTATTGGATCATAAAACCGGATTATCAAATTTTTATGGTATTTTACCTTGATTTCATTATGCTTTTGTAGTTCTCTTCATCAAAACTAATTCGAATCGTTTTAATTTAAATTACAAATGACTTTGGTACCATATTTTGGACAACTTCCATTGTTCAATCTAACTTGTTAGTGATTGCATCTTCTACTCTCATCTTAAAATCCATTGTCATACTTTGAAATGTAATAATATGGGACATTTGATATGTAATATGGTCAATTACATTAAATTCATTAAATTAAAGACATTTTAAAGTTATTCGGAATTGGATCGAAGACATTAAATTCATGAAAGTGCAAACCCGGGTTATGTTCACCAACAAAACCCGACCCCGGGTTTTAACGGTCCATGTAATTCGGTTTACTTGAATATAATCGGGTATTATTACCAAATGAAACGCGGCTCCGTTTTTAACTTGTCCATATAATACGATTTCTGCAAAAAAACGGGTTATACGTTCCCATTAAATACAATTTCCTGTTTTTACCGCTCTCTTTCTATTTACAAAAAAGTCGGGTTTTATGAATTACTAAAACACGGGCTTGTGTTTAATGGATCCATATAACTCGGTCTCTCAGGTTGTAACTTTTTGATTTAATTGATTATAATTCGGGTTATGTGGATGTATATAACCCGGTCCCGTGTTTAAAGGGCTTACATAACCCGGTTATTTGAGTAATGTCATGGTCTAAATCACGGATTCGGGTTTTATAGCCTTATATAATCCGGTTCCATGTTTAAAGGGCTTACATAACCCGGTTATTTGAGTAATTGAAGGTCATGGTCTAAATCACGGATTCGGGTTTTATAGCCTTATATAACCCGGTTTTAAGTGTCAGTGCAGAACCTGTCTTGCTGGACAAATTGTGAATCATCCTCGTCTCTTGACACAACCAACCAATAACATTGCCACAACCACAAAATATTAACAAAGTACAAAATCAAATATCAAGTTTGTGAATCATCCTCGTCTCTTGACACAACCAACCAATAACATTGCCACAACCACAAAATATTAACAAAGTACAAAATTAAATATCAAGTTTGTGAATCATCCTCGTCTCTTGACACAACCAACCAATAATATTGCCACAACCACAAAATATTAACAAAGTACAAAATCAAATATCAAGTTTGCAAATAATTTATTCATTCTTGATTACCATCGTTGTCATTGTCACCCGACGGTGGAAGTGGGTACTGTAGATCACATCGGCGTTGTGTGTGTCCAGTAGCTCCACAAAGGCGACATTTTCGAGCGGTTTTGGGACGTCCAGCAATCAAAGCTTCTGTTGCAGCTTCTTCATTGATCGGAGTGCATCCAATAGCTTCAGTACTGCTGCCAACACCTACTTCAGTAGCTGAAACCGGGTTTTCAGCGCCTCTTCCAACAGCTTCTGCACTGGTCCCAACACCTCCAGCAGTTCCTGAGCTAGTCCCTCTAAAGGCAGATATAGGGGGGTTAGGACAAGGAAGACGGTTGTGTCCCATTTCACCACATTTTCCACATTTTTTCTTACGACGACTTTCCCCAGCTGAAGGAATCCGTGTCTCTTTCGGTCTACCTGCTTGTCTTTTTCCTTCAGGTGGTAGTATAAGCATACTTTTAACTTCTGTAGGAACATGCCAATCTTGTGGGCCAGGGACAGGATTGATCGGACGTGCATATGCACCTTTGAGGGATTCTTTGCTATAATAATCATCACATAGTGTATAATAGTGAACACCATTAAACCTGATATATATGACAAAGGTAGAATGTTACTATATGACATTATAAAACAAAAATTAGCAAAATAAAATAATTATACCTTGCAACAGCAATTGCATGATGACATGGTAATTGATCTAAGTCTCAATGTCGACAACTGCATGTCCGCGCAAGTGGTTGAACGAACCCATAACCTAGTTCATGTTCGACTCCGAACTGGATCGGTTATTGGATGGCAGTTACAATGGCACTCGTCGATTCATTAGCCATTGAGTTCACATGATCCTCCACAGTTTTGGTAACCGAAGATCTGAGTTTCTTAGCATAACAACGTCTATCGTTGTACCATTTCTGCAACATATGTCTCAAAAATTCATGTGCTGTTGTTATTGAAAATCGACGTGCTTTCATCATACATTTGTTTAGGGACTCTGCAATATTAGTGGTCATCATGCCATATCTTTTTGGCGAATATGCACGTGACCATTTTGTCACCCCAGCATTAACCAATTTTTCATGCATATTCGGACATACCATTCGAATTTGTTCCAAATATTTATCACAATCATCCCTTGTATAACAATATGCTGCAAGGTAAAACATTTTCATCACACCTGGTTGCTTTCTACAGCTTTGCTTCAAGTTTTGCTTCAAGTGGAAGAAACAGAACACGTGTGGGATTTCAGGGAAAACGGTGTTCATTGCATTGCTAATGCTTTTATGACGGTCGGATACAATAATCAAATCCGATGGCAAATTATGTGTCCCACCAATACTCTCTCGCAATCTACTTAAGAACCACGTCCATGAATTGTCCGACTCACCATCACCAAATCCGAAAGCGATCGGATAAATCATCTCTTCTCCATCTTTGCATGCAGCAACAAAAATCACCCCTTTATATTCACCTTTCAAATGGGTGGCATCAACAGCAATAACCGATCTGATGTACGATCGAAAACCTTGAATAGAGGCTCCAAGTGCAAAAAACGAATATAAAAATCGATTGTCTATCAGTCATAATTGTTGTCATTGTATCGGGGTTTGTTTCTTTTAACATGTGCAAATATGAAGGCAGCTGTTGGAATGACTCATCCGCCTTCCCATATGCTAATTTCTTTGCATATTGCAAAGACCTCCAAGCTTTGTTGTACATAATCTGCACGCCATACTGCTCCAACATTTCTGCCATTAAAAGCTGAGGTGTAATACTATCAAGCCCTATCTTTTTCTGATATAGTGTTGCTATGACAATAGTCTTCACACTCCGTCTATGTGACTCGAAGGCGTCTTGACAACATGTGTGCTCTGACACATACTTGTACACATACCACATCGTACCACCCTTTCTGCATCTTGCACGAACCTCAAAACTACATGTCAAATCCTTACAACCAGCCTCATATCGAATCGTGCAGGAACGTCTAACCTTATATTGATACCTGGAATTAAGAACACATCTTCCAACAGCCACATTCAGTTCATATTTACTATTGAAAAATGCACATTTATATAATGTATCACGTCGGATGAAAGTCGACATGGCTGTTGAAGTACCCTCAATTTCGCATTGATCTACACTCGGAACATTCCAATATGGCTGTGAGGGGTTAGTGTCAAATTGTGAACCCGAAAATCTTATCTCTGGATACTCCGTGCTCTCTCCATTATCATCAATAGCTCCTGTTTCAATGTCATCATCTCTAATTTCCTCATCATCATCTCCACTTTCTGATATTTCATTATCATCATCATCATCATCAAAATCTATATCCTGATCTTCATCATAACGATCATTATTACCATAATTAATGTCGCATGTTGGACTTACTGTGGATGTAAATGCAAGGACAAAAGCTGAAACTTGATTACTACCACTACAGGAAGCTAAACAATTTTGACCGTCATGCATAGCTGGACTTACAAGTCTATCCACATCTATCCCCACATTCCCTGGAATTGAGGTGGTTGTATATGGAGGAACGGCAGACCTTATAACTTCAGAATCTCTCAAATTTTTATCAACATAAATCTCTCTGTAATCAACTTTTCTGTCTGAAATCACACCACAGACACTAAGATCGCTCGTGATAGGTATCTTAACTGCAGGCATTTCTCTAGCTCGGAGTAAATAATACAAACGGATGTCCCACCTGCTTCTATCAATACCGGTCACTATGTAAATAAAGTCCATCAACCGAGATAAATTGACATCCTTGGGGGCTCCTATCATGAACGTCTCACCTCCAACATAGTTATTTCCATTCCACTCTCCATTGCATTTTATTATTATCGTCACCTCAGTCATTCCTATAAAATTGAAGCAAAATAATTTATTTCCATACTCTCATAATGCACAAAAAAAAAAAAAAAAAATATATCACTTAATAAACATAAACATTTCAAATTTTAAAATATATTCTTAAATTAAATAAAACCAGGTTTTAATAAATAATCTAACATTCAACCGGGTTTTAATGCTCAATAAAACACGAAACCGGGTTTTATTGATTAATAAAACCCGGTTACGTGTTTTATAGCTAACAGAACGTGGATTTTTTTTTCTAAACAAATAAAGAACTCCATTTCAATCACAAACCAATTAAATCCAATAAATAAAATCAAATCTAACATCAAATGACCTAAATTAATATCAAACTTAGATTAAAAAAAAAAAAAAATCCTGCCTGAAACCGGGTTTTATGAGCTATTAAAACCCGAAACCGGGTTTTAAATGCCAAAACAACCCGGTTTTTGGAATTAGCCAGGCAAAACACTCTTTCGAGTTTTAATGCCCCATAAAACCCGGTTCCGGGTTTTAGCCCCGCACAAAAATCGGTCGTCGCAGATTCTCAGTCCACGATTTCTTTCTTTTCTTGCAAATCGGATCTTACATTACATAAAATCACTACCAAAAATCACTCATAAAGCATTTACCAAAGCGATGTAAGCAACAAATTTCAAAACGAATCATTAACAAACACATACCTTTAAGCTTGAAGAGAAAAATTTGAGTGTGTGGCTTGTTGGAGAGAAAGAATGAGAAGCTCAAAGAAGCTTCAATGTGTGCAAAGAGCCTTCAGTGGGTGCACAAAACAGGATGAGAAACTTTCAAAGAATGGAAAAAGTGTGATAAAATCACTTATGCAAACCGTGGATGAGGAGAATGGAGTAGAAGAAGAAGAGGAAGAATGAGGGGGGCATTTTCGTTATTTTAAGGGTGATTGAGTAAGGGCATTTTCGTCATTTTCTCTTAGTTGAATGAGGTGTTTGACTTAGGGGTAAAATGGATAACTTGGGTATAGTATGTAATAAGTTTGTTTGAAAGGTCAAAAAGAATTTCATATAAAATAGGGTGTAGAAATGATATTTTTCTTCTAAACTTGTCTTATTCTTAAAAGCTCCCTTTTTTTAAATTTGTGTCATAGAGAGGAGGGGAAAGTGTTCAACTATTTTGCTTTTATTTCATCAAAACAAACACTTACTCGAACGTCAAGGATGCAAAAAAACAAGATGTAGCTTCAACTTCTCTTCAAAAATATATATATGTGTGTACATTGAACTTACTAAAATCAAAATCATTAACCACCCATATATTATACTATTCTTTAAGACAACTTAGAAAAAATTGGTCTTTTGCCTCGTGAGATTCTTGAAATCTTCCATGGAATCAATACACTCCAACCTTCCCATGTTAAGATTAGGCAACTCCAATAACTCAGTTGCCTTCTCCTTTGATTTCGTAGCACAATCAAGCTGCACACCAGCAACGGTTTCTGAAAAGCACCCACTTATGTGCCTCACCCACTTGCATAACAATTACACAGATCTATTTCTTTGTCCTTTGTAAACTTAAGAAAATCCACCATGCTTACAAGAGTTTGTCTTAGAAATTATCGCAAATATCTTAATTTGTGTTCTTCCATAGCTTTTAATTCTTCCCTACCATGGTGGAGGGGGCCTATAAAGGCCATCCACAAAGTGTGATGACCTTCATTTGACATTCTAATTTTTGGAGGAACTACATAAATGCAACACTCTTTAGATAAGACATACGTTGATTATATGACTCATATTCTTATATATTTAACATGGGGGGCTAGTTGATGGAGTACAGGGTACGAGTCTGAGTCTATTGGTCCATCTTCTTCACTACATCAATAGCCCATTGGGGGATGCAAATAAGTCGAGGGCATGGGTATGTCACAATACGATATTTAATTTGTAAAGGTACTTGCGAGATTAAAGTTTGATATAAATAACCGTTATAACCCTATTACAAGTTTAGTAGAATTTTCAACCGTACAAAAATGTGTTGAGATTGGAGAATTCTAGAAAGCAAAAAAAAATAAAAGAAAATTGTGTTTTTTGTTTCATTGATTTTCATTGTATCTCATACAAGAAGTTACCTCTGTTTTTATATATTTTTCAACCTCTTACTAGCTTTCTAACTTCCTAAATACATGTTCATCATTCATTGGCTAAGAGATTGCTAATTTGGCAATCCATGAGCTTCTTGACTTGACAAGCATACATTGGTTACGTTTGCAGCTGGTTTCTTGTTGTTAATCAACATAAGACTTAACATTCACCCTCAAACGCGACTGATCTAGATCAATGAGTTTGAACCTGCTCTTTTAAGAGTGACTGAAACTATAATATGCCAGTGGCAGCAGGAGCAAGAGATTTATACTCTACTTCAATGATAAAACGTACTACAAAGCTTTGTTTCTTAGTAGACCAATATATCAAATTACCCCTAAAATATAAATAGTACCATCTAGTAGACTTTTTATCATCAAGGTTGTTTGCCCAATTGACATCAACAAAACCTTCAAGAGATAAATTCTAAGCAAGAGCAAAGGAAATACTAATGGAAGGAGTACCTTTTATGTACCTGAGTATTTGTTTGACGGCTTGCCAATGAACTTGAGTAGATGAGGCAAGAAATTGGCTAAGTTTGTTTATTGCAAACGAGATATCTAGTCTGGTAAGAGTTAGGTACTGCAACGCACCTATAATGCTTCTATACGATATAGAATCCATGAGAGGATCACCATCTTTTGAAGAAAGTTTACAACCCGGTGCTAAAGGAGTATAACATGGTTTGGACATCTACATACCTGTTCGAATGAGAAGATCCAATGCATATTTAGACTGAGTAAGGATGATACCTGAAGAACTTCTATTTGCTTCAAAGTCAAGGAAATAATGAAGAGTTCCTAATGACTTTAGAGCAAATGTGAGATTCAAATCTGCAATGAGCTTAGCAATCAATAAGTTGTCCCCTCATGTTATCAAAATGTCATCAACATAAACCAATAATAGTAGAAAGGATGTTGATGTCTTATAGATGAATAAAGATGGATATGCTTTGCTATTGATAAAACCTCATTTGATCAATGTTATATAAAGCTTTTCATACCAGGCCCTTGATGCTTGTTTCAGGCCATATAAAGACTTGTGCAAATGACAAACATAAGAAGGTGAGAATGAGTTAATAAACCCCTTGGGTTGAGTCATATATATAGCCTCTTGAAGCTTACCATTAAGAAAAGCATTGTTAATATCTATTTGTTGTATATCCTAGCTATAGGTCACTACTAATGTGCGAACAAGTCGAATTGTAGAGCTTTTAACAATTGGACTAAATATTTCTGTAAAATCGAGACCAGATGTTTGAGTGAAGCCTTTTACTACAAACTTGGCCTTGTATCTATCCCCAGACCCATCTTGCTTGTATTTGATCCAAAAAATCCATTTGTTCCCTACAATGCTCATAGGTGGTTGGAAAGGAACTAAAGTCCATGTGTTATTTCTTTTCAGGGCATCAAACTCAGTTTGCATAGCAACTCTCCAAGCTGGATGCTTGAGAGCCTCAGTCAAAGTATGAAGAACACTATCATGAGAGGGTTCTAAAGAGTTGATGGTCTGATACAATTTAGGTTTATGAATACTAGATTTTAATTTGGTTACCATAGGATGAATGGATTGTGTAGGTTTAATAAGATGTCGGGTATAAAAAGGTGGTTAAGGAGGGTCATTTTGACAGTGAGTTGGTTGAGTATGTTGGTTAGTGTTTAAGGTGTTAGTGTGAGACCCTTTATAATAATGTTGTTGTTTATTTGTATTAGAATCCAAAGTATGTGGAACTATACCAAATTGTAGTGTTGAGCTTTTGAACTTATTCGACAACAGAGGAGAAGACTGATTTTGATGACTTGGGACAGTATTTTTCAAAGGAAAAAGAGATAAGAAGAGAAAATTTTGTTCATTAAAAATTACATGTCTGGAAAGGTAGATCTTTCTAGTTGAACTCAAACACTTATATCCCTTAAAGGTATCATTATAGCCTAAGAATATACATTTGCTTGAATGATAAGCAAATTTATTCTTATTGTAGGGTCTAATGTAAGGGAAATAAGAACAACCAAAAATTTTTAATTTAAGATAGTTAGCTTGTTGTTTGAATAAGACAGTAAAGGGTGAAATATTGTTTAATGTGGAAGAAAGAAGTCTGTTAGTGGTGAAGATAGCAGTATAGAAGGCTTCCCACCAAAAAGATAACAGAAGTTACGCTTGAGCAAGTAAGGTGAGACCTATTTCTACTATATGTTGATGTTTCCTCTTAACAATTCCATTTTGTTAAGAGGTATAGGGATAAGAGGTTCTGTGTATGATTCCATTTTGAGAGAAGTAAGTTTTAAGAGCAAGATATTCCCCTCCATTATCACTTTGAAAGACCTTCAGAGTAGCATTAAACTGACATTGAATCATCTTATGAAAGTAAACAAAAATAAACTTAACTTAAGATTTGAGTGTCATTGGATATATCTAACAATACTTTGAATGTTGATCAACAAAGCTAACATAGAACCTAAAACCATGAGTGGATGCAATAGGTGAGGGTCCCTATACATCTGAGCATACTAAATCAAAAAGTGTTGCTACTCTTTGTGACATGTGATCAAAAGGAAGTTTATGTACTTTTCCTAAGGGACAAGAATCACAAAAATACTTTGTATTGCAAGAAATGTTATTTACATTCAATCCTCTCAGAACATGTAGCAAAACAAATTGTGAAGCATGACAAAACTTATTATGCAAAGTTTTCAACAAAACATCTTTAGGAGTATCTAACAAACCAAAAGACAAACTGAAATTGTTACATTCAAGACTAACTCTCTCATTATTTATGCTAACATTGAGAGGAGTACAATTATTTACATGAAATGACGCAGTTGAAAGAGAAGCATTTGTATCAGAAGTGAAGAATTTTATAGCACATTCACTCAATAGACTTGATTGCTCAACATTTGGCATTGTAAATTGGTAAAGTCCACCTTTCAAAATTCCTCTGAGAAGTATTCTTTTCATGTGCTTGTCCTTAACAAAACAAGCATGTTTGTCAAATTCAACAACAACATTATTATCATTGGTGAGTTAGGCTACACTTAATAGATTTTTGGTAATACCAAGAACAAACAACATATTATTCAAAGCAAGTTTTGGTTTATCAAATGAACTAGAGTAAATGAAATTTTTACCAATGTGAGAGATTAGGAGTTTATGACCATTACCTACTACAAGAATGTCTCTCCCTTTGTATTCACTGCCTACAAACAAATTGTTAAGGTCTGTGGTGATATGGTTGGTAGCACCACTATTCATGTACCAATTTAGATCGTTGACAATCGATGGTGACCGTATCAGTGCATTTGAAGTATTTCCTTGAATCTGATAAGAGGCATCTGAAAGGTATTCCACAACATGAGCTATATTTTCTTATATCATTGGACCTGAATGTTTGCTACTGTTGAAGGTATGATCAAAGCGATGGTAACACACATTTGCAACATGTCCAATTTTGCCACACACCTGACAAGTGGATCGAGAATTGCCAAATCTTCCATTCCTACCTCTGTCTCTTGCTTTAGATTTGCCTCTAGAGAAATAATTATAGCCTCCTCCTCTTAGAAAATTTGTCGGAAGCTCTCTTGTAACATCCCGAATTTTCTCTATTTAAGAGAAATGAAAATATATTAGGATGAATAGTATTTTTGGGATGAATAGTGATTTTTGGATGAATAGTATTTTCAGACGGAATAGTATTCGTGTGAATAGTGAATTTTTTCGGAAAGCAAACCTTAAAGTCAAAAAACTCTGGAATAAGTAATGGACTCTGAGGAAACTGAAACAGATCAAAAATGAATTCGTTTGAGGTAAAATGGAGCAGTTTCGGATCCGATCGAAAATCCGAAAAAATTTTCAAAAAATTCAAAAATTTAGAGAAGTGTCAAAAATGAGTGTTAAAATGCTTATGAAGTATTTTAGAACCTTAAACGACATTTTCCAAGGTAATTTGGATGAAAATAGAATCAATTCAGAAATCGCTGGAGACGATTTAATGAATTTACGGAGAGCTCAAAAAGAGCATGTAATGAATTTTAAGAGTAACTTAGGTTACCAGGAGTATGTAGGCAGTCCGAATATAGGCTCCGTTGAATTTTGAAAGGATTTCGAGAAAATTCCAGAAAAACTGAATCCGGACGTCTTGAAAAAGTCAAATCAAAATAGACAAGAAATGATAGATGTGTGACATAAGAGAATTATAAATTGAGTATGAATTTAAAAGGTTGTGTGATAGATTTTGGGGTTTAAATTGTGATTTTTAGGTGATTTAATGGAAAAAATAATAAAATAAAATTTAAGAATGGGATGTTAAAAATGACATGATTATATTTAATTGTAAATGACATGTATAAGGATATTTTTGTAGCGCTCTAATCTAACTGGACCTAAGAGATTAATTGAAATTCAATTTGTTGTTATTAATTTAGTTTGGGTTCAATTTTATAAGTACAAAAGTTTGTAGATAAATAATCTATTGAATGATATTTTTAGAAGAAATTAAGAAGATTGGACTATAAGGAAACAGGTCACAGGGCAAAAATGAAAATGTACACATGTCATTATGAATCTGGTGTGATTTTTTTTTTTATAAAGAATATAATAATAATAATAATAATAATCAATATAATAACAATATATATATAAATTAGTTCTGGGACCCACTGAAAGAATATATATATATATAGAATGGAAAAATATATATATATTTTTTAAATTAAAAAAATGGTTCCATTGAAATAAAAGAAAAAAAAAAAATATATATATATATATATATAGAAGTGTGGTTGTCGTGTAAGAAGAAAGAATAATAATAAAAATAAAAATAAAATAAAATAAAATAAGAGGAGAATTGAATGCATGAGGCGGTGGTGCTGCAGTTTGTGTGCATATATATGAGTGCGTCTTCAGAAAAGAAAAAAAAGAGAGAGCGAGAGGTCATTCGACCAGAGAAGGAGAAGAAAAGGAAAATTTATGAAGAAAAAGAGAAATTGGAGGAGCCGAGAAGAAGAAAGTGAAGAAGAGAGAGATGAAAAATATTTCAAGTATCTAATTATCTAGATAGGTAAATTTATTTTAGTAGGATTTAAATTTCAGAAAATTAGTTTATTTTTATTTTTCATGAGTTGTGAATTAAGTTTTGTGTAATTCTAAGATGGATCTAGGATGATAAGAAAATCAAAGGAGTTATGTGAGTGGATAAGTTATAGGAAGCGTCCAAAAGGTTAGTATACACTTATCTTAAAAACTTATTTTTATTAGTAGAGATTTTGGTTTAATTTAATATATGAGTTATTACGTTTTAATTAAATAGATTCTATGAAAATATGCGAATTGTGTTATGAATGATTTTTATAGTACTTGATATTTAAATTTTGAAAAGTTTGGGAAAAAATATGTGTTTTTGTTCAATTTTTAATTAAATCGATTTTGTGACTATGTGTGAATTTTAGCATGAATGATCTTGTGGTATTTTATGTGCAAGTGATATTATGATGAATTTTGTGGCATTGAATAATGACAAATTTGAAAAATTTTGTGAAAGAAAAAGTATTGACCGAATGTGGAATTTAAAGGATTTGTGAAATTATTTTGACAATTTATTATCAAATGGTATTGGATTGTGATTTTTAATAACTTTCGAATGAAAACGAAAAAGAAATAGAAAGAAACGAACACGTTAGTGTATTGACCGAATGTATATCGGAAGAAGGGCACAACGATTTTGATGAGATTTGATGAGTAACTTTAAAAGAAAAATGATGTGTTGTGATGCTTATAATGATACTTCGAATAAATAAGAAAAAAAATATTTTTTTTTATTGAAAAAGTGTTTAGAGTTTTTCCGAATGAGAATTTTTGTTAAGAAAGGAAAGTTGTGAAAATATGAAATTTTTTATAATAAATGAAATTAAAAGGGCCCGAGTAAACCTGAACATTGATAGGTGGGGATTGATAGTTGGCATGCCAATAGGGTGATTATAGCAGTACTGCACCGATTTGCTTATATATGTTGATACAAAATTCATGGACCTTGAGAGGCACCGAGTGTCTGGTCCCAGAATTTATGTGATATGTGAAACGTGCTCCGGCGGATAGTCACCAAGTGTTCGATGCCGGAGGATACGTGAAACCCGATTTCCAATCCATGGTATCGTGTCAAAGTTTACGAATGGCACTAATAAAATATTAAATGAAAATCGTGTAACTATGTTCGAAAATGATTTTTATGTGTATATATATATGTATTTGCTAATAATGGGCTCTCGTTGTGATTTAACATACAAGTTCGAAGGTATCGTGTAGAGATGTTGGGAAAAGTCTTTTATGTAATTTATGTGTGTTTTTATTAATAAAGTAAATTCCTTACGTACTATTTTAGTATTTTAAGAAAAAACATAACAAGGCGGTGTTACCCTATGATATTTTTATGAAATGAGGAATTTAAAATATTTGTTTTATATGTGCAATTCTTGATAAAATGACTTATTTGTGAATTTTAATAAAAGTTTGAGCATTTTAAAAATTTGATTCTTGATATGTGTGAAAACAAATTTCATGTGTTTTTATACGTACAATTATTGATAAATGAAGTTATTTATGAATTTTGATAAAAACTTGAAAATTGTGAAATTTTGTGTTACAATAACATAATTTTTATAAAATAATGAAAGTTTGAGACTTGTGGAATTCTGTTTGATAATACGGTAATTTTTAACGAAAAGGTATTTAAATTTTAATAATGTTATACTACGAATTCTGGAAATGTTGGAATTTGAGTTTGTACGATTGTGTGATAGAAAATTTTGAAAAAAAATATTAACTGGAATCGTAAAGATATGTTTGGAGAATAAGTTTTATTTATTTTATATGGGTAATTGTTAATAACGTGTTTCCATTGTGATTTATTATAAAAATATTCGAAAAAATCATGTGAATATGCTTGAAAACATCTTTTATGTGTTTTATGTAAACTTTATTAATAAAGTGATTTCCTTATGGAGTATTATAATATTTTGAGAATGCATGCAAAGAGTGCGTTACTTTATGGTATTTTGCAAAATGAAGAAGTTAAATTAATTGTTTTATATGTGCAATTACTGGTGGATGGACGTACTTGTGAAGTTTGATAAAAGTTTGAGATTTAAGAAAATTTTGTTTGACAATACGATAATTTTTAATGAAAAGGACATTTAAAAATTTTATTGCGTTTCCTTATAAACATTTGAAAATAGTGAAATTTTGGTTTTGTAGAGTCATATTTGGAAAATGACTTTTAAACATTTCACATATATCTGTTTATTAGTAAATTGATCTCTTTATAATTTATTGTGAAAATTTGATAATTGTGAAATCTTGTTTTAAAAGAATCTGGTATCTTTGAAATTGACGAAATTTAAATTTAGTGTACACCCACTAAGTAGAAATACTTAGCGCGTTGAATTTTCCACGCGTAGGTTGAATTTGGGCGCCATAGATAAGGATAGACGAGAAGATAGTTGCCACGCTTTCTGCAAGTCACATCCCTCCATCCTTAATAGTTTTACTTTTAGTATTGTACGGTAGTGTTTAAGTACATGGAAATACATGTACACGTATATGAAATTATGAGATTTAATAATTAATAATATGTATAAGTGGTGTCAAAGAAGGTTTTTTATTTGTAAAATAATTTTGTAAATAAAATTCTTAATTATCATTTGATTTGTTTTTAATTTTGATGAATATGATTTTTATTAAATGTTGTGGTTATAGCTGTTTGTGTGGCGGAGTGATTTTGGAGTCGGACGGAGAGTCCGAAATGGAAGTTGAGAAAATGAATGTATTTTAGAATTGTTTGCTTTTAAAAGTTGCAGGTTTTATAATTTTGGGTTTTTTAGAAAAATAGAGGAAACTCTGCCGGATTTTCTAGGAAAAAAAAAAAATTCTTTTTATGACATATATGTAAATTAATAACGAATAAACCGATTAAAGTAGCATCTTCCGACTCGGGTTTCCATCCAAATGGGAATCGGGTGGAGGGTGTTACATCTCCCTTATTGATTCTACCTAAAATGTTTGTAGAAGTGTTTGGCATCTCAATAGCACTCGAAGCAGCAAATTGCTCCAACCTAGACTCAGAGCTCATTAATAAGAATTGAGTCTCCTATAATTTTATTTCATCTTTCTTGGCTATAATGGTCACAACTACAAATCGAAAACCACTAAGACCATAGGAAACTAAATCTTGTTCAGTTATAACTTGACTAGCAACCATTAGAGAGTCTGCTATCCCTTTGATTTTAACAATATATTCAGTAATCAATATTGTCCCCTTCTTTAAGCTCTGTAATTGACTTCTTAAGTGTATTATTCTAGCCATAGACTGAGTCGAAAATAGCTTCACAACACAATCCCAGATTTCAAAGGCAGTAACACATTGTGTTACTTGACCTACAATAGACTCACTAAAAGTCGAAAGAAGCGAAGAAACTAGAATTTGATCTATTTTCTTCCAGTTCAAGAAGTCATCATTGTAAATCAAGGATAACGCTGTAGTAGCTTCATCTCTAACTTCAATATATTTTTGTGGACTCTTGGCTGGTCCAAAAATAAACTCCTCCTGTCAAATGCTCTGATTACTGGTAAAATCTTAGCTTTGCAATGCACGAAATTGTTCTGATTCAGTTTGATAGGCTGATTGTAATTCAAGTTTTTCAAAATCGTTTGTGATTGAATTTCTTTCTGCTTCTTTGTCAGTGTTAGCACTCCATGGTTTGACAATACTCCATAACTCGACTCCATTAGTGCTTCTTGATGTGTAGTCACACAAGAATTCATGGCCTCAGGTTTGTTAGGGCTCTAATACCATGTTGAGATTAGAGAATTCTAGAAAGCAAGAAAAATTGAGAGAAAATTGTGTTTTTTGTTTCATTGATTTTCATTATATCTCATATAAGAAACTATCTTTGTTTTTATATATTTTTCAGCCTCTTACTAACTTTCTAACTTCCTGAATACATGTTCTTCATTCATTGGTTAAGAGATTGCTGACTTAACAATTCATAAGCTTCCTGACTTGGCAAGCATACATTGGTTATGGTTGCAATTGGTTTCTTGTTGTTGACCAACATAAGGCTTAACAGAATGGACATAGATATACTATCAAACCACTATAATTTACATTATTGTATTTCTTCTTCATATCTTATTATTTATCTCTAAGTTGCTGAAAAATAAAATGAAGTAGATATCAGATTAGAAATAGTAATAGAAAGGAAAACTATATAAATCAAAATATTTAAAAGAAATAAAAAAGAGGTGAGCACCTCAACTTAGAGGTATTCCCCCGCGTTGGGGTCACATCTTGTAACACCCTTCCCTTGATCCCCAGCATCACAGACATCGAAGTTAAGGTGGAGGACGTTACGGCCTTTTATTTACACAATCCGTTTAATTTCTTAATTTATTTTACAGAAAATTCGATAGAATTTACTCTATTTTATTGTAAAATCTGCATATTCTAAAGAAACACTTCTTATATTTTTTCACTTTTTCAACTTCCATAATCGGACACTTCGTCCGTCTTCAAACCATTTCAACACACAAATTCAAAGATAACATACATTTTCTCGATTACCAATTAAAAACTAAAGAAACACATATATTTTAAATATCAAAACATCTAATTTTCACAATTCTTTGAGATAACATTTAGAAACATAATACAAAACCATATACATTGAAATTTACAAAATCTCGCACTCACATGCATTAAAACATACAAGAAGTAAGTTCCTGACACTTTATTTTTACAAAATGTGCACATGATAGAGATGTCTACCAAAAAGTTCGGAGATTAGTTGTGACTTGCAGAATGTACTAGGGACTATCTTTTCGAAGGACTCTCTCTATCTCTTAGCTCACTTAGCTCACATCAACTACCTGTGCGTGGAAAATCCAATACGTTAAGTAAAACAGCTCAATTGGTATACATGTATAATATCAAAATTACAAAATTTCATAAACATAGCATGTAAAAGGTATCTTTTCACAAAACAATTAACGTTTAACATAACATATTTTTAAACAATCATTCAGAACTTTATAAAATTTTTTTCAAACACATATTTATTTCAAGTGCATTATTAGTTATGATATTATCGTAAGAGCTTTTCGTAAATACTGTCACGATACCATGAATTATTAACAGATTTCACATTTAGCTCCGGCATCGAACACTCGGTGCCTGTCCGTTGAAGCTCAACTTCACATTCATATCAACTTTTGGACCAGACACTTGATGCCTCTCAAAGTTCGTTAATCACATCAATACATAAACGTAATGGCGCAGTACTGCTAATAATATCCTATTGGTATGCCAACCACTAATTCACATTTACCAATGTACATGTTTACTTAGACTCTCTACAATTTCATTAATTACGAAAATTATCATTTTCGATTAAACTTTTATCAATCGCTTAACTATCAAACGTCATTATTTATTTTTATTTTTATTTTTTTGAAATCTTTCAAGACCTCCTTATTGGCCATTACCAAAGGACTATTTTGCCTTTGGTTTCACAATAAAAACTTTATTACACAATCATATTCGTTTCATATTTCCACTTGATCCCAAGAGGTGGGTTTCGAATTTTTCTCTTCAAAATCATAATTCATCACACGAATCATCATACCACAATGTGAATAATAAGTAAATACAAGCGAAATACCAAAAATATCCCCCTAGGCTTTCCTATAAATACAATTCGACCAAAAGGGTGATTTCTTCGAAAATCATTTAATTTTCAAAAGTTATTTCACAAATCATTTTGATATCATCCGTTAAACACATAAATAAACTTGAAAGATAAAAATACCCCTAGACCCTCTCCTTGGTGCATATTCGGCCATAACAAGGGTTTTTATACAAATCTTTTTTTCAATTCATTTTTCTTCATAAAATTTGTTCCATCACCATCCAGACAACTCATAAATATCGTTTATAACATCCCAACATAACAAAATAACAAAATCACAAGTTTCGAAATAAATTTTTCACACTTTTAACTACTAATAAAATTCAAATTCGTGGTTACACCTAGGGTTTCAAAATCACATTTAAAGTCATAAAAATGAAATCAATATTAATAAATGCTTATCCAACTACCACTATATGTCTATGAATACATCTACATGCTTATTAATCTATTTTGAACTTTAAAACCAAAAATTACAACACATACCTCACTTAATCCCTTTTCTAGCGAAAATACAACTTAGATTCTTGAAGAATTTGTCAAGAAATGAAAGTTTTGATGGGTAGAGAGGAAAAGAAAAAGCTTATTTATGGGTTTAGAAGCTTGAAAAGATAAAAAGAATTAAGAGAAAAGGGTGAGGAACAAGACGACAAGAAGAAGGAGAAAAGAAAAATGAATTTAAAAAAAAGAATCTCTCATATTTATACTAGACAACTTCTTGCTATTCTATCTTAACCCCATACTTTTCTTAAATTCAATCATGCCCCAAACTTATCACACTTGCCCTAGACAACTCACCATTCCACTCACTTTCCCATCACACACTTGCTAATTTTCTATTGACTCTCATAACTTTTACTTTTAAGTGTCAACTTGTCATTGGTTCAAGAAATTTTCACATGAAATGGATTCTAAATGCACTCATTTAACCATCCAATGACAGTTTTCCATTATCCAATCTTTCCCATTAAAATCTTAATTAAATCCTCTTACTAAAAAAAAAAAAATACTTTTTAACATAAATTATTAAATCGACTATTAAATTTTCTTAACAATTAAATATATTTATATACTAATTATATTTACTAACTTTTAATCCAATTTAATACACTTACTTATTTAATTTAATAACACTACTTATATGGAAATAAATTATGGGATGTTTCACATCTAACTTTCATTTAAGATTCAAGGGGTATCTTGAATGGGCACTCCTTTGTTAATATAAAATGTACCGCGATGATCTGCATTGTATGCGCCAGTGATGACGTTGAAACAAGAATCCTCGAACAACTTCCTTTACTCCAACAGATCATCAAAATAGAGTTGATGAACAATGACAAACTGTAGTGATTATTAAATTGTAAGCCCATCATAATTCATGAGAAGTCATTTTATATATTATAAAATGAAGGGCAAATTACATAAACTTCCCAAGGTTTGACGAAATTAGATAAAAATAATGATATTTGAATAACTAGGACTGATTTCCTTTAAGGTTTCAAAAACTTAGTACAAACCTCCCTTATTGTTAGTCAACCACGGTTAAATTCTCACGATCGCCTGTCAAAGACATAAAAATACTAAAATACCATTCAAGTCAAATTTAAAGTTAACATTTTATTTTTTATAAATTTAAAATTAATATAATATATTCTTACATATTTTTAATTTAATATGCCAAAAAATACTTTTAATTTAATTAAAAAACAATAAAAAAAAAAAAAAAACCGATTTCCATGGAAGACCAAATTTTGGTCTCTAGGAAGGGTGACCGGAAAATTAGTCTTCATCGTCGCGAACTAAAACTGATAGTTTTAGTCTCTAGTGGAGACCAAGTTTCCTGCGATGGAAACCATCATCAGAGATGCGATGGATGTCTCCAGTATGTCTCTAGTAATGGAGGCTAATTGGTCTCCATCGTTGGAAACCTGATCTCTAATGATGGAGACCCATTTTGATCTCCATCACTGAAGACCATATGTGGTCTCTGGCAATGGAGATTAGAGAGCCTCCATTGTTGGAGATTGGTCTCCGACAATGGAGATCGATTGGAGATGACATCTTCAATTTTTTTTTTTTTTTTTAAAATCATTAAACTTGAATTTTTTATTTTTTTTTAATAATTTGGGAGATGTTTGGTTTGATATTAATGTTTAATTTAGGTAATATTGGTTTGATGATACTGATGGAGATGATGATTTTGATTAATATAAAAGATGAAATTAGAGATGAGAAAGATGATGAGAGGTAGAAGAGAAAAAAGATTTTTTTTTAAAAAAAATATTATGTTATTATTTTAGTAATTAAAATATTATTTTTTAATTAAAATATTAATTAGTTGTGAATTTAATTTAAAGGTGATCGATTAATAGTTAACTGATGATAAAAAAAAGTTTGTGATAAATTTTAAAATCTCGGATAGTGAGAACATAAGGTATCTAGACATCATTATTTTTATGTAGTTTTATCGAGCCTCTGAAAGTTTGTGCCATCTAAAATGAAAAGGCAGAAGTTTAAAAAAGAGAGAGAGCGAGAGGGCTTGAGCTCCTTGGACCCGAAATTGATCACTTTACACGAGAATTGAGGAACGTACGATGAGTCACAATGGAACTTCACAACACGGTATTTTGTCTCCCAATGCCAATGAAGGTGACATTACTATATTTAAGTTATTATTAAAAAAAAAAAAAAGATGGTGACATAAAAGAATCCAAGGAAAATACAGTGGAAAAAGCCGAAATGATACATTATCATTTCCATGGTGGGATCAAATCATCATCTGTGGTCAACAGTTGTGTGCATTTGGTACGGTGGACTCCACCTTTTTTTCTTTTTTTTTTTTTAAATAATTTTATTCTTAATTTTTTTAAATTAATTTTTATTTTGAAAGAAATGTAACTGTAAACTGATACACGACTAAAATGCCCTCTCTCTTTAATATTTTAATATTTTAATATTTTTATTTTATTCATTAGTAAATTAATCAAATAAACTTAAGTTAATAGTATCCAATCAATTGATGAAAATACCCTCATCCAAGCAACGGTGACTAAAAATCACTAATAGTGTGGGGGTTTCTTGTTACAAAAACAAAACTTCGAATCCGTATTTTTAAAATCTTACTTCGGGGATAATTAATCATAATCTTATCGGTTTGAAGTATACAAATTTAGTTGATTAAAATATTATATGAATATTGAGCATGGGGAGAGAGAGAGCTGTAAATGTCTCATATCAAATGAAGTAAAAAAAATGGGTAACAAAACTTATTCAAATTTGAATTCAAAGCGTGTGTAAATTAATGGTAATGTTATGCATCACATTTTTTATATCTTATTAACACTGGAATCAATGATGTACAATCGATTGATAAATAATGTATGTAATATGTGAGGGAAATAATCATTAATTTATATCAATTTTATCAAATAACAAATCACAAGAGGGATACAAACTGAGATATAAGTTTGATGTATTACTCGCTGATTGATAACAAAAAATTGTAGTCAGACGGAGTGCTAGTTGTAATGAAATAAAAAGAGAATTCATTAACACTAGGTCAGCATTCCCAAAACACAAGCTCTCACAGTCATCCACCATGGTTATAGCACAGCTTCTGTTGTGCCTAGACTATAGCCATTTACTAATTTTTTGCTCTTGATTGTAATGTATGTGATCGTTTTTCATCGTAGATAAATTTCATCATATAAGAAACTGTACTCAAATATTGTGTAATACAAGAAAAGTTTCATCACTATAATTACAACCTTCATACTATTAAATCATAAAAATGTTTCTTTCTTCCCCTTGAAATGCAGTCATAATTAGAAAATAGTTTTACTATTTTAGAATCAGATAAAATCTTTTTAGGAAAAAAAAAATTATAAGCGTGTGCTTGGATGCACTGTTCAACTTAGGTCTATGTATTTTTTTTTTTTCTTTCTTTGACATATTATACATGCATATTACATGCACATATCACATTGTTGTGCTTTTTAGAATAGACCTACTGAGCCACGGTCTGGTACTAGGGCTTTAGAAAGCGACAGAATGGCTCCCATTTTGGAGGAAGGAGAAGCCTACAAAGGAAAGGGAAAATTTGCAACACACTTGGTAGCAGACACAAGTCGAACCTTGCCCTTTGTTGGACAAGCAAAGGCAAGGCAATGTTGCCTCCACCAAGGCAATATGCCAGACTTACATCTATCTATGTTTTCAAATTAAGAAAAAAATAGTCAAAAAGTTGTATTAAAAATTATAATATCACATTAAAAAATTGATTAACCAAGTATGGCATTTTTATGATTATGTGCAAATAATAATAATTACAACGATTATTATCAAAGTTCATTTTCTCATAGCAAAGTTCATTTTTAGCAAAATTTATTTGAAAAGTCATGTTATAGTCATATAACATTGTTACTTTTAAAATACTATTACACTTTTCAAAAACTTATCCAAAAATTTTGTTCAAATGATATATCAAATTTATTTATAACTTATATTAATTTTGAGATAATATATTAATAATTTAATAGTTATACATAAGTTTACCACATCATTTAACTAATGAACTTGAGCAAATTTTTTTGGCAATACAACATTATTCTTATTTTTATAATCATAATATAATTACGAATTTCAATGTTGTGGATGCATAACACTAAAATTACAGATTTATTTTTTTTGCACTACCATGCCACCCTATTCACAATGGTAAAAATATCAATCCGTTGTTCAACTGAATTAGGTACATTTGAAAATGATGGTAGGCGTTGTCGTGGTTTTATTTATTTATTTATTAAAAACCCAATAGCATAAGACCTGCTTGTAACTTCTCCTCACATCACAAAGTCCCACCACTTTCATTCTTAAAACCAACTTTAATATATATACATATATATATGTATGTATATATATAAAATATACGTACCTTTCTCTTCTAGAAAAATATATTCTATGAGATTATTATATTACTGTAATAAATCAATAAAATAATGTTATTTCATTTTCTTTTACGTTTTTTTTATTTGTCTTTTACTCTTTTTATTGTTGTGTCGTAACATACCGACCATTAAACAATCTTATAAATATTTCTCTCTCATCGATTAGCTCCATCATTTTTTTTTTCAAGTAACATAAATTTCTTTCTTTCAAACTAAACAATAGTTAAGCTCAATCAACTCAGTGTCCGAACTCCTTTTTTCATGGTTTTTTCCTGTTCTTATTCTTCTTTTTTTACTGAAAAATAGGTTCTTTTCCTTTCTCTCTCTCTTGATTTATTTATTTATTTTTAATTTTATTTTTGTGTGTGTTTCAGAAGAAGACAGACGTAAAGAGTGGTGTGGATGAGACAGCTGCAATGTCATGACGTTGTCATAATTGGAATTCTTTTAGGTTGGGCTCCACTAAGTTTATAATTACAATATTACTTCTAATGTCTGAGTTTGAAAATTATTATTATTATTAATTGACCACTTCACACCGGTTTCCTTCGAATATTTGTTGCATAATTTGAAGTGTTGTTCACGCTATCATATGAAACAGCAACGTGCCAACCACTACCTCATCACATTATTTAATTGAACACACTTCAAAAGCAAACGGAGCACTAGGCACGCTACAAAAACAAAATGCTGCCTTCGGAATTGAAAGTGACTGACAAAAAGCAAGAAATTAATAAATTTTTATCCTTGATATAAAGATATTAATAAATTGAAAACATAATTTGACAAAGGAATTATATAAACTTCACACGGTTTTAGTATCTTTAAGTTCAAGGTGACATAAAAGAATCCAAGGACAATAATGCAGTGGAAAAAGACGAAACGATGCATTATCATTTCCGTGGTGGGATCAAATTATCATCTATGGTCAATTGTTGTGTGTATACCGATTTACAATTTTTGTATTTGATATCCTACCTACAGCACTTTAAAACCTAAAATCATCATTTATATTTGGGCCATTAGTTTTAAAGTAACTAATTTTAAGCCCAAGGATTTACGTCTCCAGTTTTAAACCTCTAAATTCTTGGGCACCCGTCAGAATATTTCCAGCCCTCTTAAATCGCATGCACACCCCTTAATTTATATATTTTTAATATTTCAATATTATCTTTAAATTAAATTATTAACACTTTAATTACATGATGATATTGTTATTATTATAATTAAAACATAACCACCATTTTTGTCCCTCCCGCTGCGTCTCCTACTGCCTCATCTGCCGCTATGATTTTCGGAGGTTGTTGAGAAACTCAGAGCCAAATGTGAAAAATGAAGGATAGCAACCCCATCATATTTAGATTTTTAGAGTACATAATAAAATAGAACCTACGAGTTTAGTTACTGCTCTCTGATGGTGTTTCTGCGTTTCTTTGTATCAAAAAAACAAAAAAAAAAAAACCTGTGAGTATTATTTATCCTCACTTGCAAGTTCAAAATTCAGTCAATCTGCTGCTCCAGCAAACCTCACCGTGAATCAAATCAAGAATACAATGTCTGATTTATCCAAATTCAATCATCCCAAATTCAAAACTTGAATATATTAGATTTACCCAAATTCAATCATCCTCGGTTGGAAACAAAGTGAGAACCTTCCTACCTCCTTCTCCTCCATTGGTTGATTCCTTGCAAGTTTGACCTTTCTTTAATGTGATAATTTAAATAATTTAATTATTTTATAATTTTTAATCTACAATATTTAAAAAAAAAAATAAATGAATAAATATAATCAGTATTGTAAAATATGAATTTAAAAAATTTTATTGGGATGTAAATACAAAGAGTGATGGTATTTTCACCTCTCAAAAATTTTGTGCACACCCCATAAAAAATTTAAAATTTTTTCAATTTGTTTTTAAATTCCACTTAATACCAAAAGTACCCTTTCTAATTATATTGAGCATTTGTCTTCTATATATTTTTTTTCGAGCAGTAACCTTCTGGTAAGGAGAGACTGTTGATACAAAAAATTATGCTTTCTGCATAAGCGAATGGGAAGCAATGTATGTTCCTTCCTGTCGAATGTGAAAGCATTTTGTCTTTTTGTAGACTTGGTTCACAGAAAATTTTTCACCTCTGCTGGTAAGGAGTTGGAACATTTTGTCTTTAAACTGCTTTGTAAGCAATACAACGTTGTACTGCTGCAGAATCATTTATTGATTGATCAATTCTTTTCTTTTCAAAGTCAAGCGGAGATTGATGGTGGCAAATATTTGGACCTGAGTAACTATCCATACATATTTATGATAATTTTCTGTATTTGGAGTATAGTGCTAGATGCAAGCAACAGCTACAAGCAACAACACAACGTCGCCACTCTCTTCAAAAGGTTTGGACTTAAGCAAGCAACAGAATGAACCATCAAGCAAGACTATGGAACAGCAGCAACAGAAATTGACAAGCAAGCAAGAAATCTTTGGACCTGAGTAACTATCCATACAAAATATTTACCTTTTTAATAATTTTATGCAAGGATAACATTGGATATTTAAAAAAAATATTAATTTAGGATGTGCAATCAATTTTTTAGGGGTGTAAATATTACCACTCAAATACAAAAAGGGATGTACATACAGTGTTTAAGGGTGGAAATATGGCCACCCTACTAAAAATAATTTAGAAATTTAGGAAATTTGGGGCCCAAAAATTAAAAGGCCTAGGGAATGATGATACTTGCAACTCCACAAAATAATATATGCACTCTTATTGTATATTCACCAAATAGAATTTTTAAATTCGTGTCATTGAGACGAGGGGGAAGTGTTCAACTATTTAGCTTTTATTTCATCGAAACAAACACTAACTAGAACATCAAGGACGCCCAGAAAGACAAGATGTAGATTCAATTTTTCTTCAAAGATATGTGTACATTGAACTTCACTAAAATCAAAACCATTAACCACCTATTCTACCCTTCTTTAAGATAACCTCAAACAACTGGTATTTTGTTTATTGATTGATCAAAGAGGCCTCTTGAGATACTTGAAATCTTCCATGGAATCAATACTCGGACCTTCTCCTGTTAAGATTCAGCAACTTTAACAACTCAGTTGCCTTCTCCTTCATTTCCTCAGCACAACCAACCTGCAAAGCAACAGTTTCTGAAAAGCACCAAGTGGAAGTGCCTCAACCAAAGCCGTTTTCTCTTCTTCCTTTTCATTCATGCACAGCTTCCACAAAATCGAGACCGATAACTCAGTGCCATTTCCCAAACTCGCAGTATTTTCTTGACTACAACCGGCATTGTCAAGGCATTATTGTAGGCCTTTTCTCTTCCTTTCTCAGAGTTTCAAATTCCATCGAGAATGCCTAGTGACTTCTCCTATATGTATCTTTCATTTTCGTCTACCAGGATTTCTAGCAGCAACAAGACTAAACCCATCTCAACAAATTTGTCTATAGTTTTCTCATTTGTGGCAGACGATGTCATGACCATTTGACAAATTACCATCAAAGAAGCTTTCATCGAAGCCGAGCAAATCGGCTGTCTTATGAGCTCGAACAATGTTTCCATGGCTCCTTCAATCTCCGATAATTCATTAACTTTCGTTTGATCCGAAGAAACAACATCCTTTAACACCAAGACAGCGTTTCTTCTCCCGGACGAATGGCCAGTACTCTTCAAGAACCAAACCATGCAATGCAAAGAGGAGTTTGATACCAACCAAGACACAGCCTCTTCACTAAGTGGAAACAATAACTTCAAAGTTGACAATATTTCCTCCAAAACCGCAACGTTTTCATCGAGACATGTTTCCGAAAACACATCAAACGCTGCCGATAAAACACTATCGGTCCAAGAACTCACAATGCAACTTTCGTTATCCTTACTTTCCCTAGCCAATGCCTTAATCTTCGCCACCAAATTTCTACACTCATCTTGATCTTTCCTCGTAGTCGCCATCGTGATCCACGAAAGAGTCTCCCAAACTTCCATCGAACTCACAAGAATCCTGGGCGTTCTCTCAATCCCCTCAGAGGCAGTGTTGGCTCTCATGCGTAAAGAGTTTGATGGACTAACACGGTTACTAGCCAAGGTCCCAACTACATGCATGAAGCTCAATCGGCTGTTGAGAATCTATTGGTGAAGAATTGGTGATCTCTTGATCATCATTTTTGAAAATGAATATAACATCAATGGTGGCAAACGCTAATGGAAAAAGCGAGACATCAAATTTAGTCTTCACTTTTAAACATGCCAAAAGCAAGTGAATGAATAAAACTGTTATCATTCATATTAATCAATCATTTTCATAATCATGGTATGATTATTGTAATATATTCGTGTTACTATTTTTATAATATATTATTCTTTTCTCATTTAACATGGTATTAGAGCTCTCAGATTTTTCAATTTTTCTTTTTTATTTTAACAGAAGGGTCGCCACCTAGATCCACCATCACTCAAAACGGTTGCTGTGTTCAACACAAAACTCCACCGTACAAACATCACCAAATATCACCCAACCACCATCTAAACAACCTTGTCACTCACTGTCATTGTCACCATCTGGTCTACATTTTCTTACTGTTTCGGTGCAGTTCTGTCGCCTCTGTTCCACTGCTGGGCGTTGTTCCGCTGCCGTTGCATCTGGTTTTCGATCTGTTTCGCTGCCGCCCACCAGAATCTTTGTCTTGTTCCACTGCTGCACTGTCCTGCAAACCACACCGTCACACCACCTGCTATCCTCTATATCGCACTGTAATCACAAAATCGATCCGCTGCTACTGTCATCTTCAGCCAATCGCTGCTACCCGCATGTGTCTGTCTTCATAGCGTGCATCATCTCGCACCACCATTGCTCTGTTGTCCGTCGCACACTGTCTATCGGGTTTGTTTCATCATCACGGACTGCACTCCTATCCGCTGCATCTGTCATTATATTTCATTGCCGTTTCTGCAATCACCATCCCAGTCGCATCATCATAATAACACAGTCGCATTCACGTCACTCTTAACCTCATCGTCGATCACTACTGCATCAACCTACCACTGTTCAGCTATTTCACCGTAGCAATCTGGTTTGCTTTTGGGTCGGTTTTCATGTTCAATTTTAAGGTGTGTGGACCTTCCATTGAAAAAAATACCATGTTTCACAAATCGAGTCACTTTTAGGCATCCAAAACCGACCCAACTCATAGAACAAGGGCACATGTGTAATTTTGCATGTGCCCTATATAAACCTACCCAAAAATTCTAGATACTTCACCGTCATTTCTCACTTTTTCCATTCTCTCTCTTATTCCTCCTTTTTCTTTCTTCTGTGCCCATTTTCTTCCTTCTTATTGTGGTTGTGTCGTTCTCTCCTACACTTTCTTTTTGCTTGTGCTATCATCAATCTCGTGTACTCCCTTCAGACCTTCATTATCTCCCCTTAACTTTCTCCTTTACTTTGTCTTTATTGACTCGCTTAAGAGTCTAATGGCTATTACTCATCACTTCTGCTGGTCGGTCGTTGCTGCTACTTCTTCTCAACGGTTGTTGTTGTCAGTTGTTGATTGTTCTTTGACAATGGCTTCTGATCGCGTAAAATGACACCTCACAAGCCTTCACTATCTCCCCCTAACTCTCTCCTTTACTTCATTTTTATCAACTCACTTAAGAGTTCAGTGGCTGCTGCTTATCGCTTCCGCGGGCCAGTCGTTGATGCTTGTCGCTTCTTCTCAATAGCTGGAGTTGGTCATCGATTCTTCTTTGATGGTGGCTGTTGGTCGTTGCAAATGACACCTTGCCATTGCAAGGTATTTTGATTTATTTTTTATATGTTGATTGTCATTAGAATTGTGGATTGTGGTTAGTTTTGTTGAATATAAGTGTCGATTGAGTTTTTGAGTTATGATTTGTTGAATATCAATGTCTGAATATGAGTTTGATTGAGTTAGTTTTAGACTTTTGATTAGTTGGATTAAAGTGTTGAACATGGAATCAACTCGAACTGAACCGAACTATCCTATTCAGTTTTAGTCAATTCCAACCTTACAAAGAAGTATGTTCAGTTTTCATTTTGAAAACCGATGATTTATTGGTTTGTGTTCGGTTCTATTGGAATTAAATTGAACACCCAAATGCCCCCCTAGCTGCCACCACCATCATCGCTTCATCACAGTGTTGTCCAACTGTCACACATCACCGTTGTTGTTTCGTTGCATCAATCTGGACTGATTTCTCAACCTGTTTTTAGCCACTTCTCACACTACTCATTGCTTGGCCTTTTCACTCACTAATTTTGCTTATATTTGGACTTTTGTGATGTTACTTGTTTCTTGGATTGTCATACCTCTCTAAACTGTTGGAGATTTCCTAGTGTGCATCATTGTCTCTATATATTGCTTCCACTGCTCTGTATTACTTTTCATCTATTATCACAATATATTTGGGCTATCTATTTTTTGGATTTTTGCTACTCATTTGGGCTTCGCTGAATTGTGACTCTCCTGAATTGGGTTTGTGAGTTTATTAATAATTTTTGGCTTTCTTTTTATTATTTGGGCTTGTTGATAATTTGAGCATCACTTTATGGAAAATTCATGGAAGAAACCTATTTGTAATTATTGCAAATTGCCAAGATATGGTGTTCTTCATTGCCATATGAGACACTGTAAGCATTGCCACAAAATTAGACCAGGACACTATAATCAAGATTGTCCTTAGATTATTAACAACAAGAAATTTCACCCAATTCCAAGAGTGATTCTCTTAAACTTTTCCAAATCAATCAGTCATTGGCTATAGTTGACAACACATCGGTTAATGTTGGTTTATCTTTTATCTCCATTTATGATATTGCATCTATGCTCCATCAAACCATTTCCAAATCTGGTAATCTATCCACTTTTGTTTTTTTCGTGTTAACAGGTAATTCCTTTTGGTATTTCGATTCCGTCTATTGTAATCACATAACTTTTGACCTTATGTATTTTTCTATACAATCATCATTTTCCTCCTTACTTATCATTTCTATAGCTAATGACTTATCCATATATGTTCAATATATAGGTCATATCTCTATAGATAACTTATCTCTATATAATACATACTTCATTCCTAAACTTATCTTAAATCTTATATTTGTGGGTCAGTTGTGTGAACTTAGATTTGATGTCCATTTTACTTCTTCTAGTTGTCGTGTGTAGGATCCATAAACAGGGAAAATTCATAAGATAGGTCGTAAAGTCAGACGTTTATTTGAACTCATTCATCTTTAACTACCTTCACGAGTCTCATCTCCCTATTAGTCTGCCGTTACTTCTTTATCTTTACCATTAAGTCTTTGGCACTCACGATTAGATCATACTTTACTTAATCGTTTACATTCTTTGTTGTTTAGTGGACATTTGGGCTCTATAACTAACAATCACATTGATTGCTTATCATGTCAATTATCTTAACATCATGCATTACCTTATCATAACAATGATTCAATTTCTCAAGTACTCTTTGACTTAATTCATTCAAATATTCGGGACCCTCTTCAACAACTATCATGGGGAGATTAAAGTATTTTATTATTTTTGTAGATGACTATTTCTGTTATATATTACTTTATCTTATGCATTAACAAAGACATATTCTTGAAACTGTTCGTACACTTCTCATATTTGCCTCCTACCCTGAAAAGTTGTGGGGAGAAGCTACATTAACAATAATATTCACTATCAATCATGTTCCATCCTCTATCATTATTAATCAAACTCCTTATGAATGACTGTGTGACACTTTTCCAAACCATCAAAATCTCAAAGTCTTTAGATGTGTTTGTTTTGTTCTACTTCATTTTACAAATGAACAAAATTAGAGTCTAGAGCTTGTTTGTGTTATTTTATTGTCTATTGCATTGAATATAAGGATTATTGTTGTTGGGATCTTATTGCAAATCGCCTTCGCATCTCTTATCATGTTATCTTTTAGGAAAATAAGATGTTTTCATCCATATCCAAATTTCACACATCAGACATTTCCCCTCATAAACTCTTTATAGATCTTACTATTCTTTTGTTCCTGTTTCTTCATAAGATTAATCATGGTTTTGTTTTCTTGTTACTTTATGTGGATGACATGATTATTATAGGTGATGATATTACTGATGTCTCTGATCTTAAGACTTATCTTCAACAGCAATTTGAGATGAAATATCTTGGCTCTCTCAATTATTTTCTTGGTCTTAAGATCTCTTCTGACTCTGGTGGTTATTATCTCTCCCAAGTAAAATATATTTGGGATCTTCTTGTTCGTGCTGGCCTAACCGATAATAAAATTAGTACTAATCCTTTGAAAGCTAATCTTAGACTAACGCCTTTCAAAGGTACACCATTCGGTGATCTCACTCTTTATCGATAGCTTGTTGGCAAGTCTTATTTATTTGACCGTGACTCGATTGAATAATGCATATGTTGTATAAGTTGTCAGTCAATTATGTCTGCTCCTCATTCCACTCATTTTACTACTGTCCTTCATCTTCTTTGATGCCTTAAAGGTACTATATTTATGGATTTTATTTTTTTGCTAACTCTTATTTAGAGTTACGTGCTTATTTAGATATTAATTGGGCTGGCAATCCTACTGATCGACAATCTATCACTAGTTTCTGCTTCTTTCTTGGTAACTCCTTTATCTCATGGCGTAGTGAAAAATAGACTGTTATAACTTGATCTAGTACTGAAGCTGAATATTAGACCTTTACTAATACTACCCAAGAACTTATTTGGCTGCACTGGTTACTTTCAGATATGGGAGTTCACCAAATCATGACTACTCTTTTATGTTGTGACAATCATAGTATTATTCAAATTGCCCATAATGATGTCTTTCATGAACGTACTAAACACATTGAGATTGATTGTCATTTTGTTCGACAACATATTCATCAAAGTACTATTAAACTTCATTCGATCTCTTCGACTAATCAAACTATTGATATCTTCACAAAAGCTCATCATCTGGGTCGTTTTCGTGAATTAATCTTTAAACTCAAGCTTGCATCTATTTCATCATTTTGAGTTTGCGTAGGGATGTTATCATTCATATTAATCATATATCAATTATTTTCATAATCGTAATACCGTTATTATACTATATTCGTATTACCATTTTTGTAATATATTATTCTATTTTTTATTTTTATAATATATCTATTAATCGATAAATAAATTTCATATTGTATATTATAAATATAGTGAAATATATATTCTTTTCTCTTATTACAAAAGCAATGAATTGGATGAGAGAGAAAATGAGGTCCACCGCCTTGAGTTGCTTCCCAGTCAGAACTTCTATTGCTGCGCTTCTTCTCTTAATATTGGCGAGCAGGTGAAAGCAAAACCAAGTGCTGACAAGACAAAAGCAGCCAAAAAAAAATCCAACTTGTCTTTTCCAAGTACGTCAAGCACAACTGACACTGCCTCCATCACCCATAAAAGCAGTGCAAGTACATGTTTTTGATACCTACTAAGTAACTTACAACCCTGTATAGATATAAAGTTATATGTCGGGATATTAATGATTAAATATACACCCTAAGATTAGGTCTAAATAAAGGTGGATATTAATCTTAGTTTTAAATTTTAATGTCAAATCATGCATTCTACTTATTGCAATGATTTTTGAAAGCTAATATAAATGGGTTGAAGGAATTATAATCAAACACTACTTTGGAGTTAAAATATTTGCTCTCGTACACAAAAAACAACTACACAATAATAAAAAATAATAATAACTTCACCCTTAATCTTTAAAATACAAACGGCGAGAATGATTGAAACACCATAATATGTTAATAACTAGTCCTATTAATAACTTCAATATACAAATAAATGTTATGTTCTAGATGTGACACATACTCTACACTTATCACATAATATATATATGATAATATAATTAAAAACTTGTTATACGTATTTTTCGGACTCAGTAGTTGGGCTGGTAAAAGTCCAATTTAGGCCCGTCTAAGACCCGATAAGAAGGCTCAATAAGGTCAACGTAGTCAAAGCCCATCAGACGAGGCCCAGTATTGACTCAAAAGACCATCAAGCCTTCCAGCTGGCATCAACAGACCCATAAATACAGCCAGGTCGCAGCTCGCCGCTTGCGTAGCTCGTCTCTCAGCGAGCTCGGGCTCAAGATCACCATAACACGTCAGCTCGCTCAAACGCGTGATAAGCACAGTATCTTCCAAAAGAGGCAGTTACCAAGTGCAACCATGATTCTCTCTCCAAATATGGCAATTGCCCAATCAAACCATGATTTCCTCGTCAGATATGGAGATCAATTCGAAGTCAAATTCAAATCATCATTATCTTGAGATAAATATAGTAATTTCCTAATATTATCCGAATATATTAGGAAGTATAATTAATTTATAATTCTTTTCCTTATTTTTCCCAATTGTTTAGGGAATGTAATTAATTCAGGATTCTCTTCCTGATTTGATACAACCAGAATTGTAACACTTCTTTCCCTATAAATAGGGATCGAAATCATTGTAACAAGGGACGATACACAATATTCAATAATATACTGTCACTCTGCAGAGATTAAGAGTTGGACAGTCGTGGACGTAGGCCTTTTCATTGCCGAACCACGTAAAAGCTTGGCGTTCCTCGTTTGATCCTCTGCTTCTGTCTTTGTCTTTTCTTGGTATTTGTGCTTTCTCACATTGATTGCAGGTATTAGACATTGATTACTCGTCGACTGAATTCCAACGTCAACATTTTGGCGCTAGAAGGAGGGCCCAGACTGCGATCTTTTTCATCTCAGTTTATCAACTTTTGGCGATATGGCAAAGACTAGATCAAATAGGTTCCTTGGAGATGATGACCAGGCAGAAAGTCACATGAACCAATCCCAGCAGAACTTACAGCCTGGGCAAGACGCAACCACGCATGCAGCAGGTCCGTCCCATGGACAGATACTCGGGGCTGCGCCAGGCATCCCTCCTCTGCCTCACCGTCAAACGGTCCCAGTTGTCTCGGTGGTCGAGGGACAGAATGCATTGTTGCAGAGGCAAGAAGCGTTGGAAGATACGGTTAGACAGCTCACAGAAGCCGTCAACATGTTGGTGCAGGCCCAGGTTCAGAACGTGACTAGGGTGGAAGTTCAGGCACCACTGGGAATGCCCCAGCCTCCTGAAACAGCGTGAGGACCTGAAAGGCTGGCAAGAGAAGTCCCGTGACCTGCAGACTCGGCTCGCTTATCTAATGCGCGTTCGAGGGCCGGAAGACACCCTGTTCAACACGAAAGGGAGGTCGCACGACCTGATAGCCTGATGGTAAGACCGAGCCAGGATGGAAACAGGCGGATGGAAGTTGGCCAAGGCAGAGTCCGAGCCGCAGCTCGTTATATCGATGAGGTGGATGGGCAACAAGTAAGATCCCATCATCATGAGGGTCAATTTAAGGAAGACGAAAGGTATGACCCTGAGCATCCGGCTCCAAGTCATGATCACAGGCGGAGGTACGAGCTCCGAGACCCCCAAGTAGAGGAGCTCCTCCGAAGGGTTCGGCAGTTGGAAGCACGACCTGGAGTTCCGGAGCAGCGTGGGCTTTACGGAGATAGGACCCCGTTCACAAGGGAGATTGAGACACAGCCTCTCCCTCCAAGGTTCAAGATGCCAAGCATTCAGCAGTACAATGGGGACAGTGACCCATATGACCATCTAGACGCATTCAACGTTCAGATGGACCTGCAGACAGAAAGTCCGATGGTGAAGTGCCGAGTGTTCCCAGCTACATTGGGAGATATTCCGAGGACGTGGTTCAGGAATCTCCCAGCTCGCAGCATAGGAAGCTGGGAGCAATGCCAACAGAAGTTCGTTGGCCAGTACAGGGCACTGAGAAGGCAGCTCGCTCCATCTTGCCACCTAGCCACCATTTTTCAGCGTTAGGGTGAAACGTTGAAAGAATACATCACCAGGTTTAGGCGCGAGGTCGCAAATGTCGAGCATCCATCAGATGAAAGTATTCTAACAGCGATCTCCGCTGGGTTGCGCAAGGATGGAAAGTTGTACGAGAGTATTTACAAGTCCCCGGTGAAGGACTTGGGAGAGTTCTACAAGCGAGCTGCGAAAGAGATCAGGTGGGAAGAAACCTTCGGCCCGAAAAAGCAGAATCAGAAGAATGAAGCGGGCAGTTCCAGCCAGCCAAAGAGGAGAAACAATGGCCGGAACGAAGAAGGAAGGAACAATGACTCAAGTAATCAGATCGCCAAGAAAGCGAGAAGAGAGCCAAGGTATGAGCGACCTCAGCGTTGGGGTCGCCAGGAAGGATACAGCGTCCTGACGGCATCACCGGACAGGATTTACGCTGCGGAGCGGAATAAGGAGGATTTTGGGAGACCCAATCCTATAAGAGCTCCCATTCAACACAGAGATCAGAACAAGTTCTGTGCCTATCATAATGAGGTCGGGCACAGTACTTCGGATTGCTGGGCGTTGAAGAACGCCATCGAGAAATTGATCAGGCGGGGTCGCTTGGGAGAATATATGGCAAGACCTACTGACCAGCGACCTCACCAACAACGACCTCAATAGCAACAGCCTACGCATCAACAACAGCCCCAGCGAGCTCCCGAGCAAGGTCAGGAACCTGCGGTAAGAACCATTTTTACTATTTATGGTGGCCCCCATATCGCAGGTGATTCCAACAGATCGCATGAGAGGTACGTCCGAGAGGCGAATCATTCATTTTAGCTTAACGGGTCGGAAGGACCTACCAAAAGAGCAAAGCCGACCTCGGACGAGATCGTATTTACAGAAGAAGATGCTAGAGGGGTGATCTGTCCTCATAATGATGCGCTGGTTATACGAGCTAAAATCAGTAATGTGGAAGTTAGGCGCATCATGATTGATACCGGAAGCTCGGTGAACGTGATGTATAGGAGCTGTTTTGACCAGATGGGGCTGCAAGCAGAACAAATGAGGCCATCCCCGGAGCCTTTATTTGGATTCACTGGAGATGCTGTGGTACCAGTGGGGCAGATTAAATTGCCATTGACTCTGGGGGAGGCAGGTCGTCAGGCAACAACCCTGACGGACTTCTTGATAATCGACTGCCCATCAGCGTATAACGTGGTCCTCGGAAGACCTGCTATGAACGAGTTGGACATGGTTACTTCAACCAGAACTCTGACAGTGAAGTTCCCAACTCCTAATGGCATCGGATGTGTTCGAGGAGAACAGTACCTAGCTCGTCGTTGCTATGAAGATGCTGTGAAGATGGGGGTAAGAGGAAAGAAGGTAAACGTGGTCTCAGGGGGCGAGCCACGAGCTATGACTGAGAAGGGAGTCAGTCACGACCTGGACCCTCGCGAGGTAGATGCAGACCGAGCTACCGGTCCAATTGAGGAGTTAGAAGATGTACCAGTCAGCGAGGTAGATCCTGAGCGATGCTTGAAGCTGGGAAGAGGATTAACTCCGGAGCTGAGAATCCAGCTCGCTGACTTCCTAAAGGCGAACTTGGATGTGTTTGCATGGAATCATGAGGACATGGTGGGAATAGATCCAGAGGTGATGTCCCACAGGCTAAACATTGATCCTCATTTTAAGCCAGTTCGTCAGAAGAGAAGGGCAATGACAGGGGAAAGATACTTAGCACTAAAGGAAGAGGTGGACAAGCTTCTGGTTAACAAATTCATCAGAGAAGCTTACTACCCGACCTGGGTCGCCAACCCTGTGCTAGTGAAAAAGAAGAACGGGAAGTGGAGAACTTGCATCGACTTTACCGACCTAAACAAGGCGTGCCCAAAGGACAGTTTCCCCTTGCCAAGGATAGATCAGCTCGTGGATGCTACAGCTGGCCACGAGCTCTTGAGCTTCATGGATGCATATTCGGGATATAACCAGATCCCAATGAAGCCCGAAGACGAAGAGCACACCTCGTTCATGACTGATCGGGGGCTGTATTGCTACAAGGTGATGCCCTTCGGTTTAAAGAATGCTGGAGCGACCTACCAACGCTTGGTGAACATGATGTTCAAAGAACAGATCAGAAAGACCGTGGAGGTTTATGTTGACGATATGCTGGTAAAATCCAAGCAGATAGGTGACCATGTTGGCGACCTGAGAGAGATGTTCCAAATTCTGAGGAGCTACCAGATGAAGTTAAATCCGCTCAAATGTGCATTTGGAGTAGCTTCTGGGAAGTTCCTGGGCTTCATGGTCAATAGTAGGGGGATTGAAGCAAACCCTGAAAAGATCAAAGCACTGATTGACATGAGGTCGCCTACCAGGGTGAAGGACGTACAAAGCCTCAATGGCCAGGTCGCAGCATTGAGTAGGTTCATTTCGAAAGCGACGGACAAGTGTGTCCCTTTCTTCGACATTCTGAAGAAAGCAAAGAGTTTCGAATGGACTGAGCAGTGTGAAGTAGTCTTCCAACAGTTGAAGGAATATATGGGATGAGCTCCACTTCTTTCCAAGCCCAAAGAAGAAGAAAAGCTAATTTTATACTTGGGAGTGTCGAAGCAAGCTCTGAGTGCCACACTGGTGAGGGAAGAAGAAAAGACGCAGCTTCCAGTCTATTATGTGAGCAAACGATTACAGGATGCTGAAACCAGATATTCGCAGATGGAGAAGCTAGCTTACTGCCTGGTGATTGCATCAAGGAAGTTGCGACCTTATTTCCAAGCTCATACTATCGAAGTCCTCACCAAGTATCCGTTGAAGCAAGTTTTGCAGAAAGCAGACACCTCAGGTCGTCTATTGAAATGGGCAGTGGAGCTCGCGCAGTTCGACATCCAATTCAAACCGAGGACAGCTATCAAAGCTCAGGCTCTAGCAGATTTCATTGCAGAATTTATGGGACCCGTGGATGATGAAGCTGAGTCTTCTGAGGGTCTAGCCTGGGAGCTTTTTGTTGATGGATCATCTAGCGAGCATAGGGCTGGAGCTGGAATTCTACTTATCAGCCTTGAAGGCCACAAAATCCTCTGTGCTCTAAGGTTTGGCTTTCAGGCGACAAACAATGAAGCCGAGTATGAAGCACTGCTCGCTGGACTACGTTTGGCTAAGGAGATGCGAGCTGAACGCTTGAAGATCTTCAGTGACTCACAGCTCGTCGTTGGCCACGTAATGGGAGAATATCAAGCTAGGGGATCAAAGATGGCCCTCTACCTCCAAAAAGTACACGAGCTACTGAGTGCATTTCAGAAGTACGAAGTGAAGCAGATCCCGCGGGCTCAAAACTCGCATGCTGATGCGCTAGCTCGCCTCGCAACTACACGAGATGCAGATTTCCTTGGGGCGATCCCAGTTGAGTTCCTACCAGCTCCAAGTACTGAAGAAAAGAATGTAACGATGGCCATATCCGTGCAACCTGATTCCTGGATGAGCCCTATTCTCAAGTACTTGAGGATGGAAAGCTGCCCTGTAACAAGTTGGAAGCCCGACGGCTACGAGCTAGAGCGGCCAGGTATTGCATTTATGATGATGCACTGTACAAGAAGGGGTTCACAGCACCGTTATTAAGATGCATTGATGACCCTGAATGTGAAACAGTACTAAGGCAGATACACGAAGGCCACTGCGGGAACCATGCTGGGGGGCTGTCTCTAGCTCAGAAGGCACTTCGTCAAGGTTTCTACTGGCCCACCATGAGGCAGGACGCCATTAACTTAGTGAAGAAATGCGACAAGTGTCAGAGGTTTGCTCACATTCCGCGAGCTCCACCAGCTTACCTCCAACAGATGGTGAGTCCGTGGCCCTTTGCGATCTGGGGAATGGACCTGATCGGACCCCTACCAATGGCACGTGGAAGATGCAAACATGCAGTAGTCGCAGTGGATTATTTCACTAAGTGGGCTGAAGCAAAGGAGCTAGCTGAGATCTCCACGGCAAAGATCGAGAAGTTCGTATGGAGCAACATTATTAGCAGGTTCGGGGTCCCACAGCAGATCGTGACAGACAATGGGACTCAGTTCGCCAGTGACCAGTTTCTTAGATTCTGCAACGACCTCAAAATCGTTAAAAGTTTCTCAGAAGTAGACCATCCACAAGCCAATGGCCAAATGGAAGCTGTGAACAAGATTATCAAGCAGACCCTGAAGATGAAACTGGAAGCCAAGAAGGGAGCATGGGTGGATGAGCTCCAAAAAGTATTGTGGTCTTATAGAACCACAACTCGCAGCTCCATTGGCGAGACCCCATTTTCGATGGTATACGGATCGAAGGCCATGATCCCAGCTGAGTTTGAAGTCAGCTCGCAAAGAAGAGCGACCTTCAATCCAAATGACAATGATCAGCTACTTGCAACAAACCTGGACCTGCTCGAGGAACACAGGGAAACGATCAGGTTAAGAGTAGCCATCTATCAGCAGAGAATAGCGAGGTACTATAACAAGTATGCTCGCATTCGCAGATTCAATGTGGGAGACTTAGTCCTACGCCTCATCCTACCAGGAGCCCGCAAGCCGAGTGATGGATCCTTAGGCCCGAACTGGGAAGGACCGTATGTTGTCAAAACAGCCTTGGGAAATGGAGCTTATCGCTTAGCTAATGTAAATGGGGCAGAAGTCCCCCGAGCTTGGAATGCCGAGCATCTCCGCCCTTATTATCAATAAGATTTTCATTATTTGTAATATGGATTAATTGTAAATGATAGCTCCATTTTTCCCCTGTTTTTGATTCAACTTTCCTCACCAGGCTAACGGGCTCCGAGCTCAACAGCGTAAGAATAAATGAAAGAGCCCAAAAAGCAGGCCAGGTGACGACCCCTGCATAGCTCGCTATAAATGAAAGAGCCTAAAAAGCAAGTGACTAAGTGTCCTTGCATAGCTCGCCTAGAGAGCCTAAAAAGCAGGCGAGGTGACGACCCCTGCATAGCTCGCTATAAATGAAAGAGCCTAAAAAGCAAGTGACTAAGTGTCCTTGCATAGCTCGCCTAGAGAGCCTAAAAAGCAGGCGAGGTGACGACCCCTGCATAGCTCGCTATAAAAAAGCCTAAAAAGCAAGTGACTAAGTGTCCTTGCATAGCTCGCTTAGAGAGCCTAAAAAGCAGGCGAGGTGACGACCCCTGCATAGCTTGCTATAAATGAAAAGAGCCTAAAAAGCAAGTGACTAAGTGTCCTTGCATAGCTCGCCTAGAGAGCCTAAAAAGCAGGCGAGGTGACGACCCCTGCATAGCTCGCTATAAATGAAAGAGCCTAAAAAGCAAGTGACTGAGTATCCTTGCATAGCTCGCCTAATGAGCCTAAAAAGCAGACGGCTAAATGCCCCTGCATAGCTCATCAAACACCCATTACTTATACTTACAAAATTTCGTTAAGTTGTTGCTTTTTTATTATTATCAGATTTTGGGTTCATTGATTATCAGCTCGCAAGAAATATGAAGAGCATAAAGTATATTATACACTGGCCTGAAAAACATTCAACACAAAAGAAATAATGAAAGAAATTTTCATTAAGAATAAGAACTGGTTACAAATTGAAAAATCGAAAAAATACATAAAAAGGAAAGAAAACGAGCTATTGGTTCTTGACAGGAGGATCTGGATCAACTGGAGGTTCTGGACCAGCGGTGGACGAGGCAGCTTTTGCTTTGAAATCCTCAATAGTTTCAAGCCCTATGTCCTTGAAGATAGAGAAATCCATGTATGGATGGGACATCCACAGTGTGTAGAGGAAATCGCGACCTGTTCTTTCTTCAGCTTCGTCCTTTGCATCTGCAACCCGCACTTCCAATTCTCGAGCTGCTTGCTCTTTAAAGGCCGTTAGTTCTTCGAAGGCATTATCAGCGAGACGATTGACGATCTTAGCCTCTTTCTTCATATCTCCAACTTGCTGCTCCACAGCCTCAGCTCGCTGAATAGCATCTCCCACTTGTTGCCTAAGCACCTTAGCTCGATGCTCAGCCTCCTTTGCACGGTTATCCGCGGTTGCAGCCTCCTCAGCTCGTTTGGTGGCAGACTCCTCAGCACTTTTTGTTGTAGCTCCCATCTCATCAGCTTGTTTCTTAGCCTCCTCGGCTTGTTTCTCGGCAATTTCAGCTCGCGCAAGAGCAGCATCGACCTGGCGATGAAGTACTTCAGTTTTCTCTTCTGCAGCTGAAGCCCGCTGCTCGTCCAGTGCAGCCTGTTGCTCAGATTGCCTCAGATCCTCTTTCACCTTGAGCAGCTCATCCTTTAGCATGACGTGCTCATTCTCCATTTTCTTCAGGGCCTCCTCAGCTGCTTGCCTTGCAGCGTTTGCCTCAGCGATCTGAGCTTCCTGACCTTCTATTCTGCCCGAGGTAAAGCGAGCTAGATCATCATTGGCCGCCTCCAGGTCGTATTCCAGCTTCCTCATCTCATCCTTGGCAGCCCTTGTCTCCCTTCTTCGCTTCATTGCAGCAAGGGCACCCTGGAAATTACGAACAGATTAAAATATAGTCAAGGAAGGAAATCAGCAGATGAGAAAGAATAACTTACCAGCATACTGTGGCGAGCCAAGAACTCATCCAGTTCCTCGCCCCTAAGACACCTATTTTCCAAGACATTCGCGTGATTGAGCATAATTGTTGCCCAGTTGTCAAGGAAAGAATTTAAGTATCTTCCTCCGGGACCTAGCTCGATATCTGATTTGGTGGGTGAAGGAGTTCTCTCGCGCTCCGGGATATCGCGCGCATCGTCGTGAGAAGCACCACGTCGCGATACAACGGTACCCCTAGTCGCATGTCCGCTGGGGCTAGCTCGGGTTGCCTCGGGAGCAGCCTGAGAAGGAGCATCACCTTTTCCAGGCTGCGAACTGGAAGTCGGAGGTGACTGAAGACTTGTAAAAACATTTGAGAGAGGCACCTCGCTAGGAGCAGCAGTCGAGGGAGTAGTGGCTCCAGCAGCAGCATGTACCTCGCTGGGAGCAGCGGTTGAAGGGGCAGTGGCTTCAGTGACTGCAGGCACTTCGGTGGATGTAGCGACTGCAGGAGCCTGGTCCTGGCCAAATGGTTTGGAGCGTTTGGAGGGCGCTGCTGGAGTGGCCAAGTCTTCGGCGGGTCGTTTTGCTGAAGGAACCGAGGAAGCTTGAAATTCAGTGGGACGTGCAGGAGGAGATTTCATGAGTACAAGTTTCCTCCTGTTGGCTGGGAGTTTCGTAGAAGAAGGAGCAGGGGCTGGAGCACGAGCTGGGGATGGCAGTGAAGCCCCTGGAGTAGATGTGTGATGAGGAGAAGAGGATGGGTCAGCCTGTGCAGTAGGAGCTGCAGGGGCTGGGTTTGATCCTGTCCGAGCTGGAGCAGGAACTGAAGAAGAACTTTTTCTAGACGCACCCTTTGAAGGGGTGCGAGTTGAAGACGATTTCGCCTTCGTTGGTGTGCGAGCTGAAGATGATTTTGCTTTAGACGAGGTGCGAGCAGGAGCACCTCGAGATGAAGTTTTCCGAGCTGGAGAAGGGGAGCGAATGTTATCCGAGCGAACGTCATCCTCTGATGATGAAGAGACTGTTGGCGGAGGTCGGGAAGTAGACGCATCCTGAACTGAAACCTCAAAAACAGAAGGAAGTCTAGGCCTGTCACTCATCTTGCCTATATCTTCCTCAGCCCGCAGAAGAAGGGATTCCTTAGAAGGGGCAAGCATGTAAGCTCTAAGGATAGCATCGTCGAATCTGCTGCTGATGCCCGCGTCGTCCGATTTGGCCAGCTTGTTAAGAGCTCGTTCCTCCCCGCTGCTAAGAGGAGACTCGTCCATTTTCACCACTGCACAGCAAATGATCAAAGGATGATAAGTAATGAAGATACAAGACATAGTCAGCTCGCTTTAATTTCCTTATGAATACCTGGTTTCAGGACGAAGCTGAAGTTTCGGAGATCTGCAAGAGATGGGCACGAGATATAAAACCAGCTCGTCTTGTACGGCCCGACGTTGGATTTGCCTTTCGCTTCTCCTTTGGGCAAAAGGTCTTTGTATTGCGACTGACGAGCTGTGAGATAGTAAATACCATCTGGTTTCTCTCCTTCTCCCGCAGACAGGGCCTTGAAGGAGTAGAACTGCTGAATAATCCTCGGAGTAGGGGCATGAAGGCCGTTCCTGAGGAAGGCTATAGCCAGCGAGATCAGCTGCGTGTAAGAATTTGGAGTCAATTGAAATGGCGCGAGCTTGACTTTGTTGAGAAATTCGATCAAGTACGGTGGAACGGGGAACCGTAACCCCTGCTCGAGATGCTGGGTGCTAACGGCGATGAATCCCCTGGGCGGATAACACGCATGATTGCTTGAATCAGGCAGCAGTATGCGGCAACCAAAAGGGATGTGGAATTGCTTGACAAGTCCTTCCACCTCAGGACGTTTTAGCGATGTGGGATGACGAGCGAACGCTTCACGAGCCTCTCTTCCCTGAATAGCGTGAGCTCAGGCCTTGTCATGCTCACGAGCTTCATTGCTTGGAATCATTCCCTTGCGAGTTCCACTTGAAGACATCTAAAAATAAATAAAAAATAAATACATATATATCATTGCAGGAACAACAATGGTGATGGAGCAAGATGAACCCAAAACAGAAAGTTTGAAGAAAAAGAAGCCTCACCTTGAATCGTTGATGAGAAGAAGAACGGAGAGAAAGGCTGAGAATTTCGTGAAAAGGTAGTGGGTCCTGATTGCTTGAAAGCTTGAAATACTTGTTTGCTTTGGAAGAAAGTGACAGATGAAAGAAGAAAATGAAAAGGGACCATTGGTTTATATAGACAATCGAGCATGAATCCCCAACCGTCAGATCTTTGGAAAGTGTAACCGTCATAAATCTGACGGTGCAGCGTAAAACATGGCTTTGGAAATCATGCAGCCGTCAGTTGAAGGACGTGCGCATTAAATGTGCGTATAAAGGACGTGCAGACGTCGCTTCAGTTACCACCTGCATGACCGCCACGTGTCGTAGCTGAAAAGGTGGAATTTGAAAGTGCACAGAGGCAGTTACAAAAGTAAGCGTGCCAAGGAAGCCAACTTTTACCAGCAATTCAAGCTCCCAGCTCGCTAAAGCAAACTGAGAGCTGGGGGGCTAATGTTATACGTATTTTTCGGACTCAGTAGTTGGGCTGGTAAAAGTTCAATTTAGGCCCATCTAAGACCCGATAAGAAGGCTCAATAAGGTCAACGTAGTCAAAGCCCATCAGACGAGGCCCAGTATTGACTCAAAAGACCATCAAGCCTTCCAGCTGGCATCAACAGACCCATAAATACAGCCAGGTTGCAGCTCGCCGCTTGCGTAGCTCGTCTCTCAACGAGCTCGGGCTCAAGATCACCATAACACGTCAGCTCGCTCAAACGCGTGATAAGCACAGTATCTTCCAGAAGAGGCAGTTACCAAGTGCAACCATGATTCTCTCTCCAAATATGGCAATTGCCCAATCAAACCATGATTTCCTCGTCAGATATGGAGATCAATTCGAAGTCAAATTCAAATCATCATTATCTTGAGATAAATATAGTAATTTCCTAATATTATCCGAATATATTAGGAAGTATAATTAATTTATAATTCTTTTCCTTATTTTTCCCAATTGTTTAGGGAATGTAATTAACTCAGGATTCTCTTCCTGATTTGATACAACCAGAATTGTAACACTTCTTTCTCTATAAATAGGGATCGAAATCATTGTAACAAGGGACGATACACAATATTCAATAATATACTGTCACTCTGCAGAGATTAAGAGTTGGACAGTCGTGGACGTAGGCCTTTTCATTGCCGAACCACGTAAAAGCTTGGCATTCCTCGTTTGATCCTCTGCTTCTGTCTTTGTCTTTTCTTGGTATTTATGCTTTCTCACATTGATTGCAGGTATTGGGCATTGATTACTCGTCGACTGAATTCCAACGTCGACAAAACTAAACAATAACGATTAAAAGTTAAGCAAACCATACCATATACTTATACAGATACTGCCATATAAAATGTATTTAAATTTTGTATTAGGAAATTATTGAAAACCTAATGAAAAGAGAAAAGAGGAGATTGTCGATCCTCCATAAAATTATTAGAGTCTTGTATGTGAACTTTGTAGCTAATCCAAATTACCCTATTTGAAGTTCAATCCCAATCTAAGTCCAAAGCTTCAAGTCACAATCCCTTGGATGTCAAATCTCCACATCTTTCTTCATTTCTAATTCAAAATCCCTTTCAACTCTGAAGTTTCCGTCAACAATTCAAAAATCAAGTATGTTTTAAATGTTGGGCAATTAGTCTTGAATGAACTAAGGCCAATTTAATTTTATTTTCGATTTTATTTATTTATGGTTTTTCAGTTAATATTCAATCAAGATAATGGATAGAGAAAGTATTAAAATAATATAATCACTAATTATACAATCTATAAACAAATTAAGCATAAAAATTCATCTAGTTTACTGGATTATATGTGTTACCTTGTAGATGAATAAGTAGATTGGTATAGTGATAAAGCCAAGGGTACTTGGATGATCATGTATCTATCCTTAAACGTCCTATGCCAAATTTATCCTTTGTCGGAGATGGAAAGAGCTATCCATGCCTTTGATTCTCCTAGCGAAGTGAGGTTTTCAAAAAGATAAAGAGTGAAGAAAAAATAAAATGGAGATTGGTTTCACAGAATTCATGGTTTTGGTCTAGCAAGAAAGTTGCAAGAAAGTGAAATAAATGTCTGATTCCAAAACCAGATATAATGCTAACTAGTTAACCAATCATCACTTAATTACAAATTTCAATTATTATGGTGATAATTTTTATACATTTTTTTTTATCACTTTTTTCTATATTTCATGCTCTCATTAAATGTGTTAAGTAATGCATTTAAAAAATGATGCTAAGATAACATAAAATTTTTTATTTCTTTGTTTTTTTTTTTTTTTTGAAATATTTTTTATTTCATTGTTGAATGAATTATGTAAAAGTCACTTAAAAAATTATTTAACAAATATTTTGGAATCTAAACATATATATTGCACTATCTACAGCATGACTATGAGTCAATAATCAAATCTGAGAAGAAAGTGGAGCCCCTCCAAAATGGAGGTTAGGAGGTCGCCGACATACTTGTCTAATGTCAAAAAGAAAATTAAAGATTAAAAAAAGAGATAATCCCTATTTTTCTTTTGTAGTTTGAAGTAATTGCTAATTACCCTTTTATAGTTCCTAAAAATCTCATTTTACCCTTTCTGTTAACCCTGATAGTGAATGATGAATTCTAACCATAACAGCACATAAAAAGACCAAATTGCCCCTCAATTAAAAATAAAAAATAATTAATAATTTTTTATACCATAAAATGAAAAGAAAATAATAAAAAAGTGGAGTGGATCTCTAGTACTGCATCCTCGTTCTTCTTAATATGAAGAACACCATTATCATCCATTCATTCAACCTAGACAATTTCACTCATTTCCATTCAACCATTCATTCAATCAAACCATCACTAATAGCAACCACCATCAACACCAAACCCCTCAACACTCTAACAACAACAAGAAACACAACAAGAACATTTAAAAGAAGAAAAAAAAAAAGAAAAAAAAACAAAAAACAACACTACCCATTCAACCAAACCATCATCATCAAAATCCTCTGGGACCTCCTACACCTTAACCCACCCCCCCTCCCCACCCTTTCCCCCCTTCCAACACTCTAACAACAGCATTAGACACAATAGAAACATAATAAATAAATAAATAACCAACACCATTTTCTAGGTTTCCAACATCGGAAAACCCATTTAGGTTTTCGATGTGAAAACCCAGAAGTTTTGGGTTTCGACACCTGAAACCCAAATGCTTTTAGATTTTTTACATGGAAACCCAAAAGTCCTTGGGTTTTCGACATCGAAAACCCAATGATTTCTAGATTTTTTAGTCGAAAACCTAAAATCCTTTGGTTTCGGGCATTGAAATTCGATAGACCTATGGGCTTCTGACATGAAAACCCAGTTTCGGTCCCTATCGATGGAGACCTTTATCGATGAAGACCACCGTTGAGAGGGAGGAAAAGGAAGAAGAAGAAGAAGAAGAAGAGAGAAAGAGGAAGAGAGAGTGATAAGTAGAGAGGGGATGAGAAATAGAGAGAATTAGAGAGACATAATTTTTTTAAAAAAATTATTAATATTTTTAAATTTTTAAAATTTTAATATTTTTTATCACCACCACCGTCCTTTTAGAGATGGACGGTGGAGATTTTTTTCAATTTTTTAAATATATTTTGAATTAAATTATTATTTTATTAAATACTAATATTTTTTATATTTTCTTTTGTTTTGACAATTTTGTCCTTCCACTTAACGGTCAACTATTGATTTTTAACGTCTAAATTGACGGTAGAAGATTTGTTGGATATTTTAATAAACTATAAGAGATTTTTTTTATCTATTTTATAAATTAAGAGGAGGATTGTTGACGTTGAATTTCAGTCAACGAGTAATCAATATCCAATACCTGCAATCAATGTGAGAAAACACAAAAACTGAGGAAAGACACAGACAAGAACCAAGAATAAAACTAGAAACACAAAACTTTTACATGGTTCAGTAATAATAAACCTACGTTAACGACTGTCAATCTCTTAAATTCTACAGAGTGACAATATATTATTAATTCTCTGATGATCTGATACAATGAGATTTAACCCTTATTTATAGGGGAAGAAGGCTACAATTCTGGTAGCAATAAATCAGAAAAAGAATCCCAAATTAATTACATTCCCTAAATAATCAGAAAAAATAACGAAAAGAATTGTAAATTAATTACACTTCCTAATATGTTTGAATAATATCAGGAAACTGCTTCCATAAAATCATGGATGATGTTGATTAGGTTTGAATTTGAATAAACTTTCGTTTTTGGAGAGAGAATCCTGTTCGGATTAGGTAACTGCCTATTCTGGAAGATACTGCATTAATTATGCTCCTGAACGAGCTGTTGACTATATGGCGGTTTGCAATCTCGGGCTGGAGCTCGCTAAGGGACGAGCTTGTACAAGAAGCAAGCTACAGAGCGAGCTATATCCTAGCTATGCTTATGAGCTCATTATTACCAATTGAAGAAGTCACCCTAAGCGAGCTGTAGAGCTCGCTAGGCTTAGAGTCATCTGGGCCTCGTCGATGGACTTTGACGGGGCTTTGACCTTATCGGGCCTTCTGTCTGGCCTAAACTGGGCTCATATCGGGCTTTTACCAGCCCATTTAATGAGTTCGAAAAATACATATAACATCAGCCTCCCAGCTCGTAGTTCGCTCTGCGGACTGGGAGCTCGAGTTCGCTGGTAAAAGCTGGCTTCTTTGACACGCCTTCTCAAATAACCGTTTTTGCGTATTTTCGAATTCTGTCTTATCAGTTTTGACATGTGGCAGTCATGCAGGAGGTAACTGAAACGATGCCTGCACATCTCATACACGCGCATTTAATGCGCATGTCTTTTAACTGATGGCTGCATGATTACACGATCGTACCTCGTGCTGCACCGTTGGATTAATGATGGTTACATGGCACGAAGATCTGATGGCTGGGGATCGAGCCCGTTTACCTATGTAAACTGATGGAACCTTTTCATTTTTTCTTTTGTATGTCACTTTCTTTCAAAGTAACCAAGCAAATAAGTTCAGAAGACTAATTGTCTTTTCACTAAGTTACCACTTCCAATAGCTGTCTTTCCACTTCATCAACAAATCACGGTAAATTCTCCCTTCTAACTTCAATTTTCAAGCTTTTGGGTTTATATTGTCAAGTTGATGTTGCACTCGCATTTGCGTTTTCATTCATCATTGTTGCTGTTGCTTGCAATGATTTGAATATGGCTTATTTTTGCACCTTTTCGAGCACTGTTGAACCTTGTCGTTCTAGATTCTTTGTCGAACATGACTTTTCAACCTTTGTTGATTAGATCTTGTTTCGTGTTTACTAGCGACCTGATTACTGTTGTAGTTTGTGACCTGTCATGCATGTGAACTGTAGAATGTAGGATCCTGTAGATCATTAGCTCGCAGCTTACTCTCGTAGGTCGTTTATTCATAGGTCAAGCCCCCCATTATACCAGCGACCTATAAAGTAGGACACTTAGAAAATATTCATCATCTTAATAACTTGCTCACTGTGACATGAAAATGCTTCTTTTGTACAGATGTCTTCAAGCGGAGCTAGCAAGGAAACTTCTCGAGGTAGGGAGGCTCACGAGCGAGATGCAGCTCGAGAGCACGTCAGGCAGGGAAGAAAAGCTCGAGACAAATTTGCTCACCATCCTTCTTCCTTGAAACTTTCCGATGTGGAGGGGCATATTATGCAATTTCACATCCATTTGGGTTGTCGCGTACTGATACCGGCCCCTAAAAACCATGCAAGTTATCCACCACAGGGGTACGTCGCTGTTAGCGCCCAACATCTCGAGCAGGGACTAAGGTTCCCCATACCTCCACACTTGATCACATTTCTCAATGTTGTCAAGCTCGCACCATTTCAATTGACGCCGAACTCTTACATATAGCTGACATCGCTAGCTTTGGCCTTCCTCAGGAACGGCTTCCCTACTCCATCTCTAAAAATCATACTGCAGTTTTACACCTTCAAGGTTGTAACTGGGGGAGAGAAACCTGAGGGTATTTTTTACCTCACAGTTTGTCCGTCAAAGTACAAAGATCTCTTGCTCCAAGGGGATGCGAAGGGCAAGTCCAATGTTGGACCGTATAAGACGAGCTGGTTCTATGTTTCCTGCCCCTCTCTCGTAGATCTCCAAAATTTCAACTTCGTTCTGGAACCAGGTATGCAGAGAGGAAATATAGCAAGCCGATTTTTTTTTTTTTTTTAATGTTTTGCTTTGCAGCGCTGAAAATGGATGAGTCTCCTTTCAATAGTGAGGAGAACCGAGCTCTTAGCAAGCTCGCGAATTCGGAGGGAGCGAGCATCAGCAATAAGTTCAACGATGCTGTCCTTAGCACCTATAGTCTTACCCCTCCTAAGGACTCTCCATTGCTGCGACCTGAGGAGGACATAGGCAACATGGGTGACAATCCGAGACTTCCTTCTATCCTCGAAGTTCCAGTCCAGGTTGGGGATACATTTGCTCCTCGACCTCCAAAACCAACTACTCCACGAACAGCGGGAACAACACGTGCACCTTCTCCAGCTCGAAAATCTTCTGCTCGAGGTACTCCTGCTCGCGCCTCACCTAAGGCGAAATCGTCTTCAGCTCACACCCCATCAAAAGGCGCATCTCGAAAAACTACTTCTCTGGCTCCTACCCCAACTCGGGCAAAATTAACTTTATCTCACGCTCCATCAAAGGGCGCATCACAAACAACTACTCCTCCAATTCCTGCTCTAGCTCGGACAGGATCAAATCCAACCCCTGCAGCTCCTATTGTTCAAATTGACTCATCCCCCTCCCAACATCACACGTCTATCTCAGAGGCTCCACAGCCTATCCCAGCTAGCGCTCCAGCACCTGTTCCTTCCTCTAGGCGAATTCCTGCCAACAGGAGGAAGCTTACACTTATAAAGTTTCTTTCTGAAGGCTCTACTCTTGTTCCAGCCTCTTCAATGACTCCAGCTAAGCGACCTATTGAAGCTTCAACTTCTCCAGCTGCTCTTACGAAACGCCCACGGCCATCTATTGAGGCCCGAGCTCCTAAGGTTGTAGTTCATAGCGATGTGCCACTTTCTACCGCTCTTGCGGACCTTCAGTTGGTCCCGCTGCAGAGCTCGCAGCAAGGGGGAACTCTTCTTGAAGTCACCCCTCAGTAGGGAAAAGGGGCGGTTTCCCAACGTAGAGAAGAAGAAACTGCGTCCGAGGTCGCTCCCCAGGCAGCCCGGGCTGGTTCCAGCAGGAGGACGAGTTCGCGGCTCGCCATGCCATACTGGTAAGTCATATTTCATCATCTACAAACTTTTTTACTTCATCAAATACTAACTTATAATATTTTCAGAGCGCCCTTACTGTAATAAAGCGGAGAAGGCAAACAAGGGCTACTAATGATGAAATAAGGAAGCTGGAACTCGAGCTGGAGGAGGCCACTGATGAGATAGCTCGTTTAGCTGAGGGGAGAGTGGAAGGTCAAGAAGTGCAGATCGCTGAGGCAAACACTGCAAGGCAGACAGCCGAGGAAGCTCTTAAGAAAATGAAAAACGAGCATGCCATGCTGAGGGATGAGCTACACAGAGTGAAAAAAGAGCTAAGGCAGTCTGAGCAGTGGGCTTCAACTATAGAGGAAAATATCGAAGTGCTTCATGGCAAAGTTAATGCTGCAGTGGAGCGAGCTGAGACTGCTGAGAAGCGAGCTGAGGAAATGGAAACCGCTGCTAAACAAATTGAAGAAGCTAAGCAACGGGCAAATGCCGCGGTGCAGAGGGCTGAGATTGTAAAGAAACGGGCTGAAGAAGCTGAGCACCGAGTTGAGGTGCTTAGGCAACAAGTGGGGGAGGCCATTCAGCGGGCTGAGGCTGTAGAGAAGCGAACAGAAGCCATACAGAAAAATGCTGAGGCAATTAACCGTCATGCAGATAGTGCCTTCGAGGAGCTATTGGTCTTCAAAGTGCAAGTTGCTCAAGAACTAGAAGTGCGGATTGTTGAAGCAAGGGATGAAGTTGAAGAATCAACAGGTTGCGACTTTCTCTACATGCTGTGGCAGTCCTATCCGGAGATGGATTTTTCTATCTTTGAGGATGTGAGACTTGAACTCGTGGAGGAGTTTAAAGCAAAGGCTACCTCGTCTTTGATTGATCCACTTCCATTCGTAGAGCAAGCTCCTGATGCAACTTCTTAGATTGAGCCTACTGGCGACCTTGAGCCCCCTAGCTCGTCTCCTCCCCATGACCTTCCAGCTGAAAGTGCAGATCCCCCAACTCTGGGCTAGAGTTTTTCTTTTGTTTTCATATTTTCTTTTATCATCTTTGTAAGAAACCCTTGATATTAATAAAGTTTCTTTCTTCGTATTTTCTGTGTTGAACGTGTATGCAGTATAACATGTCTTTTCTTTATGTGAGTAAATCAGCATGACATAAACTCATATTTAATCAGAAGTAATAATTCAAGCAATCACTTAATTCTTTGACAAGTAACTTGTTGCAATAAGCCAAAGACTTGTCCATTAAATGGATATTGTTGATGAACTGTTTTGGGTTAATTAACCATGCAGGGGTCAACGACCTCGTTTCCTTTTTATCTTAGCGAGCTATACAGAGGCATTTTAGCCATCTGCTTTTGAGGCTCTTTTTATTTTATAGTGAGCTATGTAGTGGGTCGTCACCTCGACTGCTTTTTAGGCTCTTCTTTTCTAGTGAGCTATGCGGGGACACTTAGTCACTTGATTTTTAGGCTTTTTTTATTTTATAGCAAGCTATGCAGTGAGTCGTCACCTCGACTGCTTTTTAGGCTCTTTCCTTTTTAGCGAGCTATGTCAGGATACTTAGTCACCTACTTTTTAGGCTCTTTTTATTTTATAGCGAGCTATACAGTAGGTCGTCACCTCGACTGCTTTTTAGGCTTTTTCCTTTTTAACGAGCTATGCAGGGACACTTAGTCACCTGCTTTTTAGGCTCTTTTTATTTTATAACGAGCTATGTAGTGGGTCGTCACCTCGACTGCTCTTTAGGCTCTTTCTTTTCTAGCGAGCTATGCAAGGACATTTAGTCACCTGCTTTTTGGGCTCTTTTTATTTTATAGCGAGCTATGCAGTGAGTAGTCACCTCGACTGCTTTTTAGGCTCTTTTCTTTCTAGCGAGCTATGCAGGGACACTTAGTCATTTGCTTTTTAGACTCTTTTTATTTTATAACGAACTATGCAGTGGGTCGTCACCTCAACTGCTTTTTAGGCTCTTTCCTTTCTAGCGAGATATGCAGAGACACTTAATCACTTGCTTTTTAAGCTCTTCTTTTCAAGCGAGTTATGTAGGGACACTTAGTCACCTACTTCTTAGGCTTTTTTTATTTCACCGAGCTATGTAGTGAGTCATCACCTCGACTGCTTTTTAGGCTCTTTTTATTTTAGCGAGCTAATAAGCTCGGAGCCCGTTAGCCTAGTGAACTGCGTTGAATCATAAGCTCGGGAAATGGAGCTTTCATTAACTAAAATGAGTTTTTTAAATTACATTTAACAAAAGTTTATTGATAATAAGGGTGGAGATGCTCGACATTCCAAGCTCAAGGGACTTCGGCTCCATTCTCATTAGCTAAGCAATAAGCTCCATTTCCCAAGGCTGCTTTGATAACATAGGGTCCTTCCCAGTTCAGGCCTAAGGATTCATCACTTCGCTTGCGGGCTCCTGGCAGAATGAGGCGAAAGACTAAGTCTCCAACATTGAATCTGCGAATCTGAGCATACTTGTTATAATACCTCGCTATTCTTTGCTAATAGACAGCTACTCTTAACCTGGCCGTTTCTCTGGCTTCTTCAAGCAACTCTAGGTTTGCTACAAGTAGCTGATCATTGTCATTTGGATTGAAGGTTGCTCTTCGCTGCGAGGAGACTTCCAACTCAGCTGAGATTACGGCCTCAAACCCATACACCATTGAAAATGGGGTTTCCCCTGTTGAACCATGAGCTGTGGTTCTGTAAGACCATAACACTTTTTGGAGCTCATCTACCCATACTCTTTTCTTTGCCTCCAGTTTCATTTTCAGGATCTGCTTTATAATCTTGTTCACAGCTTCTACTTGACCATTGGCTTGTGGATGGTCCACTGATGAGAATCTTTTTTTGATCTTCAGCTCGCTACAGAACCTGAGAAACTGGTCGCTGCTGAACTGGGTCCCATTATCTGTGACGATCTGCTGTGGAACCCAAAATCTACAAATGATGTTACTCCACACAAACTTCTCAATCTTGGCTGTGGAGATTTCAGCTAACTCCTTTGCTTCTGTCCACTTGATGAAGTAGTCCACTACGACTACTGCATGTTTGCATCTCTCACGAGTCATTGACAGAGGTCCGATCAGATCCATCCTCCATATTGCAAATGGCCACGGACTCACCATTTGTTGGAGAAAGGCTGGTGGAGCTCGTGGAACCTGGGCAAACCTCTAACACTTGTCACATTGCTTGACTAAGTTGATGGCATCCTGCCTCATAGTGGGCCAATAGAAGCCTTGACGAAGTGCCTTCTGAGCTAAAGATAGCCCCCCAGTGTGGTTCCTACAGTGGCCTTTGTGTATCTGTCTTAGTACTGTTTCACATTCAGGGTCATCGATGCATCTTAACAGTGGAGCTAAGAACCCTTTCTTGTACAGCGCATTATCATAGATGCAGTATCTGGCTACCTTAGCTCGCAGACGTTGTGCTTCCAGCTTATTACTTGCCAGCTTTCCATCTTGTAAATAATTAAGGATTTGGCTCATCCAGGAATCGGGCTGCACAGATATTGTCATCATCACATTCTTCTCTTCTATACTTGGGGTTGGTAGGAACTCAACTGGGATTACCCCAAGAAAGTCTAAATCTCGCGTGATTGCGAGGCGAGCCAATGCATCTGCATGTACATTCTGAGCTCGTGGGATCTATTTCATCTCATACTTCTGGAATGCACCTAGCAGCTCGTGAACTTTCTGAAGGTATAGGACCATTTTTTGTCCCTTGGCTTGATATTCCCCCATTACGTGGCAGACAACGAGCTGCGAATCGCTGAAGACTTTTAATCGCTCAACTCGCATTTCTTTAGCCAAACGCAATCCTGCAAGCAGAGCTTCGTACTCAGCTTCATTGTTTTTCCCCTGGAAGCCAAACCTTAGAGCACATAGGATTTTGTGGTCTTCAGGACTAATTAGTAAAATTCCAGCTCCAGCCTTCTGCTCGCCGGATGATCCATCAACATAGAGTTTCCAGACCGAACCTTCAGAAGATTCAGCTTCATCATCCACAGGTCCTGTAAACTCTGCAATAAAATCTGCCATGGCTTGAGCTTTGATGGCCGTCCTTGGCTTAAACTGAATGTCAAACTGTGCAAGCTCCACTGCCCATTTCAATAATCGACCTGAGGTGTCTGCCTTCTGTAAAACTTGTTTCAGCGGGTATTGAGTGAGGACTTCAATTGTATGAGCTTGAAAGTAAGGTCGCAGCTTCCTTGATGCGATCACCAGGCAGTAAGCTAACTTCTCCATTTGCGAGCACCTGGTTTCAGCATTCTGCAATCGCTTGCTTACATAATATACCGGAAGCTGCGTCTTTTCTTCTTCCCTTACTAGTGCAGCGCTCAAAGCTTGCTGTGACACCTCCAAGTACAAAATCAATCTTTTCCCTTCTTTGGGCTTAGAGAGGAGTGGAGCTCGCCCCATGTATTCCTTTAACTATTGAAAGGCTACTTCACACTACTTAGTCTACTCAAAGCTCTTTGCCTTTTTCAAGATATCGAAAAAGGGAATGCACTTATCTGTAGCTTTCGAAATGAACCTGCTCAGTGCTGCGACCTGACCCTTGAGGCTCTGTATATCTTCCACCCTGGTTGGCGATCTCATATCGATCAATGCTTTGATCTTCTCAGGGTTGGCCTCAATACCCCTAATGTTCACCATAAAGCCCAGAAACTTCCCAGAAGCTACTCCAAATGCACACTTGTGCGAATTTAATTTCATCTGGTAGCTCCTCAAAATCTCAAACATCTCTCCCAGGTCGCGAACACGGTCACCTACTTGCTTGGATTTTACTAGCATGTCATCAACATAGACCTCCATGGTCTTTCCAATTTGTTCCTCGAACATCATGTTCACCAAGCGTTGGTAGGTTGCTTCAGCATTTTTCAACCCGAAGGGCATCACCTTGTAGCAATATAGCCCTCTATCAGTCATGAATGAGGTGTGCTCTTCGTCCTCGGGTTTCATTAGGATCTGATTATATCCCGAATATGCGTCCATGAAGCTCAGGAGCTCGTGGCCAGCAGTAGCGTCCACGAGCTGGTCTATCCTTGGCAAGGGAAAACTATCTTTAGGGCATGCTTTGTTTAGGTTAATGAAGTCGATGCAAGTTCTCCACTTCCCGTTTTTCTTCTTCACTAGCACATGATTAGCAATCCAGGTTGGGTAGTAAGCTTCTTTGATGAACTTGTTAACCAACAGCTTATCTACTTCCTCTTTCAATGCCAAGTATCGTTCCCCTGTCATGGCCAATCTCTTCTGGCGAACTGGCTTGAAGTGAGGATCAATATTCAGCCTGTGAGACATCACCTTCGGATCTATTCCCACCATGTCCTCGTGATTCCATGAAAACACATCTAAGTTCGCTTTCAAGAAGTCAGCAAGCTGGGTTCTCAATTCTGGTGTTAATCCTCTTCCCAACTTTAGACACCTCTTCGAATCTGCCTCGCTGACTTGTACATCTTCTAATTCTTCAACTGGACCAGTAGCTCAGTCTACATCTACCTCGCGCGGGTCCAGGTCATGACTTACTCCTTTCTCAATCACGGGTCGTGGCTCAGCCCCCGAAACCAGGTTCACTTTCTTTTATTTGATGATCATCTTTACTGCGTCCTCATAGCAGCGTCTTGCTAGGTGCTGCTCTCCTCGAACACATCCAATACCATTAGAAGTCGGGAACTTAACTGTAAGAGTTCTGGTGGAAGTGACCACGTCCAACTCGTTCATGGCTGGTCTCTACAAGACCACATTATACGTTGATGGGCAGTCAATTATCAGGAAGTCTGTCAGAGTAGTTGCCTGATGACCTGCCTCCCCAAGAGTCAATGGTAGCTTGATCTGGCCCACTGGTACTATAGCATCTTTAGTGAACCCATATAAAGGCTCTGGGGACGGTCTCATCTGCTCTGCTCGCAGCCCCATCTGATCGAAACAGCTCCTATACATTACGTTCACCGAGCTCTTAGTATCAATCATGATGCGCCTAACCTCCATATTACTAATTCTAGCTCGAATGACCAGCGCATCATTATGAGGCCAGATCACACCTCTAGCATATTCATCAGTAAATACAATTTCGTCTGAGGTCGTCTTTGCTCTTTTAGTAGGCCCATGTGACCCACTGAGCTGAAAATTATGATTTGCCTCTCGGTCGTACCTCTCATGCGATCTGTTTGAAATACCTACGATATGGGGGCCACCATGAATCGTGAAAATCGTCCTTACCACAGGCTCATGCTCAGGCTCGGGAGCTCGCTGGGGTTGCTGCTGATGATTGGGTTGCTGCTAGTGAGGCCATTCCTGTCGAGGTCGCGAGTCTGCAGGTTGTTCCACATAGTTTCTCAAGCGACCTCTCCTGATTAGCTTCTCAATGGCGTCCTTCAATGCCCAACAGTCCGTAGTGTTATGCCTGATCTCATTATGATAGGCACAAAACTTGCTTCAATCTTTCTAATTAATAGGGGCCCTCAAAGGATAGAGCTTCCCAAAATCCTCCCTATTCTTCTCTGCCGCATAGATCCTATCTTGTGAATCTGACAGGATGTTGTAGTGCTCATAGCGACCATGACGCTGATGTCGCTCATTCCTAGGTTCTCTCCTTGCCTTCTTGTCAATCTGATTGCTTGAGCCACCATTTCTACTTTCTTCGTTCCTGCCGTTGTTTCTTCTCTTTGGCTGCCTGGAACTGCCCACTTCATTCTTCTGATTCTGCTTTTTCGGGTCGAAGGTTTCTTCCCACCTTATTTCCTTCGCAGTTCGCTCGTAAAATTCCCCTAGATCCTTCACTGGGGACTTATAAATGCTCTCGTATAACTTTCCATCCTTGCGCAGCCCAGCTGAGATCACTGTCAATATGCTTTCATCTGACGAGTGTTCAACATTCGCGACCTCGCGTCTGAATCTGGTGATATACTCCTTCAAAGATTCACCTTGACGCTGGAAGATAGTGGTTAGGTGGTAGGATGGAGCGAGCTGTCTTCTTAACGTCCTGTACTGACCAACGAACTTCTGTTGACATTCCTCCCGACTTCCTGTACTGCGAACTGAGAGATTCTTGAACCACGTCCTTGGAATGTCCCCCAAGGTAGCTGGGAATACTCGGCACTTCACCATAGGATTGCCTGTTTGCAGGTCCATCTGAATGTTGAAGGCATCGAGATGGTCACAGGGGTCACTGTCCCCGTTGTACTGCTGAATATTCAGCATCTTGAACCTTGGAGGGAGAGGTTGGGTCTCTATCTCTCTTGTAAACGGGGTTCTCTCCCTATAGAGCCCACGCTGCTTTGGGGCTCCAGGTCGTGCCTCCAACTGCTGGACCCTCTGGAGGAGTTCCTCTACTTGTGGATCGCGGAGCTCGTATCTCCTCATGTGGTTACGACTTGGGGAAAGATGCTCCGGGTCATACCTTTCATGCTCTTCAAGCCAACCCCCAGGCTGATGGGACCTTGCATGTCGCCTATTCACCTCATCAACATTCCGAGCTGCGACTCTGACTCTATCATGTCCAACCTCTGCTCGTTGGTGTCTATCATGGCTCAACCTTACCACCAGGCTGGTTGGGCGCGTGACCTCCCTTTCTTCACGGATAGGATTTTCGGCTCTAGAATGCGCGTTAAAGGAGCGAGCTGAGCCTGCCGGTCTCGGGACTTCCCTTGATAGCCCGCTCAGGCATCTACACCGCTTCATGCTGCTGGGGTGCATGCCTTGGTATCTAGATCTCGACCCTAGGCACATTCTGCACTTGAGCCTGCACCAACATGTTGATGGCCTCTGTAAGCTATCTGACCGTATTCTCCAGCGCCTTTTGTCTTTGATACCACACCTGTTGCCCATTTGCTACCGGGGTGATTGGAACTGGTTGACGTGGAGGCAAAGGTGGTACATTTGCTGCAACACCAACTATCTGTCCATATGACGTTCCCGCTACGTGCATGGGTACGCCTTCCACCTGCTGCGCATCATGTTGATGGTGACTAGGTTGACTCTCTGCCTGGTCAGCCTATGAGCCCACGTACTTGATTTGTCTGGTTCTTGCCATGGTGTCAGGAATCGAGAAAATCAAGACGAAAAAGACTGCAGTTTGGGCCCTCCTTCTAGCGCCAAAATGTCGACGTTGAATTTCAGTCAACGAATAATCAATACCCAATACCTACAATTAATGTGAGAAAGCACAAAAACCAATGAAAGACACAGACAACAACTAAGAATAAAATCAGAAACACAAAGCTTTTACGTGGTTCAGCAATAATAAGTCTACGTCCACGACTGTCAATCTCTTAAATTCTACAGAGTGACAGTATATTATTAATTCTCTGATGATCTGATACAATGATATTTAACCCCTATTTATAGGGGAAGAAGGCTACAATTCTGGTAGCAATAAATCAGGAAAAGAATCCCAAATTAATTACATTCCCTAAATAATCAGGAAAAATAAGGAAAAGAATTGTAAATTAATTACACTTCCTAATATGTTTGAATAATATCATGAAACTGCTTCCATAAAATCAGGGATGATGTTGATTAGGTTTAAATTTGAATAAACTTCCGTTTTTGAAGAAAGAATCCTGTTCGGATTAGGTAACTGCCTGTTATGGAAGATACTGCATTAATTACGCTCCTGAACGAGCTGCTGACTATATGGCAATTTACAACCTCGAGCTGGAGCTCGCTAAGGGACGAGCTTGTACAAGAAGCGAGCTACAGAGCGAGCTATATCCTAGCTACGCTTACGAGCTCGTTATTACCAATTGAAGAAGTTACCCTGAGCGAGTTGTAGAGCTCGCTGGGCTTAGAGTCATCTGGGCCTCGTCGATGGGCTTTGACTAGGCTTTTAACCTTATCGGGCCTTTTGTCGGGCCTAAATTGGGCTCATATCGGGCTTTTACCAGCCCATTTAACGAGTCCGAAAAATACATACAACAAGGATATTAGCGATTTTTTTTAAGTTAAGGGAATTTGACTATTTTATCAATCTATAGGATGATATTGGGATCATCCCTAAAAAAAAAGTATGATGGATAGAGTGGTGTCGGATAAGCAATAAGTGAAGAACATCAATAAAGAGATTACAAAAAGACCTGCAAGCCTGCAACATAAATTTTTACATCAAAATAATAATAATAATAATAATAATAATAAATTATTAATGGAAGTTAAAAAAACCCGATGGTTTGTTAAGGGTCGCTCTCAGTGTGATAGCAAAGAAAATTGTAGAAGGAAAATGGAGGAAAAAGAAAACGCGGTTTTGCCGAAAGGGATGGTGCAGAAATTTCATGATTTCTAGCAATGTGTGGTTTTTAAAACACAGTTCGCACGGTTGCCATGTAATTCTATACAACTTGTTTTTGAGATTGAAAATTTTTATCTAAAATCCTGGTCACTTTTAGGGAAAAAAAAAATCAAAACTCATGAAGGGTTTTTTTTTTATAATAATAATAATGTTATAAAAATAAAATGAATTTTTTTGAAAAACTACTTACAGTTCAAGCATTGATTTATGATGTTAAAAAAAAAAAAAACTTATTTTATTTTTTCCAATTCTAATTTAAAAACTCATATTCTTTTAGTGCGATTTTGTGGGACTGTTTCAACTTAAGAATTATTTAGGATCTCATGTGACAAGGAGATTTCAATTTAATTGCAACTCACAACCAATTAGTCTTTTGGTTATCTCTTAGACAAAGGCTATGGACATTATGAAGATCACCTTTAAGAAAATTGAAGAGAAATAAAGAGAGAGTCTTAATTTGTGAAGTTTAGTGTTGGCCGAAGTGAAAATTTCATTGTGAGCGATCCAAGCAATGTTGATATTATTATGCTTGGACAGGATTTAGCTTTACTATATAGGTACTTCCCCTATGTATCGATCTCTTGTTCATATGTTAATGAACAACACTCATCATATCTCTAATTTTTATATTATTTTAAAACCATATATTTTAACATTTTATTATAATACTATGAAAATAAAACAAATTATTGATTGTTACGCATCTCTCATGCTTTACAAAGGATGAAGCTACGACTACTTATTATCAATTGATGGAAACAATACATATTATAAGTTCGCATAAATTTAAAATAAAAATTAAGATGTCAAACATTACTACAAATATATATATCTAAAAAAAGTCATTTTAATTTTTTATTTTTATCAATGGACAATCTTGCTTCACGCTTTGTCCATTTTAAATATTTTTCTTATTATAATCATGCAAATGAGAGCTTTCAATATAATTCACAAAAGTGATGAGATGAGGCCAGTCGACAGCTCTTCACAGCTTCATCTAGCGTTGCTTATGGTTCGGTATGGTCTGATTTGGACCAAAATCAAACCAAACCAAAATTCTGGTCCCAAAAAGAACATCAAATGTGATCTAATGAATATTGTTAATGTGAAGTGGTTGAAGATGAGAGAAATACATGTTAGGGAAATGTTAAATTAAAATGGAAAGAGAATATTGAAAATCTAAAAATTAAAATTGAGACACATGAGTAGATCTAAACCATTAAAATATATTTGATCTAAAGGTCAAAAAATAATATGTCAATACTCGTATCAAATTTTGTGTCCTCCAATCCCTCCCTATATGTATGTATACATACATACATACATACATACATATAAATAGTTTGAAAAATTATTAATTAAAATTCATATCGTATATACTACTTTAAAGGAAAACATTAAGGGTGACACATAGTCACATAAAATACACATTTTAGAAGTATTCGATTTATGGCTAGACATGAGACTAATGAACTTAGATTGTAAACTAAAACAAACCATACGGTTCAATAATAATAAAAACATACCATTTTGTTTTTAATAAGAAAAACTAGACAAACCCAAATGGTTTAGTTTGATTTGATTTGTTTTAGTTGTTTATATACTTTTTTGTTCCCTCCTACATTCATTAGTGAAATTATAAGTTCAAGTCATATTATCTCATTCATTTCTAAATTGAAATAATTAAAACATGTAATCTACTAAAAAAACTAGTATAAAACTATATTGTCTATTATTTTTTCTCTTTTATAAATAGACAAATAGGATCAATTATTATTTTTGACCTCTTCAACATTACTTTGAATATAATTTGAAAGAGAGAGAGAGAGAGAGAGAGAGAGAGAGAGAGAGAGAGAGAGAGAGAGAGAGATTGTATGTTCAAGATCTAAAGTCAAATTTTAATAACATAATTAGAACAATTTAAGATTATTTTTTTAAGGAAAAAAAACAAAACAAAACAAAACAAAATAAATTCAATTTTAAAATTTTGGTGTGTATCATCATAGCTTCCTTGGAAGTGTGGAAAGATACATTAATTGCATTCAATCTTAGATGGATGTGGAAGTGTACCTACGTTGTTATTCATGTGGACTTTATCGACAACAAACATCTTGTTGTAACTCCAGTGAAGAAAAAGATGTTATAGCATCAAAGCTGATGTTACAACATTGACCAACATATTATAACTTAGACAATAATCAACACAGTTCATAAACATACTGCAGTCCATGTAAGTACTTGATATCCATGAGTTTTGTTGGACACACAAAGTAAACCATCAGTGCTATAAGATGCACCTTAATGCCATAAGATGCCAACTCTAATACACTACACACATGCGCCCTAACAATCATTGATCACACATAACCATCATCATCACCATTCATCACACGCCCACTATCCATCACACCATCATCATCATCATCCATCACACAAGACCATCATCATCACCTCTCATCACACACAACAATCTTCAAATTAAATCAATTATTAATTATTAATTAAAAACAATTCCAATTACCAAAATGGAGGACATATGTCAACTACCATGTGTAAGAGTTTTATTAAAGAATATACAAGAATTGTTATTAATAAGTAGACTTACCCTACCAATAAGGTAGTCAAACCGTTATTTTTAATGTTTAAATGACTCCAAAACACTTGTCTTTGCACAACAACATGCAATTACTAAGTGTTGAACATTGCTCCACCTTTTTCTTCTTTAATGAACTTCCACACTTGTCTTTGAGCAACAACATGCAACTACTAGTTTGCTATGTATTGAACATTGCTCCACCCTTTTCTTTAATGAATTGCCACCAAACATGGCAACATTGCTCCACTTTCTTCCTCAAACCTAGTTGTACCTTATAAGTTATAACCATCCCTCTTAAGGTTTTAAGTTCCAGGTCTAGGTTCTAACAGAGACAACACATTAAGAGAGACGATAGTGAATGAACATTGGTAAAGAAATGGTGGCGACCATGAGTGACGTTTAGCCAGCAATCGAAGAGTCGATAACACTGAATGAGAGGTTTACAGTTTGGTCAATGGGTGCCTTGCTCTTTGGTGAAATTAGGGTGCTCTATTCTTCTTTGTTGAAGTTTTAATTTCAACTTTAAAAAAAAAATTTTAAAAAAAAAAGGACAAAGCTCTACGTTTAGGCATCGCGAAGCTCATGTTAGGTCACTAACCAATTAATACCATTGATTAAGTGGAAATCGAATCAATTGACGGCCACAAATGCACAGGCAACTACTTTCATTGATTTATATAACATTGGTTATAAAGACTTACGGTGTGTTTACTTGCACGTAATTGGAATGACTTGGAAATCAGAATAGTATAGAATCGGATTGACCTAGACTTGGATTGATGTATCAAAATTAAAATAAATTATTTATTTGAATTATAAAAATCGTAATCGAAATTAATAATATTTTTCTTTTGAGATGTTTACTTTAAATTGAAATCATAATAGATTGTTTCAAAGTTACAAAAATGCCCCTAATTAAAAATATGTATTCCTTTGGCACTTTTCAAAGAAAATTATTATTATTATTATTATGTCATCAAGAAATATGTATTTTTATATAATAATATTATCTTTGTTAATTAAACTATTTTTAAATAATAATAGTTGTTTTTTACTAATAAGTTAATGTTATGTACTACGATATTGATAAATATAAAATAGTTTTTTCTCATTTTTTTTATTTCTTTTTTTTAAAATAAGGGTATAAAAGATATTTTGATATTTAAAAAGTGAATAAGAATACGAATCCTAAGTAAGATGGGAGAATGGTTGTCTGGTTCCAAAACTCCAAAATTGTTAGGACTTGTATTTTTTATTTTCATTACAAACTAATTTAGAGAAAATAAATACTAATAATTATAGTTATTCTCTAATTCCTCAAGTAAACACATTATTATTTTTTTGATTCTATTGTTGAATAGTCAACACTTATTAATGACATCAATTAAAATTGCAACTAATTTTTTTCTAAACATATTGTTTATGGTAAGACAATGAATTGTGTTAGAATGTTTTTTTTTTTATTTTTTTTCAAAACTGTGTTAGAATGTTGATATCATATAATCAGTGTATTAAAAATCGACCTAGGCGGCTGCTTAGGGGCTCGGCAGCCGGTGTCTGATCCAAAAATGTGAAAATCGATGTTCCAAAGCGTAACTTTTTTTTTTTTTTTTTTAAATTTTTTTCTCAAGACGACATAGTTTTTGCTCTGCATTAGGGTAAATAAAATGATAACTTTTCTCTGTCTCAAACGGCCACAACTTGCATCTCTCTCTTTTTCCGTCAAACTTCTCTTTTGGAGCTTTCTCACTATCAGCAACACACTAACCGATCAGCACTTATCTCTGACAGTTGCGATTTATGTACCATAAAATATGGTGACCTTCTTCTTGTCGAAGCCAACCCAACCTTCTTCCTCGTCTTCTTAAAGCAAGAGTGGCTTCAATAGCACCACCGGCTTCATCCTCGTCTTCTTGGAGTCTCTAATTTGTCGACTTTCTCCAGAGGAAATCCACCAAATCAATTAGCACATTTGCTTGCTGGACGTCACCGACTTCAAATCAATGTTTTAGGTTTTTTTTTTTGTTTTTTTGTTTTTTTTTTATAATTTCGTTTCCTATTTGGATGCCAAGAAGATAACAACAAAAACAAGTTTTTCTTGTTTGATGAGTGTCTCTTTGCCTTTGTTCAGTAATTTTTTTTATAAGATTTGACCAGTCAAACCTCCGAGGTGCTTGGCCCCTTGCGCTTTCTGATACGTTACATATAATGGACGATGGGAAAATTACAAAACATGGGCCATCAATATGTTATCGATGATTCTAATGAAGTATACGTGCGGACGAATTTTTGTTGAAGAACACCAAAAATAAGTTGGAGTTTGAATGACCGAAAAGAAGCCATGATCCATGACTTATTCTAACACATTATAACTTATAAAAGGAACACCATAAATACAAGGTTATTCGACAAACACTAGCAAATATTTGTTTTATTTTTTCAAAGCCTCTTAAATTTTTATTAGTATCTATAATAGTGTAATTTAATTATTTAATGTTTTGAAAACTTAAAAGTTTATAAATCACACAATGTCGAAATCGATTATTTTATAACCGTGATACAAAACCCCCCACTGATTGTGTTTCCGACTAAAACTATCATAAACAACAAAAATTAATGTCAAATAACATACAATAAATAATAAATATATCACTAGTCCTTTTGTTGACACACAAAAACCAATATAAGTTAAAAGAGAGGTAGAAACCTACAGTCCAATGATGGAGCAAACAGCTGAGGTAGAAACCTACAGTCCAACGATGGGGCAAACAGCTTGTATGAAAGTGTAAGGATCATGGCAGCTGCAATGACAGAGATGGAGGCCCATGGAGTATTGAAATAGTTTTGCTTTAAGTTTGCCTTCCACTTGTGGCAGGGAGATTTGCAATAGTCCTTTAGATCCTTAACAAGACGGGAATAGTAAAAATTATCAAGTTGTACTCTAGCATCTTTATTAAGTTCTCGAAAAAGTATTGACACCCCTTCACTATCCAAAATTTTATTCTCAATTACTCCGATCTGAATTAATAATTCAACATCTTTTGAAGTGCTTAGCAGACGATGGAGAATCACATCATAATCAGTAATATAATTGGTATCATAATGCAATGCCTCAAAAATTTAAACATTTCTAAATAGATGTATTGTCATATTCCCTATTGTCAATTTTGGAATTTCCAAAGTCCGTTTACTAAATCTTATGTCAAGCAAATTCCTGCGTAATACAAACTTAAACTTCATTCCAGCCTGGTGAAGTTCTGTTGCACTAGTTGCAGCTTCAGAATCAGGTTGTCTTTTGGTGTCATGGCGTTCTCGTGGTTGAAGACAAAGTCTTAGCAGATCAACAAAATGTTTTGCTTAAAAAAAAAAATGTTCTAAACGAAGTTTCATCCATCAAAATATCTTTCCATGTATAGTTGAAGAAAACCCAAACAAACTCACTCAGAGGATACCCCTCATAATCCTCAGGCAATGTAAGGTTTGCTAACCTAAACAAATCCACAAGGATGAAAAGTGGAAGTTGATTTTCTAATAGCATAATGTCAAAGATTATATCCTTTATCATTCCAGGTCTTGTAAATATCCGATCCACACTAATAAATTGGATGTTCCTTAATAAAATCTCAATAAGAAACACAACATCCAATAAAATCATTTCCACAAATTCTTCACTTCCAAAATTGATGGTTTCAGCATAACAATTGTGCAAATCAATTTCTTTGCCTTTTATAAACTTAAGAAAATCCACTATGCTTACATGAGTTCGTCCTAGAAATTGTCGCAAATATCTTAATTTGTGTTCTTCCATAGCTTTTAATTCTTCCCTACCATGGTGGAGGGGGCCTATAGAGACCATCCTCGGAGTGCAATGACCTTCGTTTGACATTCTAACTTTCGGAGGAACTCGATAAATGCAACACTCTTCAGACAAGGGATACAAGGTTTCAAACTTACCTCTCAAAGAATTTGCAAGCAATTCTCAAAATGAATAGACACATGATCATTTGCAAGCTTCTCAAAATCAATAGACACATGATCATTGCTTCTATCCATCTTGTTGCTTGCTTACTGCACAATAGGAACATAATATCCATATGAAAATGTTGACTCTAAAATATGTAAAACACTATTAGAAACAATCATCAACATAAACAAATGAGAAACCTTTTGTGTTGAAAGTTAAATTATTTACACAAATATTATAAAAAAGAATCAAGAAGAAAAAGAAAAACTCGAAATAGAAGGTAAGAAACTTACTTTGCTCCGCCCTGTACGTAGAAGGCAATAGAAAGTTGAGACTGAGATGGAATTGAAAGTTGAAGGACTTCTGTTACCACAAGTACGGTGAGATCTGGCAAAAGTTGCTAAAAAATAAAATGAAGTAGATATTAGATTAGAAATGTTAATTAATAGAAAGGAAAACTACATAAATATATATATATATATATATATTAAAGAAATAATATAGAGGTGGGCACCTCAACTTGTTGGAGATTTCCTTCATGTCAGGGTCACATGTAACTTTCATTTAAGATTCAAATTTGGGATTTCTTGGATAGGCCTTTCTAATTAACATAAAATGTACTACAGTGATCTGCATTGCATGCGTCAGTTATAATGCCGATAGGAGAATCTTTACAGTAAGTAAAGTGATTATTATAATGTGAGTGCATCATAATTCATAAGAAGTCATTTTTTATACTATAAAATGAAAAAGCTAAAGCTCCGGATTGGTGGACCCGAAATGGATTACTTTCCACGAGAATTGAGGAATGTATGAAGACTTTGTGTGTAGCCAGTTGGGCTTTTACTTTTTAAATGAACGAGTATGGAATACTAAGTATGGAGTGCATGTATCTTTAAAAAAGAAAAAGAAAAAAGGCATGCAGTACATATATTGGGGATTTTTTTTTTTTTATATGGCATTAACACATGATTTTAATTTAAAATTCTAACTCTAAAAGTGACTTTCACTTTATCCATCAATTTTCATTTAATTCAATGATTAAATTCATCTTGAATTTATTAATTTTTTGCGCTCTTTGATGGAATGAAAAATTAATGGACGACTATTGAAATCATTTTTTTTTTTAATTCAAAATTTTTAAGTTAGTTTAGCCTAACTCTTTAAACATTTATGCTTTTGTAAAATGATACTAGAAAACTCGAGTGAGTTATAATACCACCATTAATCTTTAGAAAAAATTGGATGACAGAAAATAGGTGCATTCCATCAAATTTCAAAAGACGATAGTTGAACCACGAAATGTCGGTTTGCAAAAAGATAAATGGATTATTGTTCCACAGTTGACGTGTTCTATCAGTTGCATCGCGAAACTTGAGGTTCTTTCCCACGCCTTGGCCGACATATATATCTCAGAAGCACCTATGTGATTGCTGATGATGCCATGACTTTTACAAATTGATTATTGTTCCATACTTGGGGTGCAAGCTCAACAACCTGAATTTGAATCGATAAAGGATCATACCATCATTAGAAATATGTTTACGTCTCCTGAAAATATGAATTAATCAAATAAACTGACTGATCAGACTTCAATAATGTAAGCTTTTGCCTTAAAGTCTGCAAAGTAAGAAACTAACTTTAAAATTAATCCAACATTATATTTGTCTTTAATTTAAACACGTCATTTAACTATCAGTACAATGGCGGAGTACTTGAATGAGTTTCCAATCATAACTCTTGAAGTTCTACTTCATTTAACCTAAATGATCCTTACTCTTGGAATACTGCTGTTTTCAATTTTAAAATAATTAGAATTAAATATCTTCAATTTCAAAAAAAGAAAGAACTTTACATGACCAACTCTAAAAGATGAAATCAAATTATTATTTTTTCTATAATTTAACCTAACAACATACAAAATTTTCTTAAATGTTACCTTTAGTTTGCAATTTCCTTTTCTAAATTGATTATGCAGCATTAGAAATACATTCGCAAATCGATTTTTGAGAGTATAGGTGCTTCAATCACGTCAAGAAAGTTGAGTGATGTTTAACAACAAACTGGTAGTAACATTGGAGTATAATTAAATGTTAGATAATGAAACAACGATTAAAAGAATACCTAGTTAAAAGAGGGGGGTTTATCTTGCATTGCTTGTCTCTATTTCGCCCATTATCCTTATAAATTCCGTGCATTGGAAGTAACAATAAAAGAAAATATCACACACGCCCACATTTTTTTCGAAATAAATAACAAACCAAGTCTTTCAATATTTATATAAAAAAAATAGAAACTTGAATATGAGTGTGCTAATTCAAAGTAATCTCCACATTATATTGCAATAAATTGCCCAAGGATTATTAAAGACTCACCTATCAAACACAACAACATGAAGATATTTCACTACTAGTCAAGATGCAAATTTATATGCATCTTTTTGTCTGTTCAGAATAAAACGGAGAAAATATATATACATCAGAAACTGGAAGGAAAAAGGATTGAAAAAGGAAAAAGTAAAACAAGTAAACTGCATGCCACAAATAAGATCAAGAAGGTCTAGTAGGCACCAACAATCCCCATGCCTCCAATTGTGTGTGGCATGGGTTTGACAATCACCCATCAAATTCAAATATATATAATGATAATGATAATAATAATAATAACAATTCTCTCATTATTATATGTGGGTTAATCTCTCACTCTCGTATGAGTTCTCTCCCATCTTTATGTGAGTGGATTCCTTGCAATTGGAAGCAGTTTCCCGAGCCGCATCACCAATGTCCGATTTTGGTTGGTCTCCATAGTCATTTGTGTTCGTCTTATTACAATTCCTGTACTCAAAAAGTAAAAAATATGAAAAAGAGATCAAGAAGGAACATATAAACAAAATTAAGAAGTCTGCAGTTCCAATACCTGTTGAGGAACCTCAAACGAAAGGTTGAGGAACACAAACTTTGCATGCTCTCTCAAATACAACAACATTCATCAAAACACACCAACGCCACATCCTTCTTGAATGTGGCAGAATAGAAGCACAATGTTCTTGAGCAACTTAGTGCTGCCTCCTTTTCACTAGCAATTTACAACTGTCAATAGCAAAAAAAGTGTTGTCTCACATGACAACTCTTTGAGCTGGAACATATAATATTTATCTGAAGCAAATAATTTGGTCGCTTTTCATCAATTAGCTAGAACCATAAGGCATTTCTTTGACTTTCAAAATATTTTTACCTAAGTATTTGGTTGCTGCGCATAAGAGACATCTCTTTCATTTCCAAAACAGCATCTAAATTCTGCTGAATAGTTATATGCTCTGTAAGCCATGACAGCTCAACAACCAATAACAGCAAGCTACAATAAGCGTTTAAAATCCAAATTCTGTGTAGAGGAACAAGCCAACTTAATGTTTGTCATGTCAAATACACAATCAATAAGATTGTATGAAGATGAATAATTTGCCTTAATATAATTTCAACTTGTAGTTTACTAGCAACCATGATGGACAATTTTCCAAAGAACATCTATGCAAGTAGAGAGCTAACAGTTCCAAAACATAATTAATGTTGAAGTTAACATGTTATGTGTTTTGTTACTGCTGGATTTAACTTGTGTTAGTTTAACTAACTAATGTTATGTTTAGTTCACTAGGGTTGCATTTTGTATAGATAGAATTAAGATACTTGAAATGAGAACTGGTCTGAAGTTTTTTGGTATGTGATAGAGAGACATAGAGAAAGAAAAGAAATTCAGATTAGGGGTGAAGAGCTGAAAACAACTCTGCTGCCCTGTTTTAAACAAAAAGTCAGCACTGTTTTTAGGTGCCAAAACAGACATCCAACAATTAAAATGGTTTGTATTCTCTGTATTCTGTATAAGATAAAAGCAGGAAAATAAATTTCAAAATATTAGAACTTTAATACAAAGTAACAGTACATATAAGAAAACGTCATCACGATACTGGTCAAGTAGATCAAAATAGCATTACAGCTTGTACCATGTCATTGAAAACCGTATGCCTGCTCCTGCTCATTTCTTTGTCAGAGATTCTGACTTCCTATGAATTTTTTCGTTGCCCATAAATTTGCTAACTGGTTTTGTCAACTTCCATGATTAGAAAGAGCACATTGCAGCAATCATCACACAATGTGCATAGTTTAACATTTCTCAAATACAATAGTGTCATGACTTGGTGAGAGTAGAAAAATAGCCTGCATTCACATTGTGGTTGTTACAGCAATATAGATACAGGATCTGAAGATAAAATCTGAACAGAATATGGATAGCAGAAAATTAGAAAAACTATAATAAGTTCATATGTATACAAATTAATTGAATATGTGCAGCACAAAAGAAATTCATTTGCATATTTTGATTGCAATTAGAAGCCATTTTTCATAGAAATTTTTTGTTGAAAACAATGACTTGATGAACCTTAGATAAATGAAACATACTGTAAATGCTCCTAACACAGTTGGCTGATCTATGTAATTGACTAGGCTGCTCCCCTGAAAAGAAGATGAGACATTCGATAGCTCAAAAGATGTTAATTGTATCGTTTTATGCAATTCCTTAGTTATTTCAACATCAAAATTCACCTAATAATAGTTGAACGGCATTGCGAAGAAAACACCAAAGCGCTTGATATGGTATGTCGACATCTGCACCTAAATGAATAACAGTATATATAGTAAACCATAATAGTGAATTGAAGACAACTATATGTGCTTGTGATATATGGTAGGATTCACAAAGTACATTCTATTAGTGTTAGCGTATGCAAATATTAATAGCATGAATTGCACAAAGATTAGAAAATTAACTATGGAACATTGCACCATGAACTCCAGGTTATTGCATTAGCTACTTGCTATTATTGACTTTAAATTTGACTTGAAGGTTAGTTTAGCTTTTTTGTATCTTTAATTGTTAACCTTGAGAATATAATCATGATTAACTAACAGTAAGAGAGATTTGTGCCGAGTTTTTGGAATCTCAAAAGAAGTCAGTACTAGTTATCCAAACATGACAATCTTTATGCAATTTCGCCAAATCTGAAGAGATATTTATGCAAATTGCCCATCTCAAAAAGTGTCCAGTTGTCAAGTGCCAATTATTCAATCTTCTAGAAGTAGCTCAAAGTCAGCATCTGATTGGAAGTTTTAGGTGCAACACAATCACAACCACAAGTCAATTTGACATTTGAGAAATGAGATAGCTTCATTAATTTTGTTTTTGAGAAAGTGGAAGAAGTGCATACATGTATCGATTCAAATGAATGGAATTCAATATTATGCAAATCATTGAAACTAGAACTTAGTATAACATTCACCGGAATTCAATAACAGTATAAATGTTGAAAATGTACTAAACTTACTTATTTAAGTCGCATAAAAATTTAATTCTTTTTTTTTAAAAAAAAAAAAAGTCATATAAAATGTATGTACACAATGAAAAAGTAATAATGATCATCCTATTTTATATTCTTACTTGCATCTCATCATGTAGTATAACAATTAGTAACTCAATGTATATTGATGACAATTTATCACACTTAATAACATGTCATGACTCATGTCGTGAGTTCAATCACCATAAAATAAATTAAATGTACTCAAGATATGAAGGTGGGACACAATTACTTATTTATAAAAACTACAGTTTTGCTAAACATTTTACAATAATGTGATAGTTGATAAATAAATACATATGAATGATAATTTATTTCATTTGTGATATATATCTATTTATCAATTATCACATGATTTGTTAGAATACAAGTTATGAGGTAAAGGGTCTAATATTACTGAAAAAACTATAATGTGTAAAATTACTGCAATGCCCTTAATTTATGGAAATAGATACATTTTGGCAGCTGGAATAAAATAACCAAACTTTGCTCATCAGTACCACAACCACTAAACAAGACTTAAATCCATTACGGGTACAAAATTTGCTCCACCAATTTGAATTTGAAGGATCATCAGAACACATCAACCCTACATCCCCTCTCAAACAGAGGACAGCATTGCATGTCAGCACAGAGGTTCTGCATATCTCATTGCTACGTCGCTGCTAGCAATTAAGAACTATCAATTATTGCAAAGAATGTTTTACATGACAAAACTATTGTGTGCTTGAACATCTATAACTAAATGAAGCAAGCATCATAGGATGCAATAACAATAATCGGAAGTTTTTCATCAGCTGTTAATTTAACTAGATCCTCTAAATTTATTGAATTGTTACATGCTATGTCATAAAGAAGTCGAGACTGCTCAATAACCCGTAGTTTTGGAAGATGCTACTTGGATTAGCTTGAGAATTATTCTCAACACTTCCATACAAGTTGGTCACAACAAGAATATGCATGTGAAATCCTGATTTTGTGTAGAGCAAGGAGCAAAAATAAGAATGCTTTGCAAGTGAAAGACACAATCAATTATAACGTCCAGTCTCAATCTTCTGCAAATTGTGCCACTTCTGAGGGCTAAAGCTAGAATTGTTATCATAACGATTTAAATTGTTATAAAACCTAATATTACAATGAAAACAATAATTTCACAATCGTGAGAATACAAAATACTAAAACTAACATTTTTGTTTTCTTGAAAGGTGAGGGTGACAGGAATCAGTAGGTATACCAGGACATCCTAACTAGGTTGGCACCTCCTTAGCAGCCTCATCATCTACCCATCCTGGCCATAATATTGGGAAAAATAAAAGAAATTGATATACAAATGTTCCAAAAATAAAAGAAAAAAACAAAAATCAACAAAACCGAAAATACGGCTTTTGATGAACGTCATCAGAAACTAAAGAACTACAAAAACTAGAAGTGCTCTACCACCTACAAGAAACAATACTAGGAGCTCGAGAAGCTACGAAAATTTCCCCACAATTACCCTTACGACAAATATGAATGACAACAAACAAGATGTGCGAAAGCGAATCTAAGCAACCAAAACCCAGGGCCTCTAATATCAAGACACTAGACAAGACCAAGACCAAAAAGGACTACCAATAAAAGAGTTGCCTCGAGCCAAATCTTATTCCAATAAAACTCCCAAACTGTTGACGGTTGAGTTTTTCCTTGGAAACCAAAAGTTAGTATTGATATTTTGTTAAAGAATATATTTTTTATTTTGTAATGATGGCACATGTTGGATATTAGTTAAAAAGGAAAGATGATCCTTGTTTTGAGGACTCAACCATGCTTTTGTACTAAGGTTAGTTGAGTCACTTTTTGACTAACCAAAATACTGTTGTAAAACTTCCTTATATTAAAACAACTCTGAAAATCAATGACATGTGCGGAACTTTTTATTCATCAAAAAATTTGTTGTTTTTTTTGTCTCTGCTTGTTCATCTTTGCACTGCTATCGACACAAACATAAAAGATAGCATGAATAGCAGTTGCCAACTCTGCTTGAGCAAAGGTAGTACTAAGGGGGATCACAGAACAGCCTTTACTAAAACCCCAGCAGTTTTAGAGAATACCACCACAGCTAGCAAGGTCAGGAGACTCAGGACTACCGAAAGCTGTACTATCAGCATTGATCTTGACCGAACCTGGAAAAGGAGGAGAGCAAATAACTTCAACAAATATGATTATATAAAAATAAAAACTATAACTTTGTACTTGCTATATTTATTGAATATCGTAACATGCATTACTTGAAGACTGTACCAATCATGTGCACATCTATCTTTCGCATTTCTACTGCAAGTAGAATATTTATAGTTTGAAAGGATTGCCTAATAAGAAACTGTTTGTCGTCTTTGTCTCCTGCATAAGATTAGCAAGAAATTTATTATGAGGAAAAAAAATTTCAAAATCTTAAAACTTTAAAGGAAAATCCAACAATACATACCAAAAGACTTCTTCAAAAGATGGGTCAAGTAGTTAAAACAACATTAGAGTCTGTACCAATGCTAGTGAAAACAATACACCTGCTCCTTATTGTGGCTGCTAGAGACTCTAATTGTTCATGAATTTCTTGGTTCATATACTTGCCATGGTTTGACTTGGTCAACCTCTGTGGATTATGTAAATTGCTTTGATGCGATTAACAAGAGCACAGTATGCTTCCCATCCTAAGCAACCATCATGCGCCATCACTAATAAGCACAGTTAATAATTTATGAACTTAAATAATAACATAAATTAAACTTGAACAAGCTAACATAAGTTCCTCAAAGAAAATCAAATCCATTTTCATAGTGGTTTTGCCTTTGTGAAGCAGAGTAACAAATCAAGGAGAATAGAAAAATGAAAACAACCAAAAATCAAAAGATTTTACCATAAAATTGTATTGAGAATGACCACTGAAACTCATTGGAAAACGTCAAGAGCACTTGAAAGTTTCTGTTTGCACATCAAGACTACTAAGTTTTAGTATTTCATTGCCGACTATCACCACTAGACATCCATTCAAATAGTCTTTGGTCTCTTACATCTGAAAAATTATAGTCAATAATGTCATAGTGTTAGATTCATATAAATTTGAACTCATAGTCAAATGATTTCATTTGCAAATATTCCCTTTCCTCCATTTCTTTCTGTTTACTTTCATATGTTATTTTTATTTTCTTTTCATTTATCTTGATAACCAAACATGAATGTTCATTTAAGATTTTCAAAGTCTACGGATGGAATATTAACACAATTTCATTTTGCTTAGTTTTCATAAACAAACGATTTAAAAATAGACAAAGAAGAAAATAGCAACAGAGAAATGCACAAGATTTGCACAAAGTCTTCACTAGTAAAGAAATTAAAAGCTGATTGAAAATAAAGTTAGCTGCTTCTACAACTTTTAAATTGACATACCTAGAGAGTCATGTAGATTCTAATTATGTGGGCAATAATGTGCCAATGTCTCCCTCCACACATTTGGCAATTTTGTGCTAGCAGAGGGCATCCACGAATCTGTAAATTCATAAATGAGAGAGGCAAGCCCTTCTTTGGAAAGAATTTGACCTTTGGACAATATTTTAGACTTAGCTGTTCCAAAGGAATTGAGGCCATGTATGACAGAGGAAAGGTGTTATAGATCTGGAAAATCTCCAATTTTCAGGATGTTAAGAGAGGTGGGAAGCTTGATTCCTATCTCCTTTGGTGGAAAAGGCACCACATCTAGACAACCCCAATATACTGAAAATAACAACCAAGATAATTAGATCTAAGATTCTTCAATAATCATCTTTACAACCGATTAAAGGGTTGTTATTGAAGAAACTACTTTGAGTAACCTTATCAAATCAGATAGTTAGCAAAACCCATATTAAAAACACACATGGACGTATTTTTGTTAAAATAAATTAAAAAATGCAAGTAATAGGCCTAAAAGCATCTATATTAATAAAAAAAAAATACCTCAACATGACTGTACTAATGAACATAAACTTAAGTATGGAACTCCACAGCATGAATTCCTAGATATTGCACTACCATCAAATATGCTAATTGCCATGCATCTTCCTGTCTGTTCAAAAAACAGAGCAAATAAGCATGCATATTGAAGTAAGGGGTAATATAAATATTAAAAAAAATGCACTACTGTGTCTTTAAATAAAGCATCGGAACATTAAAAGGACAAAACAAAAGGTGGAAATGACTAGAGCACAAGCATGATGTTTCTGATAACTTTCTGCTCCTTTGCTGCTTGCAATTTACAACTGCCAATTCCAATCAAATCGTTGTTTCACTTCACATGACAATTCTCCAAATTGGAACACATATAACTAATCTGAACCAAGCATCACAGGTAGTGATAACAATAACTGAACACTTTTCTACAACTAGCTAGAACCAGAGGGCCTTGCTGCATTTTATGTGCAAGTATTCCCTTGGCCCTTGCTGTGCATGAGGGACATCTCCTTTGCTAATAAAATACCCCTCTAAAAGCTATTGCATAGTTATATGCTCTGCCATAAAGAAACTGGGATTGCTTTACAACCAATACTAGCTAGTTTAGGAGATCCTCCATTTCCTGGTCTAGCTTGAGAATGGCATACAAAACAATAGGCATTTATAATCCAGATTCTATGTAGAGGAACAAACCAACTTGAGAATGTTTGCATGTCAAATACACAATGAATTATCGCTCTGAGTCTAGCTTCACTACAAATTGTGCCAGTTTTGAAGGTCAGAGCTAGCATTGTTGTCATAGCAATTTTACTTGGATATCCCTAATATTACAATAACAAAAATGCAACATATTATTGTACGCAGATGAAAAGTTTTCTTTACCTTGCTTTATTGCTTTCCAACGACAATGAATAATTTTCTCAAGCATATCCAATGCAAATAGAGTAACTACCATTTCAAAACACTGACTTAATAAAAGAAGCTCGTCTTCTCTGTAATCTGCATACGAAAAGTATAAGGAAGATAAATTTCGGTATTAGAACTTTTAATCCAAAGAAACAATACGTATGAGAAAACTTGTTCAAGATAAGAGTCATTTAATTAGCTTGATAATATTATAGCTTGTATCAACACCCACGAAAACAGTATGCCTGACCCCACTCATTGTAATTCTCAAAGACCCTGGCTTTCAACCTTGATTTCATTAACTAAATTGGTCAAGTTCCATGAATGAAGCACCTTGCTCTTATGCGGCCTAGAAAAGGCACGGTGATCCACAGCCTGCAGAAATCATCACCTAATCAGCATAGTACAATATTTTCGGGACTTGGTGAGACTAATAAAGTAGCCCACATTCATATTGTGATTGTTACGGATAGAAAACCTGAAGATAAAATTAGGCAGAACGCAAATGAGTGCGAATTAGGAAAGCAGGTAAAAGTTCTTCCTCTCAAATAGTAGAGCCAATATTTGAGCAATTGGAGAGGCGTACATGCTCAAGTATGATATATATGTTCAGTTTCTTGCAATAGAAACGGATTTAATTTTATCTGTGGTTGTCCGCTAGGAGGTATGTTTGCTGAAAAAAGTTAAATGGCACAAAGTATATAAATTTATTGAATATTTGCAGCACAAAAGGAATGCATAAAGCATATTTTGAGGGCAATTATTATTTTATTTCCATTTAAATTAGAGTTGAAAACAATAAAATGATGAACTTAAATGAAACATAACTTGCTTCTAAAACAATTGGCTATTCTATGTACTGGCTGCTCCCTGAAAAGAAGACGGGACATTGATAGCTCCGTAGTGTCAACCATATCCTTAATGCAATTCTTCACGTATGTCAACATCAAAACTCACCCGATAATAATGAAAGGTATTGCAAAGAAAATGTCAAAGTGCTTGATACGGTATGCCCTAACACCTACACCCAGATGAATAACAGTGCATAATAAACCATAATTATGAACTGAAGACAATTTTATGTACTTGTGATATATGATCAGATTTACTAAAATACATGTACATTCTATTAGCACTGGCAAATGTAAATATTAATAGCATAGATTGAGTAGAAATTTACTTATGGAAGCCAGCATCATGAACTCCAGGTTATTGCACTAGCCACTGGTCATTATTCAAATTTATATCCATTTTCCTATCTTTTCTGAAATAAAATAGAATTAATATGTATACAGAGGCATGCTTAGAACTTTCACTGAGTAAATTTGAAATAATTCAAAGAAAATGGATGTTGTAACTAGGATACATCAAAACAAGAAAGGACATGCAAATAAAGTTGAGAATTCAACAGCCACAATACCTGCAAACAAATGACAAACACAAAAGGTTGAACCCGGAGCAAGATTGACCAGCATGCACCAACTCCGCGTCACCTTTGGAAAACAGCAACATCAAGTAGGCATGGCAGTTTGCGGTATGGGACTTACAGATCCTGTACCAAAGTATTGGTCAAAGCCTCAAACAGGCAGTGAGATAGGTAACAACTTAAATCCATTGCAGGTACAAAATCTGCTCTAACAATTTGACTCTGGGGAACCACAACCACTAAGCAAGATCCATCAGAACGCACCAACTCTACATGCCCTCTCAAACATGACAGCATTATATTTCTGAACAAAGTTTCTGCATATCTCATTGCCGCATCGCTGCTAGCAGTTAAGAACAATGTCAATAGTAAACAAGATTCAAAAGCAAACAAAGAAGAAAAGAACAATAAAGAAATGCCCGTAACTTGTTCCAAGTCTTCACTGATTTAGAATAACTTTATGGCTGATTTAATATAAAGTTAGTAACATTTACGAATTTTAAATTGACATACCTGGAAGATTATGAAAATGTCTTCCTCTTCTTCTTCTTCTTATTCAAAAATTTGGTAAGTTGATTCCAGGTATGTAGGCGATCATGGGCCAATATCTCCCTTCATGCTTTTTGCAATTTTGTTGTAGCAAAGTGCATCCACGGATATCTAAGTACAAAAGCGACGATGGCAAACCCTCCTTTGGAAAGGATTGGAGCTTTGGACAATTATAGAGGCATAGCTTTTCCAAGGAATTGAAATTTTGAATCATAGAGGAAAGGCATTCTAGGTCTTCAAACCATCCAATTTCAAGGATGGTTAGAGAGGAAAGAAGCATGCTTCCTGTCTCCTCTGGCGGAAAAGACACCACATCTGGACATCCCCATATGTAGAGTTTTCTAAGTGAGCTGAGTGTGTGCAACCCCCATTTGAACAGGGGCTGGCAGATTTTGGGTGTATGATAAACATGAAGTGATTCCAGGTTAATTGGAAAGCCATCTTCGGGCAAGGATTCCATGGCTTGACAAAGACTTATCATTACTTTTTGAAGAGAGGAGAGATTATGCATGTACTTGGGTAGGCCCTTTAGCTTCTCACAGCCACATATAGTAAGCTCTGTTAAGTTTGTGGAAGGCAACCATCCTTCTGGAAAGGAAACAAGGCTTGAGCAATATGATATATCAATCTTCTGAAGACGGTGAAGTTGATGCATGCCGTTGGGTAGAGCCTCTATCTTATTACAAAACTTTATTTTAAGCTTTGTCAGGTTTGTGGAAGGCAACCCTCCTTCTGGAAAGGAAACAAGGCTTGAGCATTCTGATATTTCAAACTTCTGAAGATGGTGAAGTTGATGCATGCCGTTGGGCAGAGCCTCTAGCTTCTCACAGTCATTTATTATAAGCTCTGTCAGGTTTGTGGAAGGCAATCCTTCTTCTGGAAAGGAAACAAGGCTTGAGCAATGACGTATTGCAATCTCCTGAAGATGATGAAGTTGATGTATGTCGTTGGGCAGAGCCTTTAGTGTCTCGCAGCCTACTAGTTCAAGCTTTTTCAAATTTGTGAAAGGATGAACGCCAGCTGGAAAATAATCAAGGATTGAACAATACTTTATTTGGAGATTTGTTAAGTTGGTGGAAGGCAACCCTCCTGCTGGAAAAGAAACAAGGCTTGAGCAGTATGATATTGTAAGATCTCGAAGATCGTTGAGTTGGTGCATATTGTGAGGAAAGGCTTCTAGTTTATTGCAAAACATAATTAAAATTTGCTCAAGTGTAGCAGGAAACTCATTTTTTGAAAATGAGGACTTGGTAGATGAGCATTCTGCAATACCAATTACTGAAGACCGTAAACTCTTGTTCTCATCTTGCATCAAAGTCTTTAAACCATTGCATTCCAAAATCCGCAACTCCTTTAGATTCGGAGATAACTGATTTCTTGCAAGATGCACAAGAGATTTACAGTGACTGACACACAAACATTCAAGAGATGTACTGTCCATCCATGAGTCGGGAAGGCATTCCAATAAATCGCAAGATTCAATATCAATGGCTCTCAACTGGGAGGGTAGACTTGCCTCTGGAAAGGAAACCAGATCTGAGCAGTTTGAAATACGTATCCATCTTAGGAAACCAAGGTTGAGGAGCACTTGTGGAAGTGTCCTAAGGCAGACGTTGTCCAATGCTAGATAGTGACATATGTAAGGCAATCCTCGCAATTGTAGCTCTTCTTCATTCTCTTCCAGCAGATCATTAATAATTCGATGCATTTCGTACCGTGGATTGCAGAAGTCCCTGGCATCCTGCATTGACGTTATTCCACTGTACCAGAAAGACGTTGGCGCTTCATAACGAACAATCTCCACTCCTTCAACTTCTGATAGGCTTCGCATGAAACGTTTTGTTAGAAAAACCTGACCTCGATGAACGTCAGAAAAAATTATTTGATATAGTAAGCCAAAGTCGATCTCAGTTCTCGGGTGCACCTGCTTGCATCCATCAATTTCAAATCTGCAGTCTTCTGGAAGACTTGCAATTGACACCAGCAATTCCTCACATCTTCTAATGACAAGCCTTTTCAATGAAGGAAAATATTCTGGCAACCTTCCTTGCAGTTTGGGACAATCGACAATTGAAAGTTGTTGAAGGTGAGGGAAACCTTCAACTTCCTGACCATTTCCGCAAGAAATCCATTCTACCCATTCTTGCATATTCTCTAAATGAAGAGTTTCTAGAGATGGAAAAGGCCTTGAACAACCATTCCCATAGAACTCAGGACCTACCCTCTTTATACCCTTCATAGAACGAATAAAAAGTGTCTTTAGTGAAAGAAGCCGCCCAACTGATGGCAAGGAAGTACAATATATACAATATTCGATTCTTAAGGACACTAAGTTTGAGAAAAAAGTATCTTCTAACCAAGGAGGCAGTGATACACCGCCATAGCCACTGATAGTAAGTTGTTCAAGCTTTGTATTAGGTCGTAGCATGTTAAGCACTATCCTTTCCATTTCTGCATTCCAAAAATCACTGCTACTCCATTCCAAAACTAATTCTCTAATATTGTTCTTGCCGCTTAAGTCAGCTTCCTTGGCATCTACAACATCGTGTATATTCTCCAACCCTCTAATTCTAATTGTCCCCTGTAAATGTTTCAACAACTTTAAGGCTTTTAGCCCAGACCCAGTATTGCAGCTCACAACAAAATCTGATAGTATTCTAAGACTAGTTAATATACCCATAGTGGAAGGCATTTCTTGCAACCGAGTCCCAGAAATATTCAGATAACGCAGATTGATTAAGTTCCCCACATCACACAACTTCCTTAAATTATGACAACCTTCTAATTTAAGAGTCAATAAATTGTAAAGACTATTTATTGACTCTGGTAAATAACAAATTCCAGTGTGAGAAAGATCAACATGTCTTAGATGCTTCAAATCACCAATTACACTTGGCAGCTCACTAATATTGCAATATCCATTCAAAGATAGAACTCTTAAACGGCCTAGTTTTGATAAAATGTTAAAAATTTCTGAAGTTATCCAACTAGGTCTATTAAGAGAAACCGGCAAAAATGTGCGTAAATGTTTAAACTCATTGAAGCCCTTAAACTTTTTTATTCCATCACAATGCTCACAAACAAAAGATAAATGGCGAAGATTTTTGGAGATATCATTTTGTTTGTCACTCTCTATTGTGTTCTCCATCTTAAAGAAAAAAAATCTTTCTGCAACTAATTGAGCAAGATCACTAATAAGGTCATGCATAACATACCTCGAGGTGTTGTTGCTTGATTGTTGAAAAAATGATCTTGATTGTAGTTCCCGAAAATATTCGTCACCTAAATCCTCAATCTGTATTTCACTACTTTCTCGTTGCAAAAAACCTTGAGCCATCCATAATAATATTATCTCATCGTTTTCAAATTCATAATCCTTTGGTAATAATGAGCAATATGCAAAACACTGTTTCAAATGTCTAGGGAGATAGTGATAGCTTAATTTTAGAGCTGGCATAATATCATCTGCATCTTGTGGTAAGTCCCAAATATTACTATATAACACATGTTCCCAATAATCACGTTTAATATTATTTCGTAAGAGGCCTCCAAGAGTTTTCACTGCTAAAGGCAATCCATTGCATTTGCTCACTATCTTCTCACCAATTTCCTTCAAGTTTTGATGCCCATCAAAATTTTTTCTACTTAAAGAATGATGAGTAAATATAGACAAACAATCATCAAAGGGCAACTCCTTTAATTGATGAGTTGGAGCAGTGCCAAATTTTGACGATATATTGTTACTTCGCGTGGTGATCACGATTTTACTCCCTGAAATGCTGGTTCCAAATGGGCGGAGAAGACTTGTCCACATATTATAGCTATCAGTCCATATGTCATCTAGAACAATAAAGAATTTCTTTTTGAGAAGCTTCTCTTCCAATTTCACTTGTAGCTTGTTCAAATCACTATGATCACCATCAATGTCCGGAGAAATAAATTGCAGTATTACTTTTGTTGTTCTGATAACATCAAAATCATCAGAAACACAAGCCCAAGCTCTGAGATCAAAATGACTTTTGACTCTCGCATCATTGTAGACATTTTGAGCAAGAGTTGTCTTGCCCACTCCACCAATCCCTGCAATAGGAATAACAGAGATTCTGTCTTCATTCGCCTCATCCTTCAACAACAACTTAACTATTGCCTCTTGATCCTCTTTCCTACCATAAACATGAGTTTCACACAAACTTGTTGTTGGTATTCTTTGGTAGGATCTTTTGACTTTGTTGGACCTCTCTTTTCGAATATCTAGCAACTGCAGCTCGTTTTTCCGTTTCACCATCTCTTCCAATCTCTTAGTGATCTCCTTAATTTCAGATCCCATCTTCACATTGAATTTCAGAGACCGTGGGTTGAAATTAGTGCAGCAAGAAGGAATAAGCATCCGTGCCTTACTTGTGCTGGCTTGAGATTCATGAGACAACTTACTCTTCAAAGCCTCAGTTTCAAACTCATCCAATGTGTCTTCCACGTCATAAGCCAAATTTTGAAGATCAACCAGCCATTCCTTCACAAAACGGTTGGTTATCTGCTTCTCCTCTGCGTCTTCAAGCACTGCATAAATGTTACTCAATTTGTTCTTCCACTTCTTGAGATCAGCTTCGATTTGCTCTCGGCCTGCAAAACTCAGCAGTTGAGATGAAGCTAACTTTTTCGACAACAACTCGATAGAAGCAGTTAGAACTGCCTCACCAACCATATCCATGGTTTATTTGCCAACAAATTCTAAAGCAAGGAAATATAGATAGTTGAACTGGAAATGAAGAAATGAGCTTTGAAAATTATCAACTAGAAATAAGCTTTGAAGAATTGAGAAAGTCTGCAAAAATTACAACTCGAAACGGAACATCTGTAGAAATTTGAAATGGGAAAAAGGAAATTTTTTGGCTTTCAATAGGGAAAAGAAACTAGAGAAAATAAACTGGAAATGGGAAATTTTTGTTTTTATTTTTTGATGAAGTAGAGAAAACAAAATCTAAGAGAAAGTTAAACTGGGAAATGAAGAAATATAGATTTGAAAAGGAAATAGAAATTTGAAAAGGAAAATGACGAAGAGGAAAAATTCAGAAGAATTGAACTGGAGAAAATGAACTGGAAATGGGAATTTTTTTTTTTTTTAACTTTTAATGGTGATAAAAAATAAAGTAAAGAAAAAAAAAATCTAAGAGAAACTTAAACTGGGAAATGAACAGAAAATCAGAAGAGTTGAACTGGAAACGTAGAAATTTAGATTTTTGCAAGGAAATTGAAGCAATGAAATTTGCAGAAATGAAGTAATTTTTATTTTCCCGTTCTCTACGGTTTTCTATCCGAAAAACAGTTTTTTTAATCAAGAAAAAACGAGGGAATATGACGACTCTATTGACTCACATTAAATTAAACTTCACAAACTACAAGGTATTTCGGTAGTGTTTCTCCCATTGAAGGTGACATAAAGGACAATCATGCGGAAAAAAAAAGCAGTCCTCCAATATTGACTCTTTCTTAGTAATTCAATATTTTGTTAGTAATTCAATATTGGAGGACTGCCTCTCTTTCTTCTCTTTTTAGTTTACAAAAAGTCAAAAAGCAGTCCTCCAATAGTATTTTAATTTAAAATCATTTTATTTATTTTTATTTAAATATATAAATTTATTTTATTCTATTATAATAATTAATATTATTTTAATTATGAATAAAAATATTATATATAAGTATTTTAATATTTGTTAAATAATTTATTATAATTATTTATATCATATTAAATAAAGTTACATAACAATTAATAATAAAATAATATAAATATCAAATTACTAGTATTTAGATAATTTTAACTTTAAAAAAAATAAAATTGTTATACATTCAGAGGTAAAAAAAACAAATAAACAAATATGTCTATCAAATTTCAAGTTGCAATCACTATTCAGTCTTCAGTTTTTAACAGTACTGTTCAGTTTTCAGACAAAAAAATAAACAATCCCTTAATTTTTCACACGTAGAATTTACTGTTAAGACTTCAAATTAATTAATTGATAGGATTCTTAAAATTGTTTTTTGTTTTTGAAATCTTATTTGCTTACACATTTCTTAAAATTTTATTCTAAAACAAAAATGTAACTTATAATTGAAATATGAAATGCTGCTAACTAGAGTTTATTTTCTTGATTTCAAATATTCTCAAACATGCTTTTAAATTAGTTATAAATTTTCTATTGATGTAATTATTTCATTTATTTTTATATACAATACTAAACAAGTTCATGTTGGATTTCAATTTATAAATTAGTAACAAGTTAAGAACAAAGCTTATAGAATGTATTTTTTTAAATTATTATAATAATTTCAAGATTAAAAGGAGACGAGATGATTCAGATGCAGATAGGGTGTAAATTTGAAAAATATATCATTAGATCAACCTCTTATTATCATATTTATTTTCAAAATCATCATTGTTTTGAATATTCATCTTATATTAATAAATATTTTCTATTTTTATTTATAATTTTGGTATTTCTATTTACATTTTGTTGAATACAACAGTGAATGTTTTAAAAAAAGGAATGGAATGGTGAAGAAGAATGGAAATGATTAAAAATATCTTTTAAAAAAAAGTCTAAATTCATTTTTTACCCAAAAACGAATAATTTTTTTTTATTCTTTATCCAATTAAATTCCATCAACATTTCATATATATAAATGAAATACTATACAAAATTCGAATAGACTAAAAACGATTGAAATTTTATTTAACATATAAAATAATTATTTTAATTATTTTTTTATTTTAGCAAAAACAAAATTTGTCCAGAAAAAATAATCAATGCAGATGAATGATGGTAGGTGTTGGAATATATTAATTGGTTGGAATATTTTAATTGGTCAAGCTAGAGTAGACTAACTTCATACGGTTTTACTATCTTTAAGTTAAAGGCGGAATAGTTTCAAAAAAAAAAGTTAAAAAATAATACAATGGAAAGGCCCGAAATGATACATTATCATTTCCGTGGTGGGCTCAAATCATCATCTATGGTCAACAACCATGCGCATTTCGTGCAGTAGATCTCCACTTTTTTTTTTTTTTACTACTTCTTAATTTTTTTAAAATTAATTTTTATTTTGAAAGAAATGTAAATGTAAACTGTTACATGACTAAAATGCCCTTTCTTTTTAATATTTTAACATTTTTTTGTTGTAAATTGGTCAAATAAGCTAAAGTTAATAGTATCCAATGAATTGATAAATATATCCTCATCCAACCAAAGGTGACTAACAATCATTAATGGTGTGGGGGTTTCCTGTTACAAAAATGAAACTTCATATCTGTGTGTTTAAAGTCTTTCCTCAAGAGGTATCGTGTAATTCACTCTTTAATTAATCATAACCTTATCATTTCGCAGCGTATGAATTTAGTTGAATAAAAAATTACATGAATATTGAGCAAAGAGAGAGAGCGGTAAATGTCTCATATCAAATGAAGCAAAAAAAATTGATAGCAAAATTTATTTAAATCTAAATTCAAAGCATATGTAAATTAATGGTAATGTTATGCATCGCATTTTTTATATCTTATTAACACCCGAATCAATGATGTACAATCAATTGATAAATAATGTATGTAATATTTGAGGGAAATAATCATTAATTTATATCAATTTTATCCAATAACAAATCACAAGAGAGATACAAACTGAGATATAAGTTTAACATATTACTCGCCGGTTAATAACGAAGAATTGTAGTCAGACAGAGTGCTAGTTATAATGAAATAAAAAGAGAATTTATTAACACTAAGTCAACAATCCCAAAACACAAGTTCTCACAGTCATCCACCGTGATTTTAGCACAGCTTCTGTTGCGCGTAAACTATAGCCATTTACTAATTTTTTGCTCTGACTGTAATGTATGTAATTGTTTTTCATATTAAATAAATTTCCTCATATAAGAAACTGTACTCAAACATATGTAATACAAGAAAAGTTTCATCATTATAATTATAATCTCCATACTATTAAATCATAAAAATGTTTCTTGTTTCCCCTTGGTATGCAGTCATAATTGGAAAATAGTCTTACTATTTTAGAATTAGATAAAATCATTTTAGGAAAAATATATATATATATATATATTATAAGTGTATGCTTGGTGCACTGTTCAACTTTGGTCTATGATTTCTTTCTTTTTTTTTTTCAACATATTATATATACATATTACAGGCACATATTACATTGTTAGACTCTATAGAATAGATCTACCGAGGCACAGTCTGAAACTAGAACTCTAGAAAGCGGGAGAATGGCTCACATGGGAGGGAGGAGAAGCCTACAAAGGAAAGGGACATTTTGCCACACACTTGGTGGCAGTCACAAGTCGAACCTTGCCTTTACTGGGCAAGCAAAGGTAAAGTAGTGTTGCCTCCATTGAAGCAACACACTAGACTCACTTATGTCCATGTTTTCAAATTAAGAAAAAAAAAATAGTCCAAAAGTTGTATCAAAAAAATTATAATAATGATCACATTCAAAAATTGATTAACCAAGTTTAGGATTTTTAAGATTATGTGCAAATAATAATAATTATAACAATTATTATCAAAGTCCATTTTCTCATAGTGAAGTTCATCTTCAACAAAATTTATTTGAGAAGTCATGTTATAGCCATATAACATGGTTATTTTTAGAAGGAAAAAATTTAATTTGGTCCTTAATTTTTTTGAAATTGACAATTTTTTAAATATCTTTAAGATAATATACCAAACATTCCTAAATTTATAAAAAAAAAATTCATCATTTTAGTCCTTACCATTAGTCAACCATTGGTCAAATTGACAGTAAGAAAGTTAAAATGGTAATCTTGCATTAAAATTTCAGAAAATTTTATTTTGGTCCCCAATTTTTTAAAAATTGATAATTTTTTAAATATCTTTAATATAATATATCAAACATTCTTAAATTTGTTAAAAAATTATCATTTTAGTCCTACTGACTAGTTTTTTAATAGTTAACGTTAACAGAAAACGTAAAAAGACCAAACTACCCCTACTTTATTAGAAGTACATTTTTACCCTTGCTGCATTAAAATGTAAGATATATGAAATGATCATTATAACCTTCCATATAAAAATAAATTAGAATTGAAATGATCAAATTACCCTTATAATATTTATTAATTCTTTTTGGATGTTGTATATTGAGTGAATGAATTGCTTGTTGCATCGGATTTGATAGGTTTTGATGGATAAAGAAAATACTTTTTTGCCCTTAACACATAAAATCAAAATAATAACAATTTAATATTAATTTTTTTATGATAAAAACGGTAACAAGAAAATGATTTTAAAAATGGGTGTTGTTGCTTGTTGGTGGCTGCAATTTTGCTGCCCAAATATTTCAATTTTCTTTTCCAATTTCTTTGTCTATTTTTTGATCTCCCAATTTTTGTGCTCCAATTTTTTACCTCCAATATTCTTCTCAAATATCATCAACCCATAGTGGTACAAAAAATTCAAATATGGCTCGAATTTTATACCTTTAATATTCTTCTCAAATATCTCAATTTTTCTAGACTACACACATGTTACCTTGATAAATTTTAATGCAAGATTACCATTTTAACATTCTCACCGTCAACTTGACTAACGGTTGACTAACTATCGAGACTAAAATGATAAATTTTTTATAAATTTAGGGATATTTGATATACTATCTTAAAAATATTTAAAAAATTATCAATTTCTAAAAAATTAGGGACCAAAATAAAATTTTTTCAAAAATTTAATGTAAGATTACCATTTTAACCTTCTTACCGTTAATTTGACCAAAGGTTGACTAACAGTAGGAACTAAAATGATGAATTTTTTATAAATTTAGGGATGTTTGGTATATTATCTTAAAGATATTTAAAAAATTATCAATTTCTAAAAAATTAAGAACCAAAATGAATTTTCCCTTTTTAGAATAATGTTATGCTTTCCAAAAATTTACCTAAAACTTTTATCTAAATGATTGATCAAATTTATTTGTAACTACTACATTAATTTTGAGATGATGTATTGATGATGTGGTACTTACACATAAATTTATTATATTACTTGAGCAATGAATTTAGATAAATTTTTTGGTAACGTAACATTATTTTATTTTATTTTATTTTTTTTGAGGATTGGGATTGACCCAGGAGACTACTGAATCCAACCAAGATAAGAACACTATGACATGGTCCAGGAAACAACTCTCAATTGGAAGGAATCCATCCATACAGAGATGAGGAAGAGACCCACATGAAAGTAAAAGGTCAACCCATACTTAATGGTGGGAGACTTTTATTATTATATATTTATATTTAGATTTGAGGGAAGAGTGTCGAATCCATGCCACACTGAAGGGGAGGCATGGGAGTTGCTAGCGTTTGACCAATGGCGCCAGCAACCAAAGTTCGCATTATTCTTGTTTTTATAATCATAATATAATTACGAATTTCTATGTTGTGGATGCATAATTACATGTTTATTTTTTTCACATTACGATGCGTAGTATTGGGCCTTCTTGCCCATTCACTATGGTAAAATTATTAACCCCTTTCTTCAACTGAATTAGGTACATTTGAAAATGATGGCAGGGGTTGGCTTTATTTATTTATTTATTAAAAACTCAATAACATAAGACCAAGTCTTCGACTACTTGTAACTTCTCCTCACTGTCACCAAGTCCTACCACTTTCATTCTTGAAACCCAACTTTAATATATACAATATATGTACCCTCCACTTCCATTTTTTCGTGGTTCTTTCCTGTTCTTATTCTTTTTTTCCTGAAAAATGGGTTCTTTTCTTCCTTTCTCTTGATTGATTTTTTTTTTTTTTAAATTTTATTTTTATGTGTGTTTCATAAGAAGAAAGACGTAAACAATGGTGTGGATGAGACAACAGTAATGCCATCACGTTGTCATAATTGGAATTCTTTTAGGTTAGACTCCACTAAGTTTTAAGTTTTTTTATCATTAGTGAATACTATGGAGAATATTATTAGTTTATTAAACTTTTTTTTAACCAATTAGTTTATTAAACTTTGAATACATTGTTAACTTTTTACTTTTATTTTTTTAAATATTATAATTTTAGGAAATGAAAGAGAAACATGAGTCCTACCCGTAATCTCATTAATAATTACAATATTCCCTCTAGTGTCTGAGCTTGAAAATTATTATTATTATTAACTAGATGCTTCACAACAGTTTCCTTCGAATATTTGTTGCATAACTTGGAATGTTGTTCATACTGAAATGTGAACAGCAAGATGCCAACCACTACTTCACTCCATTATTTAATTGAACACAATACAAAAGCAAAAGTAGCACGAAGCGCGCTACAAAAGAAAAATGCTGCCGTTGGAATTGGAATTGACCAACAAAAAGCAAGAAATTAATAAATTAAAAACATGATTTGATAAAGAAATTAGATTAACTTCACACGGTTTTGGTATCTCCAAGTTAAAGTTGACATAAAAGAATCGAAAGGCAACAATGCAATGAAAAAAGACGAAATGATGCATTATCATTTTGGTGGTGGGATCAAATCATCATCTATGGTCAACTGTTGTGTTCTTACGGATTTGCAATTTTAGTATTTGAAATTCCACCTACAGCACTTCGAAACCTAAAATCATCATTTATACTTGGGCCATTAGTTATAAAGTAGAGAAAATGCATTAAATGACCCATTTCAGCAGCTCCTCTCCAAAACTACCCCTTTTGATTTTGTTCGTACAAAAATGACCATAAATGGACAAAAATGCCCTTAATGAAGACACCCAAAAGCGGCAGCTCTTTTTCTAACTCCGCCGAGCTGCAGCTCTTTTGCTAACTCTGCCCAAAAACTCTGCAGTCACAACCTCTTTGGCACCACCACTACCCACCGCCTTATACTGCAATTTGTAGTCCTTCTTGTTGTCTAGCTCCTCTATTTCTTCCTTCGCCATGTCATACTCACCATCGTCCGTAACGCCCTCATTGAAGCGAGCCACTAAGGGCTTTTCTGGGAAGGCAATCCATCAAACTGATCTTGTAGAACTCCTCTTCATCAATCTTGTAATCCACCACCATTTCCGACTTTGTGTAGACGAAGCTGTTGCTGTTCACGATGCTTATATCTTCGTCTTCATCTCGACCACCACCACTACACATTGCCTAATACTACAATTCGTAGTCCTTCTTGTTGTCCAGCTCCTCCACTTGTTCCTCTTCCATGTCGTTATTTCTGTCGTCTGCAACGCCCTCATTGACGTGAGCCACTGACAGCTTTTCTGGGAAGGCACGCAAATGGAAGGGAGCTTAATGGATGAATGAAGGAAAGCTTTGCAGCAATTCGGGCTACACAACCATCCACGACTTTGTTGAGATAAACAAGAATACTCTAAGCAAGAACAAAATTCAAGATAAAAAACCAAAGTCATTGCATTTAGAAATTCCTTCAGTAACATCCTTCTGGATTGTGCAAGTGTCCTCTATGCTGCTACTTAATCAAACACAAAACTGGTTAGATGGGAAAGTTATATTGATTGGTAGTTTTTATTGGTGAATCTGTACTTTAAGGGTGGGATTTGTAACGGAGGCTGACATTCGAAGTTTAGAGGCGAAGTCTTCACGTGAAGGTTGGAAATCCAAATTTTTAGGTTGAGAAACCCAACTGGGTTGGGATTCCCAACCTGAAGGTTGAGACTTCCCACAAATCTCGACTTGTAGGTTAGGAATCCCAACCTCGAGGTTGGAAATCCCAACCTTAGTTGAACATCCGAGGTTGGGATTCTCAACCTGTAGGTTGAGAATTCCAACCGTCAAGTTAAGAATCTCAACCGTGGGTGTTCAATCAAAGTTGGGACTCGAGGTTGGGATTTCCCACTACTCCCAACCTCTAGGTTAGAAATCCCAACTTGGAGATTGGGATTGCCAATCTTGATTTTATATTCACATTGAGAATCCCAACCCTAAATCCCGACCTTCAGGTTGGGAATCCTATCTCCCAAGTTTCGAGTCACAACCGAAAGGTTAGGATTCCCAACCTAGGTGGAAATCCCAGGTTGGGATTTCCACCCTCCCAACCCTGGGGTTGAGAATCTCAACCCCGAGATTGAGAACCTTCCCAACCTTCGAGTTGACATTCCCAACCCGGAGGTTAGGAATTGAGCACTTAGATTGTGAATTGAGTACTCTTTTTCATACTTCAAGTAGTTCTTGAAAAATGAATGTTAAAACTCTTTCGATTGGGAGTACCTAGATTGGATAATGGAGGTTAGGGTCATCATTTTTCTCTTCCTTTTTTTAAAAAAAAAAAATTTTTTTTATCAATTTTCTGTTTCTTGTTCATATTCCCAACTTCGAAGTTGAGATTCCTAACCTAGAGGTTAGGAATCCCAACCTTCAAGTTGGTAATCTTAACTAGGTCGAGAATTGTAACATTTAATTTAAGAATCCTAACCTAGAGGTTCCATTTCCCAACCTTGATTGATATGTGTTTAATATCATGTAATTTTTGGGTTTCTTTTTACATTTTCATCTATTTGTTGATTGATGGTGTTTATTCAACGTTTGGTAGCTTTGGTTTGCAGATTGATGCAAGGAGTGGTATAGCATTTGATATGAAATAATTAAGAATTTTTGAAATGTGTACAATTGCTTGTTTTTGTTGAAATAAATGCAATTGGTATGGAGAAAAAAATTAAATTATACGTAGCCTTAAATTATACATTGCAAAGATTGTAATATTGCTATTTTTTTTTTTTTTATGAAAAGAATTTGCTCATGTTCCTCCTTATTATCATTACTTTTTAAGTTTCCAACATCACTTGTATTGTTGCACCAGCACAAATTTTGATTGACTATATACATTGTTTAGATGATTTTGTTTGCTTTTAACCATTGGATCAACATTTATTCAATGAAATCAATATAATGACTAAAACTAGATTGATAAGTGTGTCCTGTAAACCAAATAGAAGTAGAAATGGTCATTTTGAAACTTGCTTCATAAAATTTACCCCAAACAAAATCAACTCATCATGAAATGGAATTAAAAGCATTCATGCATCAAGTGATTACATAATGCAAGTGCATGTACAATATAGTTCGAGGCAATGTGTTTTGTGAGCTGCTGCTCTTGCTATTGTCTCTCCCTCTTCTTCTTAATGCTTTTCAATTCTAATTCCCAACGGGAACCAACCTTCCGATTGAGATTCCCAACCCTCCCGACCTCCGGTGGGATCTATGGTGGGAATCACAACTCATATAGTAGGAATACTAAAACAACACACATGAAATCTTTTACAATAAAACGTAACCCAATGACATATTGAGATAATATTTGCACAATAAGAATAACGTAATTGCACAAGAATAATAATAATAATAATAATAATGTGACAGTGTACTGAGTACACCATTTACATGAACAAAAATAAGTGCAACATTCATGGCACTTGCTATTATACCTTGTCCTCAAACCTCTCATGTGGAACAGAAACCCCCCACTTAAGATCCCTGGTAATGCATCGTTGTTTGAGCCCTTCTTTAAGCCATGCATTAGTGGCTTGAATAGCATTTTGGCTCCACGATCCAGCCACAAACATGTTGCTGATATACTCTTCCAATTTATCCTTCAGTGAAGGAAGATCAAGAAACAAGTGGTTTGTATCACGAATGTGAGGCGTGGTCTGACAAAGTTGTTTAAAAATAACGGTCAATTACCAACAAGAATAAACACAAAAAGGACTGACTATCATAACTATTCTCATATTTGTTTAGCAACAAATGAAAGAACATGTACTTCCAAACAGAAGTTTCTAATTATCGAATATGTTTTGTTGTACTTCTTTAAGAAAAAAATAACAATAATACTAAGGGCTATAAAACAGAATTTAAAAATAAAATAGGTCACAGAGTCAGGAATCAATTCCAGCCCAAACATGATGCCACAATGATGTCTACAGGGAGGAGCAAAAATTTTAATAAATGTTATGAGAACTCTTCGATGTTCTTTTAAAAAGTAAATCTATATTTTCCTCCTTCATCTATATTACCTAAAAAGAAAGTACAACTAAATCTAACCTTACATTTATTTTTCATATATATTATGTTTTGCCTCAAAGTTTCAGGTGAGGTTGGTCAGAGTTACACAGGCTGCATGAAACGATTTATAGCAGCTATGAAAACATCATCATTGACCATAACAATAAGGGGAAAGCAATAGTATAGGCTGAAACTTTTAAACAAGTTATGATTGCTGTATTGTCAAGTGGTTACGCCAACCAATACTGCAACATGTTCTTACCCATGCCACTATATACTTCAGTATGATATATTACCCATACAACCTACACTGGTAAAGTTAACAGTGGACTAGGAATCATATTCAACTTACCCCCCAAAATTGCTGAGACCATTTCCAAAGGTCAAGCGCTAGCTGATCCCGGAAACCTGGTATATGGGATTTGTCGAATGAGTTCACCGACAGACCGTGCGCCATGTGTTCGGCCAACTTGATTATAAACATCCCGCAATCACCACTCCTACATAAAAGAAGACAACATAACAGGTTAGACGACGATGTACATATAATTGCTTAACCGTAAACTGCTGCATGTGGTACAACTCTTACCCTGGTTCTTATTGTGGCGTGTCGTCGCACCGGGACACGGACCATCCCTCCATTGTATACCATTCTACAATCATGTACGCCTATGCTCCATAGTATCTTCTGAAGGAGCTGTGGCAGTATTGTTTGTATGGGATGCAAAAACTGTTTCTAATTGCGGACATAAGTGCCTAGTGAGTCAAACAAGGTTATCGTTCGTTCCTTGAAATGTACCTTCACGAGGACCCAATGCACACCCCTGTAATTCAATGGCATGTACAGCTACCGACACGACAAACCACAACCACAAATAAGTTTCAGTATGTAACAGTATGTAACATAACAAGTAATTCAAACAAATACGAAGCAACCAATTAACGATGATACCGTGTCAAGTTCTACCCACGACGACAGGCCACCTCCCATGAAGCGTGACTGCTGTTGGCCACCTCTCCCCTTGCATATCATACACACATGTCATCATCAGCCTAAAGAGCTTTCTTCTTGCTATACGCCTCCCATTTACCTAGCAAGTGTTGCTACATATATTCGAACAAACAAGGGAATTAGTAAGTGAAAAATGTTTCAATGATAAGCCATCTGTTTACTGGTTCAAAAACATTTGTCGTCGTGAAGGCTTCCATCTTGCTAGTAGGGGACCGCATCGCCTTCCAGCGAACGTAACAGAAAGCAGCATCCAGATGCTGCAAATAGTCAAAATGCATACGGTTAGACCGAACAGTCAGTAGTTATGTCTGACATAGCTACTTTCCATATTGTTTACACACACCAAATCTCACAACCACTCACTAGGTTTGCACAACTCCCTAAACCACTGCCGATTGTAGTCTCCTGTTGGCAAACGAACTATTGTTCTGCAGTGACAAACCCACATGTGGTACAACTAGTTATATATATACCAAACTAGCAATATGAAAAACACTTAACAATGCAGTAAGAAGGTAAACAAACATACAACTCGGTCTGCGAATTGTCATTGCGCTACGCTTTAAATGCTTGCAGTTCCAAATCAGACAGTTGAGGAGTTGGATCGAACTTGGTGCGCTTTCTTAGAACAACTTGGATTTGCTGATATGGTGACGAAATTTGTGGACCCTTTTTTCTCTTCCTTCTGAAAAATTTTGTTTCAGGTATAATCTTCAAACTTATGTCCGAACCTACCGAAGGCGACCCTACTGTTGGTTGTCGAGGCAGGATAAGGTCCAAAATAATGTTCCCCCTGAAACTGTCTACCCATTCATGTCTCACTTCTGCACTACCCTCTGCCCGATTACACAACACCCTTTCTGACCTTTTTATCAGGCGACCTTCAAACGTTGAAAAAAGGTCAGACACCTGTGCACCCTTATCTTGCTTTATGTTGTGACTTTGGAATTGGGGTAAAATCTTCACTGATGCATCAGAAGCGCCTACAGGCGACAGTACCCATGCTTTTGTCGATATGATTGGGGTGAACGCTATTTTTCCCTCGAAACTGTCCACCTCCTCATGAGTACCAGGTGCAGACATCTCGACGCCAACTAGCACTGCTCCTTCAACTCCAGTACTATCTTCATTACATTCACGATGTTGCTTATCACTGTGCTGCAAATCAAAATTCGAACGACATCAGTACATGTTGATATATAAGACTAAGTTCCTACACTAGGCATATATGCACTATACATTCTCTGCAAGTGTGTTCTGATGTGTTCGATCAACATTGTTTGTAAATAAAAAGTCAATAATGATATCGACCTTCTTGTTTGTTTCGTAGAGCAGATTATACATTTCCTGTACCTTGTACTTCATGCCTTCTACGTTCTTGTTTGTATGTTGCAGTTGTTTTATCATGTCTTTCCCAACCTGCTCCACCTATTTATGGATGGCTTTTAATTGTTCACTATGACTACTACTGCTATCCTTGACAACCTGTACAAAATTTAGTGGCGATGTGGAGTGAGGTGGTATACTTGTACTCCATGACTAATAGCAAACATAAAAGCTAACAGCGAAAGTACCTGAGTCTATGGTCGTCTTCGCCCAGTATGCACCGTCAGAAATGGGACCTGAGTTGCCTTATCAATGTTGTCCTTCTTGCCAGTGCCAGCACTCTTAGAGGGCCCACTATTCAAACCCACTTGGGCTGCACCCTCCTCCTTGTTGCGGAAATATTGCCAATAATCCTCTCTTTCCTCTATAGGTGTCACCTCCAACATAGGGGCAGCTTCAAACTGTAGAAAGTTGAAAACAAATATTCAAAACAACCACTTGAATTGTAGGTCGTCTAATAAACTCCGTAATATATTGACATACAAAACTCGAAAATATAGTTACATACATCAGAGCGATGAAACAACGTAACAATTTCTCTTGGCTTTGGGATTGCTGTAGAACTCCAATTGACGATCTGGGGCAGCAAATTGCTGGATTTCAGTGCAATTATCGGAATTGCTTCAGAAGCCCATATTTGTCAGTGTAGAAAATAACACCAAATCTTGTTACCAAACGTCGTATACCATTAGGAAGCATCATAAAGTAAAATAACAACATACATATACTTGAAATGCATATGGGAAACCAGACAACGAATAGAATGCAGCATCTCTCTTGTACTGCTACCCTTTATTTCGGTTTCCAACCTTAGCAGCCATTTTCTTAAAATCCTTTTTCATGCCACGCAACGTCATCTCGTAGCAGCATCGACCCCAAGGGTATTTGTTGAATGCATTGATATCATCCAACAGTCGAATATGCTCCCTTAGAATCTGGTTCTTCGGATCATTCTCAGGTAACATTGTCTCTGAAAAGTACAGCAACGCAAGTTTTATGATGTCCTCATCATTGTCCGAAGAAGCAACCCTGAAAGTGATGTCCACACTTTTGTTCGAAATTTTGCCATTACCGGGAAACATTCTCTGGCTGAAATTCTCACTGGATGGACGTTCATCAACGGACCCATCTTTTAATGAGTATGGCCCACAATTAAGCCTTGTGATGAGGCCAAACTCCTGCATTGAGAACCGAATGAAATTGTCGTTTGGGAGTGCAAACCAAAGCTTCTCCAAATCATCACAATCCACTTGTCGGAGAAGCAAGTTATGCACTAACTGCTCGGCAAACTTCAAGTCCTTCATGTGCAGCAGTTTACCAAATCATGACCTCCTGAACATCTCCAATTGCGCTTCATTTAACTTTTCCACTATCACTTTTACGGCTCCGACCTTCGAAAAGCATGTAACTTTTGAAGAAAAATGATCGGAGTCCATTATCTTTAACGCAACTACAGAATTCATCACTGTCAACCTGCAATTATCAAACAACCCATTAGAATTTTATTACCAAAACAATAATGCTTAAACTTTAATAGAACATATATTGTATTGATATCATATACATAACCACAACCTTAACAAGGAAAAAAACCATGCAAAATAAGAGTGGAGCTTGGGGTTTTGAACCCCAACGTCTGCATTCTCACCATATGGCTTCGACCCAAATTGCATCCCAACCTGGACGTTGGGATTCCCAACCTCAAGGTTGAGAATGTTAGTACTCCCCTTCTAAATATTGGAAAGGTTGGGATTCTCAACCCAACCTTTTAGGTTGGGAACATGGAGGATTCCCAACCTGCAGGTTGGGAGCCTACCGGATTCCCAACCTACAGGTTGAGAATTCTAATTTCCAGGCTAGGAATCCCAACCTATAGGTTGTGAAACCGAAGATGGAAATTGGGAATCCCACACTTAAGGTTGGACATCCCAAATCTAGAAGTTGTGATCCCAACTTCAAGGTTGGAAAGCCAAACTTCGAAGTTAAGATTCCAACATCCAGGTTGAGAATAGGTTGGAAATCCTAATCTAAAGCAAGTTGGGTCAAAGATGGAGGTTGGGAATCCTAAACTTGGCAAACCCAACCTCTCTCTGTGGTTTCAACTTAAGTCCGCAATAATATGTTAACCCAAAGGTTATAAATCCCAACTTGCAAGTTCGATTTCAACCCCCACTTCTAAAATTATGTTCACCGTAGGCCGGGATTCCGAACCTCCAGGTTGGGAATCTCAACCAGGAGATTAACAATCCCAACTTGAAGGTTTGAAATCCCACCTTTGAGGTTGGTTTCAACTTTAACTATATTAGTATCCTAATCTAATAATTACAAATCTCAACATGCAAGTTGGGAATCCTTACCTCCAAGTTTTATTCCAAACCTCAAAATTAGAGTCCCAATGGTGGGGTTGTTTACAACTGATTACTATCCTTATTTGCAAACCAACACAACTACGCGATTATCCATCATAAACTAAACCCATTGTCTCAAATTCACTCACCTGTTGACCATACGTATAAACGACATCATGCAACCAATCGTGTACAACATTCATAGCAGAAACTTAACAATCGTAATGACATCAAACATTTTATGCTACAAATAACATACAACCACTAATAGAATAAAAACATCAAATAAATGCAATGTGTTTTTATCGTGGAGTTTTGAAAGGCCTCCCGTGTCTCTCACTGACGTTCAACTTGTTGCCTCTTCTTCCTTCACCTTTTTGCCTCTTCTTCCCTCAACTTCTTCCTTCTTCTTCCGTCCTCTACTTCTTCTTCTACTTTTGGTAGGTTAGTTTCTTCAACAGAGAGAGAAAATGACTATTGGGTGGGTTGGGTTTGGGATTTAGGTCGTGTGTGGAGAGCGTCAATCGTTGATAAGGGACGGTGATGCGGTCTGAAGTATGAGGGTTCGAAATGGAGTTTCTTTCATGGCAAAAGACACAAAAACCGGTGGGTGCATCGGTCGGAACACGGGTGCGTGCGTCGCCTTTGCCTTGTCACAATGGGTGCGTCGGTCAGAACGTGGGTTGAGGTCCGCAATGGGTGATATGCGATGGTGAAGAGACGGTTGCTTCATTTTGAAAAACACACACACAAGGCACACGTTGGGAATAGAGAGAGACAGAGTCACCGTTTGGTTGAGAGCGACACACCCACACACAAACAATCGATGGGTCAAGGGTAGTTTTGTCCTCAAAATGTCAATGTCTTGTGCTTTAAAAAAAAAAGGGGTAGTTCCCAAATAGGTCATCAGAAATGGGTTATTTTTCAACAAAACCCTATAAAGTAACAAATTTTAGGCCCAAAGATATACAGCTTCAGTTTTCAACCTCTGAATTATTGGGCACCCTTCTAAAAATAATTTAGATATTTCAGAATTTGGGGCCCAAAAATTAAAGGGCGTAGGGAATGATGATACTTGCAACCCCACAAAATTGTATATGCACTCTTGTCATATATTCACTCCATAGAATTTTTAACTCGTGACATAGAGATGAGGGGGAAGTGTTCAACTATTTAGCTTTTATTTCATCGAAACAAATAGTGATTGGAACATCAAGGATGCCCAAAATGATAAAATGTAGCTTCAACTTTTCTTCAAATATATATGTGTACATGGAACTTCACTAAAATCAAAACCATTAAACACCGATTATACTCTTCTTTAAGACTACTTTAAAAAATTGGTATTTTGTTAATTTGATTAATCAAAAAGGCCTCCTGAGATACTTGAAATCTACCATGGAATCAATACACTCGGACCTTCCCCTGTTAAGATTCAGCTATTGGGTTTTGTGCCTTAACAACTTGTAATTATATAAACGGTTTTAATAAATAATAATAAAGTATTTATTTTATTCAATTTATGTGCATTTGCAAAATATTTGCATCATATAAATATCATGAAACATCCTTGATTACTGATGTAATCTCAAACTAAGTATATCAGTGTTACATACGAGCAGATTTAGTTTGAGATAAGTAATCTAAAGAGTCTGTAGAAAGCAAACGAAGCTAGGTACTTTGTTTGTGGTAAATCTACAGTTGCAGTCCATTTCATATTTAGTACGATAATCTTGTTCGAGACTATTCATGTGGTGACATGGAAATGGAGGCACCTTATATAATAAAGATTATAGAGGACTGGACCACGATAAACATGAGTCTCTAATTAATATCCGTTAAACTTAGAGATTTATATTTATCAACTAGATGATCATATATGAATTGATCTTAATCCTGAGTATATTATGGACTCCTGCTTATTGAGTTACATCCTTTGATTTACATGGGTGAGATTGACGTAGATGCTCGATCAATAACTTCGTATTTTGGAGATATGATTTAGTAAGTAGCTGGAAACATTATATACAATTGTGGAATCCACTCATTCTTGCGGGAAGTAGAGAAATAGTTCTCTTAAGGGTTGATTCAGGTCTTGAGCAATAAAAGCGCTCAACTTTTTGTTTATGTGTGAACGAAAAGATAAATTCATAAGTTGTTATGAATATATTATTCATTAGAGAATCAATGGTACTTAAGGATAAAGATATACTTAGAGGGGTATAACAGATATTTTGACCTAACTCTAATTATGAATTATTTGTGGAGGGTCAAATCATATGTAATGATTATATCAATAGACATTAAAAATTTCAGATTGTATAAAAACATCTGTAGTTTTGAGAGTGCAATCTTAGGTTTTTAGTGGAATAACTCTAAAATTAATAATAGTAAATTATTTAATTAAAGAGTTTAATCAATAAATCCAGTATTATTGGAGCTCAAAACTGTAGGTCTATCGGATCCCTTTGATAGCTCATTTCACTATAAGAAACGTGTATATAAAATATTGTAATTGGATTGTCCAATTATTGTTGTTACGTAAGTAGCAAAATATGTGTTCACTTGGTATTTGAATAATATTGATTATTCAAATTATTAATTAGTTAATTATTAATTGAGAATTAATAATTATTTAATTAATTTTATAAGAGATCTTGAATTCGATTCTCAACAGTGATCAGGTATAAATTAATTATGAATTAATTATAAGTCACAAGTTTGATTTCAAAATATAATATGAATTAATTTTGAATTAATTATGTTATATGAGGTAAAAGTTTAATTTTGATAAACTTGGGGTTTAATATTAATTTTGATTAATTAAAACCCTAATTGGTTGCCTATAAAAGGAAAAGAAATAATTTTCTTTTCTTATGTTTTTGGTTATACGTATGTTTGAGAAACAAAAAGAATAATAGATAACAAAAATTAGTGTTTTTGTTCTTTGTATAGCCAAAAACAAACACTCACCTCTTTTATATATTGTTTGTTCTTTTTAGAAAAGAAATCAATAGAAAGTGAGCACAATTTTATATAATTGTGTCTACTCACTTGTTTTTGGTATAGAGACATATCAAGGAAGATAAGGTGGTGAGCAATCCACAGAGATCAATACAAAATGTACAAGATTTGATTTTTATTTAGTTTTATTATTTTATTTCATTGTTTTATCGATCTAGGGTCCTTGAGTTTTCTAAAAATTTTAAAACTCAGTATTCTGCAAATTCTTATTTTTATAAAATAATTGTTGTTTTTTTCCTTTCAATTGGTATCAGAGCCCGGTTCCAATAAAAAAGTGATTTTAAAATAATATATTTTGTATTGATTTGTATGTCATTAAGTAGGTATTATTATTTTTATTTGATTATGATGTGATATATTGTTATTCATGTTTGATAAATGGTGATTGCATGGTATGATTGTTAATTGTATGGTTCTTTGATTAATTAATTGAATTAATTTTGTAAGCTATTTGTGGCAATTATTTTTCTGTTGTAATTCATAGAATTAGGGTTTTATTTTTTTTTAAGAATAAAATGCCGAACAGATCTGATATTTGCTGTTGATTCGGGCTGGAATTGGCTGCTGAATTTGGGCATGAATTGCGATTCAAAACGAAAATCTAATTTGAGCCAGTTCAAAATGCGGACGGTGTAAAAAGTTGCACCCAATTTAGTGTTCTAGTGATGCATGAGATGCGAGTCCAGACCGAGCGCATTAGATGCGCGATTGGTGCAATCTTAGTGCATGAGATGCATCCGCGAGTTTGCAACTGGTCTGGTGTGCTGTTTGTGTAACAGCATGGTTTCGTTGTTTTGTAACAGCACTATTGTGCTATTTCTTAACAGCCCTAACGTGCTGGTTTGGAACAACACATGGCCGCTATTCGAGGTAGCCGAGGGCTATTTTTCAACTACAGTGAGCGGTGCACCAAACTGCAGATTAGATGCGTGACAGGTGGAAATTTTGCACCAGTTTTGGTGTTACAAGCACCAAACAGTTTGTGAGCATAAAGACGCGCAAACGGTGCTTAGTCTAGTACTATGTGAAGTGCGCATGCGTGTTGCACCAATTAGTTGCAAGGGTTGCATGATTGCTAGAATTGTTGCAATTGTTTATCGCATTAAATTTAGTGCAATTGTTGCACAAGTTTGTGTGACATGCACAAAAGACAAAACAGTGTAATTGTTGTGCATGTTTATGCGTGAATGTTAATGCATTGCATGCTTGTGCATGCGACACATGTGCATTATGTGCACATGATTGATGATGCACAATTTGCACATGAATGTTCCCATTTTGCAGCTTATTGGATAATTTTCTTGGGCCAAAAATCAAGAAATGGGTTTAAAACTCAATCCATTTGATGGAGATTCTTGATAATTAAATCGGATTTAGTTTTGAGCCCAAGAGAGCCCATAAAAACCTTTGAAGCCCATCAAGACCTTTGAAGATTATAAAGATTATAAGTGAAGGCCAAGGAATGTCTTGGTTAATTTATGTAATCTTGAAATTAGATTTAGGTAGTTAAAACCAAAGAACCCAATCATACACATATTGTTTATTTAATTGTTTATCATATGATGATTGAATGATTTGTTGATAATAGATCATACATAAAATATGTCATATAGAATAGAAAATGTCTACTCGTTATATTATAACATGACATACATACATGTATTATTATTTATTTTTTCTATTAAATAGTTTATTAGTTAAAATAGAGATAATAATACATAGAATACCAATTTCATAATTTGTTAGGATTTTAGCTGAAAATCCTAAGTTCACAAATTAGAAATATATTATTAGTTTTAATGTGATTAAAATAGATTTATATTTTCAATAATTGGTATTCATAATGTGATTAGATTTTAAGAGTTAAAATTGGGTTATTCTCATTATTACTAATCTAATTTAATTAAAGAGTTTAATTTATTTAGATTAGTAAACCAATTGGAGATATAGTTTTAATGTGATTAAAATGATATATTTCACAAGCTCATAATGTGGATTAATTTTTAAAAGTTAAAATTGAATAATTTCATTATTACTAATCTAGTTTATTTAAAGAGTTTAATATATTTAGATTAGTAAAACCTTTTAGAAGTATTTTTTTTTAATATGATTAAATAAATAAATAATATACTTCATAATTGGCTTATATTGTGGATTAGATTTTAAGAGTTAAAATTGAGTAATCTCACATTAAATCTAATCTTCATAATTAAAGAGTTCAGATTGCCTAGATTAGATCTTTTATAATAAATTAGATTTTTAAGAGTTAAACATCTGGTAATTTATTAGATCTTAATAGGATGATGATTCTAGTAACATACAAATTCCTAGTAACTTAGATTATCTTCTTAGCCGTTAATAATCTAAGATGATATCTACGAATATTAAATAGAAAACCCTTATCCTAAAATAGTGAGTGGGAGAGGGATATATGACAATATATCTTGCGGTCTCCATCATTAGTTCAACATCGTGAGACTTAAATGGCGCCTCGAGACGGTTTTGTTATCGTCCCCCTACGGATGGTGTCCAAAGAGGTTGATCAAGGTTGACTTCCTAACGAATAGGATTCCTAGATGTATCTTGGGATTGACCTACCCTACGGTGGCAATTCTCGAGTTAAGTTCATGGAATCTGAAATGATGGGTTACACTCATAAAGGAAATAATTAATTGTTAATTATCTTCCTGACCGAAAAACGGTCGTCAAATAATATAGAAATAAAAGTTATTTTGTTATATTATTTGATTGAAAATGCCTTAGTCTAACATACAAATATTTGACCTACCCTACGATGGCACTTATTTGTGGTATGTTAGATTATTATGGCATAATAATTATTTTCTAGGGTATTTTCTAATTCATTATTCGTGTATCATGCATCACGTTTAATTTTATGTCAAACTTATGATATTGTATGAATGCAATTTGAATAAAATATTTTATTATTATTTAATTCAGCAATGTTGTCTCCTCTTATGTTTATGCTTGCCAATGATAAATTAAACAAGGATAACTATGTTAAACAATTTGAATGCATTTTGGTCTATAAGGACCTAAATTTTGTCCTGATGGAGGAGTGTCCTCCTGAGCCTAGTCAAGTAAGCATGATATTGGAGATTTTTTCGTAAAGTTTGATACAGTTCAAAGCAACTATGTTATGAACAAGTTTATCATGCATGTTGGTGCTTAGGATGTCGTGTTAGCTAGAGTAGTGGGAGAAGTTCGACTTCAATTTTCTAATAGTTGTTTTATTGTTTTAAACAATGTTTTAACAGAAATATGATTTCTATTTCTAACCTCATGGAACAATTATATTCAGTTTCTTTTAATAATAAATCGGTTATTATTTTTGGAAATTGTTTGAATAGTTGTTCATGAATATTGGAGTACAACTTATACGAGTTAAGATCGTTAACTCATAGCTGCTCAAAACTAAAATGTTTAAGGTTGAAGAACTTAAAACAAAACGACAAAAGATTTCTCCCAATGATGATACCTATTATTGGCATCTGAGCTTTGGATATTGTAACCTTGACATAATAGACAGACTTGTAAAAGAGCAGACTTTTAAGTGAGTTAAAGATTGGCTCTTTATCTATTTGTTAGTCATGTCTAGAAGATGAAATATTCAAAAGACCTTTTATAGAAAAAGGCTTAGAGTAAAGGAATCGCTAGAGCTTATACATTCGGATGTTTGCGGTCCTATGAATGTTAAAGCTAGAGGCGATTATGAATATTTTGTCACCTTAGTTGACGATTATTCTTAATATAGGTTTGTTTACCTAATGCAATGGAAGTCTACAACTTTTGAAGAGTTCAAATAGTCTCAAGCTGAAATTGAAAACCAATTAGGTAAATTATTGAATTCGACGATCGGATCGTGGAGGTGAGTACCTCAATATGTAGTTTGGGGATCTATTTGATTAAGAATAAGATTCTATATCAACTCACAACCCATGAAACACCTTAACAAAATGGTATTGTAAATAGGAGAAATAGAACTTCACAGGACATTATGAGATGTACAATTAGTTTCTCATTATTATCTGGTTTCTTCTGGAGAAATACACTGCAAACTACAGTGTATATCTTAAATGTAGAAGCTTCCAACTCTATTCCTAAGACATCTTTATAGTTGTGAAATGATCACAAAACTAGTTTGTGACATTTTCACATATGGATTGTCCAACACATGTATTGAAGAGCAAGACTAGGAAGATCTGGAACCACATTCATAGGTATGCCTATTTGTAGGTTACACCAGAGAAACTAGAGGCGGATTCTTTTAGAATTCTTAAGAAAACAAAGTGTTTGTATTGACAAATGATACATTTCTTGAAGATAATTATATAAAAGATCATAAAACTCGTTGTTATACTCGAGGAGTTATTATTTTATTCAACCAGTACTCAATCAATAATAGTTGTTGATAACAACATAGTTAAGACCACTCTAAGTGTCAGACAGATTCTTGTCAGAGTTATCTACCACCTCATCATAGTGGGAGGGTTGTGAGACAACCTATTTACTACATAGTTTTGGAGAGGTACTAGTTGTCATCTCTAATGACAAAGTAGATAATTTATTGGCATATAGAGATGCAATGGATGACTCTAATAAGGAGAAAATGCTTAAAGCCTTGAATCTTGAGATGGAGTCTATGCACTTCAACTCTATTTGGAAATTTGTGGATCCATCAAATAGGGTAAAACCCATAGGTTGTAAATAGATAAGAAGGTAGAGACCTTCAAAATTAGGCTAGTGTCAAAGGGTTAGACCCATGAGAAAAAAGTTGACTATGAAGAGATTCTCTCATCAATAGCCATATTTAAGTCCATTCACATTCTTCTATCCAAAGCTATATATCTCAACTATGCGATATGGCAGATGGATGTCAAGATTGCAATTTTGAATGACAATCTTGATCAATGCATCTATATGGTGTAACCAAAGGGATTCGTGTCCCAAGGTTAAGAGCAAAAGGATTGCAAATTACAAAGGTTCATTTATGGATTTAAGTAAGTATCTTGATCTTGGGACATAAGGTTTGATATTTTGATCAAATCTAATGATTTTAAGCAAAATGTCGATGAACCTTGTGTATACAAGTGTAGCATCGATAAGAAAGTGGTTTTCCTTATAATTTATGTTAACAATATCCTACTCATTGGGATTGATGTAAAAGCATTATTTGAGATATAGAACTGATTTGCTAACTAATTCCAAATGAAAGATTTGAGAGAGTATTTATGTTCTTAGAATTTAAATTATATAAGATCGTAAGAACAAATTGTTAGCACTATCTCAAGAATCATACATTGATAAGATCATTATATGGTTTGCAATGTAAGAATTCCAATAAAAGTAATTTACTTTTCTTGTCATGGAGTTCATTTGTCTAAGGAATAGTGTCCTAAGACACCTCAAGAAATTGAGAATATGAGACGGATTCCCTATGCATCTACAATAGATAGTTTTATATATGCTATGATATGCATGAGATTGAATATATGATATTCAGTAGGAGTAGTCAATCGTTATCAATCCACCTCAGGATCTTATCACTGGATGACTGTAAAACATATTCTCAAGTATCTTTGGAGAACGAGAAACTATATGCTTGTGTATTTTGGAGAGGATTTGATCCCATTAGGATACACAAATCTTATTTTTAGTTGGACAATGATTCTAAGAAATCCATGTCCAGGTCAATATTTACCTTTAGTGGTGGAGCCATTATATGGAGGAGTGTTAAGCAATCTTGCATTGTTGATTCCACCATAGAAGTTGAATATGTAGCAGCTTGTGAAGCAACTAAGGAAATGGTTTGGCTCCATAAATTCTTGACTGATCTGGAAGTTGTTCTAGATATGGATAAACCACTCACCATTTATTGTGATAATAGTGATATAATGGTCAATTCCAAAGAACCAAGAAACCACAAATGAGGGAAACATATAGAGAAGAAGTACCATCTCAATAGGGAGATTGTACATAAAGAGATGTGTCATTAAGATGATAGTTTTACTAGACAACCATGCTGATAAGTTTACAAAGACCTTAACAGCTAAAGTGTTTGAAGGTTATCTAAAGAGTCTAGGATTACGAGATATGTCTCATCTACTTTAGGGCAAGTAGGAGATTGTTAGGTTTTGTACCCTAAGAGCTTGTAATTATGTAAATGGTTTTAATAAATAATAATAAAGTATTTATTTTATTCAATTTATGTGCATTTGCAAAATATTTGCATAATACAAATATCATGAAACATCATTGATTACCGATATAATCTTAAACTAAGTATATCAGTGTTACATACGAGCAGATTTAGTTTGAGATAAGTAATTTAAAGAGTCCATAGAAAACAAACGAAGCTAGGTACTTTGTTTGTGATAAATCTACAGTTGCGGTCCATTTCGTATTTAATACGATAGTCTTATCCGAGACTGTTCATGTGGTGACATGAAAATCGAGGCACTTTATATAATAAGGATTAATAGGACTGGACCACAATAAATATGAGTCTCTAATTAATATCCATTAAACTTAGAGATTTATATTTATCGACTAGATGATCATATATGAATTAATCTTAATCCTAAATGTATTATGGACTCCTATTTATTGAGTTACATCCTTTGATTTACATGGGTGAGATCGACATAGATGCTCAATCAATAACTTCGTACTTTAGGGATATAATTTAATAAATAGCTGGAAACATTCTATACAATAGTGGAATCCCCTCCTTCTTGCGAGAAGTAGAGAAATAGTTCTCTTAAGGGTTGATTCAGGTCTTGAACAATAAGAGCACTCAACTTTTTGTTTATATGTAAACGAAAAGATAAATTCATAAGTTGTTATGAATATATTATTCATTAGAGAATCAATGGTACTTAAGGATCAAGATATAATTAATGGAGTATAACGAACATTTTGACCTAGCTCTAATTATGAACTATTTGTGGAGGGTCAAATCATATGTAATGATTATATCAATTGACACAAAAAATTTCAGATTGTATAAAAACATCTACAGTTTTGAGAGTGCAATCTTAGGTTTTTAGTGGAGTAACTCTAAAATTAATAATAGTGAATTATTTAATTAAAGAGTTTAATTAATAATTTCGATATTATTGGAGCTCAAAATTGTAGGTCCATCTGGTTCCCTTGATAGCTCATTTCACTATAAGAAACGTGTATATAGAATATTGTAATTGGATCGTCCAATTATTATTATTACGTAAGTAGCAAAATATGTGTTCACTTGATATTTGAATAATATTGATTATTCAAATTATTAATTAGTTAATTATTAATTGAGAATTAATAATTATTTACTTAATTTTATAAAAGGTCTTGAATTTGATTCTCAACAGTGACCAGGTATAAATTAATTATGAATTAATTATAGATCACAAGTTCGATTTCAAAATATAACATGAATTAATTTTGAATTAATTATGTTATATGAGGTAAAAGTTTAATTTTGATAAACTTGGGGTTTAATATTATTTTTGATTAATTAAAACCCTAATTGGTTGTCTATAAAAGGAAAAGAAATAATTTTCTTTTATTATGTTTTTGGTTATATGTATGTTTGAGAAACAGAAAGAATAACAGAGAACAAGAATTAGTGTTTTTGTTCTTTGTATAACCAAAAACAAACACTCACCTCTTTTATATATTGTTTGTTCTTTTGAGAAAAGAAATCAATAGAAAATTAGCACAATTCAAAAGATATCAATCTGAATCCAGGTTGTAGTTTGCATGGTCCTCATTTTCTGAGTTGGTGGCTCTACAAATAGGACATGACTTATAATGCGCATGATCATCAGGGGATGGTTCATCGGTCTTGTCATCTTCAAAAGAGTCCAATAATAGTGGAGATGGCTCTGGTGTAAGATCCATTAAGTTACTAATTCCTGAGTCATTTCCATTTATTTCCTTAAGGAATGTCTTAAGGGTTGGTCCAAATTCATGATAAAGTCCTGGATAGTCATAAATTAAATGCCAGAAGTAATTTGTGTTGACTGTCCACAGGGCTTTGGAAACAGGATTTTGTCTAAATGGCTTGTTTAATACCCAAACACAAGTGACTTTTGAAGTCATTTCTGGACTGAGCTTCCAAAGATTATACTGTCCTGTAAGCTTTTATAGCTCTTTCCTCCATACTGGCAAATAACTAAACAGTTGAAGGAAAGTGGAAAGGAGTGAGTTTCTGTGAGAGGGTTCATGGAGATGACCATACAATACCTACAAAGGAAATATTATGACATGTGAATATAATACAGATAAACACCAAAGATACCAGACACAGTTCATGGTGAATTGTGAGAACGACCATAAGGAAAAAGGTTCCAGACATGGTTTGGAAAAGTTAGCCACTCTATGAGGAAGACCTTATTGATGGATTCTGGCAAGGTAAACCAAATAGTGACTGCTAGTAAAACTTTGGATTTTCGGGGGAGTAAGGGTAGACTCTGGGTGTTCCTGGAGTAGTTCAGGAGAAAAGTTAAGTTGTTATGGTGAATTCATGTTTGTAATGTTTTCTGGTTCAAACTAAGAGGATGAGTTAGATTAGCTAGGTGTAGCCATGAGGATGAATGGTATAGGTGTAGTGGGAGATGTAATGAAAATAGCTGCCGACTTGGTAGTAGGTCGGGAAAGCATATCAACTATTATATTATTGTCTCCCCTCACATGGTGTACAGTGAAACTATATCTAGAAAACCATTCTTTTAATCTTAGTAACAGAGAGCTAGGTGGAATCTTGTTCTTAAAGTCAATGACCTTAGGAAACAACGAATTGTCCATCTCAACTATAAAGTGTCTGGTCCTTAGATGAAAATCAAATTTTTCTATACCGTATTTCACAGCATAGACTTCCTTATAGATTGTGTGATAATGTTTTTGATTTTCTTTTAAAGATCCACTAGCATATCCACAGTAAGCTCTTTTGTTATTTTTCTCCTCAATTAGTACAGCACCCCAGTATTAATCACTTGCACCAGTTTACAGGATAACCTGTCCATCTGATGGAATAGTCAGAGGTGGCGAATTTTAAGCAATCTGTTTTATCTTTTGACCGCTTTCGTATACTTGTGACTCCATGCTGGAGGTTCTTTTTTTAACAAAGTTGAGAGAACTGATCTGTAATGCGCTAGGTGGGGAAAAAAATTCTCTGACAAAGTTGACTATTCCTAAAAACTGTTGCACTTGTTTTCTGAATAAGTACGAATCTGGAAAATTATAGAGCCGGTCTGTCAGATGGGGTCCTGGTTGATACTGGCTTTGCTTTATTTCCATCCCGAGAAAAGTTATAGCATTTGCCCCAATAATGCTTTTCTTTTCAGAAAGCATTATTTCATACCTGTCTGCTAGTGAGTAAAACTACAGAAGTAGATCTTGATGATCTTTTTCACTTTTTGAAAAAAGAATGATGTCATCAATGTAAATCAGGGTAGTATGGAGGATATGATAGAATATCTTTGTCATCGTCTTTTGGAAAAGTGATGGTATTGTTTTAAGTCCAACTGGTATAACCGTTCATTGGTACTGGACATCTGGTATGCAGAATGCTGTCTTATAGCATTCAGCTGGATGCATGCCTAATTGCTAGAATGTACATTTCAAATCAAATTTAGAGAAGATGACTACTCCTGCCAGTTGTGAAAATAATGTTGTCATTCTTGGGCGGTGGAAATTTGTCATCTTGTAAGAACTGGTTCAAAGGCTTATAATCTATGACCAGTCTTTTCTTCCCTCGAACTTTTTCTGATCTTTTTTCCATATAGAAAGCCTGGCATGCCCATAATGAGGTGGTAGGTTTAATGAGCCCTTGTGAAAGGAGCTGTTGGCATTCTTCTCTTGCCATTTTGAGATCAGTTGGATTCATCCCTGAATGAGTTGCTTTTGTAGGATTCATATCTTCATTAAGTCTAAATGACAGATTAATGAAGAATTCTGGATTTTTCCATAAAGAATGAGGATGATGGAACTGATCATGACTTTTTGCACACAGCTTTAACAGCTTCTCTTAAACTTCAGTGTAGTTGAGGGATACGGTAGTGATGGAAAACATATTAGCAATTGAGACAAAAGGTTTAAAATCTCTTTTACATCTGATGCCCGTGGGTAATATCCTGAGATCTTTTGATAAACAGTAAAGATCCCATCCAATGACAATATCTTTTCCAGGAAGATCAGTACCCAAAACTTTTGACCAAATGGTTAGATTAGGAAAAAGTTTAATCCCAATCTTGTGCTTAGTTATAAGTTTGGTATGGAAAATTTTTCCATCAACAGCAGCAAACTGTTCTTTATGCTAGACCCAATATTCTGGAGGTATTATTTTTGGGTTCATGAAGGAGTTGTAGGATCCTATGTTCATAAAAGCTATGGCAGAAATGGGTTTTGAGTATTTGCAAGTGTATATTTGGACATGAAGGTGTGGGTTGATAGCTGGTTTGTGCACGAGGTTTGGATTAATAGTGAAAGTGGTTTTTGGAGTTTAAAGTGACATAGCAGGCTATACCATGAAGACACTGGGGGATGATGAGTCATATTCTGAAGAGGAATCGGGTTCCTTGTCAGATTCTGAATCTGAAGTAGTTGGGAAGGCAAAGGCAGTCTCTTTGTCCATATCTTCCTGTTCTGAGAAGATAGATTCAATATCTGTATCGGATGGAATATTGACACCTGAAAGTTCTTCAATTGCTTGGACCATCTTTGCAGATTTTACCTGTTTGTGGGGACACCTTTTTGCAAAGTGATCCTTTTTTCTACATGCATAATACCAAATGTTTTTTAAGTCACGGGCGTGCTTCCTTTTGAAATAGCGAAATCTTTATCTCTTTTTCTTTTTCCTGTATCCATCATGATACTTGTTTTTGTTTTTGAAAAAGGAACGGTAATGATGTTTTTTCTTTGTTTTGCAATGACACTGTTTCTCACCTTTGCACTTTATTTTCATATTTGGATGCTTACACATCTTTTACTTGTGTCATTCTTTCAGCATCCTTGAGAAAAATTGTTGAGTGGCACAAAGTTTATCCAAAGACTGTAGTGTCATTTGCTGGATCTAACCTCACGTCAGTTCTCTGAGAAGCCTATTGGTTGCATCAATTTTCCTTTGGAGTTCATCTTGAAGCTCTATAGGAAGAGAGTTTATGTATACCTACCTGAGCCTCTTATCTTATGCACCATTAAGGGAATGGTATCTGGATGCCATTCTTCTGTAATGTCTTTCAAGATCTTCTCTTTTTAATGAACAACATCTCATTTCGAAGAACTCTTGGCGTTCTCTGTTATAATATTACTGAACATCACCAAGAAATTCTCTAAATAATATGTCTGTGACTGCATGAACATCAAACCGCATTATTATGATCTGTGTGTATTCATCTAAAGACTGGAACAAATCTCTAAGAGACCTTGTAAATCTGGACACAAACTCTCTGACAATTTGTTCAACAGTTTGTTCTGATTTTGCAACTTGAAAATCCAACCAGACACTCATCTCTGAAATTCTATTCCTCCATTTTTCTAGAGGGATATCATCAAGAGTAAACCAGGGACCATTGGTAGGTTTGGAAAGGTTTAGACTAGACTGTTGCGGTGGAAACTGGTTTATGTCTGGTGGTTCTTCCACTATAGGTGTCGGGTCAGTAGTGGATGATTCATCAGGTGGTTGGTGAGTTGTGGATGATCTAGAAGGATCATTTTTAGAGGCCATAAGCTTTTTGGAAATGTTGGTATATTGATTTTGTGTGGATAATAATGGCGTTTCTAGCTCAGTGTCTGATGAAGAATCTTCAGTACTGTATACTGAAGAACTGGTAGATGATACAGATGGTTCCCTGTGGGCAAGCATAGCAAGAGGATGGAATTGTGTTTCTGGTGCTTTGCCTTTGTCTTTTATGGGGGCTGATGGTTTAGGCTTTGTTGGTTGAGGTGGGTTGTGCTAAAAGGATTTTCCTTAAAAGCATTCCTGTGGATTTGAAATACTTTGAGTCATCTAGTGGGGAATATGGTGGTGAATTGGACTGTGGAAAGATTAAGGAAGAGAAGTATGGATAGACCTTTGGTATGTATGTTGGTAGAGATACTGGTGGGATAGGAGACGACTAAGGAGGATGAAGAGAAAAATCTCTTTCCATCTGGCTTTTTTGTTCTTTAAGTTTCCTGATCTCCTTTTCTTTCGTTCCAAAATCTAGACCAAAATATCCCTGATCGATATATTGCCTGAGAGCTGTATCTAGCTGCGAGATTTTGGACTGTAGATTTAGGTACAAGTCCCTAAATGTTGAGTCCATTGCTTTAAGTCTCTGATCAAACTGTGAGACATGTTTTTCTACTTTGTCAAGTTTTTCATCAATTCTCTGAAGAACTCTATTATGTGATCTAGAGTTCTAAGTTTGCCAATTAAGCACTTGTTCAGATTGTGATAAATGATTTCTGGTTTCATCTGAATTGATCTATGTTGTTTGAACGAATGGTTTGGATTCTGTGAAATTTGTTGGGTCTACCATGGGCTAAAGAGGAGGAAACTCTTCTTCATAACTTGGATTGGATGCCATGAAAGCACATGGGAAGGCTTGAAAATTATTGACTTTTTCTTTCTTTCTGGACTATCGTTCCAACTGAGATCAAGCAAACAAGTTTGCTTCTCTTTCTAAAGTGAGCAAGCCTTCTTCTCGGAGGACTCGCAATCCTTCTTCATAAATGTCTAAAGGTTTTCTAGATTCTAAGTTTTTGATTCCAGCCTAAGGACTGTCTGGATCATTTGGATGATGCCTTTTCTTGCTATTGTAAGGACCTTTTCTATCATCTATGTAGATGATATCATCGTCTTCCCTTCTACAGGGACAATCTGGATCGCACATAGTCGGATCTACATCCCAGATAAAATATCAATTAATCTTGTCTGTGTAAACTGGTTTATCTGCACCTCTGAATTCATGAATGGGCGGATCTCCTGAGCCAATTTCTTCAGATCTAACTAGTTGGACCATGAGGGAATGGAACACAGGTGGCGGAGGACTTTGCCTATTCTGGACATGCTCATAAGTGGTTTTGATTGTACCATCTTGTTGTTGAAAATATATATCTAAAAAAGTCATTCTAATTTTTTATTTTTATCGATGAACAATCTTGCTTCATGCTTTGTCCATTTTTAATCTTTTTTTTATTATAATCGTGCAAATGAGGGCTTTCAATATAATTCACAAAAGTGATGAGATGAGCCCAGTCGAATGCTCTTCACAGCTTCATCTGGCGTTGGGTGTGGTTCGGTATGGTTCGATTTGGACCAAAACCAAACCAAACCAAAATTCTAGTCCCAAAAAGAACATTAAATGTGATCTAATGAATATTGTTAATGTGAAGTGGTTGAATTAGGAGAGAGAAATACATGTTAAGGAAATATTAAATTAAAATAGAAAAAGAATGTTGAAAATCTAAAAATCAAAATTGAGACATGTGCATGGGTAGATATCTAAACCATTAAAATGTATTTGATCTAAAAGTCATAAAATAATGGGTCAATATTTGTGTCAAAATTTATGTTTCCCAATCCCTCCCGATATATATATATATATATATATAAATAGTCTGAAAAGTATTAATTACAATTTATATCATATATACTACTTTAAAGGAAAACATTAAGGGTGACACATAGTCACATTAAATATACATTTTAGAAGTATTCGATCTATGGTTAGATACAAGACTAATGAACTTAGATTGTAAACTAAAACAAACCATACGGTTCAATAATAATAAAAACATACCATTTTGTTTTTAATAAGAAAAACTAGACAAACCCAAATGGTTTAGTTTGATTTGATTTAGTTCAACTTTTTTGTTCCCTCCTACATTCATTAGTGAAATTCTAAGTTCAAATCATATCATCTCATTCATTTCTAAATTGAAATAATTAAAGCATATAATCTACTTAAAAAATAGCATAAAATTCTATTATCTATTAGTTTTTCTCTTTTATAAATAGACAAATAGGATCAATTATTATTGGACCTCTTCAACATTACTTTGAATATAATTTGGAACAAAAAAAGGAAAAAAAAAAAAAGATTGTAGGTTCAGGATCTAAAGTTAAATTTTAATAACATAATTCAAAACAATTTAGGATTATTTTTTAAGGAAAGAAAAAATAAAAAACAAAACAAAACAAAGTCAAACTTCAAATTTTGGTGTGTGTATCATTGTAGCTTCTTTGGAAGTGTGGAAAGATACATTAATTGCATTCAATCTTAGATGGATGTGGAAGTGTACCTGCATTGTTATTCATGTGGATTTTACCGACGGCAGACACCTCGCTGTAACTTCAGCAAATAAAAAGATGTTACTTAGGAAGAATCTAAGCATTAATTACGCGGTCAAATCCAAAGGCAAAATAAGGAATTTATCGGTCATAATGCTCCACCAAGACGTGGAGCTTTCTATTTAAAAATTATTTCTTCTTGCCGTGCGTGCATATATTCCAAAGTGTTTGTGTTCATGAAGTTTCACTTCTGTAAAACATGGGACACGCCAAAGCTTCTTTATCTTTGTCTGTTTGATTGAATTGTTAATATATAGTGTCCGTATTTCTGTATTTGCTTCGTTTTATTAATTATAAAAACATAGAAAAATGCTGCCATTTCATCAATATAGGCTTCTATTCAGGTTGTGCCCTGGTAGGTGTTTAAAAGACAATCCAACCTCGAGATCGTCTACCTAATTTTAGTGGTGATCTTTGGTTGGAACTGGATTCTAATCCACAGTCCAAATTTTTTTCCCAAAAGAACAATTCCTTCCTTTTTAAAACCCAATTTACTGACCAACTCTAACCTCTTTAAACCTGCACTTCATATTCTCAGGGCATTTTGGATAATACAAATATCCGAGATGCAAAAGCTAAATCTGTAGACTTTTGTTTCTACTTTTGTGCACTCCTGCACCGCTTTAATAAACCACCACTCTTGTTTTCTCGTTGTTCTGGTCTTTTCGATAACTCTGTTGTTACTCTTTCTTTTATTTGTTTTGAAGATATAATTTATTTTGTTTATTTTAATTCATGGTTTTTTTTCTTTTTTCAGAGGGAAACAACCACAGTGGCAGGAGGAAAAGCCATGGTAGATCGATTGCGGAGAATTGCGTTGGAGGGATTCAAGGAAATTGAGAAGGTAGGATAAATTATTCCCCTCAGTTGTTTACTTTTCCATAAAACGATGATTCTTTTTCGAATCACTAATTGACTTGTCTTTTTGAAAATTAAAACGCAGCTTTACACCCATAAGAAGAGTGGCGGAGGAGGCGAAGGCAATGGTGGAGGTGGTGGCAGTGGCAGCTGCAGTACTAGCAGTAGCGGTACAGGTGGTGACAGTGGTAGCGGTAGACGTGGTGGCAGTGCCAGTGGCAGTAGCAGTAGCAGTAGCGGTAGAGGTAGCGGCGGCCTGAACAACCGTGATAATGAAGGAAATGGTCGTAGGGATGAAGGAGGCAATGGTGGAAAGAATAGCAAAATCTCTTTTAAAGAGAAAGGTGGCTATGATAACCGAACTGGAAAGCGTCCTGCAAATGAGAAAGATTACCCGGTTGGACGATTGGGATGTGTCCAGCTTGTTTACTGATCATGATTGATTTAATGGATCGGATTTGTTTGTGTTTGTTTGAATGATCACGGATCAAAGAATGGATTGATTTATGTCTGATTAAATTGTGATAAAGTTTCATTGAATTATATACTATAATTATTCGGTCATGAAATATATGTGTGATTGAATTTGAGATTTAAAATTATCTACTTAATGATTTATCCTTTTAATTAGTATTTTACCATTAATTATTTAATTATTGACATTAGGTAGGTGAACTTTGGGTTTGATCTCTCGCTTCGTGGGAACATACTGTAGTTCTAAGAAACAGAGATTTGATATCTGATGTAGGTTTTAGTTGTTACCCTTCATCTGTGTGCTTTTCTTGCTTCTTCAAAATGTTTTTTTTTAGATGGAGTTGGTTTTCATTCTTGGGCAGGTAACAATTTACTATTTGTATCTTTTTTTCTAAAATTGCTAATTAGCATAATTATTTTTGCTGGTTCAGACACCTTTGAAGCTTTTAGGGAATCAATTTTAGGAGGTTTTAGCTCCATAATAGAATTCAGACCTTGATTATATAATGATATCAATGATGAATACTGTTGTTACTGTTTTTATTCTTGTACTTATTTTTTATGTTGATTTGGCATTTCAGTTTTGTGTCTCAATAAATAAATTGGTTGATACACTGCATACTCGGAGGTTTAGGGTTCATTTATGATGCAGTTATTAAGGGCAATTATTTCTTATATTTGTTAGCTTATATCGTTTGTTTATTTTGAGACTTATTGAATTATTTTGTAATTAACTTGTAATTACTGACTATTAATTGTATGCTTCCACCAAATTCTACTTTTACCTTGCATCAATTTTTTGGTAATAAAGCCTAGCTATTTTATAATCTTGCTTGATCTTGTTGTCAACCCATTTCACTATATTTACTTTCCCTGCATCAATTTTAATACAAAGCTGGTTCCTTTTTGTTTGCTTCTAGTGTTGTACAATTAATTTTTATTGTAGCAGTTTCCCTTGCATCAATTTTGGTATCATAGTCTATTCCATCACTTTGCTTGATTTCATTACCTAGTTACAATTCTCACAACTTATATTCATCAATTTCTATTTTCCCCTACATCAATTTTGAATCGAAATGGAGTTTGTTTGGTTTGCTGGTCCCACAGCAATTCAATATAGAAAAGAAATTATTAAAAAAAAAGAGTGTAATGTTATATCTCAATTTTGATAATAGTATTTTCATTTATTGGTATCTTACATTAGTAATAATCGTATTTTCATTGCTTTTTAACATTTCCTTGACATGCATTTTGTAAATAAATGTCTTACTCAATTTGGAAGTTTGAATTAATATTTTAATTAATTATTTACTAATATAATAACAATGAAAGGCAAATTATACTAATTTCCCTAACTATATTCATAATTGAATTGAACCTAGAATTATTGAGCTTATTGCACTAATATATTCTCTGATCATTAACCAATGGCTGAGTGCCATTAGTCAAATTATACCAAGATGATCCAACCCCACCCCATTAAACAAGCATATATTCGTACGCCAAATTTGGATCCACAAGCGTCCTTGTTACCACAAAACACCCAAAGTGTCACAGAAGCAAGGGCCATCAGTACGAGTGTACATGGCCTTACAAGCCTGACAACACTTTTTAGAAATATTGAACTTGAAATCAGAACCCCACTTAACAGCCGAATATAATTTTAATTTTGACATAGCCATGAAGAATTAATGAACCTCAGAAAACAAACAGTTAAGTATCAACGATTTGCAGTAGAGGTAAGAATTAATGAACCTCAGAAAGCAACCGGTCAGGTCAGATTTAGACTAGTTTTGAGTAAGGATGACTAGGGGAAAATTATAGCTTAGTTTGTTTGAAAATTGAGGACTGAAAATAAGTTATTAATTTCAGACTATTTGAAGAGTCCGCACAAATTTTATTTAATGTAAAATTTTATTAATAAGATCCAGTTCTCTTAAATTAATTTATAAACACTAATGTAATTAGATAACAGATGTATAAATTAACAAATTTCAATGCCACCCTATACTAAAACTAATTTTCTGCACCTGATATATATGGCCACATAAAACTGCACAAGTCAGCAACAATATTGCGCGCATAGTTCGTGCCTCCACTGATGCCCAAGCCCAACTCAGCCCAGTGAAGTCAAGGATGAGCGCTGCACAAATATGAGGGACAAAAATTACAGAATAAAATAAAAGGCTATCTCAGCACAATAATAGCAATTTTAATAGCTTAATTAAGACATTAATTGTTTTGTTCATAAACACAAAATGGAAGCAGTTTGATTAGTTCTAACATTAGTGTAAGCAAAATCAAACAGTAAGCCAATTATCAGAGAGCAGCAGTCCACTCATGGAACTTTCTAGTAGTAGTTTGCTTATTAATTGAAATACAAAACGGAATGCAAGATTGACTATTAAAAAAAAAAAAGAAAAGGAAAAAAATACAGAGGCAACCAAAAAGAGAAATTGAGATAAGGAGTTGACCACCAATGCAATCAAAAGGATATTATCAATTGAGAAAACCAAAAGAGCATGTTATCGTCCTGAATGCTTACCAAAATTTTTCTATTAAATTTCCTGAGCAAGTAATTCGAAATATTATCTCAAATGAATGCTTTTTGGCTGATTATGCCTTGAGAACATGAACAAAACACCAGGATCCTGGGTGGGCTGCATGCAAAATCTTCAACCAATCAACCTCTAAACTGTAGATGGCTTTTGTTCTGCCACTATTGTACCATTGACAAATCAACCTAAGAGCTAAAGCATGCCCAGAAACAGCCGGTCCGGTAAAGATGACTGAGAACGGATCACTTGATCCATCAAACCACTAATCCTCACTGTTTTTATGGTTTCTCTCTGCCTCAATTGTAATTAGTGCAAGAGTTAATGGGCCACTACGCCAGGTCTATCAGCAGAAATCTTCAATTTATTACATAGTAGCACAAAATGTAGAATCAAATTGCAGTACCCAAACAAGCAGTAGTTGTTCAGTCTCAGATCCAAAGTTAAGTTTACACTCAAGCCATCACTAATCTGCTTACAGAACAAGAGTACATAACTCACCTTAAATTGAGCCAAGTGATAATAAGAACAGATGAAGCCAAAAGAACGAAACAATGCCTGGCTGCAAATGTGCCTGTCTGTAAATAAGCAGCTGCTCCACCAACCTGCAAAACTGAAGTGTAAGACAAGGGAGATACGTGTGTAGTGGGCATTGCAATTAAAATGCAGTAGACCAAATTAAAATTTATGGAATTATACACACGTGAACACACACTTTCAGTTATGGAGCATGGTGAGGGGTTGCTGAGGAATTTCAAGCACAATCAAAAGGCAATCCAGCCATGTAAAAGTGGGGTGTGGGAATGGAAGTATCAACACTCTGCTACATCCATGAAGCTACTCTTTTTGATACGAAGAACATTATGCTACTTTTTTTAATAGAACGAACTTAATTACTCATACCCACATATCTTGAAGCAACTCCCCTACAGCAAATCGTGCCCAGAACTTGTCATCCCCGGCTTCCATCACCCCTTTCAAGATAGTCAATCCCAACCCTCTGATTAAGTCAGCCATTTCTAAAAAGAATCCCCGTCATTCACAAAGCATCTGTCACAAGAAAGTAAAACAGAACAAAAAATATACATGAACACTAGTTATTAAAAAAAAAAAAAAAGTTCCTGAGATAAAGAAGAGTAGAGTCACCACCTCCACAAGCAAAATAGAACAGATGATGGCGGATCATGACGGCGGATGAAGCGTGTGGTGCAGCCCCCAACGGTGAATGAACGGCAGCAAGGACGGCAACGAAGGTGCGGCAATTGGCGGAGGAAGAAGATGAAGGAGAGACACCATCGCATCCGCCACTGACGGGCCTTGACTCTTATTCTCAAGGCGACCAATCCAGCAACCCACGACAGCCTTCGAGTCAAGACCTCCTTTGACTCAAAGGTTCCCATGAAGTTAAGCCTTTTGATTACAATTACTGAAAATCTCTTTTTTTAAACCCTTTCTAAAATTTATTTTTCTAGTAGAAATGAGTGGAAACTTTTTCAATTTAAAATTTATATTTACAAATAAAATTTTATAAAAATTTTGGCAGTAAAACGGTTGTTTTTCTAAAAATCCCACCCTATAAAATCACATTTAAAGAATCTACACACTTCTAATTCAATCATTTCTTAATTATTGGACCTCAAGCCATTTTTCCACAAATCACGACCATCCTCAAACATGCATTAACTTTAAAAACAATTTCATGTTCCCAAAACATGGCATGCGTGAATATATACATAATTCCAAGGTAGAATGCATTTATATACAAAATATTTTGCATGATTTAAAAACGTAACAGCATACATGTATTACAAAAGGGATCACAGTTGCACCCGACGAAAATCTATCTACTCTGGATGCGAAGTCCCTGCTACTGGGGTGTCTACACTTATACTTGATCCTCATAAATTTTTATTTATAAAACAACAAAACTAAGGGTGAGCAAAATAGGCTCAGTGAGTATCAAGTATTTCTATTCAAACCATTTCAAGAGTTTCCTCTCTAAAATCATTTTAATAGATTCATTTCATAACTAAAATCATGTCGTAGGACTTTAATAACCATTTCAAGAACCCCACATAATATAAAGCATTGATAATCATTTATAACAATCTATGAATTATAAACTATATTTGAAATAATAGCTTGAAAAGCAATCTTTTTAATATCAACGTTTACGCTGAAATGTTTTTCAAATAACATAATGTGAGTAATGTAATATTTCACACACTTTCATTCACTTTTCTTGTTATTAAAACATGTTAATGATGACAATTTAAATTTTTGAAAAGTTTTTGAATAAAACGGTCAATCACTATTATTTTATTCTGTATGGTATTGTAAAATAATCGTATGGCAGAGCGGAATCCTATATCGTCTCAAGTCATACGTGTCCGACATTCGTAGTGGAATTCTACATTGCTACGGAGAGAAATCTTACATCGTCTCAGGTAGTAAGCTAGCTCATAATGTATCCTATGGGGAACAGAATCCTATATCGTCTCTCAAGTGGAATCCTACATTGCTTAAGGGTACTTTACCAACACCGGAAATAACAGGAGACATACCATATGCTATAAAACGTTTCAAACACTTGCTTTTCATTTTAAAACTCACATTTCATGCAAACTTTAAGAATTCATGTAATTTGGTTCTCATACGAAAAACTCGTTTACCATATAAAAATCAATTTACAATCCGCACAACATGAATATATATTAATATACAAATCCAATATGAATAGAAATAATAACAATTCAAAACATATTCGTTAGGACACTCATCTGGACCCCTAGCTCGCTATTATATTCTAATCAACAGGATAGTTTACTTTGCCTCCGAATAACCGACACAAGTCCAAATTCCCTTTTCAACTATGCCTCGAGTAATGTAATCCGCACGTAAATAAGTTCACGCATCAATTTAATGAAATACTCAATCAATCTAATATTTCAAAACACCCCATTTTAATCCGTTTTAATTTCGATTACCCACATTTAATATTAATTCGCAAGTCTAATTATTTAAATGCTATAAATACTTTAATTCTAGACTAAATTCATACGAACGAATTTAAATGACGATTTCGAACCAACCCTTCCTCAATTAGCTGAATTCAACACATAGTTTATCATCATTCTTTTCACGTTTTCACATCAATTTACATTCGAACCCAACAAGAATCAACACAAATCTCACTTACAACTACTCAATATAATTTTCGAGCGATTACGATTAAATCGCAAAGTGATTAATTAAGGTTCAACAATTTCTTTTTCAAATTTCGTACTAATTCTAACATCTAAAAATCCCCTAAAATCACATCAACCAATCGAAATAATTTTTAAATGACTAAAATATCCCTTGGCCGAATATGTATATACACCCAAAAATCATCATTCCAAAGCATTTAACTCATTCAAAACAAGCCAAACTCATTCAAAACAATCTAAAACATGGCCAAACCATCAAAAATTCAATCACACTACAACACCCCTTCATGGCTGAACCTATACCCATATGCATATCAATTTTCGAAATCAATCTCACATCAAATTCATCCACACTAATGAGGTTATAAATCTTAAAACCCAAACATGTTTTCATAAAATCCTTCCGAAAACTTAATGAAATTTCTCGAAAATTAAAACTCACATTCCAAAATTGTTGGAAACACCTTCTAAATGACTTCCACCCTCCTAAATGAGTCTCTTTTCTTCAAGAACACTATCATCCACTCCTGCATGCGGTTCGACCTTCACTTCCTCTTTTCTAGCCGTGACTCATCTTTGATTCTCTTTACTTGTTTTGCTTGATTTCTTGCTTGAAATACCTTGCCTTGATACTAGCTTCTTGGATCCCTGGTAGCTTCCTTCAAAACCGAAAGATTGAGTGAGAAAGAGAGTGAAAACCGTGAGCCAGAAGGAAGGAAGAACCAAGAGAGATAGGTGATTGAGAGGGGTGAGATTACCGTGAGAGATAGATAAGATAAAAGAGTTGAATTCATGAGTGATGAGAGAACCGAATGAAAGGTGTGAGTGTGAGTGAGAGAGCTCGTGAGAGAGAGATGAAAATGAGTGCAAGCCGTGAATGGAAGTTGAGAAAATGAGAGAGTTCGAGTGAGATAAGAGAAAAGAGAGAATGAGTGAAGAAATGGGTGTGTTGACCGAAAATGTGGATGAGATTTTTCATGGTTTTTTTTATTTGTTTAATTTTCATTTAATATAACTTGATTATTTGCTCATTAAATCAATACTTTACACTTGTCACTCCATCTCTTTTATCTTTATCCACTTGTCATCCATTTCATCTACATGTTTTACAAGTGTCATCCATGCATGATCTCCTTGCCACTTGAATTATTTCATTATCTCGAGCTCATAAAGTGTGCTTCTCGTATTCGGAATCATCTCGAATCCATTAGAAAATTTTATTGAAGTCCAATTTCAAATTCAAAAACTTCATTAGTGTTCAACTAATTATTCGAGTTTGTTTGTTTTAATTAATTTTGGGATTTCGAAATCATAAATCTTTCTCGGACCTATCCGAAAATTCTACCAAAATTTAATTACTTATTCGAATTCGAATATTTTAATAGTTTTACTATTTCGTAAATAGGGATAAAGTTCAATGAGTTACCTAGATACTGGAAGAGTATGTTACACTCTATGCAAAACAAACAACCCACGTGGCAACAAATTTTGGCTATTCTCAACATCCTAAAATCTTGATGATGTGATTATTGCTATATAATTATCACATTAAGATGATAACATCCAATCATATAACAATTCTAATTGCAATCAATGGGCAACCACTCCACCCTTGTGTAGGCCATTTGTCCACTTATATGAGGGTTGCTTTCTCTCGTATGAGAATTGCTCTTTGAGCCATACCACTAGTATTTGATCCCATTTGGTCTCAGTCGTGGCATTGGTCATAATAGAGGTCCTGGTAGTGGTAGTGATAATAGCAACAGCCCAAACAACAATGAAGGAGGTGCTTGTAGAGATCCTTGCAATAGTAGCGACAGTAATGGCGGCCCAAACACCAATGAAGGAGGTGCTCATGGAGGAAGGCTTAGTCGTTTATGATAACCTTCTACAACTACGTCTAGGTTGTTAACCGATGTTTGAATCAATAATTTGTAGAGTTCATGTTAGGTTCTCACTAATTAACACTCTGTCAATCTGAAAACTCTCAGATTAAGGATTCTACACGCTAGAGGTGAGTACTCAACTTAGTTGATCGAGTATATAGTCCAACTTGGCCAATTTGACAAGCTTAACCATCATAAAATCGATCGAAAATCACCTCAAACACCACAAAAAAATCAGCTAAAATCTATTGTGAAGCCAAATACTCCTAACAAATATCCAACAACCACCATAAAAGAAACAAACCACACTAACACAAAAGAAAAATTAGAGAAACAAGGAGAAGAAAGAGACAACGATTGAGTAAAGTAAAAGAGGGGGTGGTGTGATAAAAGTGGTGGTGATAATGATCTAGTACGATGTGAGGTGGGAGTAAAGAATTGCAGTATGGGTGGATGATGTCAACGTGGCTAATGATTGATAACGCTAAAACATACTATTATTTTGTACTCATTTACCTTGCAATTGTGATAAATATTTGAGTAAATTTTTTTAGTTATTTAGTTTTTATATTATCTTGTTCAGGTGAGTCATGAAAGGTTATAAGAAGTAACTTTTTCAAAGCAAAATGCATATAAGACAACTAGAAGTCTCACAAGTTCAAGTTTTACGACAAATCGGAGTTGAAATTTCGAACTTTTTGGATTGGAAGATAGGTCGATTTGTTTAAACTTGTACGATGTGCATGGTTGGAATTACATGAGCCATAACCTATCAAATAAAAGCTCCCAATGTCTAGTTTTCATAACCGCAAATGGTTCATCAAATCAGAGTTCTTTAGAGGAAGTTATAACCATTTTAGTTATTGAAAGTCAGTGCAATTGCGGGTTGGAGTCACAACATCACAAGCTGTAATACCGTCACAACTTGTTTGTAGCTTGTTGTCAAAGGTTGCAAGCTACGACAAGATGTTGGAAAGAGTCATAGGATTTATGTGACAAGAAGCTACAATCAACTATTTTTCTATGTTTCCTAGTTCTGTCAACGCAATGATTGACTTTTCAACCCATGTGCATCCTGACTTTAAGCTCTATAAATAAAAAGCTTCACTGCGTAATTGTGATACACAAAGCGAGAGAGAGAGAGAGAGAGAGAGTAGAGAGGATAAGAGAGAGAGCTTCACATGGGGTGAGGGTTTTGATTTTAACCACAATTTTTCAACATCAGTCTTTTGAGCTTTTGAGTAATCATCAACAATTGGTGGCACAAGCATTGCAACATATTTGGAGTTAAGTTGGAGGGACAAATTTGACCTTGGAAATGAGGGGATCACGTCTATTCAATGAGATTTTCCTTATGTTTTATTTTTATCTAATTAAATATGTTGTTTTCTTTTTGCTTTAGTTATTTTTATTGTAAATTAATGATGCACTAAATTTCTATAGCTAGCCTACAATGTAACCTAACCATGATTTTAATTTATTCAATGATTTGGTAATATTTTATAATTAATTTTTATTCTAGTATTCTATTTTATTGATGCTTAATGCTAGTCGATTAATTTGGATATGTTAATTGATTAGATCTTAGAAGTCTAATATTATCGAGAGTAATATTATGAGATCGGAACCTAATAAAATAATATAATTCATATGAGATAGAGATACACTTAGATTGTTGTGTAATCACGTGAGGATAATCTAAATTTAATAAGCTCAAGTTAAGTTAATCTACATAAAGATGTAGTTAGATTAATTAATTTAGGCAACTGCTTGACTATCGAGAGAGACTAGTTACTACTTTAGGATTATTCGATCAAATACAAGATGAAAACTATCTTTAGGAGAGGAGAATAAATCAAATGATTTATTAAGTAAAATTATATGCCTAGATAATATTCATTGTTGATTTATTTTAATTTTAATTATTAGTTTAATTTCTCAATTTTTATTTTCTTCAAATCAATTCAATTTTGATAATTTGAATAAGGTGTAGCCTTGACTGGGTTAGTATTTAACTAAATTTGGATAATCCTCGTGGGAACAATACTTTACTTATCACTATATTACTTATGAACCGTATATACTTACACGAGTTTCTAATGTGAATATTTGATATTATCTTTTAATTTGAAAATATTCTATCATTGAATGTAGTTTATAAAAACACACTAGAAATTTGCCATCAGTGACGATGATGTGGTGCATCATGAGGAGAAAGAAAGAAGGGTGAGAAAGATGGTGTGAGGATAGAGAGGAACGTGAGTGATAGAGGCAGTTGAAAATGAGAAAAATTTGATAAGGGTTTGTTTAAGCCCACACATGCACACACACACACACACAAACACACATTAAGGGAAATTACACAAACTTTCTTGAGATTTCATAAAATTACATCAATATTTGAGTTTTGGCGATAATGACATGAACCTTTATTGAGATTTCGAAAACTCAATAGAAATATCTCTTATCTTTAAAGTGTTGTTATTAAATTCTAATCATCAATAGCCAAAAGTATCAAACCAATTGGTAAATAATCATATAATTATATTTTGGTTCTATAAAATTTTTTTAAAGTTTTTTTTTTTTTATAAGTTTGATCCAATTTGACCGTCAGTGAACAGTACTCATTGAGTAATTCGCTACCTTGCCTGTTGAGTAACAAGTTTTGGAACCTTAACTAATATATAAATTGATTTGAGAGTTGAAGTATCTTTCGTTTTATTTATTTATCATACTAATTGATAATTTAAGTTATATATAGATTAAAAAAAAATTCCAAACATGTTCGTCTGTCACCCTAATACAAATAGATTTTCCTTTCACCATGTCAAAATTGCTCTTTATTATGATTCATCAAGTCTTTTCAACTGTATAAATCCTCCTCCATTGGTGTTTTAGGATTTTTTTGGGTAATGTCTTTAACTATTAGACAAACAAAATTTTTGGAACTTTACTATTTGGCAGTGGAGGCCCCAAGACAACCATGATGTTGATGGTAATGGCAATAAGGATAAAGGTTTTTTTTTTTTTTTTGAACCTACATGGAGTAAATTGTGCTAACCTACATGTGTTCAAGATAGGCTAGTTAGTGTTTATAGGGTTTAGTTGAAAACTAATCTTTTTGTAAAGATCCATTTGAGAAATGACCTTTCTTTTGTAAATCTTTGCAGCCTAACTTTTTTTGGACAAGAATACCCTTAATTGCTTAACCCAATTACAACTAACGCACCCTTTTTGTGTGTGATAGTCACTCTTTGTCCACAAAACTTGTCACACATTCTCTTTCTATTCCTAACTTTTTTTCTCTCATTCTCACTTTAGGAATTCCAGCCCACTGTCCGAAACCCTCACTGTCGCACATCAACCCATCATCGTCATACTTACCTAGACCCATTGATAATCACTCTCTCACTGTCCAACAATTTTCTTTGACCCTTGAACCCTCTCACCCTCACACCTCTACCCACCATCGTCGGACCTCTAACCACCGACGTTAACTATTTGAGTAGCCAACCTTTTTGTTTGACCGTTGCACCTCCTAACCATTGTATCTCATCGATTACCGACCTCTACCCACCATTGTCCAATTGCCTAGTCTACTCAACTCTTAACTGCGGCGAAGAATGGGTACCCTTTTTTTTCATTGTCTCTCACAAACCCTAGCATCACCTTTTCTTCTCTTTTCACATCACCCTTTTCTTCTCCCTCACAACCCCCTTTTCTTCTCTCTCTTACACCTTATTTTCTCCATCGTCGCCATGTATCACCATTTGGTTTACTTGACTACATCTCTCTCTGTCCATCGCCGTCGTGTATCACCGTCCGGTCTACTCGATTGCGTCTCTCTCATTTTGGTTTGCTTGACTATGTTTACTTGTTTTCTGTTAACTCTTACTTCTCTCTAACATCAACTCTCAATTAGTAGGTTTCTTTGTAGCTTGCAAATTGACAACCTCTCTCTCTCAACATTGCCCATCTCAACCAATAAGTCTTTATTACATTTTTGTTTGTAATAAAATTTGAGCAATTAGGTATGATTTTGTTTTGGATTCTCAATGGTTTTGTGATCAAATTCGGTGACGTGGGATCTGAATTATAATGTTTTGTTTTTCTTTATTGTACTTGATTGAAATATTTGAAAGGGGTAGAACCCTAGGTCTTATTTTCACGAAAAAGATAATTTTTTCAGTTAATAGTGTTTCTAAGTAAATAGTGTTTGTGGGAATAATAATTTTTGAAAAATGGAATCCAAGGATTAAAAGTTCTGAAATAGATATTAAAGTTATTAGAAACTGAAACGGGTCGAAAATGAGTTCATTCGGATAGGTTTTAAATGAACCGAAATTTAATGTACGAAAATATCATTTTCGAAGAATAATAAATATTGATGATTTTACACCTGCTAAATTTTTTTTAAAGCATGAGATTGAGAGATAGGATACCCAATTAGAGTATTACATGATCAATTTAATGATAGAATGATCATAAAATATTTTTGAAATTTATTTGAGTGTGAATGACAATTAATTATATTAAGGGCAAAATGGTCATTTCAAGTTCAAACAATACATGGATTTGGTGTGAGTATTACATAGAAAGAACGTGAGTAAGAAACATAATTCATGTCATGAGATATTAACCAATGGGAGGATTACACATCAAAATTAAATTATGAATTTATAAATATTAGTTGTCATGAACTAAAGTTGACTATTATCTCTTTAATACTTAAGTTACTAAATTACCCATCACATAGTCAATTGGCTATGAGATTAATTAAGGGTATTGTGGTAATTATAACTAAAAGATTTGAGGGCCATTTGGACAATAGATGAGGGGCATTTTAGTCAAGTAAATTGAGCCCTATATAAAGTGGAATTGCCATGACTTGAGAGAATGTGTGTGTGATGGCAAGAAGAAAAAAAATAGAGAGAGAGAGTGCAGGCGCAATTTAGCCAACAAAGGGGAAAGAGAAACCAAGAGTTTGATCCATTCTTTCAAGCCAAAATCAATCAAGAAAGGTGCTAGAGCAAAGATTAAGTATAAAGTAGGGGTGGCAATTCGGGTTGACGGGGTGGGTTGGACACGACCCGAACACAACACGATAATTTTTTACATGACCCAAACACGACATGATAAGGAAACAAGTTGAAACCCCTCAACCCGAACACGACACGATTACTAATGGATCGACACGAAAACGACCCATTTAACCCGTTTCTTAACGAGTCGTTGAACAACCCGTTAATGATTCGTTAGTGACCCGATTAATCGACACGTTAGTGACCCGTTAATGACCCGTTTAACCGACACGAATAATAACCCGTTAGTTGACCCTTTTATATTTAAATTTTAATGATAGTCAATACATTTAAATTTTAATTATATATTCAATAAAACACAAAATTAAAATAAAGATACATAAGACCTAAAAAATTACAATCATCCACAAATACAATCCAAACCATAAAAATACAAATGTTTACAAAGATGATTAAAAAAATATTCTTACAAATATAGTCTTACATATTAAAAAACAAAACAACAACATAAAAAAATATATCCGCAAATGTAGTCCTTTATAATAAAACAACAACATTAAGAGTTGATTGCATCCGCCAAACTAAACCTGTCAAAAGATAATAATTAAAAGTTAACTAATTAGGAAATTATACATTTATACATGAAAAAAATATTTTATCAAAACCAATAAAATTTTACCACTACTTGGCAATTTGTGATGAGATGGATTTGATAGTGTAATTACTAGCACTAACAGTTTCACTATAATCATTTACGTTCATCACATCTTCGGTAAGTTCATCCAATCCAAGATTTGGATTCTCTACAATAATGACAAATAAAAAAAAAAATAAGATTATTCTATTAGAAAAGAAAAATAAAATTCATAATCATATAACATATACAAATTGCAAATAACACTTTTTAGTAAAATATTACCTTTGTCTCCATATATCCAGTTTTGAGTACAAACTATAGTCTCCACCACGTGTGGTTTAAGTGAACTTTGATATTGATCAAGGACTCGACCACCAACACTAAACGCTGATTCAGATGCCACTATAGCTTATATGAAAACAAAAATCAAGAAAATTCAAACACATACTGTTGTGGTAATATTCTTCAGGAAGACCAGATATATTGAAGACTGATAAGAAAGAATTCAAATGAATGCGTGCATTGCCAGAAAACTGGATTACATCCCAAGGATTCTGCAGTTTTACAACATGTGTTAGCTTTTGTAGAAGTTAAATCGTATATATTAATTAAACAGAAGCAAAATGTAGTGAGTAAGCAAGATCAAATTCAATTATTGAAAACTGACAAACTGTTTGGAGGATTGCTTCTACAAATACTATTGCTCACAAGATGAGAATTGAGAATGTCCAAAAAACAAAGATTATGTCAAGAAAATCAAGTGGTATAAATAGAACCACTGAAGCTATGCCAAGAATTACCACCATTTAAAACCACACAATCCCTCTAGCACACTAAGTGTTGTTGAATTGAAGTACTTAATGAATAACTTATGATTAACTAGTAAGCAGGATTCATAGCTATAAATCACATTTTATGAGTTGAGAACAATATGATAGTAGATTGAACCAACCAAATAACATTCTTAATGTGATAGACACTACTACTTAAGGTCAACAAAAAACATTCTTCCCTGAACTTGAAAAATGCTTCTCACAACCACAATAAATTTCCCAATAGCTTCAAGGTATGATAGTTCAACATCATCAAGCATGACAATTATTCAGAGAGTTCCTTTTGTAAATGTTTCAGTGATTCTTTTGTAAATGTTTCGGTAAAGCATTTGTTGACCAATGTTAGATGTTTATTCGAGAGATATTCGGTATTGAGCAAAGCTTCTGTAAGCACTTTTGCTAGATTCTCACACAAAACTTCAATAGCAATAACGATTTTACATGCATATTAGAGGAGACCATTGCTTATAAAGAAATATATTCTTCAACAATTAAAAGTTAACATTCAGCTTACCTGAGGCGAAACCGTGACTGTCAAAGATGAATATGTGACCATGCGGTGTGGAGATGAACGAGCTGCTGCTACCGTGACTATTGGAGATAAACGAGCTAGTTGAGCTGGGTTCTTCTATCGTCGGAGCTCGGAGATGATGAGATCTGAGCTGGGTACTGCCACAGTGGGAGGTTGGGAGCTCGACGATGAAAAAGATGTTGACGTTACGTCGCTACCTAAGCTGGTTGTTGACAATGAAGGTGATGAATGAGATCTGAGCTGGGTACTGTGGGAGCTCGGAGATGAAGAAGATGATGAAGTTGTGGAGCTGGCTGTTGAAGATGAAGGAGACAAAATCTGAACTGGTTGAGCGAGCAGATGAGCAAGATGAAGGTCACGACACGTCACGGGTAGGCTGAGCTAGCAGATTTCACAAAATGGAAGTGTGGGACAGTGGGAGTGAAACCGAGTGGCTGGTGTGGACCGTGTGGTATAGATGGCTGAGGAGTCACGCCTCACGGTCAAGGGTGCTGTTGGAAGACTGGATCTGGAAGAGTGGTGTGGGACGGTGTCACGGTGGGAGTGGGAATGGGAGTGGCTGCTGTCGAAGTGGAAGAAGGGTCTGCAGTGTGTGTGCAGTGGGCTGTCACGGTCAAGGGTGCTGTTGGAAGACTGGATCTGGAAGAGTGGCGTGGGACGGTGTCACGGTGGGAGTGGGAGTGGGAGTGGGAGTGGGAGTGGCTGCTGTCGAAGTGGAAGAAGGGTCTGTAGTGTGTGGGCAGTGGGCTGTGCGGGTGCGGCTAGGGCTGGTTTGTGAAGAAAAAAAACCTATATATAGTACCATTGAAATTACATCAATACCCCTGTAAATATAAAATTACTTTTTTACCCTCGCTAACACGTCAACCCGTAACACGATTTAAGAAACACGAACCCGACACGATAAGCTAACGGGTTGAACGGGTTGACCCGTTAATTTACCCAACCCGTTTATATTCAACCCTAACCCATAATTTTTGTGTCGGGTTCGTATCGACCCGTCGTATCGGGTTTCGAATTGCCACCCCTAGTATAAAGGTGGAGAAAAATAGGTAAGTAAGTTGAATTTTTATGGGATTTTCATGGTGGAATTATTAAGTGAAATGTTTGTGAAATTTTCGGTGTGATTAGCGGTTGATTTACTTGTATTTGAGCTTAGATTTGGAAAAAGACACAATGAGAGTTGTGGTGACAAGCATACTAATGAGGTAAGTTAGGGTTTATGAGAATTTCCTTAGAAAAATTTAAATTGAGTTGCTATTAGGCATTAGATGGTTTATGGTGTGATTTTAATGTGTTTGACAACCATGATAATAGAGGAAAACATATTGGATGCATTAGGCTTAATGTTTTGGCCAAGAATGGATTTATGAGATACAATTTTTGTTTGATGATTTTACCTTGAGATATGTTAAGATTAGGATGGATTTTAATGGTTAAACTTGAAAGAAAATTGTTGTAGTGATGCATGAGGATTTCAGCCAAGGGTGTATGTTGTGATAGAAAATGGTTTTTGGTTAGGTTGTATGTATATGGGCTGTTTTGGATGTTAGAATTGGCAAAAAATTGATAGGAAACTCATTGATTGTTAAAAAGTCATCTTGCGGCGAAACTTTTTGAAATTGCAAAGTGTATGCTTTATGAAGTTCATTAGAATTTATACCATGTAATTTATGTTTAATTGCTATTGCGATAAGAAATATCGAAGGGGATTGATGATATAAAAGTTATTAAGATTTCAACTAGCATAGGATAAAATAGTCTAAAAGCTTGTTTGTTGTGTTAGTATAAAAAATTAGGCTTTGATCAAAGTGAATTCCGTATATAAGTTCTAATCAGAAATTCACTCATATTAAAATGTAGGTGAAACAGTGAACAGAAGGAAAGTATAAAAGAGTGGGTTGTTAAATTGGAAGCAAGTTATAAGTGTGGTTGTTTCAAAGTTTTTATGTATTTTATTGTTTAACGATTTGTATTTGCAAGTGTGAAATTTAGCATTCGATTTAATTATTTGAATTAATCAAACTTTTAGCATGCAATTATTTTATTTTATGATACAAATAAGTTCTTAGATTTATGTTATAAACGAAGATATAATTAGAATTATACACTGAAGAATTAAAATTTTCTAGTTAAGCTAAATTATTTTTATTCCTAGTGTGGCTAAGAACTCTTTAGTAAACTAAAAGAATTTATAAAGATAAGGTTTACCCTAATCCCAGTATATTAGACTGAAATACCCTAGTATGTACAGCAAGTTGGTTGGGAGAGTCATTAACTGAGGGGTTGAGTCAGTGAGTCGCCCTCTGCATGTGTGGAGTAATGTAGATCTGTCTGATCTTGGGAGAAGATCATGACCCGAGGGTTTTCCACATCTGCGACTACATGTGGTAGTATTCTCGAGCTTTAGTGGCGATGAGAAATTCTATTATGACAGAGTAAGTTTCTTTAGGTTGCCTTAACTAGTTTTTTTGAAAGAAAAGTGCGTCCATAGATGCAAAGTTTAAAAGGAAAAAAAAAATTATAAAGAAAAAAATTTTATACTTTACTAAAGTTATTATTATATATTCAGAGTAAAACTATAAATAGTTATCTTTATTAGTTTTCAGTTTTATAAAGTTTAATGAAAATTTATTAATTTTCGCAAATTGTTTTGGGGGGATATTACTATATTTAGGAAGCAAATCATTGTTTGAAAAGTTTATTCACTCACTGAGTTATATATTAACCACTCTATTTTTATGTTTTCTGAAAAATCCTTCTCAGGTGCAAAAATGAGCCAGCATTTAAACACACGCAACTCCATCAGAAGTGTAGGTGGGTCGTGAACACGATACTACTACACCTGTGTAATTCTTTTAAAAATATTGTGCATGCATCATATTTCATGCTTCGATGTATTTTGTGAAATTACTTCTTTGAATGTTTAGAAACCCTTTTGAGAATTATGTTTTGTAAATGAAATTTTTGGTGTGTATTATGAGTTTATGTAAATGATTTTATTTTCAAGATTATTTCAAACTGGAAGCATGTTTGGGTTTGATTGAGGAAATGAGGGCCTGAGGCCTAGAAGTTGAGAAAAATGCATGTTATAAAAGTGTTTTTTTTTTTAAATTTGTAGGGTGGCATTTTAAAAAAGCAGCTATTATGTTGTCGAAATTTTTATAACCCTATTTTGTTATATGAAAAAGTTTTTATTTATTTCCACCAGAAAAGAGTTTTAAAGTGAGATCGGTATCTCAATGGGACCCTTTCGAGCCAAAGTGAGGATTCGATTGAGTTCCGTCAGAATGCTCCGTAAGGACCCATCAGGTCAGTAGAGGGATTTGGGGCAGGTCCTTACAAAAGGAGAGTGATGGAGAGTAAGCTTTGTATTGAAAACATAATTTATTTTATGAAGTTGTGAGCAATTTATTCATTGTTGATATGATTATGAATGATGGGTATATTTTTGTTTCCTTATTAGGATAATCATTGTTCAAGTGCATTTGTTTTGGTGTTTTGTTGATTGAAAGAGAAAATTCAGTGAATAATGACTTAGGTTTGGTATGATCGAATGCTGTTTTGATTGTTTGGTATAAGATTATGTGAGTTTAGGTTTAGATTAGGACATATAATTTATTTTAGTGGACATTTGCATTTGAACATGATTTGGGTTTAGATTTGAATAATGACTTGGTTTTTTCACATGAAAATTGAGAATTTTTGGGTTGATAGATTGAGTTGCTATTCAAGTTTTTTGATAAACACCTGATATGCTTTATATATTTAATCTTTTGTTGTTATTAGTCATATGAGCTGGAAAAATTTAGGGAAGAATTGTTGGCCAACGAGATTCACATGCTTCAAGTGCTTATCTTACATAATGAGATGCTTACTATTCTTGTGCAATAGAATAATGATGTCAAATTCTCTTCAGTTTTGTAGTATAAGAGCATATCTCAAGCAAATGAAGACGCATTAAAGCAATTGAAATTTTCTCACAAAAACTTGAAGACTGAAGTGCTTCCTATGTTATAAGTTTTCAATACTAAGTTTAGGAAATATTTCAATTAATCTGCTCTAAAATTTGTTATTTACAAATATTTATTAGGTGGAGAATTTGAAGAAATCTTTAGAAGTTAAAATGATTTCATTAAGAGGGAGGGTCTTGGAGCTTGAAAAAGAAAATGTTTTTTTTACTATGTTATTCAAAGCTAAAAATGTTATTCCTGTGTTGTTCTTTTACTCTTGTTTTTAAATATGAGAAGCTCTAGAGTAGAAACTAATGTTGGAACTTTTTGTAAGTTCAATGATTACATAGCGGCCCATGGTTGGGACGTAATAAAGTATTTTTCAATACTTCCATTGCATTTTCATAAATGTAACCAATATGAGAGAATGCAATTGAGCTTGTACAACTATTTGTACATTAGATTTTCAGTATTTTGAAAGGTTGGTTCTATTCCATGTATGATAGTTGATGAAACTGAATGATGTATTACTATAGAATATTCACTCATCTTGGTACCTTTTCCTTTGTATAAGGGGTGTTGAGTATAGGTATTTATTGTGCCCCTGTTAACATATGTTGTTTATCTATGATTAGTTACTTCACCACATTTGTAATTACGTTTGCTCCTTGTAGCATGTTCTTACTCTGTTATGTTGGCTTCAGAATGTCTTCTTACTCTAGAATCTGTTGTAATCTCACTTCTTTGGATTGCACTTTTATTTTAATGTTGCTTTTTATAAATGCATCTTTTGTTGGATGTGAGAGTTCTGCTAGTAGACACATAGTACTTTGAGATCTCTATATATTAAAATAATTTTGGCTTTGTTATGGCATTGTTGGCCATAGGCCTAGTATGGCATACATTCAAAAGATGTCAGTGTTTAGCTTCAATCAAGTACTAACTGTTTTCTCTTGCAGTTGTGCCAATACCTCTTTTACTTGGGGAAGATTAGGACAATTTAGTTGGAGTAAACAGATGCAAAAGAATCCTTCATGCAACAACTGCTAGGAAAGCTGCTATTGCAGCCTTTGGTTTCGAAGATCAATGCAATAACTAATTCAATCATTATTCATTGATTGGTAGGAGAAAGTAGTTAGAGGACTATTTTCATGCAGAACGGCATGGAAGAGGCTTTAAGACTATATTTTGATCTAACAAATATAAGTTTAAGTTTTTTCCCTTTAACCATTGATTTTAATTCTTCAATTAATAGCATGGTTAAATATATATTGTCATACAAAGTTCACTTAAATGGATGCATGCTGGTGCAAATGATTTTCTACAGTTCCTAGTAAAGTTTTGTTGCTTCTGTTTGTTGCATTGATGGTTATGCTTGTACCAAGAAAAATTACTCACAATTTACCTTTGCATACTAATGTTTGTCATCTATATTAAAACCTGAGCAACAAATGTAGTTATTTGTTCATGTATTTTATCAATATTTTTTCATGTATTCTTAACGATCTCCATGTTAGTTGAACTTGGTTTGTGCGAGTGCTGATATCTTCCCCTTTCTCCATAATTATTTAAAGTGTTTAATCCATAATTAATCTAACGTCATGGTTTGCGATTTGCTACTGCTGAAAAATGGCATCTTGCCATTACATCATTCTCTCATCAGTTGATTTGTATTAATCTAATCTTATGGCAATAATTATTTTGAAGGCTATGCGCATTGGGGATTTGCAAATCTTTACCTTTGTTGCTGAGAAGGTTCAATCGCAAGAGCAAGAGCTTGCAAAACACATTGTTGAGGAAAATGATGATGGGTTCTAAACAAAAATAATAAACCTCAAATGCATTCAATTGCATCTATTTGGTTCGTGGAATGTTTTGATGGACCTAAGAATCTATTTTCCTTGCTTTCGTTGGCTATCATCAGTCTAATAGATAGCTCTTACCTTTCTAGCTTATGCCATAGGTCTTCTATATTAAAACCCGAGCAACAAATGGCATACTGTTCTGTGTTCAATTTCATGTGTCACTCATCTCTGACTTTGCCCTTTGATGTTAATTTTGTTGTACTTGCAATTGCATTATGTGATCATTTGATGCATAAATTTTGTTAATTCCATTTTGTGATGAGTTGATTTCGGATAGATATATTTCATCAACCAAGTTTCAAAATGACAATTTCTGCTTTTATTTTGTTTAAAGAACAAAGTTATCAATCTAGTCTCAGTCATTATATTGATTTCATTGAATAAATAATGATCCAATGGTTACAAGCAATATTCACAAAATTTGGCCAAGTGAACTAATTTCAGTAGCAAGTACATGTGCATAAATACACATGCCAGGAAGCAAACAAAGCAACCAGTTGTCATAGGGATTAGGAAAAGATGTTAGTTCAGTAGCTAGTTGACCATGATCTCTTATCCGAATCCTTGCAGAGTAAATTGCAATCTTTGGAATGCATTTTTAAGAGGCAGTGTATCAACACTTCATGTGTCACTTCCAAGCCTTTTTGATGACATTTTTCTTGCTTCTGTTTTATTTTGATATGCAGAAATTAACAAGCAATGAGCTATGTAATGCCATAGCATTGGATGTGATCCAAAATAGGAATGCACATAAGATGGAAGAAAATTATTGCCAATTGAAATGATTCTTGTTTACATTTTGAAAAGCCAATCGAGAACAAATGATGTTACAAATGAATTTTGAGTTAAAATTATAAGTTACTGATTGCTCAAAATAGTAGTGGTATGTAATATAAACAGTGTAAAAGTATGATTATGATTAAGAGGAATTGGTTTACATTTTAATTTTCTCCTTTGCTTTTTCGCTTCTTTTTTTTCTTTCGTATGCAATCAATAACAATAGAAAAAGAAACTATAGCTTAGATAATTACTCCCACGACATTGGAAGAAATCTACTCATAACTTCATGAAAATTAACACAAACAGTGGGACTAAGGAGACAAGAGTGGGACTAAGAAGACTCGAACTTGCTACTTGAAGTAGCAAGTGAGAGTGATTAAATCACTATTTTCCCTAGCCTATGAATGGAAGTGAACTCATTTTAATTGATTTAGATTGCAACAAATGTTATTCTCAATGTACTCCTCTTAATAGTATAAGGTATATAAAAGTGAGGTTGCTAATGCCAGTTAAAAAAAAAAAACCCTCATGACATTCATTTGTTGCCCAATTTTGAATATGAAGATTATCAATTTTACTTTGTACACACACTAATACCCTGGAAATAACTTGAATTGTTAACTCTCAAATTTCTCTCAAAGAAAATTTTAATTGATTTAGATTGCAACAAATGTTATTCTCAATGTACTCCTCTTAATAGTATTAGGTATATAAAAGTTAGGCAATGTGAGTAAAAAAAAAAAAAGAGCCTCATGGCATCCATTTGTTGCCCAATTTTGAATATGAAGATTATCAGTTTTACTTTGTATATCCACTAATACCCTAGAAATAACTTGAATTGTTAACTCTCAAATTTCTCTCGAAGAAAATTTTAATATTACTTTATTTCTTCTTGTATGAATTGTATGATGTATTTCCTTGATGGTTCTAAAATCCATATCAATTTTTAGTGTTGAAATCCATAAATCAATCTTTAGTTCAGCTAGGCCATGTTTGTTTCATCGGATTTGGCAGGTGGGATGAGATTTCAAATCCCAAATCCACACAATCAAGTGTTTAGACCCTAAGAATGGAAGAGATATTTTTCTCAATATCTTTAATTGAGAATCCCAACCTTGTCCCAACCTCTAGGTTGAGAATCCTAACCATGCTTAACCGTAAAGATTAGGAATCCTAACCTATTTGAACATCCAGGTTGTGATTCTCAAACTGAAAGATAGGCATCTCAACCTTCAGGTTGGGAATGTCCGATCAAAGTTGGGAATCTCAATCTTAATCAAACATCGATGTTAGGATTCTCAACCTCCAGGTTGAGAATCATAACTTGAATTTTCAATTAAAGTTGGGAATCTTAATGTCGAGGCTGGGATTCCTAACCTAAAGGTTGGGATTGATGGGGAATCTCAACTTTAAGGTTGGAAATCCCAACCTTAAATGAATATCTAAGTTGAGATTCTCAATTCCTAAGTTAAAAATCATAATCTAAATTTTCAATCAAGGTTGGGAATCCCAAGATTGAAGTTGGGGTTCCCAACCTCGAGATTAGGAATCCTAATTTTGATTGAACGTCCAAGGTTGGGATTCTCAACTTGGAGGTTGGGATTCTCAACCTACATCCTAACCTTCAGGTTAAGAATCCCAACCTTGGATGTTCAATCAAGGTTAGGATTCCTAACCTTGAGGTTGGGATTCCCAACCTACAAGTGTTGGGAATCATAATTCAGTTGGGATTCTCAACCTACAGATTTGGATTCCCAACCTTCACATGAAGACTTCGTCTCTAAACTCTGATTGTCAGCCTCCGTTACAAATCTCACCGTCAAAGTATAGATTCACTAATATCAATTACCAATACAATATAACCTTCACATTCTAATCATGCCCACAAAACCACACACAAAATATACCAAACACCTACAACCCACTTTCACTATGCCAACCTTGGTTTGTAATACCATATTCACATACCCAAAGTAATTAAAACTAGTCAAATATACTACCCACCCGCAGAGAAGACGAGCGACAGCTGTGGATGCAGTTCTTCCATAGTCCAAAAAATTGATTCTGTAGTTGGGCATCGAAAGAGAGCAATAGGTTCAGCGTAACCATCTGTAGTTCTTCCACAGTCCAAAAACCTCCTTATGTTATTGGGCATCGAAAGAAAGCAACGGCTTTGATGTGAGAAGTGATAAGAGAGTAGGAAGTGGAAGGTAAGAAGAGAACGAGGTGTGAGAAATGAGAAGTGGGAAGTAAGAGGTGGAGAGTAAGAGCTATAGAGTTTTTGGGCAGGAGTTAGTACACAAGAAGAAGAGCTACAACTTTTGGACGTTTTTATTAAGGGCATTTTTGTCCATTCTAGGTCTTTTTTTGTAAAGAGAGAAAAAAAAAAGTTAGTTTTCAAGTGGACTCTCTAAAATGGGCTATTTTATGCATTTTCTCGTGTTTATAAGACTTTTGGCCCATCAATTTCAATTATCACTCATGGGTTCTCAAATTTTATCAGCTACTAAATCAATACTTAAATCCACTCTTTAAAAAAAAAAAAAAAGTAATCCACTCATTTGTTTTAAAACACTTTTCATTACGTCATTAAAATATATTAATCCCAAAAAAAAATGATCTTGGTATGTTCTCCCCTTTTCAAGAAAAAAAAAAAAGCAAATCGTGGTCATGCTTTTCTTTATTTATTATTATTATTATTATTATTTTGAAATCTTGTCATGCTATGAAAGTATAATTAGAGAATTATTGATGTCAAATTGACTGATGTTGATATTTTAACGAAGTGAAATCATTCAATTAAATACTTCTAAAACATATTATAATTCAATACCATTAATTTCTTTTTCTTTTTTTTTTGAAATATTATAATAAATTTGAAGTTTGATGAAGGAAAGATAATTCAAATTTACAACCTTTAGATTATGGGCATGAAGGGTTACCACTAGACTAATCTCATCTTATTCTAATTTTTTGTGTTTATAACGTTCTCTACAACTTACAATCAAGCTATGTTTAGCATTACTTCTACTTATAAAATAATCTTTTACAGCTTAACTTACAAATAATTAGCTTAAAACAGAAGTGAATAGGTGTTAGGTAAATTAACTTTCTAATTCACAAAAAGTGAAGGTAATGTGTTTGGTAAATGTCAAATGATTATATAAAATTAATAAAATGTAAATTATTATTAGAATATAATATACGTATTTTTCAACTTATTATTTTTTCAGTTTTTCATTTTTATTTTTCAACTTTTTCTAAATTCTGAATAAAAAGAACTTTTTATTAAAAAAACGACAAATAAAAGGAATGATTTTATTAATTTTAAACAAAATTAATAAGTAAATTAATTTAAACAAAATGACAGATAGTGGCCCTCATCGTGGCCATAATTTATGTTGACGATGGAGGCATCCTTCATCACCGAGGCCTCTTTCAGCAACCGTCGGAGTCACCAAAGCACTCCTCCTTGGTGATGGAGGATCACCTCCTCTATCATCGCACGATCAATGATAGAGGAAGCACGATCCCCCATCGCACTAGATGGAGGAGCCGTCAGCTCCTCCAACAAATAAAGGAGTCGATTGACTCCTCCAACGCCGGATAAGGTATTCCGGTGACATTATTGGATATCATCGGAGGAGGATCGAGCCTTCTTTGGTGTTGGATGAGCAGATCAACTTCGTCATCCGTTGGAGGAGCCGATGACTCTTCCACTGAGTTCAATGGAGGAATCAGCTCTAGTTTTGGAGGAGTCGACTCCTTTAACAACGAAGGAGATCTGATCATCCGCCGACAACATCACTGAATATCATTGGAGGAGGATCGAACCTCCTCTAGCGTTGTAGGAGTCGATCGATTCATCCAAAATTAGAGCCAATTCGACTCCTTGTGATGGAGGAAACGATTGCCTCCTCCTTCGCTGGAGGAGAATTGACCTCCTTCAGCGACTCTCACAGTCGTGGGAGGAAGCCTCGGTGGTGGATGTCGATACTGGTGGGCATGGCAGCGGCTGCAAATTTATTTATTTTATATTAATTAGTTAATTAACATAAAATTATTTATGAAATAATAATAATTTATTTTGAATTACATTTTCAGTTTTTAGTATATTATTATTAAAGGGGGGGAGGGGTGGTACTATTATCATTTTATTAAAGTGGTAAGGGCAATGTGGACATTTTAATGGTTAAGGTTCAACTTCTTAAATAATCAATTTTTGAAAGTAATCCCAACCAACTTCTCAAAATTTGATTATAAGAAAAGTAGATTAGGAAAGAAGCGAATTATAAAAAATTTACCAAACATTTTACTGCTCAAAACTTAAGGAATAAGTAATTTTTCTTAACATCAATCCCAAACATAGCCCTTGATCTGTTGGAAATATAAATTTAGAGCACAAGCACATGTAGAAATCAAACTTAATTATATATAAAAAAAAATACTAATTTAAAATATGAAATAAATAAACAAAAAGGGTTTGTTAATTAATATTTAGTTGTTTATATATTTTAAAAATATTGAGTAACATATTTGTGCATATTCTACCTACAATTTCTTCTGGTCATCTTTGTCGACTTTTATTGGAGATGTTGTCCCAATCTCATTGCACACCCAGTAATTGGCATCTATGATTTTTATATTATAATACTATTTTGTTTATTATAACATATTAATTTTTTCTAATGTTTTATATATTTTTAAAAAAATCTATTTTAGCATTAATTTTATTATAATACCATGCAAATAAAATAAATTATTGGTTGTTACGCATCCCTCATGCTTTACGGAGGATGGAGCTGCGACTATTTATTATCAATAGATGGAAACAACATATTGTAAACTTAAAATGAAAATTAAGATGACAAACATTACTACAAATTAATATATATCTGAAAAAGTCATTCTAATTTTATTTTTTTTTTAATCAATGGTCAATCTTGCTTCATGCATTGTCCATTTTAAATTTTGTCTTTATTGCAATGGTGCAGATGAGGGCTTTCAATATAATTCGCAGATATGATAAGATGAGGCTAGTCGAATGCTCTTCATAGCTTCATCTAGGGTTGGGAATAGTTCGGTTTGGTCCGATTTGGACCAAAACCAAACCAAACCAAAATTCTGATCCCAAAAAGAATAGGACTAGAAGACCAATTCAAATTGGTTTGGTGGGTTCAGTTTGATCTAATGAATATTGGTTTGATTTGAACTTTCAAATTAAGATAATTTACATCAAATGCAATCTAATGAATATTGTTAATGTGAAGTGACTGAAGGAGAGAGAAATATATGTTAAGGAAATAGTAGAATAAAATGGAAGGAGAATATTGAAAATTCAAAAATCAAACTTGTGAATTTGAGATATATGGGGAGGTGAGCATAGATTCTCTATCAATGTTGATATTGTGCTAATCTTTTTATGAGAGGAATTTAAGTTTGAGTGATATATAAGAAAGAAAAAATTTAACAACTTGATCATCCATTTTTTTTGAAATGAAAGTTAAAATTGTGTCGAAACTTGTATCCAAATTTATGTTCTCCAATCCCTCCTTATATATATACTTTAATTACATTTTGCATCATACATACTACTTTAAAGAAAAACATAAAGGGTGACACATAGTCGCATAATAAAATATACATTTTAGAAGTATTCGATTTACGGGTTTGATAAAAGAATAATGAACTTTGACTGTAAATTAAAACAAACCATGGCGTTCCATAGTAATAAAAACACATCATTTTGTTCTTAATGAGAACGAGATGTTACTGAGGAACAATCTAAGCATTAATTACACGGTCAAATCCAAAGCAGAAGAAGGATATAGCGGTCATAATACTCCACCATGGATCAGAGAACTATATTTAAAAATTATTTCTACTTGCTGCGTGCGTGCATATATTCGGAAATGTTTGTGTTCATGAAGTTTCACTTCTGTACAACATGGGACGCGTCAAAACTTCTTTATCTTTGTTTGAACAAAATATAATACTTTATAGTTTCAAAAATATATATAATACTTGCTGTATGTATGGAAATATATATAGTGTCTGCTTCATTGGTTTGATTGTTAACTCGTTTTCATTTCCTCTTTCTTAAGCATTCTATTTCATTGAATTGTTGATCTATAGTGTCTGTTTTTCTATATAAGCTTCGTTTTAATTGCAAAAACATAGACAAATGCTGCAATTTCATCAATGTAAGCTTCTACTTAGGCTGTGCCCTGATAGGTGTTTAAAAGACAATCCAATCCTCAATTATGGGTTCTTGAGATCTTGTAGCTAAGTTTAGTGGTGATCTTTAGTTGGAATTAGATTCTGGAATTAGATTCTAGTCTATAGTAGGTGTGGAGACGGTTCGATTTGGATCAATTTGGGACAAAACCGAACCGAAACCAAAAAAATTGGTTTTGGTTATTAAAAATCGAACCGAACCAAGTTGCATATATGAACCGAACTAGAATGACACAAGGGGACCCCATATACATATATATATATATATGGCGAACCTCTAATCCATCTGTCGTCAACTTTTAAAGAATAAAGTTTTTTTTTTTTTCATTATGGAAATAAATATGGCATCTATATCTTTTTCTTTTCTTTTCTTTTCTTTTTTTCTTTTTTTTTTTTAAATAAAGATTATGGCATCTATACTTACATTTGTCTTCACCTCTCTATACCTTCTATTTTTTTTTTTTTTAAATGGTGTGTTTATTTGCATATAATCAAAATAATTTGAAATTGAAATAATCTAGAATTAGATTGACTTGGAATCGAATTGATGTACTGGAATCAAAATAAATTGTTTATTTGAATTCTAGAAATCGAAATCGGAATCAATAGTATTCTTATTGGGATGTTTATTTAATTTGGAATTAGAATAAATTAATTACAAGTTACAAATATACCCTTGATTAATATTATGAACTCCATAAACATTTTTTTACTAAAAAAAATATAATCATTGAGATTTTACCAATTGTAAAAGAAGCATTGTGTATCATTTTGCAAAATTATATTTAAGATGTAGCGATTGTTTGTTTTTTTCACTTAAGACTTAATAGTGCTGAATTGCACTTATTAAATTATTTTTCTTTTTTTTTAATTGATTAAACCACTTAAAATTATAAAAAAAAAAACAATTGAAAAATTTAAGCAAAAATTTTTAACTTTTCACTTAATTGTTAATCACTTAATAACATTCAAAAGTTTTTATTCTAAATTTATCATTCCCAAAATAACATAATTTCAAATTTATTATAATTTTATATTACTCAAATTTTCTTTTCTTTTTCTTTTTCGCTTGATACTTACAAAAAATATATTTGAAAAATAAAATCTAAATATATCTCATTCCAATTTATCGTGGAATTAAACTAATATATTTTAATTTATAATTTAAACATTTATTTTTAGTTGTTTTCTTAAATATATTAATATATTTATATATACATAAATATGATTAATACTGTTATATTTTTTAATCATATTTTAATTACGAATAAAGTATGATTAATATGTATATAAAAAATGTTTTAGAATTTATTATAGTATTTATTTTTAGATGTTTGTATTACATTAATTAAAATTACATAATAACGAATAGTAAAAAGAGTATTTATCAACTTACTAGTTTTCAGATAATTTTAAATTTAAAAAAAAACAAGTGTATAACATATTCAGGGATAAGAGGAAAAAAAATAAAAAAATAATTTAGATTTCAGATTTTAGTCACCGTTCAATCTTCGATTTTCAGCAGCGCTATTCAATCTTCAAATAAAAAAACACACGACCCTATAGTGTCATCCTTTTGTCATGTCCTGTTATATATCTCATCATAATAAGTTAAAAGAAAACTTTCTTAACAATATTATTATAAACATATTATGTATTCATATTGTATATCAAGTTGTGAATTTTTTATTTTTGATATAAAATGATAAGTTGTATATCATTTTACTACATCTTTATGTTATATTTTGCTATGTAACTCGTCATAATAGGTTTTTTTTCTCACAATTTTTTTTTTTTTTTTGACTTCCAATAAGGGCTATAAGACTTTTTAAATTATAAAAAGGAATGAGAATGAGAATTTCATTCCATAATCTTAAATTCATGTGAGACCCATAATTTCATTTCCTTTACGGATTTATTTTAGAGTAAGTAAATATCAACAATCATTTTTATTCTCTATTTACATTCTCTAATTCTTTAAGTAAATACACCATTAAAGATGATGGCATCTATACTTACGTTTGTCTTCATGTCGAAGCAATCATGGCATCTATTCTTTTCTTCACCACATCCACCCTTGTGTGTGTGTGTGTGTGTGTAGGACAAGATCGATAGATAGCTTCTAAACATTACACAAATTATTGCACAATTTATTGATCTTTGGATGATAATAATTTTAATGGTTTAGATTTACTCATACATTTATATACAACTTAATTTTACACTCTCTATAAATTTTTATCTCTCATCTCTTATTCCTCTTCATCATTACATTATCTCTCCTCTCTATTAATGAATGAAAAAAAAAATCTACTAATTAATATTTCCCCTCTCCCAACCGAATTCACCACATTTTTATTTTTTTTAATTCATTTTCAAATTATATTAGTTTTATCTTCTTTTTTTTCATGTTTGATTTATCTATATATTTTTTTTATCTCACTAATTAATATTTCTCCTCTCCCAACTAAATTCACCAAATTTTTAATTTTTTAATTCATTTTCAAAGTATATAAAAGCTATCAAGATAATGTAGATTAAAATAAAATAGATATTTAATTAACAATTGGGCAAAATCTTAATAACTAGCTATCAACATTATCTAAATGCATCCAAATTAGATTTTCACATAACAAAAAAATTAAAGAGAATGAAACATGGAAAATAAAAAAGTCTTAGAGAAACAAAATTAAAGAATTTTACAATTACTTCACTACGATTTCATTTGTTTTTTTAATTTTTTAATTTTTAATTTTTTTTAATCAAAACACGATATTGTAATGAGTCAAATAACTTATAAAGTAGTTTTTACTTTCATTATTATTTTTTTAAAAAAATATTAACATTTTCAAGACATGGAGCATTATATTTAAAAGTTATTCTACTTGCCGCGTGTGTGCATATATTCGAAATTGTTTGTGTTCATGAAGTTTCACTTCTGTATAACATGGGACACGTCAAAACTTCTTTATCTTTGTCTGAACAATATGTAATACTTGCTGTATGGAAATACATATGTAGTGTCTGTTTCACTGATATTTTCTACCAACTCTTTGCATTTCATATACACAGGGCATTTAGGACAATATATCCGCAGACTTTGTTTCTTCTTTTGCACACTCCTGCACTGCTTTAGTAAACCACCATTCTTGTTTTCACATCGTTCTGGCCTTTTCGATGGTTCTAATCTTTCTCTTTCTTTCATTTGTTTCGAAGATATAATTTGTTCTCTTTATTTAGATTCATGATTTTTTTTTCTTTTTTCACAGGGAAACAGCTCAAGCGATGGCGGGAGCGATGGTGGCAGCGGCCGCAGCAACTGCGATGGTGGTGGTGGCCGCGGCAGCAACGATGGTGGTGGTTGCCGCGGCAGCAACGATGGTGGTGGTGGCCGCAGCAGCAACGATGGTCGTAGAGGAGGTTCAAATAACAATAATAATAATGATGGAAAAGAGAAAGGATGCTATCCTAACATTACCGGGTGGGCCGAGGTTAGACAATTGGGATTCAATCAATTGGATTTGTTTGTGTTTGTGTGATTGCACGTGGATCAAAGAGTGGACTAATTTCAATTTTGATTAGAGTGTGGTAAACCCTTATGTTTGAAGTATATAATATAATTTACTCTGTTGTAGTATTTTGCAATGTTTGAGTACGAAAATTTTAGGTTTAAAATGTAGGTTTCAGTTGCTACTCTAACAAAATCCCCGATCCGTCCCATGATGGTGGGCCACCAATATATTTGGGGTGGGTTTTGGCTTAAAAAACTTGATATCCAAGGCAGGTTCGGATAGAAAAACTGACCAACCTATTGGGTTACCAGGTAAGAATCAGGTCAAGCTTTCTTACCCCCGAGTTGACCCAGCCTCTATAAGTAGAAAATAATAATAATAATAATAATAATAATAAAGAAGCTAACACACTACACCTAACACCTCTCCCTCTTAATACCTACACCCGCTGGTCTCCTCTCCCTTGCTCTCCACTACCGCAACCCAGCAAAAACACCTCTCCCCAGTCGTCGCTGTTCTTGCCGTCAGTCATTAATATCCATAGATATCCTCCATATCTACAAAAATATATGGATCTCCTCCCATAAAGGAGATTGCTGATTCTCTTTGTTGGAGGCCGGATTGTATCTCCCTATCTTTGGACAAAAAGTTCTTGTTTGTGATGGCCTTTTTTATGAATGTGTTCTTGATTTTAAATATATGAATGAATGTCCATCAATCCATGGAAGTAAGTTTTATCTTTTCATCTTCCCACTAGCTAGCTCCAACATTATGTTGAAAATTAATGAACACTATACTTTCTTTTATTTTTAACTTTAATGATACTTTGTCAGGGTCCAAAACTAATCCCAGGAGATTCACTGGCTCATATACCTACTCTCAAATAAAGGGAGATGGCTACCTAGACAAAGGTAGGACTTATTATTATACTCAAAACTAGCTAATCACTTCTGTTTAGAGAAGCAAGGACAGATGGGGGTGGCTACCACTGCTCCACCCTACTTATGATTTAGTGAACATTATAATTATGAGTCATTATTTTCTATTTATTTTAATCACATAAGTAAGGCTATATAAATTATCTTTCACTATTGTATTGTAGGACACATGATGAAAATCCATGCATAAGAGATATCTCTTTCTTTAGAAATACTTTCACTATTCTATTATATCTTAAGTTTTATGTTCTTGCTATATTTTATTTTATTCATTTCATAATATGTTATCAGCACAACTATCTAAACATTGTTTGTTTAAAATTTCAGATATGAAAGAAACTTGCCTAAAGACAGGGTTGTATACTATCAAAGTTTGATATGAATAAGATCAATTTCTTGGTAAGTCCAGAAGTACTTCTAAGAAATTGAGGAGTTTCAAGAATTTGTGAAGTATTTCTATTTGTGGATAATGTTATGAATGTACTGCTATTGTCATAAATTTATGCTTTTAAATGTATGAATGTACATCCATCCATCCATGGAATATGAACGTACATCCATCAATCCATGGAATCAAGTTTCTTGTTTTCTTCTTCCCACTAGCTCCAGCTTTATGAGTCATTTTATGAGCCCTTATATTGTATATATGTTAATCATATATATATGTAAAATTATATAAATGATCCCTCACTACTGTAGTTTAGGACCTATGATGGAAATTGATGAATGGGAGATTTCTTCTTTCTCAAGGGCTACATTTTCTCTACTTTATTATCTTATCTTGAGTTTTTTGTTGTGTTTTATTGTTTATTTTATTCATTTCACAGTACGTTATTAATATTAGCATGAGTCTCCAACCATTGTTTATTCAAGGTTTTAGATTTGAAACATACTCACGAATGACAGGGTAGTATATGATTAAAGTTAGATATGTGAACGATCAATTTCTTAGAGAGTCTAGGAGTTCTAAGAAATCGAGGAGTTTCCAGTATTTGTAAAGGATTTTTTATGGGTTATTATCAGTTTATCTCATAAAACTGAAAATAATATCAAATCACCCCAGTTTTGAAAATATTACCTAAAAAGACCCAACTGTTAGTGAGTTAATGATTTCTGTCTGTAAGTTGATGGATCCATTAAGATGTAGGGGTAAAAACCTCAATGTGTTTGATATCTTCATTTGGAGATAGCTAGATTGAAATTATTGATATTTTAAGTTAAATAAAATAAAATTTATGAATTAATTACATTAAAAGAGGGGAAAAAAACTTAAAAAGCCCTCACAATCTCTCACACCTTCAGTGGTCACTCTCACACACTTCACTACCTCAGCTCTATTGCCATTCTCCCTATCGACGTTATGGTGTCATCTCCGATCAGATCACCAGTCGGACTCGTATCTCTCTTCTTCTTTTTGGTGTCATCTCCGATCAGATCACCAGTCAGACTCGTATCTCTCTTCTTCATTTTTTGGCCAATCAACCAAAGATCATCTCCGATCAGATCACCAGTCAGACTCGTATCTCTCTTCTTCTTTTTGGTGTCATCTCCGATCAGATCACCAGTCAGACTCGTATCTCTCTTTTTCTTTTTTTGGCCAATCAACCAAAGATCTTCTTCTTCTTCTTCTTCTTCTTGCCAATCAACCAAAGATCATCTCCGATCAGATCACCAGTCAGACTCGTATCTCTCTTCTTCTTTTTGGTGTCATCTCCGATCAGATCACCAGTCAGACTCGTATCTCTCTTCTTCTGTTTTTAGCCAATCAACCAAAGATCTTTCTCTTCTTCTTTTTGGTGTCATCTCCGATAAGATCTTTCTCTTCTTCTTTTTGGTGTCATCTCCGATCAGATCACCAGTCAGACTCGTATCTCTTCTTCTTTTTTTGGCCAATCAACCAAAGATCTTCAAACTCCACCAGCCTCACCCCTCATCTAGTAAAATAGATCGTTGAATGAACCCTCCTTCTTCTTCTTCGTCAAACTCCACCAGCCTCACCCCTCATCTAGTTTAATCTACCTAAAACCCTTCTCCATCAACCTCACCCCTAGGTTTGTTTGTTCAATGATAATGAACCTACCTACGTAGAAAATAGATCGTTGAATGAACCCTCCTTTTTGGTTCGTTCAACGACGATGAACCCATATGGATTCATACCAGATGATAATCTAAGTGGCAAACCCAAATCATTAACCCCTTCAATCCCATGAATGCCCCTAATCGATGCAATGGGATATATCTATTTCATTGAACTCAATAAAATGGGTGTTAGTTGATTTTGTGTGTTTGGGCTGGTTTTGATTTGAGTGGATTTTGTGGAATATTTGCGTTGGTTTTATGGGTTTTAATTTTGATTCAAGTTAAAGTTGAAGATGAAGGGGTTGTTGGTTAAAGATGATTAAAGTTGAAGATGATTTTTTTTTTTTTAAGGGTTATGAAGAGATTGGAGCTCCATTTTGTAATTTTTTATTTAATTTTTAATTAATTATTTTATTTTATTTTTTTTTTAAATTAATCTTCACAGTTCATCTATGGAAATCCCACTCTTTTTTTTAATTGTTTTTATTTATTTATTTTTTTTATCAATTATTTAATTTTGATTTGCAAGGGGACAACAAGGGTATTTTGTTCTTCTAGTGTTTTTGTTTCAAACCCATTAAAAATTTAGATAGAAACCACATTTAACTGATGGCAAAGGTTTTTTAGCTAATATTTTCAAAAGTTAGAGTCACCTGACAATACTTTCCATTTCAAAGGTTATTTAGATTTTTCCCTTTTTTATTTCCAATCTTCATTCCCAAAATCATTGATTTAATTATTTAATCTTTTAATTTGTTCTCAATATTTATTTCATTGCCAATAAATTTATAAAAAAAAAAAATTGATGGTATTACAACAAAAAGATTGCAAATTGCCCAAAAATCATAGAACTAAAAAGCTTGAAGCCATAAATAGAAATCAAAATTTGAAAATCTAAATCTCAATACTCCAAACCCTGATGCTTTAAATTTCAACTACTAAGTACTAAAAATTCCACATAATAAATTTCAGTATGGTCAAACCTAAAGTTTTAGATCAATTTCAATTGAAACATGAATGTACCCAATATAAATATTATGTTTGGACCTAAAGCTTTTTATATATATATATATACATATATATATACCAATTTTTTGGACCTAAAGTGTAAGACCAATTTCAATTGAAACATAAATGTACCCAATATAAATATTATTTTTGGACCTAAATTTATATATATATTTATATATATCCTATGCGTATAATGGTTTTTTGTATCGTGAGAGAAAGAGAGAGAGTCTGTGTGCTTCTATTTGTAAACTTTTCTTAATAGTGGAGAGAGTATGGATGTAAAGAAATTCCTGAACCATGTAAAAATCTTGTATGTACTTATTTTCTTGTTTTGAGTTTGATTTGCTTGATTTCTTTTGTTTTGTTTTGCTTTTTTTTTTTAATCTTTCCGTCCTAACAATTACCAATGCTCAGGTAACTAGAATTAATATTATGAATCATCTTATGCATAAGCGTTCTGTTGATGTGTTGTTTGTTTAATTAAATAGCCAACTGGTTTAACTTTTTTTCATTTCGTCTTTCTTAAACTAGACAAAACTAAGTGGTTTAGTTTGATTCGGTCTGGTTCAACTGTTTATAGACTTTTTTGGTCCGTCCTACTTTCATTAGTGAAATTATAAGTTCAAGTCATACTCTCTCACTTATTTCTAAATTGAAATAATTAAAACATATAATCCACAAAAAAAAAAAAAAAAACTAGTGTACAATTCTATTATCTATTATTTTTTCTCTTGTATAAATAGACAAATAGGATTAATTATTATTTTCTTGACACACCCCCCTCGCCCGCCCCTGCCCCCCCCCCCCCCCCCCCCCTCCCAAAAATAAAAAAATAAAAAATAATAAAAAAAAAAAAAGAACTGTCGGTTTAGGATCTAAAGTTAAATTTTAATAACATAACTCAAAACAGTCTAACATTATTTTTTTAAGGGAAAAAAAAAATCAATTTTCATATTTTGGTGTGTGTATCACTGTAGCTTCTTTGGAAGTGTGGAAAGATACATTAATACCATTTAATCGTAGATGGATGTGGAAGTGCACCTGCATTGTTATTCTTCTCTGGAAGTGCACCTGCATTGTTATTCTTATTTTCAGATTGAAAGAATTGTATCAATAGAAGAAAGTGAGACAAAAATATTGAAGTATATCAGCATACGCGGATTTTATCAACGACAGATACCTTGCTGTAACTTTAGCAAGGAAAAAGATGTTACTTAGGAAGAATCTAAGCCTTAATTACACGGTCAAATCCGAAGCAAAAGAAGGAATTTAGCGGTCATAATGCTCCACTAAGACATGGAGCATTATATTTAAAAATTATTTCTACTTGCTGTGTGTGTGCATATATTCGAAATTGTTTGTGTTCATGAAGTTTCACTTCTGTATGACATGGGACATGTCAAAACTTCTTTATCTTTGTCTGAACAACATATACTATAATTTTCGTTGTTGTATTTTGCTATCTTTGTTGTAGTAGTATCTCTTTGATGGTTTTTCTTCTTAATTAGTGTTTCACCGTTGATTATTTAATTCCTACTAAATGACATTAGGTAGGAGAACTTTGGGTTTGATTTTTGCTTTCGTGGGAACACGATTGTGCCTCTAAGAAAGAGATTCGATATATATCCATGTAGGTTTCAGTTGTTACTTTTCTTTCACGTTTCTTCAAAATGGTTGTTGTTATTATTATTATTTTGTCCTTAGAGGAAGTTGGTTTTTATTCTTGAGCATTTAACAATTTATTGTTTATATATATTTTACGAATAAATTACAATTTAATTATTTAATTTAAAATTATATCTAGACAAAATAAAATTTTAGATTTTATTACAATTTATTCCCCGTCATTAATAAATCTTCGTTAGAATTAACTAATTGAGAGATAAAATTATCTTTTAACCTTATTTTATATTTTTTAAAAAAATAAATTTTAAAAATCTTATAATAAATTAAATAATTTTTAATAAGATCTCTGTAGTTAATTTTAAGATGAATGATAGAAATTAATTTTAAAAAATAAAAAATTAAATAAAAAATGTTTATTCAAGTCTTTGAAAAAAATAAATAATTAAATCATTATTAAAAACTAAAAATAATAAAACCAGCTTCTTCTCTCACTCTTCTCCACCTCTCTCTCTCTGTGTCTTCTCTGTTGACGGTATACTACCGCCACCTGCACTTCCAGACGACGTCAACACCAACGGACCTCGTTCTTCTCTCTCCGTCGCTGCTCGCCGCCGCTCTCCTCACTCTTCTCTCTCCACCGTCGTTCTTTCCTCGCCGATTTTAATGGTGTCATCTTGATGGAGGTCGACAGGAGTGTTGGGAGGGAGATCGACGGAGTTAAAGATGGTGCCATTGGATGATTTTAGGTCTTGGAGGGTCCATTTTCCAGATTTGGATTCGATAGATAGGTGCTTGGATGAGATGCCCTCTTCATTGATGGAAAAAGTGTTTCGACGTTTTGTGATATGTGAACTGGGTTTTGTGATATGTGATGTGTGAACTGGGTTTTGGTTCTGATACTGTCATCGGTGCCTTTGAGTCTTCTGGTTTGATTTTGACTTGAAAATGTGATTTTTTTTTTTTTTTTGGTTTTGGATTGAGTTTGAGTTTGTTTGATTCTGGGTTTGTGATTGATTTTGTTTGAGGTTGTGTTTGATTTCTTCTGGGTTTAGTAGATGGAATGGAACCGATGATTTTGTTCCACATTTTGTTTTTCAATGAAGAAGAACAACGCTGTTCTTCATTGTTGGTAACGTTGGAGATCCAATCTATCTCCACAGGCGACGACCTGGGTTTTCGATCTTGATGAAGCTTTTATTTATTTATTTTGGTTTCGATCTAGATCCAGACAGGCCGACCTGATTTGTGTTTGTTTTTTGTTTTTCAGTTTTGATTGAAGATGATTTGTTTTTTCCAATTCTTGATTTGATGATTGAAAACAGGTGTATTTCTTTTTTTATTTTTTTATCATTCTTGAATTGATGATTGAAGATGATTGTTTTTTTTTTTTTTCCAATTCTTGATTTGATGATTGAAAACGGGTGTATCCTTTTTTGTTTTTTTGTTTTTTTTGTTTTTTTTTTTATCATTCTTGAGTTGATGATTAAAGATCCGATCTCCTCCTTTGTTTATATTTTTTTAAAATTTTGTTTATTTTAATTATGTTTTAATTATTTTCATTTTTTTTAATTGGTCTACAAGTCAAACCTATCATCTAAGGGCATTTCGATCTTTTAACTGTCCATAGTTAAATCTAATGAAAATTCCCTAATAGTAAGGGATAAATTGTAATAAAATCAAAACCTTTACTACACCTTAATATAATTTAAAATTGAAAAACTAAATTGTAATTTCTTTATTTTTTATTCTAAAAAGCTAACAAACAAAATCATTTTTTGGGTAACCAGTAGGTTTTAACTCCATAATATTCCAAAGAAAATAATAGGATTTGGATATCGATTATATAATGTAGGGGACTCTTGTAATGGGTTATGTTGTAGGTATATTTTAGATTGCATAAAGGGGTTGGTAAAAACCCAAAAAACTAATTCAGATGATTGATCCAATAAATAAAGTTCAAAATCTAAGGGACGGACCCTTAGATTGTAATAAAATCAAAATCTTTATTACACCTTAATATAATTTAAAATTGAGAAACTAAATTGTAATTTCTTTATTTTTTATTCTAAAAAGCTAACAAACAAAATCATTTTTTGGGTAACCAATAGGTTTTAACTCCATAATATTCCAAAGAAAATAATAGGATTTGGATATCAATTATATAATGTAGGGGACTCTTGTAATGGGTTATGTTGTAGGTATATTTTAGGCTGCATAAAGGGGTTGGTAAAAGTCTAATAAACTTATTCAGATGGTTGATCCAATAGACAAAGCTCAAAATCTAAGGGACGGACCTAATAGATGAAGACCCAGCTTACAGAAATTGAGCTCTTAGCTCTCAGCTTGCAGCTCTCAGATCTCAGATTGTAAGACTGTCTTATGTTCAGTTCTAGAAATGACTCTCAGCTCTCAACTCTCAAAAGCTTACAGTAATCAAATCCAAGACAAATTTGAGCTCTTTAGCTTCGTGCTGGATTCAATCTGTCAAATTAAGGCTTCTCGATCTCGTGCATGTGAGATTTATGCAATCTCGAATCCCAAGGAGTAATTAATGTAAGTATGGCCATACAAGAGCTATTAATGCAGGAATGATCATGTCAGAGTTGTTAATTAATGCAATATGACTATGATAGAGTAGTTAGTATAATTATTGTTTCTTAACATGTACTATACTCAATTGTAACCCTTTTTTTGTCTATAAATAGAGGAGAAATTCATTGTAAAAAACAAGGTCAAAAACTAATACTACCGTTACTCTGCCAAAATATATTCAGAGTGGCTTGTGAACGTAAGTACCATTACCAAACCACATAAAATGTTTGGTACACTTTCTATTCTTCCTCTTGCTCTCCTCTTTGTTTTCTGTTTTGTTTCTCATTAATTACAAGTATTGGATCTAAAATATTCGGTCGACCAAAAACCAACTTCAATAGTATCCATCTAGTGTTGCAAGCTACATACAAAAATATTATTATTAACAGTTAATGTTAATTAAATAAATGAAGGAGCATTCTAAACACATAGAATACGATATGCACAACTTGTATTACCAACACCTTTCTTCATGTGATAGCTATCCCATACAATCAATAAAAACCAGTAACTATTATTATCATTTATTAGAATAAAAACCTATATATTAAAAACTAGGATTAATGCTTTCACTATGACAGAGATGTACTTTTTTGGAATCATTTATTGTAATGAACACTAATTTAATAGAACAATGTCATGTTTAGAAATTAAACCAAGAGAAATTTTTTAATGAAAGGCTAATTTTTTTTCATCATTCTTGGCTTCCGAGAGCATTAATTTTAACAACAAAGTTATTATCTACAAAATATTCAAAAAAAGATATAGACATTAAAATAATTGTTATACAAATTGTACCAAATTCTATTTAGGGGCTCATCTTCAAGATCTTGAATTAAACTTTCATCCATGGAGACACCATGCTTAGCTTCATTATGGTGCTTTGTATGCAATTTTGGCACCTTATTCTACAATGTTGCTATGTAGGGTTGAATTGCTTTTTCCACCAAATGAAGGATTTGGGCTATGAAAAGATCAATTGAACATTCAATTGATTCAACTTTATCCTTCATTGTGTTCACCTCCCAAGCAAGTCCGTCATGGATAAGCAACCAATACGGCTCACGAACATCTATGATAATGCTATATAAACCACCTCCTTTGTTCATCCACTTAAGCATGGTTGCACTCTTCTCCTCCATCCAAACAATCAAACGTGTTTCGTGCTTGTTCATGTAAATTTTATCTTCATTTACTCTCCCTCAATAAAATATTTGTACAAATGGAATGCAACCCTTGAAACAAGATTTATAGCCTTCATTTTTAAAGAGTTGAACATTTTTAATAAAATAATAAAAGCAATAGCTTACCCTCTTCTTTCATCTTATCATCCTTGGATCCTTCAATGTAATGAGCACTGATTCGTCAACTAACGATGTTTTTGGTGGGCATAGCAAGATAGATAAAGTAAACAAAACAAACATAATCTCTTGAACATATCATCTGCCTTCTTCATCTTTCGTAGTTTGTCCATCAAAAAACCAATTTTAATATGTGTCCTGTTGCTCTTAATCTGATTTTTCAATATTTCAAACGATACATCAAATTCATCCATTCTACAATCTACTTCATCATAACTATTAGGTAACCCATTACCTTTTCAAAATCTAACTCCTTCATATGAATATGCTTTCTGTGCAACAATATTTCATTAGTTATAGGATAAATACTTTAAAACAATAATCTACATAAAAGGCCATGGAATTTTAGGCAAGAGATTCTCAATAACAACCCAAAACTAATTTCCCCAATGCTTTGATTTTGTGCATCAATGAAAGCTAAAACAACTCTATAAAATTTATCCATGTGGCATATTGTCTACAATTCTATATCATCAAGAATTTTAACATTAGACATTGCTTCGCAAATATCTCTAAATTGCCAAAATAAAGATTGATGATGTTTTCTTGAACAAAAACAAATGACGATTTAACTATTATGGCTGGGTTAGAGAAGAGATTATAGTTGATGGTTAGACAAGATATTAGGATTAAATATTAGAGAACCAAAAAATGAGAGGAGAGACTTCACTTTATGAATGTTAAAGTGATTGTTTAGGGCTTATAGATGAGATTTGGATTAAAGAACAAGGAGTCTGTAGAAGAGATTTGAGTCTATGAATGTTGCTTTAGAGAGTTGAAAAGTCGCCTACTAAATTTATCAGTTTAAACAATTTCAATTTTCAAATTCTTGAATGTTAACAAATAAATTGTGATAGGTTTAGCAAGTTAACAGGTTACTAGTAGGAAACATTTTTAAGGGTGCATCGTTACCCAAATACACACAAGGGTACCCTAATGTGCGCTTGTATATGGCGAAGTTCCAATCCATTCGTCATCAACTTTAAAAGAATAAAGTTTTATTATTATTATTATTATTATGGAAATAACTATGGCATCTATTCCTTTTTCTTTTTATAAAGATTGTGGCATCTATACTGACACTTGTCTTCACATCAATGCAATTGTGGCATGCCATATTTATTTCCCCAGTGAGAGGAAGAAAAGAACTTTATTCTTTTAAAGTTGATAATTGATGGATTAGAGAGGTTCGCCATGCCCTATATGTGTGTGTGTGTGTAGTGAACCTCCAATCCATTTGTCATCAACTTTAAAAGAATAAAGTTTTTTTTTTTTTATTATTATGGAAATAACTATGGCATCTATACCTTTTTCTTTTTATAAAGATTGTGGCATCTATTCTGACATTTGTCTTCACATCGATGCAATTATGACATGCCATATTTATTTCCCTAATGTGGAAAAAAAAAAAAAAACTTTATTCTTTTAAAGTTGATGACGAATGGATTGGAGGTTATGCCATATATATTTAAAAAAAATATATATTTTTTTGTTTTTCATCATGGAAATAAGTATGGCATCTATATCTTTTTCTTTCTGTAAAGATTATGGCATCTATACTAACATTTATCTTCACATCGACGCAATTATGGTATGCCATATTAATTTCCCTAATGAGGAAAAAAAAAAACTTTATTCTTTTAAAGTTTATGATGGATGGATCAGAGGTTCACCATGCCCCATATATATATGTGTATATATATTTATATGTATGTATGTATGTATATAGCGAACCTCCAATCCATTTGTCATCAACTTTAAAAGAATAAAGTTTTTTTCTTTTTTCATTATGGAAATAACATTGGCATCTATATCTTTTTCTTTTCACAAAGATTTGGTATCTATGCTGACATTTGTCTTCACATTGATGCAATTATGGAATGCCATATTTATTTCTCTAATGAGAAAAAAAAAATTATTCCTATAAAGTTGATGATGGATGGATTAGACGTTAACGGCTTTTTTTTTTTTTTTCCATTATGGAAATAACTATGGCATCTACACCTTTTTCTTTTTATAAAGATTGTGGTATCTATACTAACATCTGTCTTCACATCGATGCAATGAGAAAAAAAATTTAAAAAAAAAAAAAAAAAAAACTTTATTCTTTAAAGTTGATGATGGATAGATTAGAGTTTCATTAATATATATGTATGTATATATATATGACACATTTTACAATATATCTGGAGTATTGATATACTTAATAAAAAAAATTGATTGCATTTTAAAATTACTAATTATAATTTATTATATTTTTATTATATATGATTACAACTAAACATATCTTATTGCAATCAGTAAATGTGATTTTATCTGAGTTGTTATAAATATGATCAGATTCATTTAGCTATAATTAGATATTAAAAAAAAAAGATATAATAAATTACAAATAGTAATTTTAAAATGTAATGACTTATTTTTTTGTGAAATGTATTAATACCCTAAGTGTATCTAATAGATTCTATGTATATATAGATATATATATAGCGAACCTCAAATCCATCCATCATCAACTTTAAACGGATATATGTATTTTTTTTCATTAGGAAAGTAAATATGGCATCTATACCTTTTTCTTTTTCTTTTTCCTCTTTTTTAAAAAAAAAATTTATGCCATCTATACTTACATATTCATGTCGAAGCAATTATGGCATCTGTTCTTTTCTTCACAACATCCAACCGCTGCATCTTGAATCCTTCACAATCTCTCAACTCTCAATAACAACAGACAGCTCTGTCTTCATTCTTTGCTCCCCATCGCTGCTTTTTCTCGCCGTAGGATACGAAAATTCAAGGGTGGGTGGTCTTGATTTCAGATACTGTGTTCATCAATAAATAAGACAACTATAAGATTTTGTACCTTCTAATTTATTGATCGATAAATAAAACAAATCTTCTACTTTTAGTTTATCTTTTATCTAATATATCTTAAAATTTAACTTTAATCAAGAAATGTTTCTCGTTTATTTGTATTAATGATTTTGACTATTAATGTCTAAACTACTCTTGAGATTAATTTTTTTCTTTTCACAACTTACAATACTTTAATGCAGCAAGCAAGCAACAAGATGGATAAAAGCAAAGATGAAGTGTTTACCGATTTTCAGAAAAGCGAAGATCATGCGTTTGTTGATTTTCAAGAAAGCAAACATCAAGTGTCTATTGACTTTGAGAAGCTAGCAAATTCTTTGAGAGGTGAGTTTGAAACCTAGTATCCCCTCTCAGAAGATTGTTGCATTTGGCAAGTTCCTTCACATATTAGGATGTTAAATGAAAGTCTTTACACCCCAAAAATAGTGTCCATTGGTCCACTCCACCATCATAGAGAAGAATTAAAAGAAATGGAAAAGGATAAATTAAGATACTTGAAACAGTTTTTGGGACGAACCCGTTTAAACATGGTGGATTTTTTTAGACACATAAAGTTTAAGGAAGCAAAATTGCGTAATTGTTATGCAGAAAGTATTAAATATGGAAGTGAAGACTTTGTTAAAATGATTTTATTGGATGCTGTGTTTCTTATTGAGATCGTTCTTCGATATATTCCTGAATTTCAAAGCAAGGATCGTGTGTTTACAAATCCTGGATTGATAAAGGATGTAGTGTTTGACATCTTGCTCCTAGAAAATCAGCTCCCAATCTTCATTCTTGAGGAATTGTTTGTATTAGCACAACTTAAATTGCCTAAGGATTTTGAAGGGGATTCTTTGAGTGAGTTTGTTTGTGCTTTTTTCAGATTCTATGTATGTCAAGCAGTTCTAATAGATGACTCTTTGATAAAACGTTACTTTTCTGAAGCAAAACATTTTGTTGATTTGTTATGGCTTTGTCTTCGGCCATCATACGGTGATAACATCGAAAGGAAATTTGATTTAGAAGAGGCACCTAATATAACAAAACTTCACCAATTTGGAATGAAGTTTAAGGTGGCATCAAAAAGCAGTATGCTTGAAATAACATTTAATAAGAGGAAGAGGACTCTGGAAATTCCAAAGTTGATAATAAGTAATATGATGGTACATTTATTGAGAAATCTTCAAATCTTTGAGTCATTGTATTATCAAGATTTCAATTATATAAATGACTATAATTTAATCCTCAAACGCCTTTTAAGTAGTCCGAAAGATGTTGAGTTATTAGTTCAAAAGGGGGTTATTGACAATCGTATTTTGGATAGTGAAGGAGTATCGTTGTTTTTTCAAGAACTTGGCAAAGCTGGTAGAGTACACTATGGCAAATTTTATTATTCGAGCCTTGTTAAGGATTTACGGGACTACTGTAAATCAAGACGACACGAGTGGAAGGCCTTTTTCAAGCATAATTATCTAACTAATCCATGGATTTTTGCTTCTATCATTGTTGCTTCCATTATGCTTATTCTCACTTTCTTACAAACTCTCTTTGCTATTATGAAATAGGTTTCAACTTCATACTTATATTGATTTTTCATTGCGGTATGTTGACAACAGATTGATGATGTACTTATTATTGGTTGTAAGTCTTTTTATATTTGCATATATTTCGTTAATTCAATATTCTATAATGTGCTATTTCAAAGTTCAAGCTTTTTGTCTTTTACTTCTTGAATTCCATAATTATCAATACTAAGTTACTGATTTATAAATATGCTTGTGCAATGAGCTTATATTTCACTACAACAAAGTGGAACTTCAACCAAATGTTGGTTGTTAAAGCTTTCGGTAATATATAAGGCTGCAATTTTTAATCAATCAAAATGCTTGTGGGTAAAAACTTGAGCAACAATTTGTATAAAAAGTTGTAGAGAACCAAAGCGTTTTACTGTAATATCATTGGTATAGGTATTTTTAACAAAATTACAAACCAAATTGATTTTTATCATTTGCGTTTCCAAATACATATTATATTGCATAACTAAAACTTCTTCAAATAAAATTTTATTTTTAAAAGTAATAAATTCCATTAATATTATAGGGATGGGCAAAAAAAAAAAAATGATCTGACCCAACCCAACCTCACCTAAGGGTGTTTGGTTCAAGTCATATAACCTAGGGGAGGGTGTTCAATTCTGCATGTGCAGAACTGAATGTTTTTTGGGTCACCCAAAATCAAACCAACCTTATAAAGGCACATATGTAAATTCACATGTGTCCTGTATAAAGTCTAACCCCAAATCAAAACCACATTTTCTTCTTCTTCATCTTCTTCGTCTTCTTCTTCTATCGTCATTCAGCCAACCTGTCACCGTTCACTGTTTCAGCTTTCTATTGTTGTTTCAACCAGCTTCCTGTGGACAATTCTCTCTTTCTCTTCTTATTGTTTCAGGCTTTCAGCTTCTTCTAATGTCAATTTTAATGGCAGAATAGATTTTGATTTGTATAATCGTTTAATGAAAAAACTGTTAATTTAATTTGTATAATCGTTTAATGAAATTTTGATGGTAGAACAAAGAATATAGTTGACTATAATCTGAGATATTATTATTAGTTTGTGACCTATGTTGATTCAAAATTGAGCCCAAAAAATGCCCACACTTGAGCTCAAAATTGAGAGAATAGCAAACCAAACCGAACCAACAATGGTTCGGTTTGAGTAAGTTTGAGCTCCAATTTTATGCATGTTCAGTTCTCCATGTTGAGCACTGAACATGTTTTTGCCCACCCCTCTAACATTGTACATTTAAATAATGTTGTAAATTTATCTGTTAAATGATAAGTACATATTTTTTAAAATGTAATAAGGATTCGAGTCTCATTATGTGCATTTAAAGTAGGTCTTTTTAAATTCTTAATTATTTGCATCAAATTATTCCTTTAAATAAAATATTGTTACTAACATTTTCTACAAGGTAAATTAAAACTTATTTCACTTCTTGTACATGGTCACATCTTTTCCTGCATATGTTGCATGTTTCTAAGCTTTGTATTTGGAAATTTGAACATCTTGATTTGCTAAATTTGGTACACCGAACAGAAACAGCAACATGTCATTGCAATTCAACATAATTAATCACATATAGTTGAGACTCAATTTTGAATCAAATGCATCATATCCAACTTAGACACACGTACAATGAAAATTTTTGTTCCATGAAAACTATTTTGAATTTAATAGTTCAATAACATCTAAATAATAATGATGATGATGATGATACAAGGAGAGATGGTATAGTCATTTAGTTAGGGATGTTTAGAGAATTTCAAAGTACCAATTAACGAATCAAGAATCTGTGTCAAAAAATAAAATTCAGAATGATAGTGATCAACGATTGTGATAATTTACAGACTTTGATGCAAAAGATTACAAAGTATCGAGTAGACAACCATAGCTCATACGTTCACATATTAGTAATGTTCTGTGCAATAGACACGCATAAGCCGTAGCAAAGTTTTCTTTTTACCTACATGGAGTAAATTGGGCTTAGCCCAAACGTGTTCAAGACAGGCTAGTTACTGTTTATAAGACCCTTGGCCCAGCAATTTCAAATGTCACTCGGTGGTTCTCAAATTTTATCGATTACTAAATCAATAATTAAATTCACTCATTTATTTTAAAGCACTTTAATAACATCATTGAAATATCTTAAACAAAAATATATATATCTTAGGTATGTTCTCCCCTTTTCAAGAAAAAAAAAATTATTCAAAACGTGGTCATGCTTTTTTATTATCATTTTTTTTTTTTTTTTGTGAAATCTTAGTCATTTTGTAAAAGTATAATTAGAGAATTATTGATGTTAATTAGATTGATGTTGATATTTTAAAGAAGTGAAATCCTTCAATTAGATACTTCATAAACATATTATAACTCAATACCATTAATTTCTTGCATTTTGTTTTTTAAAAAATTACAGTAAATTAGAAAATTAATAAGAAGAGATAATTCAAACTACCAACCTCTAAATTGTTGGTGTGAAGGGTTGCCACTAGACCAATCTCATCTTGTTTTAATTCTTTTTTATGTTTATGATGTGCTCTACAACTTGCATTTAAGCTATGTTTGGGATTGTTTCCCGTTATAAAATAATCACTTATAGTTTAACTTACGAAATAATCTATTTAAAATACAAGTAGGTATTTGGTAAATTAACTTTTTAAATAGTCAACGGAACAAAAAAATGAAGGTAATGTATCTGGTAAATGTCGAGTGAGTATATAAAATGGACACTATTATTAGAATATGATATGGTTATCTTTTTAACTTATTCTTTTTCCAATTTTTTTCATTTTTATTTTTCAACTTTTTCCAAATTCTAAATAAATAAATAACGCCTTTTTTTTTTTTTTATAGAAAACAACAAATCAAAAGTGCGGGTATTATTGTCAGAGGAAACCCTAGCGATGGATGCTGGCACTAGTGGCCATGACAGCGACCACAAATTTATTTATTTTATATTAATTATTTAATTAAAATAAAATTATTTGATAAATAATAATAATAATTTCTTTTGAATTTTGAATTTGAATTTTTAGTTTTAAATATATTATTATTAAAGTGGGGGGTACTATTGTCATTTTATTAAAAGTGGTAAGGTAATGTGGACATTTTAATGCTCAAGGCTCAACTTCTCTAATAATCAACTTTTAAAATCAATCTCTAGCCAACTTCTCAAATCCGATTATAAGAGAAATAGATTATGAAATAAATAAGCAAACTATGAAAAGTTTATCAAACACTTTATTGTTCAATACTTATGAAATAAGTGATTATTCTTAAGCAACAGAAATTCCAAACATAGCCTTATTCTGTTGGAACTATAAATTTAGAGCACAAGCGCAAGTAGAAATCAAACTTAATTTTATATATATATAACACTTATTTAAAATATGAAATAAATAAGCAAGAAGGGTTTGTTAATTAATATTTATTTCTTTATATATAAGTTTCCAAAAAAAAAAAATCATTGAAATATATTAAACGAAAAAAAAAATTATCTTAGGTATGTTCTCCCCTTCTCAAGAAAAAAAAATTATTTATTCAAAATGTGGTCATGCTTTTTATTATTATTATTATTATTATTATTATTTATGAAATCTTAGTCATGTTATGAAAGTATAATTAGAGAATTATTGATGTTAATTAGATAGATACTAATATTTTAAAGAAGTGAAATCCTTCAGTTAGATACTTCAAAAACATATTATAACTCAATACCATTAATTTCTTGCATTTTGTTTTTTAAAAAATTACAGTAAATTAGAAATTTAATGAGACAAGATAATTTAAACTCCTAACCTCTAGATTGTAGGCGTGAAGGGTTACCACTAGACCAACCTCTTCTTATTTTAATTTTTTTATGTTTATAATATGCTCTACAACTTGCATTTAAGCTATGTTTGGGATTGTTTCTAGTTACAAGATAATTGCTTGTAGCTTAACTTACGAAATAATCCGCTTAAAATATAAGTAGCTACGTATTTGGTAAAATAACTTTTTAAATAGTCAACTTAACAGAAAAGAAAAGGTAATGTATTTGGTAAATGTAAAGTGAATGCATAAAATTATTAAAATGTACATTATTATTAGAATATAATATACTTATTTTTTAAACTTATTCTTTTTCCAATTTTTTCATTTTTATTTTCAAATTTTTCCAAATTCTAATAAATAAATAAGTAGAGTTTTTTTTTTTTTTTAGGTTTTATAGAAAACAACAAATTAAAAGTGGGGGTACTATTGTCAAAGGAAACCCTAGCAATGGATGCTAGAACTGGTGGCCACAACAACGACCATAAATTTATTTATTTTATATTAATTATTAATTAAAATTAAATTATTTCATAAATAATCATAACAATTTCTTTTGGATTTTTAATTTTTAGTTTTTAATATATTATTATTAAAGTGGGAGAACTATTTTTATTTAATTATAGTGGTAAGACAATGTGGACATTTAAATGGTCAAGGCTCAACTTTTTCAATAATCAACTTTTAAAAGGAACATCCAGTCAACTTCTCAAATCTGATTATAAGAGAAGTAGATTACGAAATAATTAAGTAGATTATGAAAAGTTTATCAAACATTTTATTGCTTAATACTTATGGAATAAGTGATTATTCTTAAATAACAACAATTCGAAACATAGCCTTATTTTGTTGGAACTATAAATTTAGAGCACAAGGGCATGTAGAAATCAAACTTAATTATATATATAACTCATTTAAAATATGAAATAAATAAACAAGAAGGGTTTGCTACTTAATATTTATTTATTTATATATTTTAAAAATATTGAGTAACATATTTGTGCATATTCTATCCATAATTTCTTTCGGTCATCTTTGTCGACTTTTATTGGAGATGTTGTCCCAATCTCATAGCACACCCAGTAAAAGCAACCAAGTAATTGGCATCAAAGATTTGAGATTGTTATCAATAACATATTAATTTCCTCTAATATTTTATATTATTTTAAAATCATATATTAATTTTAACATTTTATTATAATACCATGAAAATAAAACAAATTATTGGTTGTTACGCATCTCTCATGCTTTACGAAGGATGGACCTACGAATATTTATTATCAATTAATGGAAATGACATATTTTAAGTTGGGATAAACTTAAAATGAAAATTAAAATGACAAACATTACTATAAATATACATCTAAAAAAAACATTCTAATTTTTATTTTTATCAATGGTCAATCAGCTTGCTTCATGCTTTGTCCATTTTAAATCTTTTCTTTATTGTAATCATGCAAATGAGGGCTTTCAATATAGTTCCCAAAAATGATGAGATGAGACTAGTCGAATGCTCCTCACATCTTTATCTAGGGTTAGGTATGGTTCCGTTTGGACCAAAACCAAACCAAACCAAAATTTTGGTCCCAAAAAGAATAGGACTAGTAGGCCTCTTCTACGACCAAATAAAATGGGTCGGGGTGGGTTGGGTTCGATCCAATGAATATTAGTTTGATTTGAGTTTTCACAATTATGATTATACAATTTAAAATTCACATCAAATGTGATCTAATGAATATTGTTAATGTGAAGAAGAGAGAAATACATGTTAAAGAAATATTAACTTAAAATGAAAAGAAACTATTAAAAATCTAAAAATTAAAATTGAGACACATGGGTAGATCTAAATCTTTATGATGTATTTGTATTTGATCTAAAGACCATAAAATTATGTCAAAAGTAATCTAAAGGAAAACATTAAGGGTGACACATAGTCACATAAAATATACATTCTAGAAGTATTCGATTTATGGTAGATATAAAACTAATGAATTTAAAGGAAGACATTAAGGGTGATGCATGGTCACAAAAGATATATGTTTTAGAAGTATTCGATTTATGGTTAGATACAAGACTAATGAACTTATATTGTAAACTAGAACAAACCATAAGGTTCGATAATAATAAAAACATACCACTTTGTTTTTAATAAGAAAAACTAGACAAAACCAAGTGGCTTAGTTTGATTCGGTTTGGTTCAACTGTTTATAGATTTTTTGTTCCGTCCTATATTCATTAGTGAGATTATAAGTTCAAGTCATATTTTCTCCTTCATTTCTAAACTGAAATAATTCAAACATATAATCCACTAAAAAAACTAGTGTAAAATTCTTTTATCTATTATTTTTTTTCTCTTTTATAAATAGACAAATAGGATGAATTATCATTCTTGACCTCTTCAACATTACTTTGGATATAATTTGGAAAAAAGAAAGAAAGAAAGAAACTGTAAGTTCAAAACAATTTAAGATTATTTTTATGAAAAAATAAAACAAAAAACAAAATCAATATTCATATTTGGTGTGTGTATCATTGTAGCTTCTTTGGAAGTGTGGAAAGATACATTAACTGCATTCAATCGTAGATGCATGGATGTGTAAGTGCACCCGCGTAGTTATTCTTCTTTGGAAGTGTACTAGTTATTCTCATTTTCAGATTGAAAGAATTGTATCAATAGAAGAAAGTGATCAGCCAAAAAGACTGAGGTATACCTGCATACGTGGATTTTACCGACGACAGACACCTCGCTGTAACTGTAGCAAAGAAAAAGATGTTACTTAGAAGAAAGAATCTAAACATTAATTACACGGTCAAATCCAAAGCAAAAGAAGGAATTTAGCGGTCAGAATGCTCCACCAAGACATGGAGCATTATATTTAAAAATTATTTCTACTTGCCCTGTCTGTGCATATATTCGAAAATGTTTGTGTTCTTGAAGTTTCACTTCTGTATAACATGGAACACGTCAAAACTTCTTAATTTATCTTTGTCTGAAGTGAACAATATATAATACTTGCTGTATGGAAATATATATAGTGTCTGTTTCATTGAAATTTACTGACCATCTCTTTGCACTTCATATACTCAGGGCATTTTGGACAATACATCCAAGATGCAAAAGCTAAATCTGTAGACTGTTGTTTCTTCTTTTGTGCACTCCTACGCTGCTTTAGTAAGCCACCATTCTTGTTGTTACATCGTTCTAGTCTTTTCCATGCTTCTGTTCTTTCTCTTTCTTTCATTTGTTTCTAAGATACAATTTGTTTTGTTTATTTTGGTTCATGATATTTTTTTCCTTTTTTCACAGGGATACAACCAGAGCGGTGGCGGTAGCGATCATGGCGTTTGCCGCCGCAGCATCTATACTGGCCGCCGCAGCAGCGGTGGTGGCGGTGGCGGTGGCAGCAACGATGGTGGTAAAAGAAGTTCAAATAACCATGATAATTATGTTGTAAAAGAGAGAGGCTATCCTAACCGAACCGGGTGGACCGACGTTGAAAAATAGGTATTCAATTTATTGGATTTTTTTGTGTTTTGGAGTACAGACCATGATCCGGAAGGTAGTACAAATGTCAGAGATATTGAAAAAGAGCGAAGGGCGCATGGTGCGGTAGAAGAGGTCCAAGTAACCATTGTAATAATGATGGTAGCGGTGGTGGTAGAAGAGGCGACAGCGGGAGCGGTAGCGGAGGCCCCCCAGACAACCGTGATGTTGATGGTAATGGCAATAGATCAGATAAAGTAGGAGACAGCGGTGGAGGAAAGAATAGCGAAGGTAATACAGTTGTCAGAGATATTGAAATAAAGTCGAGCGAGAAAAATGTGTATATCCCTTTTAACGAGAAAGGGCGCTATGATTACCGAAGGAGCGATGTGGATATCCCTTTTAACGAGAAAGGGTACTATGCTTACCGAAAAGTGTCTAGGTATACTGATGAGGAACAGGACCTGAGGCTTCGTAAATTCGAATGAAAAAGATTTCCGAATTCCACAATTAAAACCCATCAGAGTGGAAGTCGAAGTTGTTAACTGACGATTCAAATAAAGAGTGGATTAATTCCAAACCTGATTGGACTATGGTAAATTCTTATGTTTCAATTATATAACATAATTGACGTTGTTGTAGTATTTTGCAATCTTTGTTGTAGTATTATCTCTTTGACGGTTTGTCTTCTTAATTAGTATTTCACCATTGATTATTTTTTAATTCCTACTAAATGACATTAGGTAGGAGAACTTTGGGTTTGATTTTTGCTTTCGTGGGAACACGATTGTGCCTCTAAGAAAGAGATTCGATATCCATGTAGGTTTCAGTTGTCACTTTTTTTCTTTGTGCTTTTCACGTTTCTTCAAAATGGTTGTGTTTTTTAAGGGGTCTTTAGACGAAGTTGGTTTTGATTCTTGAGCATTTAACTATTTATTGTTTATGTATTCTTTATTCTAAACGGCCTAATCAGCAGAATGATTTTTCTGGTAACCAGTAGGTATTAGCTCCATAGCATTCCAGAGAAAATAATAGGACCTGAAATTCGAAATATTGATTATATAATATAAGGGGCTGTTGTAATGGGTTGAATTTGTCAGTTTCTAATTTGGAGATTGGGCTTGAATTTATTAGAAACCGGCTCAGTACCATTCAGGTTTGAGGATTTCACCTGACCCAAATTAAAAGTAAAAGGAAAGCCCACCAGTTGACAGTGCTTGGTTTATGGGGTCAACCAAGATTAAGTCAAGCCCCCTGTCTCTGTTGACTCACGTAAGGAGAATTCCCGAAGTCAAGGATCCTACTCTCTCTAACGGGCAAAACCATGACCACAAATACTGAATGTTTTCCAAGTGAAAAATGACTTTTTGGCAGTCTTCATTTGGCACGCATACTCTCTTTAGACTGTCACTTGTTATCAAGTCATGCTTCTCCGGTCAAGGCTACCCATCGATTAATATCCATCCAATATATAAGTTGATATATATAAACTGACTTGAGAGTTTGAATGTCTTTCATTTTCTTCATTTATTATACTTATGAGAATCTAAGTTATACATAGATTTAAAAATAAATAAATAAAGTACAAACATGTTTTTCTCTCCCCCTAATACAAAAAGATTTTTCTTTCACGAGATCAAAATTTTTATTTACTATGGTTCGTCAAAGTATTTTCGATTGTATAAATCCTCCTTTATTAGTTGTTATACATATTTTTCGGACTCATTAATCGGGCTGGTAGAAGTCCAATCTAGGCCCATTCAAGACCCGATAATGTCAACATAGTCAAAGCCCATTAGACAAGGCCTAGTACTGACTCTAAGCCCAGCAGGCCCTTCAACTAGTTTAAAGAAATTCTCCAGCTGGCATAAACAGACCCATAAACACAGCCAGGTCGCAGTTCATCTCATGTCCAGCTCATCTTTCAGCGAGCTCGAGCTCGATACCACCGTAGACACGTCAGTTCGTTCAGACACGTGATTAATACAGTATCTCCCAGAACAGACAGTTACCAAGATCAACCATGATTCTCTCTCCGAATATGGTAGTTACTCAATCAAATCGTGATTTCCTCCTCAGATATGGAGATCTATTCAAATTCAAATCAACATTATCTCAAGATAATTATAGTAATTTCCCGATATTATCCAAACATATTATGAGGTATAATTAATGTATAATTCTTTTCCTTATTTTTCCTGATTATTTGGGAAGTGTAATTAATTCAGGATTCTTTTCCTGATTTGCTATAACCAGAATTGTAACGTCTCTTTCCCTATAAATAGGGACTAAAAATCATTGTAACAGGATTATACAATATTCAATAATATACTGTCACTCTGCAGAATTTAAAAGATAGACAGTTGTGGACGTAGGCCTATTATTGCTGAACCACGTAAAAGCTTTGGGTTCTCACATTTATTCTCAGTTCTTGTCTTTGTCCTTTCTAGATTTTTGTGTTTTCTCACATTGATTGCAGGTATTGGGTATTGATTGCTCGTCGACTGAATTCCAACGTCGACATTTTGGCGCTAAAAGGAGGGACCCAAACTGCAATCCTAATCATCTCAGTTCATCAATTTTTGATAGCATGGCAAGAACCAGACAAACCAAGTATGTGGGCTCAAAGACCGACCAAGCAGATAACCAGCCCAGCCGCCATCAGCATGACGCGTAGCAGGTAGAGGACGCACTCATATATGCAGCAGGCACGTCCCACGGCCAGGCAATCGGTGCTGCAGCAGGCATCCCTCCTCTACCTCTTCGTCAGCCAGTTCTAGTGGCCCCAGTAGTTGATGGGCAACATGAGTGGCGTGAGAGACAGCAGGCACTGGAGAATACGGTCAGACGGCTCACTGAGGCCGTCAACATGCTGGTGTAGACTCAAGCACATAACGTGCCGGCAGGGGAGGTCCAGGCACCAAGACACGTGCCCCAGCCGCATGAAGTAAGGCATGCGTCCGAGGGGCTGGCAAGGGAAATCCAGAGACCAACAGGATCAGCTCGTTCATCCAATGCACGTTCCAACGCCGGACACCCTGTCCGCGATGAAAGGGAGGTCGTTCATCCAGATAGCCTGGTAGTGAGGCCGAGCCAAAATAGACGCCTGAGAGCAGAGGTCGGGCATGAAAGAGTTAGAGTCGCAGCTCGGAACGTTGATGAAGTATATGGATGACATGCAGGGTCCCACCAGCCTGGAGGTTGGCTTGAAGAGCACGAGAGGTATGACCCAGAACATCATTCTCCGAGCCGCGATCACATAAGGAGATACGAGTTTCGAGACCCACAAGTAGAAGAGCTCATTCGAAGGGTCCAGCAGTTGGAGGCATGACCTGGAGCCCCGGAGCAGCGTGGATACTATGGGGGAAGGACTCCCTTCTCAAGGGAGATTGAGACATAGCCTCTCCCCCCGAGGTTCAAGATGCCCAACATTCAGCAGTACAATGGGGACAGTGACCCATATGACCATCTAGACGCTTTCAACGTTCAGATGGATCTGCAGACAGGCAATCCGATGGTGAAGTACCGAGTGTTCCCAGCTACATTGGGGGATGTTCCGAGGACGTGGTTCAAGAATCTCCCAGCTCGCAGCATAGGAAGTTGGGAGCAGTGCCAACAGAAGTTCGTTGGTCAGTACAGGGCACTGAGAAGGCAGCTCGCTCCATCCTGCCACCTAGCCACCATCTTCCAGCGTCAAGGTGAGTCGTTGAAGGAATACATCACCAGGTTTAGACGCGAGGTCGCGAATGTTGAGCATCCATCAGATGAAAGCATACTGACAGCGATCTCAGCTGGGCTGCGCAAGGACGGGAAGTTATACGAGAGTATTTACAAGTCCCCAATGAAGGATCTGGGAGAGTTCTACAAGCGAGCTGCGAAAGAGATCAGGTGGGAAGAGACCTTCGGCCCGAAAAAGCAGAATCAGAAGAATGAAGCGGGCAGTTCCAACCAGCCAAAGAGGAGAAACAATGGCCGGAATGAAGAAGGAAGGAATAATGGCTCAAGTAATCAGATCGCCAAAAGAGCGAAGAGAGAGCCAAGGTATGAGCGACCTCAGCGTTGGGGTCGCCAGGAAGGATACAGCGTCCTGACGACATCACCAGACAGGATTTACGCTGCGAAACGAAATAAGGAGGACTTCGGGATGCCCAATCCTATAAGGGCTCCCGTTCAGCAAAGAGATCAGAACAAGTTCTATGCCTATCATAATGAGGTCGGACACAGTACTTCGGATTGTTGGGCGTTGAAGAACGTCATTGAGAAATTGATCAGGCGAGGTCGCTTGAGAGAATATGTGGCAAGACCTGCTGACCAGCGACCTCACCAACAACGACCTCAGCAGCAACAGTCAATTCACCAGCAACAGCCCCAACGAGCTTCCGAGCAAGGTCAGGAACCTGCGGTAAGAACCATCTTTACCATTTATGGTAGCCCCCATATCGCAGGTGACTCTAACAGATCGCATGAGAGGTACGTCCGAGAGGCGAATCATTCATTTCAGCTCAATGGGTCGGAGGGACCTGCCAAAAGAGCAAAGCCGACCTCGGACGAGATCGTATTTACAGATGAAGATGCTAGAGGAGTGGTCTGGCCTCATAACGACACGCTGGTTATACGAGCTAAAATTAGCAATGCGGAAGTTAGGCGCATCATGATCGATACCGGGAGCTCGGTGAACGTGATGTATAGGAGCTGTTTCGACCAAATGGGGCTTCGAGCAGAGCAAATGAGACCATCCCCGGAGCCTTTATTCGGATTCACTGGAGACACTGTGGTACCAGTGGGGCAGATTAAGTTGCCATTGACTCTGGGGGAGGCAGGTCGTCAGGCAACAACCTTGACGGACTTTTTGATAATCGACTGCCCATCAGCATACAATGTGGTCCTCGGAAGACCTGCTATGAACGAGTTGGACATGGTTACTTCAACCAGAACTCTGACAGTGAAGTTCCCAACTCCTAATGGCATCGGATGTGTTCGAGGAGAGCAGCACCTAGCTCGACACTGTTATGAAGATGCTGTTAAAATGGGTGTGAGAGGAAAAAAGGTAAACGTGATCTCAGGGGGCGAGCCACGAGCTGTAACTGAGAAAGGAGTCAGTCACGACCTGGACCCTCGCGAGGTAGATGCAGACCGAGCTACTGGTCCAATTGAGGAATTAGAAGACGTACCAATCAGCGAGGTAGATCCAGAGCGATGCTTAAAGCTGGGAAGAGGATTAACTCTGGAGCTGAGAACCCAGCTCGCTGACTTCCTAAAAACGAACTTGGATGTGTTTGCATGGAATCATGAGGATATGGTGGGAATAGATCCAAAAGTGATGTCTCACAAGCTGAACATTGATCCTCACTTCAAGCCAGTACGTCAAAAGAGAATAGCAATGACAGGGGAACGATACTTAGCACTGAAGGAAGAGGTAGACAAGCTGCTGGTAAACAAATTCATCAGAGAAGCTTACTACCCGACCTGGGTCGCCAATCCTGTACTAATGAAAAAGAAGAACGGGAAGTGGAGAACTTGCATCGACTTCACTAACCTAAACAAGGCGTGCCCTAAAGACAGTTTTCCCCTGCTGAGGATAGACCAGCTCGTGGATGCTACTGCTGGCCACGAGCTCCTGAGCTTCATGGACGCATATTCGGGATATAACCAGATCCCAATGAAACCCGAAGACGAAGAGCACACCTTGTTCATGACTGATCGGGGGTTATACTGCTACAAAGTGATGCCCTTCGGTTTGAAGAACGCTGGAGCGACCTACCAGCGTTTGGTGAACATGATGTTCGAGGAGCAAATCGGAAAGACCATGGAAGTCTATGTTGATGATATGCTGGTGAAATCTAGGCAGATAGTTGACCATGTTCGCGACCTGAGAGAGATGTTCCAGGTTCTGAGGAGCTACCAGATGAAGTTAAATCCACTCAAATGTGCGTTTGGAGTAGCTTCTGGGAAGTTTCTAGGCTTCATGGTCAATAGTAGGGGGATCGAAGCAAACCCTGAGAAGATCAGGGCACTGATTGACATGAGGTCGCCTACCAGGGTGAAAGATGTGCAGAGCCTCAATGGCCAAGTCGCTGCACTGAGTAGGTTCATTTCGAAAGCTACTGATAAGTGCGTCCCTTTCTTGGATATTTTGAAGAAAGCCAAAAGCTTCGAGTGGACCGAGTAATGTGAAACCGCCTTCCAGTAGTTGAAGGAATATATGGGCCGAGCTCCGCTCCTCTCTAAACCCAAAGAAGATGAAAAGTTGATTTTGTACTTAGGGGTGTCTCAGCAGGCTCTAAGTGCCGCATTGGTGAGGGAAGAAAGAAAGACGTAGCTTCCAGTTTATTACGTAAGCAAAAGATTACAAGATGCTGAAACCAGGTACTCACAGATGGAGAAGCTCGCTTATTGCCTGGTCATCGCATCAAGGAAGCTGCGACCTTATTTTCAAGCTCATACCATCGAAGTCCTCACCCAATATCCGTTAAAGCAAGTTTTGCAGAAAGCAGACACCTCAGGTCGTTTGTTGAAATGGGCAGTAGAGCTCGCACAATTTGATATCCAATTCAAATCGAGGACAGCTATCAAAGCCCAGGCTCTGGCAGATTTCATTGCGGAGTTTACAGGACCTATGGATGATGAAGCCGAGTCTTCTGAAGGTCCAGCATGGGAGCTTTATGTTGATGGATCATCCAGCGAGCAGAGGGCTGGAGCTGGAGTTCTACTGATCAGTCCTGAAAGCCACAAAATCCTCTGTGCTCTAAGGTTTGGCTTCCAGGCGACGAACAATGAGGCTGAATACGAAGCCCTGCTCGCGGGTCTGCGTTTGGTTAAAGAGATGCGAGCTGAACACTTGAAAATCTTCAGTGACTCACAGCTCGTCGTCGGCCACGTATTGGGGGAATATCAAGATAGGGGATAAAAAATGACCCTCTACCTCCAAAAAGTTAACGAGCTATTAAGTGTATTTCAGAAGTACGAAATGAAACAGATCCCGCGAGCTCAGAACTCGCATGCTGATGCACTAGCTCGCCTCGCGACCACCCGAGATGCCGATTTCCTTGGAGCGATCCCAGTTGAGTTCCTACCCGCTCCGAGTACAAAAGAAAAGAATGTGACGATGGCCATAACTGCACAGCCTGGTTCCTGTATGAGCTTTATTCTCAACTATTTGCAAGATGGGAAGCTGCCAAGTGACAAGCTGGAAGCCTAGCGTCTACGAGCTAGAGCAGTCAGGTATTGCATTTACGATGATGCCTTGTACAAGAAAGGATTCTCGGCTCCACTATTAAGATGCATCGATGGCCCTGAGTGTGAAACAGTACTGAGGCAGATACATAAGGGTCACTGCGGAAACCACGCGGCGGGCTATCTCTAGCTCAGAAGGCACTTCGTCAAGGCTTCTACTGGCCCACCATGAGGCAGGACGTCATTAACTTAGTGAAGAAATGCGACAAGTGTCAAAGATTTGCCCATGTTCCACGGGCTCCACCAGCTTATCTCCAACAAATGGTGAGCCCGTGGCCCTTTGCGATTTGGGGGATGGACCTGATCGGACCCCTACCAATGGCTCGTGGAAGATGCAAACATGCAGTGGTCGTAGTAGATTACTTCACCAAGTGGGCAGAGGAAAAAGAGTTAGCTGAAATCTCCACAGCAAAGATTGAGAAGTTTGTGTGGAGCAGCATTATTTGTAGATTCGGGGTCCCACAACAGATCGTGACAGACAATGGGACTCAGTTCGCTAGTGACCAGTTTCTCAGATTTTGCAACGACCTCAAGATCGTTAAAAGCTTCTCAGCGGTGGACCATCCACAAGCCAATGGTCAAGTTGAAGTTGTTAACAAGATCATCAAGCAGACCCTAAAGATGAAACTTGAAGTAAAGAAAAGAGCATGGGTAGATGAGCTTCAAAAGGTATTGTGGTCTTACAGAACCACAGCTCGCAGCTCCACTGGCGAGACCCTGTTTTCGATGGTATATGGATCAGAAGCCATGATCCCAGCTGAGTTTGAAGTCACCTCGCAAAGAAGAGCAACCTTCAATCCAAACGACAATGATCAGCTGCTCGCTGCAAACCTAGATCTGCTTGAAGAACATAGGGAAACGGCCAGATTAAGGGTAGCCATCTATCAGCAGAGAATAGCGAGGTACTATAACAAGTATGCTCGCATTCGCAGATTTAATGCAGGAGACTTGGTCTTACACCTCATTCTACCAGGAGCCCGCAAGCCAAGTGATGGATCCTTAGGTCTGAACTGGGAAGGGCCATATGTTGTCAAAACAGCATTGGGAAATGGAGCTTATCGCCTAGCTAATGTAAATGGAACAGAAGTCCCTCGAGCTTGGAATGCCGAGCATCTCACGCCCTTATTATCAATAAGCTTTTTATGATCTGTAATATAAATCCATTGTAAATGGAAGCTCTATTTTCCCTCTGTTTTTGATTCAACTTACCTCACTAGGCTAACAGGCTCCGAGCTCAACAGCTCAAGAATAAAAAAATAAAGAGCCTAAAAAGCAAGTGACTAAGTGTCCTTGCATAGCTCGCCCAAAGAGCCTAAAAAGCAGGCGAGGTGACGACCCCTGCATAGCTCGCTATCAGTAAAGAGCCTAAAAAGCAAGTAACTAAGTGTCCTTGCATAGCTCGCCCAAAGAGCCTAAAAAGCAGGTGAGGTGATGACCCCTGCATAGCTCGCTATCAATAAAGAGCCTAAAAAGCAAGTGACTAAGTGTCCTTGCATAGCTCGCCCAAGAGCCTAAAAAACAAGGTTTTGTCCTTATATAGCTCACTAAAACGAAAAAATAAAGGAAACTAAAACTCATTAAACATTGTATAGTTAAACAGTTTATCAATAGTTTCCATTTAATATGGTTTTAATCTATACCAATAGATTAATTAACCAAGTAATTATTCAAGCTATGAATTGGCATACTGGATTAAACATGAATTTATTTCATGCTGATTAGCTCGCATAAATAAAAGATACAACGCATCGCTTACATGATCAACACAGAAATGCGAAGAAATGAAAAGATTAACTTTATTAAGAGAAAAATCCATTACAAGTTAAAAACAAAAAACTAACATAAGAGGAAAATGCAACAACTAAACAAGGGGATCTGTGCACCGAACTGGACTGACGTGGGGAAGGAAGAGCTAGTCAGCAGGCTTAGATGAAGAGGTCGCACCAGGAGCTTTTGCTTTGAAGTCTTCAACGGTTTCAAGCCCTATGTCCTCAAAGATAGAAAAATTCATTTCTGGATGGGACATCCACAGTGTGTAGAGGAAGTCGCGACCTGTTCTTTCCTCAGCTTCGTCCCTTGCATCTGCAACCCGCACTTCCAGTTCTTAAGCTGCTTGCTCTCTAAAGGCCGTTAGTTCTTCGAAGGCATTATCAGCGAGACGGTTGACGACCTCAGCCTCTTTCTTCATGTCTTCAACTCGCTGCTCCGCAGCCTGAGCCCGCTGAATAGCTTCTCCCACTTGTTGCTTGAGTATATCAGCCCGTTGCGCTGCTTCCTCGGCCCGTTTTCCTGCAGCCTCAGCCCTCTGCACTGCAGCATTAGCCCGTTGCTCGGATTCTTCAGCTCGTCGAGTAGCACTTTCTATCTCTCCAGCTCGCTTCTCGACAGCCTCAGCCCGCTCAGCCGCAGTCTCAGCTTGACGATCGAGCACTTCAATTTTATCTTCAGCAGTCGAAGCTCTTTGCTCTGCTAGCTCGGCCCGCTGCTCAGACCGTTTGAGATCTTCCCCTATTTTGAGTAGCTCATCCCTTAGCATGTTGTGCTCATTCTCCATTTTACGAAGAGCTTCCTCGGCTGCCTGCCTTGCAGCGTTTGCCTCAGCGATCTGAGCTTCCTGACCTTGTATTCTACCCGAGGTCAAGCGAGCTAAATCATCAGTGGCCGCTTCCAGCTCGAATTCCAGCTTCCTTATTTCATCCTTGGTAGCCCTTGTCTCTCTTCTCCGCTTCATTGCAGCAAGGGCGCCCTGAAAATTATGAACAGGTTAAAATCTAGTTAAGTAAGGAAATCAGCAGATGAGGAAAAATAATTTACCAGCATGCAGTGACGAACCGCGAACTCGTCTAGATCCTCGCCCTTAAGACGCCTATTCTCCAGAACATTCGTATGATTAAGCATAATTGTTGCCCAGTTATCAAGGAAGGAATTTAAGTATCTTCCTCCAGGACCCAGCTCGATGTCTGATCTGGTTGGCGAGGGAGTTCTCTCACGCTCCGGGATATCGCGCGCATCATCATGAGAAGCACCACGTCGCGATACAACGGTACACCTAGTCGCATGCCCGCTGGGGCCAGCTCGGGTTGCCTGGGAAGCAACCTTAGGAGGAACACCTCCTTTTTCAAGCTGCGAACTGGAAGCCGGAACCGATTGAAGATTCGTAAAAACATGCGAAAGTGGCACTTCGCTAGGAGCAGCGGTGGAAGGAGCAGTGACCTCAGTGGTAGCTGGTACCTCGCTAAAGGCGGCGACCGCAGGAGCCTGATCCTCAGCAGACAATTTCGAGCGTTTCGAAGGGGCCGCTGGAGTGGCTAAGGCCTCAGCAGGCCGTTTCGCTGAAACAGTCGAGGAGGTAGGAGATATAGCAGGTCGTTCAGGAGGTGGAGATTTCAAAAGAACAAGTTTCCTCCTGTTGGCTGGAAGTCACCCGGAGGAATGAGCTGGAGCTGGAGCACGAGCTGGAGATGGCAATGAAGCCCCTGGAGTAGATATGTGATGTGGAGAAGAGGATGGGTCAACCTGTGCAGTAAGGGCTACGGGGACTGGGTCTGATCCTGTCCGAGCTGAAGCAGGAACTGAAGAAGAAGTTTTTCTGGACGCACCCTTTGAAGGGGTGCGAGTTGAAGACGATTTCGACTTCGTTGGTGCACGAACTGAAGATGATTTTGCTTTAGATGAGGTGCGAGTAGGAACACTTTGAGATGAAGTCTTCCGAGCTGGAGAAGGTGAGCGAGTTGCATCCGCTGATGATGAAGAGACTGATGGTGGAGGTCGGGAAGCAGACGCATCCTGAACTGGAACCTCAAAAACAGAAGGAAGTCTAGGTTTATCACTGATCTTGCCTATATCCTCCTCAGATCGCAGAAGAATGGATTCCTTAGGAGGAGCAAGGTTGTAAGCTCTAAGGATAGCATCGTCAAATTTGCTGCTGATGCCCACGTCCTCAGTTTTGGCGAGCTTGTCAAGAGCTCGTTCTTCCTCGCTGCTAAGATGGGACTCGTCCATTTTAAGCTCTGCACAGCAAATGATCAAAAAATGATAGTAATGAAAATACAAAATAAAATCAGTTCACTTTAATTTCCTTATGTATACCTGATTTCAGGACGAAACTGAAGTTTTGGAGATCTGCGAGAGATGGGCACGAGATATAAAACCAGCTCGTCTTGTACGGCCCGACGTTGGACTTGCCCTTCACTTCTCCTTTGGGCAAGAGATCTTTGTATTGCGATTGACGGGCTGTGAGATAGTAAATACCATCTAGCTTCTCTTCTTCTGCTGTGCTCAAAGCCTTGAAGGAGTCGAATTGCTGTATCGTTTTCAGTGTAGGAGGACGAAGGCCGTTCCTGAGGAAGGCTATAGCCAGCGAGATCAGCTGCGTGTAAGAGTTCGGAGTCAACTGAAATGGCGCGAGCTTGACCTTGTTAAGAAATGCGATCAAGTACGGTGGAATGGGGAATCGCAACCCTTGCTCGAAATGTTGAACGCTAATAGCAATGAATCCCCTGGGTGGATAACAAGCATGATTTTGTGAGTCAAGCAGCAATATACGACAACCAAAAGGGATGTGGAATTGCGCGACAAGCCCTTCCACATCAGGACGCTTTAACGATGTAGGATGTCGAGCGAACGTATCACGAGCCTCTCTTCCCTGTATAGCATGAGCTCGGGCTTTATCATGCTCACGAGCTTCATGGCTTGGAACCATTCCCTTGCGAGTTCCATTGGAAGACATCTAAAAAAAAAAAAAATTGCAGGTACAACAATGGTGATGGAGCAAAATGAACCCAAGACAAAAAGTTTGAAGAAAAAGAAGCCTCACCTTGAATCGTTGATGAGTAGAAAAACGGCGAGTAAGGATGTTGATTTCAAGAAAAGACAGTAGGTCCTGGTTGCTTGAAAGCTTGAACACTTGTTTGCTTTGGAAGAAAATGACAGGTGAAAGAAGAAAATGAAAAGGGGTCCATCGGTTTATATAGACAAGCAAGCGTGAGCCCCAACCGTCAGATCTTTGGAAAGTGTAACCGTCATAAATCTGACGGTGCAGCGTAAAACATGGTTTTGGAAATCATGCAGCCGTCAGTTGAGAGACGTACACATTAAATACGCGTGTAAAGGACGTGCAGACGTCGCTTCAGTTACCACCTGCATGATCGCCACGTGTCGCAACCGAAAAGGTGGAATTTAAAAGTGCGCAGGAGCAGTTATGAAGGATGGCGTGTCAAATAAGCCAGCTATTACCAGCAAGATCAAGCTCCCAGCTCGCAAAAGTGAACTGAGAGCTGGGGGGCTAATGTTATACATATTTTTCGGACTCATTAATCGAGCTGGTAGAAGTCCAATCTAGGCCCATTCAAGACCCGATAAGGTCAACATAGTCAAAGCCCATCAGACAAGGCCTAGTACTGACTCTAAGCCCAGCAGGCCCTTCAACTAGTTTAAAGAAATTCTCCAGCTGGCATAAACAGACCCATAAACACAGTCAGATCGCAGTTCATCTCATGTCCAGCTCATCTCTCAGCGAGCTCGAGCTCGAGACCACCGTAGACACGTCAGTTCGCTCAGACACGTGATTAATACAGTATCTCCCAGAACAGGCAGTTACCAAGATTAACCATGATTCTCTCTCCGAATATGGTAGTTACCCAGTCAAACCGTGATTTCCTCCTCAGATATAGAGATCTATTCAAATTCAAATCAACATTATCTCAAGATAATTATAGTAATTTCCCGATATTATCCAAACATATTAGGAGGTATAATTAATGTATAATTCTTTTCCTTATTTTTCCTGATTATTTGGGAAGTGTAATTAATTCAGGATTCTTTTCCTGATTTGCTATAACCAGAATTGTAACGCCTCTTTCCCTATAAATAGGGACTAAAAATCATTGTAACAGGATCATACAATATTCAATAATATACTGTCACTCTACAGAATTTAAGAGATAGACAGTCGTGGACGTAGGCCTATTATTGCCGAACCACGTAAAAGCTTTGGGTTCTCACATTTATTCTCAGTTCTTGTCTTTGTCCTTTCTAGATTTTTGTGTTTTCTCACATTGATTGCAAGTATTGGGTATTGATTGCTCGTCGACTGAATTCCAACGTCGACATATCTTTTACTATTTGGCAAACAAAATTTTTGGAACTTTTCAAAGGATCAAATACAGTTTATCAATGATTTTTCTATACATTATTCTTTTCTTTTTAAATGAATTTTTCTATGCACTTTTTCAGAGTAGTGTTCAAGGAACTTTTATTTCACGCTAGAAAAAATCTAGTTAAAACTTCTCCCAAAATTTAAATTTTCAGAAATAAATTGCTAAAAAGTTAAACATAAAAATGCTAAAACAATGCAAATTTTGAAATTAGGGTGTATAAACATAAAAGTTTATAATTAATTACTCCAAGTCATTTTTAACTTCTAATTTTCAAGAATTAATGATGAGTGTATTAATAATTCGGGTACACCAATCAATCTTATTAATGACAATTCTTTTTGTAGGTTTATCACATCATATCACATATTTTAGACTATAAATTTTTATAAAACTTTTAATAAAATATATATTCATTATGAAAATAAATATGACATCTATACATTTTTATTAATTTTTTTTAAAGATTAGGGCATCTATACTTACATCTGTCTTCGCATTGAAGCAATTATGGCGTCTATTATTTTCTTCGCCACATCCACCCACTGCATCTTCAAAAAATATATAAATATATATATAATCCCTTACTTTTAAAAGTAAATATCAATTAATCAAATTCATCCATTACAATGTCATCCTTTGAAATTGATGAATTTAATTAATTAGTCCTTACTTTTTAAAGTAAAAGGATCCTCATTTTAAAAGCTATATATATATATATATATATATATATATATATAGGAGCAAACCTCTAATCTATCCATCAACTTTAAAAGAATAAAGTATTTTTTTTAAAAAAAAAAATATGAAAATAGATATGGCATCTATGTCATTTTCTTTTTCAAAAGATTATGGCATCTATACTTACATTCATCTTCAGGTCCAAGCAATTATGGTATCTATTCTTTTCTTCACCACATCCACTCACTGCATCTTAAATCCTACACAATCTCTCAACTCTCAATCACAGCAGCCAGCTCTGCCTTCACTCTTTGATCTCCGTCGCTGCTTTTTCTCGAAGTAGGATACGAAGATTCAAGGGCGAGGGTGGTCTTGACTTCAACATATTGCGTTGATCAATAAATAAAACAAATGTAAGATTTTTTTACCTTCTACTTCTAATTTATGGATCAATAAATAAAGCAAATCTTCTACTTTTAATTTATCTTTTTCTAATATATCTTAAAATTTAACTTTAATAATGAAATGTTTCTCATTTATTTGTATTAATGATTTTTACTATTACTGTTTAACCTACTCTTGAGATTAATTTTTTTTTTCCCCATAAATTACATTACTTTAATGCAGCAAGCAAGAAGATGGATAAAAGCAAAGATCATGTGTTTATTGATTTTCAGAAAAGCAAAGTTCAAGTGCTTAGTGATTTTCAGAAAAGCAAAGACCAAGTGCTTAGTGATTTTCAGAAAAGCAAAGATCAAGTGTCTAGTGATTTTCAGAAGATTGTTGCATTTGGCAATTTCCTTCGGATATTAGGAAGTTAAATAAAAGTCTTTGCACTCCGAAGAAAATATCTATTGGTCCACTCCACCATTGTGGAGAAGAATTACAAGAAATGGAAAAGGATAAATTAAGATATTTGGAACAGTTTTTGGGACAAAATCGTTTAAGCATGGTGGATTTTCTTAGATACATAAAGTTTGAGGAAGCAAAATTGCATAATTATTGTTCAAAAAAGTATTAAATATGAAAGTGAAGATTTCGTTAAAATAATTTTATTAGATGTCGTGTTTCTTATTTAGATCTTTCTTTGATATATCCCTGAATTTCAAAGTAAGGATCGTGTGTTTACAAATTCTGGATTGATAAATAATATAGTTTTTGACATTTTGCTCCCAAAAAATCAGCTTCCAATTTTTATTCTTGAGTTATTTGTGTTGGCAGAACCTGAATCGCCTGAGTATTTTCATGGGGACTATCTAAACCAATTTGTTGGTGCTTTTTTCAAAATGTAGGTTTGTCAAGCGATTCTATTAGAAGAAACTTTGATAGAACAATACTTTTCTATAGCAAAACATTGTTTTGATTTGTTGTGGCTTTGTCTTCAGCCACCAGTTCATGAAGACATTGAAAAGCAAATGGATTCTGAAGATGCATCCAATATAACAAAACTTTACTATTCTGGAATAAAGTTTAAGTTGGCATCAACCTACAATATGCTTGACATAACATTTAATAAGAGGAAGAAGAGTCTAGAAATTCCAAGGTTGATTATAAGCAATATGACAGTACATTTATTAAGACATCTCCAAATCTTTGAGTCATTATATTATGGTGATTTCAATCATATAAATGACTATAACGTGATCCTCAATTATTTGTTAAGTATTTCGAAAGATGTTGAGTTATTAGTTCATGATGGGATTATTGAAAATCAAATTTTGGATAGTGAAGGGATGTCAATGTTTTTTCAAGAACTTGACAAAGATGCTAGAATACACTTCGATAAATTCCACTACGCAAGCTGTCGACGTTGGAATTCAGTCGACGAGTAATCAATACCCAATACCTGCAATCAATGTGAGAAAGCACGAATACCAAGAAAAGACAAAGACAGAAATAGAAGATCAAACGAGGAACACGAAGCTTTTTACGTGGTTCGGCAATAAAAAGGCATACGTCCACGACTGTCCAACTCTTAATCTCTGCAGAGTGACAGTGTATTATTCAATATTGTCCCTCCTGTTACAATGATTTTAATCCCTATTTATAGGGAAAGAAGTGTTACAATTCTGGTTGTAGCAAATCAGGAAGAGAATCCTGAATTAATTACACTCCCTAAGCAATTGGGAAAAATAAGGAAAAGAATTATAAATTAATTATACTTCCTAATATATTCAGATAATATCAGGAAATTACTATAATTATCTCAAGATAATGTTGACTTGAATGTGAATTTGAATTGATCTCCATATCTGATGAGGAAATTATGGTTTGATTGGGCAATTGCCATATTCGGAGAGAGAATCATGATTGAACTTGGTAACTGCCTGTTCTGGAAGATACTGGATTAATCACACGTCTGAGCGAGCTGACGTGTCATGGTGGTCTTCGAGCCCGAGCTCGCTGAGAGACGAGCTGCGCAAGCGACGAGCTGCGACCTGGCTGTGTTTAAGGATTTGTTGATGCCAGCTGGAAAATTCCTTTAAACAAACTGAAGAACTTGCTGGGCTTAAAGTCAATACTGGGCCTCGTCTGATGAGCTTTGACTATGTTGACCTTATTGGGCCTTCTTATCGGGTCTTAAACGGGCCTAAATTGGACTTTTACCAGCCCAACTACTGAGTCCAAAAAATACATATAACATTAGCCCCTCAGCTCTCAGCTCGCTTTAGCGAACTGGGAGCTTGATCTTGCTGGTAAAAGTTGGTTTCCTTGGCACGCTTATCTTTATAACTGCCTCTGTGCACTTTCAAATTCCACCTTTTCAGTTACGACACGTGGCGATCATGCAGGTGATAACTGAAGCGACGTCTGCACGTCCTTTACTCGCACATTTAATGCGCACGTCCTTCAACTGACGGCTGCATGATTTCCAAAGCCACGTTTTACGTTGCACCGTCAGATTTATGACGGTTACACTTTTCGAAGATCTGAGGGTTGGGACTCACGCCTGCTTGTCTATATAAACCGATGGATCCCTTTTCATTCCCTTCTTTCATCTGTCACTTTCTTCCAAAGCAAACAAGTGTTCAAGCTTTCAAGCAACCAGGACCCACTACCTTTTTCACGAAATCATCACTCTTTCTCGTCTTTTTTCTATTCATCAACGATTCAAGGTGAGGCACCTTCTTCTTCAGACTTCCTGTCTTAGGTTTACTTTTCTTCATCACCATTATTGTACCTACAATGATATATGTTTTTATTTTTATTTATTTTTAGATGTCTTCAAGTGGAACTCGCAAGGGAATGATCCCAAGCAATGAGACTCGCAAGCATGATAAAGCCCGTGCTCACGCTATCAGGGGAGAGAGGCTCGCGAGGCGCTCGCTCGTCATCCCACATCGCTGAAGCGCCCAAAGGTGGAAGGACTTGTCAAGCAATTCCACATTCCTTTTAGCTGCCGCATACTGCTGCCTGATTCAAACAATCATGCATGTTATCCACCCAGGGGATTCATTGCTGTCAGCACCCAGCATCTTGAGCAGGGGTTGCGGTTCCCCGTTCCACCGTACTTGATCGCATTTCTCAACAAAGTCAAGCTCGCGCCATTCCAACTGACTCCGAATTCTTACACATAGTTGACCTCGCTGGCCATAGCTTTCCTCAGGAACGGCCTTCATGTCCCTACACTGAGGATTATTCAAGAGTTCTACTCCTTCAAGGCCCTGGCTGTGGGAGAAGGAGAGAAACCAGATGGTATTTATTATCTCACAGCTCGTCAGTCGCAATACAAAGACCTTTTGCCCAAAGGAGAAGCGAAAGGCAAATCCAACGTCGGACCGTACAAGACGAGTTGGTTTTATATCTCATGCCCATCTCTTGTAGATCTCCGAAACTTCAGCTTCGTCCTGAAACCAGGTATTCATAAGAAAACTAAAGCGAGTTGATTTCGTTTTGTATCTTCATTACTTATCATTCTTTAATCATTTGCTGTGCAGTGTTGAAAATGGACGAGTCTCCTCTCAGCGTCGGGGAGGAACGAGCTCTTGGCAAGCTCGCCAAATCGGACGACGCGGGCATCAACAGCAGATTCGACGATGCTATCCTTAGAGCTTACAGGCTTGCCCCTTCTAAGGAATCTCTTCTTCTGCGAGCTGAGGAAGATATAGGCAAAATGAGTGACAGGCCTAGACTTCCTTCTGTTTTTGAGGTTTCAGTTCAGGATGCGTCTACTTCCCGACCTCCGCCAACAGTCTCTTCATCATCAGAGGATAACATTCGCTCTCCTTCTCCAGCTCGGAAGACTTCATCTCGGGGTGCTCCTGCTCACACCTCGTCTAAAGCAAAATCATCTTCAGCTCGCACACCAACGAAGGCGAAATCGTCTTCAACTCGCACCCCTTCAAAGGGTGCGTCTAGAAAAAGTTCTTCTTCAGTTCCTGCTCCAGCTCGGACAGGATCAGACCCAGTCCCTGCAGCTCCTACTGCACAGGCTGACACATCCTCTTCTCTCATCACACATCTACTCCAGGGGCTTCACTGCCATCCCCAGCTCGTGCTCCAGCTCCTGTTCCTTCTTCTACGAAACTTCCAGCCAACAGGAGGAAACTTGTACTCATGAAATCTCCTCCTGCACGTCCCACTGTACTTCAAGCTTCCTCGACTCCTTCAGCAAAACGGCCCGCCAAAGACTTGGTCACTCTAGCAGCACCCTCAAAACGCTCCAAACCATCTGGCCAGGACCAGGCTCCTGCAGTCGCTGCATCCACCGAAGTGCCTGCCGTCACTAAAGCCACTGCCCTTTCGACCGCTGCTCCCAACGAGGTACATGCTGCTGCTAGAACTACTGTTCCCTCAACTGCTGCTCTTAGCGAGGTGCCTCTCTCAAATGTTTTTGCAAGTCTTCAGTCACCTCCGACTTCCAGCTCGCAGCCTGGAAAAGGTGATGCTCCTTCTAAGGTTGCTCCCGAGGCAACCCGAGCTGGCCCCAGCGGGCATGTGACTAGGCGTACCATTGTATCGCGACGCGGTGGTTCTTATGATGATGCGCGCGATATCCCGGAGCGCGAGAGAACTCCTTCACCCACCAAATCAGATATCGAGCTGGGTCCTGGAGGAAGATACTTGAACTCTTTCCTTGACAACTGGGCAACAATTATGCTCAATCACGCGAATGTCTTAGAAAATAGGTGTCTTAGGGGCGAGGAACTGGATGAGTTCGCGGCTCGCCATTGCATGCTGGTAAGTTATTTTTTCTCATCTGCTGATTTCCTTCCTTGACTGTATTTTAATCTGTTCATAATTTTCAGGGTGCCCTTGCTGCGATGAAGCGAAGAAGGGAGACAAGGGCTGCCAAGGATGAGATGAGGAAGCTGGAATACGACCTGGAGGCGGCCACTGATGATTTAGCTCGCTTTACCTTGGGCAGAATAGAAGGTCAGGAAGCTCAGATTGCTGAGGCAAATGCTGCAAGGCAAGCAGCTGAGGAAGCCTTGAAGAAAATGGAGAATGAGCACGCCATGCTAAAGGATGAGCTGCTCAAAGTGAAAGAAGATCTGAGGCAATCTGAGCAACAGGCGGCACTGGATGAGCAGCGGGCTTCAGCTGCAGAAGAGAAGACTGAAGTGCTTCATCGCTAGGTCGATGCTGCTCTGGCACGAGCTGAAACTGCCGAGAAACAGGCCGAGGAGGCCAAGAAGCGAGCTGATGAGATGGGAGCTGCAGCTAAAAATGCTGAGGAGTCTGCAACCAAATGAACTAAGGAGGCTGCAACCGTGGATAACCGTGCAAAGGAGGCTGAGTATCGAGCTGAGGTGCTTAGGCAACAAGTGGGGGAGGCTATTCAACGAGCTGAGGCTGCGGAGCAGCAGGTTGAAGACATGAAGAAAGAGGCTGAGGTCGTCAACCGTCTCGCTGATAATGCCTTCGATGAGCTAACGGCCTTTAAAGATCAAGCAGCTCAAGAACTGGAAGTGCGGGTTGCAGATGCAAAGGATGAGGCTGAGGCTGAGGAAAGAACAGGTCGCGATTTCCTCTACACACTGCGGATGTCCCATCCAGACACGGATTTCTCTATCTTTGGGGACATAGGGCTCGAAACCATTGAGGATTTCAAAGCAAAAGCTGCCTTGTCCACCACTGGTCCAGAACCTCCGGCTGATCCAGATCCTCCCATCAAGAACTAACAGCTCGTTTTCTCTTCTTTTTCATGTATTTTGCAACTTTAAATTTGTAACCAGTTTCAATACTTAATGAAAATTCCTTTCATTATTTCTTTTGTGTTGAATGTTCTCCAAGCTAATATACTTCATGCTCTTCATTTTTCTTGCGAGCTGATAATCAATGAACCCAAAACCTGATAATAATTAACGCAATTATTTGTTTCAACAACTTAACAAAATTTCGCAGGTATAAGTAATGGGTTTTTTTTTTTTTTTTTTTAGAATGTTTGATGAGTTATGCAGGGGCACTTAGCCATCTGCTTTTTAGGCTCTTTAGGCGAGCTATGCAAGGATACTTAGTCACTTGCTTTTTAGGCTCTTTCATTTATAGCGAGCTATGCAGGGGTCGTTACCTCGCCTGCTTTTTAGGCTCATTAGGCGAGCTATGCAAGGACACTTAGTCACTTGCTTTTTAGGCTCTTTTATTTATAGCGAGCTATGCAGGGGTCGTTACCTCGCCTGCTTTTTAGGCTCATTAGGCGAGCTATGCAAGGACACTTAGTCACTTATTTTTTATGCTCTTTTATTTATAGCGAGCTATGCAGGGGTCGTCACCTCGCCTGCTTTTTAGGCTCTTTTATTTATAGCGAGCTATGCAGGGGTCGTCACCTCGCCTGCTTTTTAGGCTCTTTTTATTTATAGCGAGCTATGCAGGGGTCGTCACCTTACCTGCTTTTTAGGCTCATTCATTTATAGCGAGCTATGCAGGGGTCGTCACCTCGCCTGCTTTTTAGGCTCTTTTTATTTGTTTTTGAACTATTGAGTTCGGAGCCCGTTAGCCTGGTGAGGAAAGTTGAATCAAAAACAGGGGGAAAATGGAGCTATCATTTACAATTAGTCCATATTACAGATAATGAAAAACTTATTGATAATAAGGGCGGAGATGCTCGGCATTCCAAGCTCGGGGGACTTCCGCCCCATTTACATTAGCTAAGCGATAAGCTCCATTTCCCAAGGCTGTTTTGACAACATACGGTCTTTCCCAGTTCGGGCCTAAGGATCCATCACTCAGCTTGCGGGCTCCTGGTAGGATGAGGCGTAGGACTAAGTCTCCCACATTGAATCTGCGAATGCGAGCATACTTGTTATAGTACCTCGCTATTCTTTGCTGATAGATGGCTATTCTTAACCTGGTCGTTTCCCTGTGTTCCTCGAGCAGGTCCAGGTTTGTTGCAAGTAGCTGATTATTGTCATTTGGATTGAAGGTCGCTCTTCTTTGCGAGGTAACTTCAAACTCAGCTGGGATCATAGCCTCTGATCCGTATACCATTGAAAATGGGGTCTCGCCAGTGGAGCTGCGAGCTGTGGTTCTATAAGACCACAATACTTTTTGGAGCTCATCCACCTATGCTCCCTTCTTGGCTTCCAGTTTCATCTTCAGGGTCTGCTTGATAATCTTGTTCACAGCTTCCACTTGGCCATTGGCTTGTGGATGGTCTACTGCTGAGAAACTTTTAACGATTTTGAGGTCGTTGCAGAATCTAAGAAACTGGTCACTGGCAACTGAGTCCCATTGTCTGTCACGATCTACTGTGGGACCCCGAATCTGCTAATAATGTTGCTCCACACAAATTTCTCGATCTTTGCCGTGGAGATCTCAGCTAACTCTTTTGCTTCAGCCCACTTAGTGACATAATCCACTGCGACTACTGCATGTTTACACCTTCCCCGCGCCATCGGTAGGGGTCCGATCAGGTCCATCCCCCAGATTGCAAAGGGCCACGGGCTCACCATCTGTTGGAGGTAAGCTGGTGGAGCTCGCGGAATATGAGCGAACCTTTGACATTTGTCGTACTTCTTCACTAAGTTAATGGCGTCCTGCCTCATGGTGGGCCAGTAGAAGACTTGACGAAGTGCCTTCTGAGCTAAAGACAGCCCCCCAGCATGGTTCCCGCAGTGGCCCTCGTGTATCTGTCTTAGCACTGTTTCACATTCATGGCCATCAATGCATCTTAATAACGGTGCTGTGAACCCCTTCTTGTACAGTGCATCATCATAGATGCAGTACCTGGCTGCTCTAGCTCGCAGACGTCAGGCTTCCAATTTGTTACTGGGCAGCTTTCCGTCCTGCAAGTATTTGAGAATAAGGCTCATCCAGGAATCAGGCTGTACGGATATGGTCATCATGACATTCTTTTCTTCTGTACTTGGAACTGGTAGGAACTCAACTGGGATCGCCCCAAGGAAATCTGCATCTCGCGTAATTGCGAGGCGAGCTAGTGCATCAGCATGCGAATTTTGAGCCCGCGGGATCTGCTTCACCTCGTACTTCTGAAATGCACTCAGCAGCTCGTGTGCTTTTTGGAGGTAGAGGGCCATCTTTGACCCCCTAGCCTGATATTCTCCCATTACGTGGCCAACGACGAGCTACGAGTCACTGAAGATCTTCAAGTGTTCAGCTCGCATCTCCTTAGCCAAACGCAGTCCAGCGAGCAGTGCTTCATACTCAGCTTCATTGTTTGTTGCATGAAAGCCAAACCTTAGAGCGCAAAGGATTTTGTGGCCTTCGGGGCTGATAAGTAGAATTCCAGCTCCAGCCCTCTGCTCGCTGGACGATCCATCAACGAAAAGCTCCCAGGCCGGACCTTCAGAAGACTCAGCTTCATCATCCACAGGTCCTGTAAATTCTGCAATGAAATCTGCAAGAGCCTGAGCTTTGATAGCCGTCCTTGGCCTGAATTGGATATCGAACTGCGCGAGCTCCACTGCCCATTTCAACAATCGACCTGAGGTGTCTGCTTTCTGCAAAACTTGCTTCAACGGGTACTGGGTGAGGACTTCAATAGTATGAGCTTGGAAATAAGGTCGCAACTTCCTTGATGCAATCACCAGGCAGTAAGCCAGTTTCTCCATCTGCGAATATCTGGTTTCAGCATCCTGTAATCGTTTGCTCACATAATAGACTGGAAGCTGCGTCTTTTCTTCTTCCCTCACCAGTGCGGCACTCAGAGCCTGCTTCGACACCCCCAAGTATAAGATCAGTTTTTCCTCTTCTTTGGGCTTGGAAAGAAGTGGAGCTCGTCTCATATACTCCTTCAACTGCTGGAAAGCTACTTCACACTGCTCTGTCCACTCGAAACTCTTGGCTTTCTTCAGAATGTCAAAGAAAGGGACACACTTGTCCGTCGCTTTCGAAATAAACCTACTCAATGCTGCGACCTGGCCATTGAGGCTTTGTACGTCCTTCACCCTGGTAGGCGACCTCATGTCAATCAGTGCTTTGATCTTCTCAGGGTTTGCTTCAATTCCCCTACTGTTGACCATGAAGCCCAGGAACTTCCCAGAAGCTACTCCAAATGCACATTTGAGTGGATTTAACTTCATCTGGTAGCTCCTCAGAATTTGGAACATCTCTCTCAGGTCGCTAACATGGTCACCTATCTGCTTGGATTTCACCAGCATATCGTCCACATAGACCTCCATGGTCTTTCCAATTTGTTCTTCGAACATCATGTTCACCAAGCGTTGATAGGTTGCTCCAGCATTTTTTAAACCGAAGGGCATCACCTTGTAGCAATATAGCCCCCAATCGGTCATGAACGAGGTGTGCTCTTCGTCCTCAGGTTTCATTGGGATCTGGTTATATCCCGAATATGCATCCATGAAGCTCAGGAGCTCGTGGCCAGCTGTAGCATCCACGAGCTGATCTATCCTTGGCAGGGGGAAACTATCTTTGGGGCATGCTTTGTTTAGGTCGGTGAAGTCGATGCAAGTCCTCCACTTCCCATTCTTCTTTTTCACTAGCACAGGGTTGGCGACCTAAGTCAGGTAGTAAGCTTCTCTGATGAATTTGTTAACCAGAAGCTTGTCTACCTCTTCCTTTAGTGCTAGGTATCGTTCCCCTGTCATCGCCCTTCTCTTCTGGCGAACTGGCTTGAAATGAGGATCAATGTTCAGCCTGTGAGATATCACCTTTGGGTCTATTCCCACCATGTCCTCATGATTCCATGCAAACACATCCAAGTTCGCCTTTAGGAAGTCAGCGAGCTGGACTCTCAGCTCCGGAGTTAATCCTCTTCCCAGCTTCAAGCATCGCTCAAGATCTACCTCGCTGACTGGTACATCTTCTAACTCCTCAATTGGACCGGTAGCTCGGTCTGCATCTACCTCACGAGGGTCCAGGTCGTGACTGACTCCCTTCTCAGTCATAGCTCGTGGCTCGCCCCCTGAGACCACGTTCACCTTTTTTCCTCTTACACCCATCTTCACTGCATCTTCATAGCAACGACGAGCTAGGTGCTGTTCTCCTCGGACACATCCGATGCCATTCGGAGTTGGGAACTTCACTGTCAGAGTTCTGGTTGAAGTAACCATGTCCAATTCGTTCATAGCAGGTCTTCCGAGGACCACATTATACGTCGATGGGCAATCGATTATCAAGAAGTCTGTCAAGGTTGTTACCTGACGACCTGCCTCCCCCAGAGTCAATGGCAATTTAATCTGCCCTACAGGTACCACAGCATCTCCAGTGAATCTAAATAAAGGCTCCGGGGATGGCCTCATTTGTTCTGCTCGCAGCCCCATCTGGTCGAAACAGCTCCTATACATCACATTCACCGAGCTTCCGGTATCGATCATGATGCGCCTGACTTCCACATTGCTGATTTTAGCTCGTATAACCGGTGCATCATTATGAGGACAGATCACTCCTCTAGCATCTTCTTCTGTGAATACGATCTCGTCCGAGGTCGGCTTTGCTCTTTTGGTAGGTCCCTCCGACCCATTGAGCTGAAATGAATGATTCGCCTCTCGGACGTACCTCTCATGCGATCTGTTGAAATCACCTGCGATATGGGGGCCACCATAAATAGTAAAAATGGTTCTTACCGCAGGTTCCTGACCTTGCTCGGAAGCTCGCTGGGGCTGCTGCTGGTGCGCTGGCTGTTGCTGCTGAGGTCGTTGCTGATGAGGTCGCTGGTCAGCAGGTCTTGCCACATATTCTCCCAAGCGTCCTCGCCTGATTAATTTTTCGATGGCGTTCTTCAACGCCCAACAATCTGAAGTACTGTGTCCGACCTCATTATAATAGGCACAGAACTTGTTCTGATCTCTGTGCTGAATGGGAGCTCTTATAGGATTGGGTCTCCCAATATCCTCCTTATTTCGCTCTGCAGCGTAAATCCTGTCCGGTGATGCCGTCAGGACGCTGTATCCTTCCTGGCGACCCCAACGTTGAGGTCGCTCATACCTTGGCTCTCTTCTCGCTTTCTTGGCGATCTGATTATTTGAGCTGTTGTTTCTTCCTTCTTCGTTCTGGCCATTGCTTCTCTTTTTTGGCTGGCTGGAACCGCTCGCTTCATTCTTCTGATTCTGCTTTTTCGGGCCGAAGGTTTCTTCCCACTTGATCTCTTTTGCAGCTCGCTCGTAGAATTCTCCCAGATCCTTTACTGGGGACTTGTAAATACTCTCGTACAACTTTCCATCCTTGCGCAGCCTAGCTGAGATCGCTGTCAATATGCTTTCATCTGATGGATGCTCGACATTCGCGACCTCGCGTCTAAACCTGGTGATGTATTCCTTCAACGATTCACCCTGACGCTGAAAAATGGTAGCTAGGTGGCAGGATGGAGCGAGCTGCCTTCTCAGTGCCCTGTATTGGCCAATGAACTTCTGTTGGCATTACTCCCAGCTTCCTATGCTGCGAGCTGGGAGATTCCTGAACCACGTCCTCGAAATATCCCCCAATGTAGCGAGGAATACTCGGCACTTCACCATCGGACTTCCTGTCTGCAGGTCCATCTGAACGTTGAATGCGTCTAGATGGTCATATGGGTCACTATCCCCATTGTACTGCTGAATGCTTGGCATCTTGAACCTTGGAGGGAGAGGCTGTGTCTCAATCTCCCTTGTGAATGGGGTCCTATCTCCGTAAAGCCCACGCTGCTCCGGAACTTCAGGTCACGCTTCTAACTGCCGAACCCTTCGGAGGAGCTCCTCTACTTGGAGGTCTCAGAGCTCGTACCTCCTCCTGTGATCATGACTTGGAGCCGGATGTTCAGGGTCATACCTTTCGTCTTCCTCGAATTGACCCTCATGACGATGGGATCTTACCTGCTGCCCATCCACCTCATCGACATAACGAGCTACGGCTCGGACTCTACCTTGGCCAACTTCCATCCGCCTATTCCCCTCCTGGCTCGGTCTTGCTACCAGGCTATCAGGACATGCGACCTCCCTTTCGTGTTGAACAGGGTGTCTTCCGGCCCTCGAATGCGCATTAGACGAGCGAGCCGAGTCTGCAGGTCGCGGGACTTCCCTTGCTAGCCTTTCAGGTCCTTGCGCCGATTCAAGAGGCTGGGGCACTCCCCGTGGTGCCTGAACTTCCACCCTAGTCACGTTCTGAACCTGAGCCTGCACCAACATGTTGACGGCTTCTGTGAGCTGTCTAACCGTATCTTCCAACGCTTCTTGCCTCTGTAACAATGCATTCTGCCCCTCGACCACCGGAACAACTGGGACTGTTTGACGGTGAGGCAGAGGAGGGATGCCTGGCGCAGTCCCGAGTATCTGTCCATGGGACGAACCTGCTGCATGCATGGTTGCGTCTTGTTCAGGCTGTAAGTTCTGTTGGGATTGATTCATGTGACTTTCCGCTTGGTCATCATCTCCAAGGAACCTGTTTGATCTAGTCCTTGCCATATCGTCTGAAATTGATGAATTGGGATGAAAAAGATTGCAGTCTGAGGCCCTCCTTCTAGCGCCAAAATGTCGACGTTGGAATTCAGTCGACAAGTAATCAATGCCCAATACCTGCAATCAATGTGAGAAAGCACGAATACCAAAAAAAGACAAAGACAGAAACTGAAGATCAAACGAGGAACACAAAACTTTTTACGTGGTTCGGCAATAAAAAGGCCTACGTCCACGACTGTCCAACTCTTAATCTCTGCAGAGTGACAGTATATTATTCAATATTGTCCCTCCTGTTACAATGATTTTAATCCCTATTTATAGGGAAAGAAGTGTTACAATTCTGGTTGTAGCAAATCAGGAAGAGAATCCTGAATTAATTACACTCCCTAAGTAATTGGGAAAAATAAGGAAAAGAATTATAAATTAATTATACTTCCTAATATATTCAGATAATATCAGGAAATTACTATAATTATCTCAAGATAATGTTGACTTGAATGTGAATTTGAATTGATCTCCATATCTGATGAGGAAATTATGGTTTGATTGGGCAATTGCCATATTCGGAGAGAGAATCATGGTTGAACTTGGTAACTGCCTGTTCTGGAAGATACTGGATTAATCACACGTCTGAGCGAGCTGACGTGTCATAGTGGTCTTCGAGCCCGAGCTCGCTGAAAGACGAGCTGCGCAAGCGGCGAGCTGCGACCTGACTGTGTTTAAGGATCTGTTGATGCCAGCTGGAAAATTCTTTTAAACAAACTGAAGAACTTGCTGGGCTTAAAGTCAATACTGGGTCTCGTATGATGAGCTTTTACTATGTTGACCTTATTGGGCCTTCTTATCGGGTCTTAAACGGGCCTAAATTGGACTTTTACCAGCCCAACTACTGAGTCCGAAAAATACATATAACACAAGCCTTGTTAAGGATTTAAGACTATTGTAAATCAAGACAACGCGAGTGGAAGGCATTTTTCAAGCAAAATTATCTAATTAATCCATGGGTTTTAGCTTCTGTCATTGCAGCTTCCCTCATTGCAGCTTCCATTATGCTTATACTCACTTTCTTACAAACTCTTTTTACTATCATTAAATAGGTTTCCTCTTCTTCAACCTCACACAATGTTGAAAATAGGACACATGATGTACTAATTATTAGTTGTATGTTCTTTTATATATAGACTAATGATGTACATATTAATTAGTGGCATATTCTTCTATATTATGTATTTTGTTAATGGAATATTTATGATTAATCATCCGAACATTAAGCTTTTTAGGCATTTCCTTCTAGAATTTAAATAATAAAAGTGCTTGTACAATGACCTTATATTTCCTACAACAAAAAGGGTCTTCAACCAACCTTTAATGTTGGTTGTTAAGGCTTTCAACATGTAAGGCTACGATTTTTTTAACCACTCAGCTTGCTTGTGCTTAAAAACATAAGCAACAACTTGTATGGAAAGTTGTGGAGAACATACTTTATTGTTATTGGTGCTTTTATTAAAATCACGAACCAAATTGATTTTTACTATTCTTTATACATGTGGTTTTCCAAGTACATTTTAGTGCTCTCAGATGAACCAACGCTTACTACTAATAATACTTCTGCACATTGTTTTATAGGGGAACCACTAACTCTGGACGTATAGGCCCATTAGACCTTTACTCTTCATAGTCTCCTTTTTTTTTTGAGAAAATGTATGAAATAGCCCATTTGAAATGGTCAACCTCAAAACTAACATTTTAATTTTTTATTCTTAAAAAAAATCTCAAATGGACAAAAATACCCTTAATGGTAACAAAGGGCGTCAGTTTGATCCCAACCTGAAGGTTGGGATCCCTATTTTCAGGTTGGGATCCGTCCAGGTTTCCCAACCTGGAGGTTGGGATCCCTATTTTCAGGTTGGGATCCGTCCAAATTTGATCCCAACTTAGAGATTGAGATCCCTATCTCCAAGTTTGGATCCCAACCTGGAGGTTAGGATCCCTACTTTAAGGTTGGGATCATCCTTTGATGTTGGGATCCATACCTCCAGTTTGATCCCAACCTGAAAGTTGGGATCCCCACCTCCAGGTTTTGATCCCAACCTGGAGGTTGGGATCCCCACTTTAAGGTTGGGATCCGTCCAAGTTTGATCCAAACCTTGAGGTTGGGATCCCTACCTCTAGGTTTGGATCCCAACCTAGAGGTTAAGATCCTTACTTTAAGGTTGGGATCATCCCTTGATGTTGGAATCCATCTTGAGGTTTGATCCCAACCTCGAAGTTGGGATCCCTACCTCAAGGTTTTGATTCCAACCTGAATGTTTAATTACATATATTTCGTAATTAAATAAAGTTTTGGGGTTATTTTGTAATTATAATATGTAACATAAAGGGCGTTTCTTGGGTTGTTTTGTAATTTTTGGGGTTGTATTGTAATTAAAGATATTTTCTAAAATTACAGAATTACACCTTAATTTTCTGAATTATCAAAACTAACATTATTATTATTTTTTAAACAAAATTACCCCTCTCATTCTTTCAATATCAAAATCCATAATCTCCCACAATTCATCAACATCCACAATTCATCAACATCATCAATACAATTCATCAACATCCACAATTCATCAACATCATCAATACAATTCATCAACATCCATAATTCATCAATACAATTCATCAACATCAACATTAATAAACAAACAAAAAAAAAAAAAATCTGGTTCTGGGTTCGACCCAGAGCCGTTTGGTTCTGGGCTCGGCGACGAGCCCAGAACCAAACGGCTCTGGGTCGAACCCAGAACCAGATCTTCTGGGTTCGCGACCCAGATCCAACTCAGCAAAAAAAAAAAGGAAAGAAGAAGAAGAAGAAGAAGAGAGGGAGGCGGGATTTCAAATGGGTTAGGGAATTTTAGTGAGAGAATGAGAGGGAAAAGTTTGAAAGGGAGAGAGTTAGTGAAAGGGGTGGGTAAGTGTAATTAATTGTACTGTTAAGGGCATTTTTGTCCAAAATTATACCCATCTGAATAACCTCACAACTGAAAGGTTATTTTTCAACAGGGTCAGTCAAAAAAGATTAGATTTCAACAAAACCCTTTTTTTTTTTTTCCCTATCGGGCCTCTGACACTGAGTCCAAACAAATCAATGAGGGTTTGCTTAGAAGACCCCACCAAGGTCCCACCCTGAACCTATCAATATGTCATTCAAAGATTAGCGTCAGATGTTTCTCGCCCATAAAATTTTTTGTAATTCCCTTTTTGTTTGTGCACCTCATTAAAATGCTTCGGTAGATAATGTCTTCTAAATTCACTTTATATATTACCAAATAGACCCTTTTTATTTAAAGATAATATCCTAAATAAATAAAGTATAAATCATTAGACTAAAAAAAATAAAAGTGTTGTGCAGTAACCTTCACCCTAATTTTCTAATGGAGACTGCTGCCTCCTTCATGTTTGCCTTTCAAGCCGCTTCTCCATCAATTATTTTGTCTTGGGAAACCTCCTGTCCCTCCAAGTATAAGGCCCTCTCCAATGAATATACCAAAATGATGTATTGGGTGCATTCTCATGCTCCAATGTCAACACTATTTTTATTGTTCCAAAGCACTTTTGGTATCAATAAACAGTGCAATATCAAATTTAGGATTGCACTATTCACAACACAAAATTTGGTGTTGATTTATAAATTAATTTAATTGAATATATATTAAATTATTTTAAAAATATATATCATTTAAAATATTTTATTGAGATATTTAAAATGAGTATAATATTAAATATATTTTAATATATTTTTAAATTTTTAATATATATTGATTAAAGAATTATATATAAAATACTCTTTGAAGATGTCATTTACACCAATTTGATGTAAAACACATTGGAGTATAGAAAAATTTGGTGTAAGAAAATTTAGTATAAATACCAAAATGGTGTGAAATTTGGTTTCCAAACATTGGAGATTGCTTAAACATCAAGATGCAAAAATATTGTATATTGTACTATAAACAACTTGTAGAAGCAATTATGGATTCTGTTTTGTGACCCTAATTTTGACCAACATCAATAACCCTAATTCACCACCAGTTCATATTCAAAATGTTGCACTACATCAAAATTATTGAGAAGTGGTCTACATAAATGATTACAATTTTGTGATCGAATTAAAGATCACTTAGTTTTTTAGGTTCTTGTTTTTTAATTTTTATAATTTTTGGCTGGATGGATGATCAAGACTACTACTATAGACGAGACGTTGTCAGCTTGCTTCTGCTGCTTTGCATTGTAATTATACTCCTTCAATGCTTTCAATTTGTTTATACATATGCATTGATTTATAAATATATATAGTGATTTTAATATCAATATTTTTTAACTTTAAAAAATTAAGATGAATTAATCAAATTCATTTATTGCATTCTCTTATAAAATAAATTCTCTCTCATATTTAATTCAAATGCAACTGATAAATTTGATTGATTCGTCCTAATTTTAAAATGTTAGGAGTCACCGACGATAAAATCACTATATATATAAAATAAAATTTCTCAAATACTTCTGCAACCAAGTACCATGAACTTAACATTAAAAATTCTCCTTACTCCAGTATTTTTAGATCAAAGTTACCTATATAAAGTCTGCTCTCACACTTCTCATCAAAGAAACAATTAGAATCCTACATTTATTTAAAATAGAATTCAAATCCATCAATTCTTTTGTCTTGGAAAAATTATTAATAATATACTTTTAACAGTAATATCAAAATTTTGAAAATATATTAAATTAGGGTGTGCATACAATTTTAAAGGGGTGCAAATATTACCACTCTTCAAAGATTGCAAATTTGGGTCAACTAAAACTTTACCTTCCCTCTTTATTCCCAAATCATTGGGCATTTCTTTAGGACATACATATCACTTGTCACTCTTCTCACTCATTGAATTTTGCATTGAACCTTGCTCATTAATTGCATTCATCACAACAACTACCTTCTTTCCTTTCCTAGATCCTATTTTTTGGACCACAGTACCTTTTCTCCATCAAAAAAGTTATTCGGGACCTATCCAACCGGGCATTCCCTAAACGTATGGGCAAGCATCCCATACATTGGAAACAGTTTTCAAGCAACCTTTCATACCTCATAATGGTAAGAGAAAATTTTAATTTAGTCCCTAATGTTTAGCAAAATATTATCTTTTTACTAACGTTTGCATTTTGAATTCTTATCATCCCTAATGTTTCGGAAATGTATTAATTTATTCTTTTTATTACTCAAATGCTAGTCAACCTTAACAGGGAGAGGGTTAGTTTGATCATTTTAATATAACTTGAATATATTTATATATTTTTAATATATATATTTAATATAATAAGTTAAATATACAAAACCCCATTGAGGTTAAGTCAAATACAAACATAATAATATTTTATTTTTTTATACACAATACCCTCTCATTAACGGTCAAAGATGGGTAAAATTAACGGTCGACCTGAAAATATTAAATAATGATAAAAATACCCATGAATGAGGACAAAATTTTATATTAAAAATTTCAAAATAAATTTAAAATATTTTTTTTTGTTTTAAATAGATCTATCTAATCTGCAAAAAATTAAAAGAAACAAAAAAAAAAATCAATCTTCACCTTTCATCAACCTTACCCAATCCAACATCTTCTTCATCAACCTCACCATTCTTCACCATCAATCAACCTTACCCAATCCATCACAAAAACAACATCACACAAACAAATCTATCAAAGATTAAAAAATCCATTAACAAAAATAGAACTGGGTCTACAAAAAAAATCAATCTCACCCTTCATCAACCTTACCCAATCCATCATCTTTTTCATCAACCTCACAATTCTTCATCATCAATCAACCTTACCCAATCCATCACAAAAATAACATCACACAAACAAATCTATCAAAAATTAAAAAATCCATCAAAAATTAAAAAATCCATTAACAAAAATATAACTGGGTTTACAAAACGGGTCTAGATCTCCCCGATAGAGAGCAACTGGGTCTCCACATAAGAGCTCGTCATCGTCGAACTAAGCCGAAAGGAGGGTTCCGATCGACGGCCGATAGGCGGGCGACGGTTTGGGTTGGAAACCCAAATCGACGTCTGGGTTTCGATCTGGAAACCCAAACATCTCCTGAGCACCGGACGTCTGGAAAGATCGACGTCTGGGTTTCGATCGAAGCCCAGACGCCCGATACCCAGACGTCTATCTGGGTATTCGGGTAAGAGAAGGAGAAAATGAAGATTAAGATGAAGAAAAAGAAAAGAAGAATGAGAAGAGAAAGAGAGAGGGGGCTGTCGACCGGTGAAGAAGATGAAGAAAAAGAAGAGAAGAAGAGAAGAGAGAGAGAGTGACAGAGAGGGACCTAGATTTTATAAATGGAGATCCAATCTGGATCTCCACCTATTTTTTTTCTTTAATTTTTTTATTTTTTAAACTATTAAAGATTTTTTTTTTTTAATTTTGGTTTTTGGAAAAAAATTTTCTAATTAGATCTCAACCGTTTATTTTTAGATAAACGGTTGAGATTTTTTTAAATTTATTTTGAGATTTTTTAAAATTTATTTTGAAATTTTTAATATAAATTTTGTCCTTATTCATGGGTATTTTTGTCATTATTTAATATTTTCAGGTTAACCGTTAATTTTACCCATCTTTGACCGTTAATAAGAGGGTATTGTGTATAAAAAAATAAAATATTATGAGGAAATGTCAATAAGTGACACTTTCAATTATTGGATTAACAATTTTGTCCCATTTCAATAAAGTTAACAATTGAGTCTCAAGCCCTATTTTTTTGGACACAAATACCCTTTCTAAAAATTGAAACTGGTGACTTTGTTATTTGATATTTTCTCTTTTCTACTCCTCTTACTCTTTCATTCTCGTCTTCTTCACAGCCACCATCCACCATCGATCTTCATTCTCGTCTGCACTACAAATTCCAGCTTCATTCTCGTCTGTACCATCCAGCTTCATTTTCTTCTTCACAGCCACCATCCAGCTTCATTTTCGTCTTCACAGCCACCATCCAGCTTCATTTTCGTCTTCACAGCCAGCTTCATTTTCGTCTTCACAGCCACCATCCAGCTTCATTTTCTTCTTCACAGCCACCATTCGTCATCTATCGTTATTCTCTTCTGCGCGACAAATTCCATCCACCATCCATAATCTTTTTCTGCACTACGGGTAATGTATCTTAACTTTTGAACACCAAGGTGACGAGTGTAAGTAATATCAGTTCTGTCTGGGTGTGACTAGTGGTGCATTGGGTTGATGAAAAAAAAACAGTAATAAAAACACTAGTCACACCAAGATGAGAAGTGTGAGTAATACCAGTTCTGTCTGGTTGTGACTAGTGGTGTATTGGGTTGATGAAAAAAAAACAGTTACAAAAACACTAGTCACACTACGACAAAACTGGTATTACTCACACTCTTCACCTTGGTGTGACTAGTGCTTTCACTATTGATTTTTTTCCATCAACCCACAGCACCACTAGTCACACCCAGACAGAACTAGTATTACTCACACTCGTCACCTTGGTGTGACTAGTGTTTTCGCTACTGATTTTTTTTCATCAACCCACTGCACCACTAGTTACACTCAGACAAAACTAATATTACTCATACTTCTCACCTTGGTGTGACTAGTCCGGTGTCGCGCATGCAAGACTGACACAGGCAACTCGATGGCAAAAGGCAAACGACGACGACGGCGCTGTGTGACTCTATGCATGGTACGGACAAACGACGACGAGTGTTGATTTTGGGGGAGGCAAAGGCTGTTGTTGCTTTTGGGAGGCAAAATGTTTTTTTCAAGATTTGATTTTGGGGGGAACAAGTTTTTTCAAAACCTAACTATTATTACACATTTTTGTTGGAAGGGTATTTTGGTACTTTTACATATCATTTGGGACTCTATTGTCACATTTTCTCAAAAGGGACATAAATGTTAAGTCACTACTTAAATATGCTACTTTTGTCCTTGTCCCAAATATTTTTATGTTTGTATTTGACTTAACCTCAAGGGGGTTTTATGTATTTAACTCTAATATAATATATATTTCTATATTTTTAATTTAGCATATAAAATATATTTTTTAAGTTAATTAAAAAATAAAAAATAAAAAAAATCTCCCATCCCATGGAAACCATTCTCATTCCTGCGAGGGAGACCAGAAAACTGGCCTCCATCGCCGGAGTGGAAACCCGACCAGAGAATAGAACTTGGTCTCCAGCTTGGAGACCAGGTATCCACGCTAGAGACCAACTAGTCTCCATTGTCGAAGATGTGATGGAGCTCCATCGCTACTCCGACAATGAAGACCAGTCACTAGAGACCTGATCTTCATCGTCGAAGACCAAATATAGTCTCCAGCGATGACGACCAGAGGGCCTCCATCATCAAAGACTAGTCTTTAATGGTGGAGACTGATTAGAGATCGCCATCTCCAATTTTTTTTTTTTTTTTTAAGTTTGCATAAACATTTTTTTTATAGATTTGGGAGATGTTTGATTTGATATTGATGTTTAATTTGGGTGATATTGTTTGATAAAAATGATGAAGATGATGATTTTGATGAATATAGAAGATGAAATTGGAGATGAGGAAAATAATAAGAGGTAGAAGGTGAAGGAGTTTTTTTTTAATTTTATATTAAAAATATTATTTTTAATTTAAATATTTATTAATTGTAAATTGAATTTAAAAAAAATGATTCAATGATGTGTCACAATTTGATTGGAAGGTAGTCAATGACAATTTTGTAATAATGGAGATGGTTATTTTACAATTATCAATTTTAAAAGGATATTAACATAATTTTAACTATCTTAAATTATATCGAGAGTAAATCCATCTTTTTGCCATTTCTGTTACATTTGACTTTATTTTTTTGGTTAGAATGATCAAATTGATACATTTCCGAAACGTTAGGGATGACGAAAATTCGAAATGCAAACATGTTAGTAAAAAAGTAATATTTTGCTAAATGTTAGGGATTAAATTAAAATTTCCCCTAATGATAAGTGCCTCCTTTCCAGGTCTATTTTCAAACATCTCTTAAGAGGCTTTATTCACCTTGATCACCATCCGCTCTAAGTAACCACCCGATTCCCCAACAACAAGATCAACTACTTGACCAATAACATTCCTAAGCAATATATACATACATATATATATATATATATATATATATATATTAAGGCTAAAATACTAACAAAATTCTAATGAAAAGACCAAATTGATTGATTTTCAAACCTTTAAGGGTTAGGTGGAAAAATAAAAAATAAAAAAACAAGAAAATCGTTAAAAAGTAATAAACATTAACAATATAAGGACTAATATAATTTTTTCTTTTTTTTATTATCTTTTCCTTCTTTTTTTGTATTGCAGTGAGTCACATTGATATTGAAAGGTGACACCAACATTAACATTTAATGGAAAATTTTCTTCAACTTGTAATATATTGCACAGAATTGCACTTTACTAAATGATATTGTTATGGACATTATGGTCGGTTGGAAGTGTTTGCTGTTGGGTTTGCATTGCTGAAAATGACCTTGAAGCAAGAGAACTGAAAACAGAAAACCTTCTGCTGGCCTTTGTATAATCTATAATCATTGCTCAGACTGAATCTGCAATCAATTATAGTTAGTTCTTGGGTTTGCTTCTTTCATTTCCTGATGAAGTGCTATGTATCTATTTTGGAAAATTTCCATAAACAATCTGTGTATGTTCTATTCTCAAAATTTCTTCTAGGAAAACTGCATTCGAAGTATATTTTATCATCAGTTGTTTGCTTCTGTTGCTGATTTAAAGTCAACCCTTCTTGCAACAATGTAATTTTTAAATTTCCACGTGCCTTAGATTATTTATCGCTACATATGAAGAATACAAACAATTTGTTACCCTTGCATGCTTATCGTGCGCATTTAGAGATAAATTTGGGAATTTAGCTGGCTGCACCTCATCATGTTTCGGAGAGCCTGCTTAAATTCTGGTTTGATTAAGTCTTGATTTGTCACTTGAAAATCTTAATAAGAATTCTTATTTTCATGTATATATTTGTAGATACTTTTTATTTTGTAACTTGATCTTTGTTAATTCCATATAACAGGCTCTTTTCTATTCAGTGGCACAATGTTGGAAACCTAGCGAGATTACATAGCTATTGAAATTGAAACGCGTCATCCAAGCGAAGTTTAGATCCATCTACAATTGATGCTTTGGTATAAGTTATCTTGTGATAAGTTCAGAGGTATATATCTATTCCACAAGACTTTTCTTAACTGTTTTGATGGCACGCTTATCAAAAATTTTTGTTTCCAATTTCTTATGAATGTGCATCGGAGGGATAACTAATGTAATTATACAAATCAGCTATATATAAACCCAACATTGCCTTTTTAGGTTTTCAACTTTGAAATTGATACATCATCAAATATAATTATTCTGGATATTATTACTCCTATACTCTCCTAATAAGATATAAATTTTTACATTTTAATTAATTTATAAAAAAATAATATTTAAATTATAGAATTATTGATAATTTAAATGGTTGATACATTTTCTTTACTATTGAATTTTAATTTCATCATGTTATTTTAGTAACATGATAAATAAGAAAATTTTCATCATATTATTTTACTAATATGATATAAAAGAAATATCTTATTCTTCTACGAAAGAAAATACTAGCCGATGTTATATAAAAATAATTTTTTTAAGTTTGATATTCAATCATTTTTATTTTTAGATACCGAGACGAATTCATGATATAATCATAATCAAAGGGGTATAATTCTAATGGCACGGTCTGGATAAGAGATCCTTCATATGACTAGGAGTCACCTATATTAGGGTGAAAGATAACTCATATATATTAAAGAAAATCTCACTTTTATTGAATAAGATGAGATATGTGTCAAATCTTGACTTTTAAAGCTACGGTTGGCTTGTGCACCACCACACTACACTACAAAGTCACTGACGGATTTGCAATCTTCAAGCATTAGTGAAAAAGAAGAGTAACATTCAAATCCATTTGCCAACAACCCGAGTGAACCACAAGATTTGAGTTCATTTCCGCGAGGAACATGCATGTATTAAATTGGGGTATTATTTTGACCAAATCTTTTCGAAACTTGAACAGCTTTAATCAAGGTTATGCGGTTATGCGGGGTACGTGCAGGCAGTCTCATGCATATGAAGCAGTGATGCCACGTTAAAAGCATCATTCTACTACAAATGTTCCAGACACTTGTCCATTTTCAACCCATCCACAAGTGGCACAAATTATTCTAGAGATTTCGACCAATTTCTATAAGTCCCTTAAAATAGCTTTTTCCAAAGAGAATTATAGTAACAAATTTTTTAAAGAAGAGTCGTCATTTAATGGCGGATTTGAGAGGAAGCACTCGTGTCTGTAACGACAGGTGTGGTTGTCTATCTCCATGCCCTGGTGGTCTAGCGTGCAGGTCCCTCTCTCTCACTCTCGTAGCTGTCTGCCATGCCCATGCACCCTTTAATTTCTCTTAATTAGTAATTAACATATTCGCTCGTGCACATTGATTACACCCCTACTCGATCACTCTAATTTGATTAGTGTCATGGTATGCAACAAATGAATTAATATACAATTGATCATTTTTGTTTGTTTTTTTTTTTAAGGATTTAGACTGATTTAGGAAATAACCTAAACCTATCAGGATAAGAATACCGATAGCTTGCCTTGGAGTGCTACTCCTATATGGGATGAATTTACTCACATGGAGGTGGGAAAGAGGTCTATACGAGGGTAAGGGACAATTCATACATACAAATGAGAGAACATTTTTATTATTTGACTTCATGGGGTGTCGACCATGCTTTTTGGCATGGGGCAGTTAGCACACTAATGACGCTAGCTGCCATCGATGATCATTTTTGTTGTGAGATTTATTGGATGTATTTTATATTTTTCGAATAATTTAAATATATTTAATCAACAGGACAGTTATACGAGAAAATATTTCAGGTTTTCTCTTATCATGTCTATATGTATATACATGATTGTATGGGTTTTTAATTCGTTATCTAAATTTGTGTGGCTAGTATGAGGTTGATTAAGCTTAATTATTGTAGATGTAATATTGCAGGTGTGCTATTTCAATATATATATATATAAATATTACAGGTGTGCAAGCAAGGAGGGGAGTGACTATGAGCACAAGAGGTGCTTGGGCGGGGAGCATTGTGAGTGCAATCCGTGCACGTGGCAAAATGGAGGTGTTGTCCGGCATCGGCAAGGCCTTTTGCAAGTGCAGTACTGGTTGCACCTGCACAACTTGTGCTGCTCGAACTGATAAAGAGGGGGATATGTTGTTATAGAGCTTATATATATATATATATATATATATGTATGTATGTGTATATATATATATATATATATATTAGGATTAGGACTGGCTTAAGAGATTATAGAGATAGGAACATTGGTGGCACAACTCGGGGCGTTGCTCCCATATGAGAGGGATTCATCCATACGGAGATAGAGAAGAGACTCACACGAGGGTGGGGGATAACTCACACATAAGATAGGAGAATATATTATTTTTTCGCTTCATGTGATGTTGACTCATGTCAAAAGTATGGGGGATAGCTAACGTTTAAACCAACGGAGGTAAGGTGGAGCTTATATATGTTCATCTGCAAGCTTTATCTATATTATATATGCATGCAAAGCATATAAATATAAAAAAGAAAAGGATTAGATATTCTTAAAAAAAAAAATTAAATAAGGAAAGGACTACCATCTGTGAATTTAAAAATGTTACTAATAAAATATATCTATATCATATCTATACGATTATCCATTTAAAATTTTAATAAGTTTGATACAGATTTGGGCCTGATTTTGGTCCATGTCTGTATTTACCATTCTTCGAAGGAGTAGACATGTGCCTAATGTCAAGTAAAAACTTAAAGGTCTCATTTGGTGCATAGGATTAAATAAGATATGATAGAATATGATTGAATAGAATGAGATGAGATATGATTGGATAAAATTAAATTAATACTATACCATGTTTGGTGCAACTGAGATTGAATTTGATTGAATTTAATTAAATCAATATAACTTTCGTATAAATTGATTTTTGAATAAAATGTATTAAATTGTAAATATATTTAATAAAAAAAATTATTTTTAATAAGTTTTAAATTTATAACTTCATATGCATTCATTTGAGATTTGAAATGACCCAATGTACAGGTCGGGGAGGGAAGGTTTCCCTTCCCGCTCTAGTCCAAACGTGGGCAATGGTAGGTAGAAAATTTTTTTTTCCTATCCCATAAAATTACCCATCTTCCAATCGCATCCAAAGTGAGATAACACTCCACTCTCACCTTCAAGTAAACGACACAAAGTTGCCTATGACGAGCTAAAACCTAAGAACCAGCAATCTGAAAGCATAGAGGACACTACATTTCTATTTAAACAAAGATGGAAAATACAAGTTACTAGGCCTAGGAAAAAATATGATGAGTATAAAGACCCTTTGTGGTGGTGCAAAATATGCAATATACGCTGCATTTACTATTGATGGCATGGTTTATCACCTCTATGAAAAAGGCACTTCAAGCGGACTCGAGAATATAATGCTCTAGCTGCTGCAATGTCTAAGGCACTGAGAAAGTTGTCAGGGTTTGAGTTTTACTTGCCCAGCCTCAATGTCAGTCTGAAATTTCCTTGCAGCAGCACCAGATGATGTAAATATAGAAGCGCCATTGCCATATCTGTACAAGTATTATAATGTGAATGTAAAACACATATTAATGATATAATGATGGTTTAGAGTTTAAAAGAAGCTATACTCACACACCCTCATCCAAAGAAGAACCAGGCCAAAGTTTCAAGGTCCAATTCTATCACGATCTTGGATGATAAATTCTCCACGTTTCAAAAACCACAGCAAAAATCATGAACATGAACCACCATACCTTGTAACACTCCAATGTCAGCTGTGACATCAGTTAAGATGGTTGGGACCAATAAAAAATTGCCATGCTCATATCCTGGAACCTGTTGTCACCAGTCATGAATATCAAAGCAGACCAATTTCACTTACAAAAGTGAGGGTGTTTAACTTATTCGTAACCAAACACCCAATCAAAGACCAAACATGCCAGTTAGAGGACAAAAGTGAATGATAAGCTGGTAGTTGCCTTGTGTTCCTTTCTTGCTGGGTTCCTCTATCAGCCCAGGGGAGGCAGGGTGGCCGTCTTTCCATTTAATTTTTCATTCATTTTTCAAGAAAAACGGAAAAAAAAATTATAAAAAAAAAAAAAAAAAAAAAAAGTGAGTTTAGATGGAGAGATAGGCCCAAAGAAGAAAAAAAGAGCCAAGGAACAAAGTTGAGACCTCCGTTGTTTAATACTCCTAACTAAGAGTTGATGTGAGGTCATATATACCCCTAATGGCCTAACCAAAGTTGTTAGAATGTGAAAATACTGATCCATTGTGTATTAATGAGCAAATTCAAATTCTCAAGTACTAGTATTTATATTGTTTCCCACATCACTGCTTGTTAATGAATATGTATGATATTTCTACCTTTACTCATTTATTACTGTTGTGTGCTTCTGATATGGATGCTTTTATTGGACGAAGTTATCAAAGAAGGAAGAAATCTACAACCTGATTACTTGCAAGCTTTCCTATTTAAGACTTTATATTTGTTTCCTTTATTTCTCATTTTGTTAGTCAAGATCCCTATATTTTTGGATCTGCTATAATTATCCCTATATAATTTAGGATTTGCTATATTTAGGATCTGAAATTTTCTTGTTACCAGCAGCCTATAAAATGAGGGCTTTTCTATTCAATAATATATGAATTTCATTCTCTCAAAATTTAGTCTTAAAGAGGGGGCTCTGTCAAGGACGAGTTTGCCTTTACCAGTTCACTATAGATCCAAAGGAAAATCATTTTGCGTCTAGACCCGTGACTAGATCCTACGCTAAGGCTCATAACAGCTTCTTACATAAATTACTCAGTTCTAGTTATTTACTCATTCAATAATTTTAACTGCATATTATATGATTCATGCACAAAACGAGAATGGTTGCTGAAGGAAAAAAATCATATCATTGTATCACAAAGGGAAGAAGCAACAAGTAATGATGGTAAAAGATTAGATTAGAATATTGTAAAATACCACTATATTTCTCCCCTCAAGCAGTAGCTTGGCACCACTATCAACACCACTTTGAATTAAATGGCAAATCCGTTCCTTGGCCTGAGATTGCAAGAAATATTCCCAAGCAAAATTTAGTGATTAGAAACTCACCCAATCCCATACCAGAAAATACATATTTTGTATTGAAAAGTTCCCATGTGGACACAATATTAGATCAGAAGTTTCTATGTAACACAGAAAATTGTTGAAAGTTAGATATCAAATAAGTAGGGCTAAGCATAAAAGAGGTACAAAGTTTTTGAAATGTATGCTGACCTGTTGACTAATAACTGGACCAAGGTCTGCATCAAGTTCTGTTCTGGCATTTACTTTTAAGTGCTTTTGCACATTCTACCAGTTTGTTCTCCCTGTAAAAGGTTATACCCAAACTTATCAGCTATGGTGTTTCACATACATCATAGAACTAATTTTCAGAAATATATATATATTGTTTTAACAAACATTTCAAAACATGGAAGTATCATGTACCAAATATAACCTTTATGGAAATGTAATTTTGAGATATTCACTATAATGGGAAAATATGTTTGCAAAGAAGACGGAGTGCATAGACAACATCCTAACCAATTTCTCCATTATATGGATATTACAATGCCTAACATACAACTGTGAATAGAATATTCATTTTACCCAGTCAGATAAAAACTTAATACTCTGAAAGCTTGATCATTCCCCATCTGCAATTCTGTAAGCATACCACAGAGTGAACTTTTATAAAATTTCACAATCTTTAGTTGTATGCAACCATTTTGTGATTTATATGAAAAGCCACTATACATTTTTGAAAAAATTAGACAATCTAATCTACTGTAATGATAAATTATTCCAAACTAAGTTTCCTTAATGTTGTAAAATTAGTTTTCCTCCAGCAACAATAAGAATACCATATAAATTACCCATGACATGTTCATTAAGCAGTGGAATAAGTCCTAAACACCGGGTTGGGCAACTTCCTTAATTCTAAAGGGCATATTACAACAACATCACACAACCTAAATTTTAGGGTAAAAACATATCAGAAACATATCAGGCATTTATTTACGTTTCAGAAAGGGGGAGAGGAGTAATGTGTGACATTTGAGCTTGGCAAACATGAACTGGAACTATAAGCAAACAAAGCAGTCTCAACATTTTCAAAACTGAAGATAAAGAAGAACAAGATGCAAGACAAAAGTAAAATCACCAGTAGAAAAAGATGAAGTTAGAACAAGTAATACCATGATTTTGAGTCTCCTACAAAAATCATCATGCTGAGCGCCATGCATCTTTGTCCAGCAGCACCAAAGCCAGCCGCAACTAAAGCATTTAATGTAGCGTCCACACTTGCATCAAGCAGAACAATTCCATGGTTTTTGGCTCCCATATTGGACTGACCACAAAAGTTAAATCGGGTAGTGACTTGATGTCAACTTCAACTGACGTAGATGAAAATCAAATCTATGTAGCCCACTACAAAATCTAAAGCAGTTAATATATTTTTACAGCTACTAAAACCTGATAATGCCTTGTGCCGGTGAAAACCTTAAGAAATAACTAATTCAGTCTAGCAATCTCATTAATTTTTTAAATCCATCCTTCCAAACTTTCGTTTGATAACAGTAATGATAACTGAAAGAGTTATGACAGTTGATATAAACAATGATTTAATGGAAGCAACTAAATTAAGGACAAGAATATGATGTCGCGCTTACCCGTAAGGGTAAATTAAGCAACTAAATTTATAGACCACCACCATCACAAATTCAGCTCAACCATCTTCATGCCCTAAAATCTAGACCAAAAAAGAAAACATAGCATCAATATAAGGCACTCGCCTAACTCTTTGCCTCTTTCAACCTCTGTCCCTGTTCAGTTGTAATATCCATAGCAAGCTTATCCTAAAACAAGATCACAGGATTTAGAACATCAATGGATGCCGCGGATTTTGAATCAACAAAAGTACCACCAATAAGATTTGAGACCCTCTGATACAACACAAACAATAAAATTAATTGTATTACAAGAAAATAACTTTTTGTCTCACTCTAAACAATAACATGGACTTTAGCTCCACATAAATCTTAAAAAGCAGCCCACTGTCACTAGAGAACGTGCACATAAATATATTCAAGCTCCCTTTAACTTACTAAGTTTTGATTAAATCAATAAATAAGACAATCTACCTCAACATAAGCACACATGCAAACATGAAATTCAACTGATTTTCTCGAAAAACAACCGGAGAAGCACGCAGCTTCGAAGAGGGCTCGGCACTGTGGCTTTAAAGAACTTAGCAAAAACCTAAGGCCTCACAGCTTTCAATTTCCTCACTGATTTTTTAAAATAAATAAATTAAAAAAATTAAAAAGAAGAAGACCCTGGTTGAAGCCAAGAGAAGCGCACAACAGGATTTGTGTTTGTTGGGCTCAGTGAGTGAATCGATGCTGACTAATACTGTGAGAGACGGCTTTTGTGGATATTTAAATACTAATGTTTCGTTGTAGTTTCACAGTTGGATGTTTCATGTGTCAGATATGACAGTTTCGATTTAAAGCTTACGTTCGGGTCAACGGGACAAAGACTGACAGCTCGGAAAATGTTCTTTCTTTTATTTATTTATTTATTTATTATTATTATTTTTTTTAAGAAAGAAAATGTTCTCATTTTGTAGCAAAGGAAAAACATGACATATTTTATCTGCTGGACGGTTGGACGGTCGAGATCAATTCTAGTCTGTATAATCCCTTTTTTTTTTTTTTTTTTAACCTTCTAACTACAAAAGTTGAATGTTTTAATAAATAAATGGGGGTTGATACTTGTGATGGACCCATGACTAGGCCCCAATTTTTTCAATGGTCCAAGGCTGTTCTCTTTTATCGCCTTGGACCCGAAGAGGAGTTTAATGGATCTTGTTGAAAAGGTCCGAAAAGTACATATAGACGATACAATGTAGAAGCCAATAATGCATCTTATATAAGAGAAAATGTATAAAATGACCTATCTGACCAGGTGGTTTATAAATGTAACCTTTTTGTTTTTGTAAGTAAAAAATAAATAAATAAATAAATTGACAAAAATGCCCTTAAGGACCCATTTGCCATTAAATTGACAGAAGTCATAGTTTTGCACCTTTTGGTGAACCAATCTTGTCACCCCTTTGTAACCTCTCCCACCAAGTTGTGCAGCAATGACGTCCCGTCGACCGGCCTGTCATTCTGTCACTTTCGACGGTCAACACGTCTTCTCACATCCCACGACCAACCTCTCTCTTTTGAGGTCCTAACTTGTCATGCCAAGCCCCTGTGCAATAGTCTCCGCCAATCGGCTTAGCGTGTCTCTGTAGTTCCGACAGCGAGCATCTCTTCTGACTTCGCACGACTAACCTCTCTTCTCACTTCCCATAGGCACCCTTGCTTCTGTCTTCTCTTGCTTAAGAAAGGAAAAAACGTAAAGTTTCGGATTGTTGAAGAACTACCCATAGCTGCCGCATTGTTTCTCTACTGGTGGGTAGTATATTTGACTAGTTATGGTTGCTTTGGGTATATGAATATGGTGTATGAACTAAGGATGCGGTATTGACATGGGTTCCGACTGTTTTGTGTACTGTTGTGTGTGCTTTTGTGGGTATGATGAGAATGTGAAAGTTATAGTGTATTGGCAGCTATAATGTGAATATGTACTTTGAGGTTAGGATTTGTTCTGTTATGCATTCTGTGTGGTTTGTAATGTTTTGTAATGTGAAAGTTAAAATCTATTGCAATGAAGGTTGAGACGAGTTGTGAGGTGAAGTCTTCATGTTAAGGATGGGAATCTAAATTGTTAGATTAGGAATCTTAACTTTCAGGTTTGGATTTCCAACCTGTAGGTTGGGAATCTTAACTTTTATGTTGAGAATCTCAATCTTCAAGTTGGGAATCTTAGATCGGTGATTTGAAAATCTCAACCAGAAGGTTGGGATTCATATTATTGAGGATGGGTATCTGAACCAAACCAGTTGGGAATTTGACTTTCAGGTTGGGAATCTTAACCTTCAGGTTTGGATTCTCAACCTTCGTTTAATATCCAGGTTGGGAATCTCAATCCTGAGGTTAGGATTCCTAACTTGGATCTTGAATGAAGGTTGGGAATGTCAACCTCAAGGTTGGGTGAGGTTAGGGTTCCCAACCTTAAAGCTTGGATTAGCAACCTAAATTAAAATCCCCAACTTCAGGTTGGGAATCCCAACCTCACGTTGGTATTCCTAATCTGAAAGTTGGGATTCCCAACCTCGACTGAAAATCAATATTTGGAATCCCAACCTCAGGGTTGGGATTCTAAACGTTGATTTTGAATGAAGGTTGGGATTCCCTACCTTCAAGTAGAGATTCTTAACCTTGAGGGTGGGATTTCCAACTTTTAGGCTGGGATTTGACCTTGATTCAAAATCAAAATTTGGAATCCCAACCTAAGGGTTTGGATTCTAAACTTGTAGGTTAAGATTCCAAACGTCGATTTTGAATTAAGGTTGTAATTCCGAACTTGTAGGTTGGGATTCTCAACCTTGATTCAAAGTCAAAGTTTGAAAATCCAACCTTTAGGTTAAGAATCTTAATCCTAAGGTTGAGAGTTCCATCATCGATGTTGCAACCAGGTTGGGAATTCGAACCTTAAGGTTAGGAAGTCCAACCTCAAGGTTGGGATTCCCAACTTTCAAGTTGGGAATCTCAACCTGAATTTGGGATTCCTTATCTTGATCCAACATCCACGTTGGGATTCCCAACCTCTGAGTTGGGATTTCAAACATGGATGTTGGATCCATGTTGGTGTTCCAAACCTAAAGGTAGGGAATCAGAACCTGGAGATTGGGAATCCCAACCTGGAAATTGAGAATCTCAAACTTCGTGTTGGAATTCCCGATGTTAGGTTTGGAATGTCAACTTGGATATTCTAGGAAGGTTGCAATTCTGTCCGAAAAGGTTAGGATTCGCAGCCATTTTCTTCTGTCCTATCTTGGAGGTTGAGAGGTTGAGATTCTCAACTATGTTGGGAATTGTAACATATAGTTTCAAAATCCCAACCTGGAGGTTCCATTTCCCAACGTTATTTTTGAATTTCCCAACAGCTTAGAATGTGTTTTGTATTCCATTTACTAATGTGTTTCATGCGATATAATGTTGTGGTATGTGTTTACATTGTCATGTAGTCGTTGATTGATGGTCGTCGTTCTATGTTTGGTAGATTTGGTTTTGCGAATCAATACGGGGAGTTGTATAGTAATGAAATGTTAACAAGTGATTGTTTACATATAAATCTTCACACATATGTACTCAATAATCATGATTTTGTTTTTTATTTATAGTAACAGATTCCAATTCTACAAAGTTTTATGTAAGTAGGTTTGATCCAGGACACAAAGGAGATGTAAAGTTACAAATAAACATCATAAATGTGTTTCGTGAGCGGCTGTTGTTTTTTTCGTCTCATCGTGCTTCTCTTAACACATTCCTTTTCCCCTCTGCACTTGAGATAGGTCAATGATACGGAAACTGCATGAAAGAGTGGATATGATATATGAAAACATCATCAATAGGTTAAGACTAAAGGCCAAGAATTATTAGAGGCTACAGAGAGTCAAGCAGTATATACAACCAAATACTACAATTTTCTAACCTTCCTCAAAGATATAAGTTGCACTAGCATAGTCTTTCCTAAGTATTGACAGTTAAGGTTTGTCTTTGCTGCAGAACTCAATCGAGTTATATCTTCGCACGTGTAGAGTGACAACTGAAGTCCCACAACTGAAGTTACCGAAGCACAAACTTGGTCACCAGCATATAAAGAACCAAATACATTGTAATATGAAACTTGAACTATAACAACATACTGTACAAGATACAAATATTTTAAAGTCACAGTTTACTGAGTGATGTGTCAAATATTACCCTCCCATAACAGACCATGTCCACAGGTCGACAGTTAGTTGTTCCCGAAAATGTGGTATGTTGGACTTGTCGAATGAATTCACTAGCAAACTGTGCGCCATGTGTTCAACCAACTTGATTACAAAAATCCCACAATCACCACTTCTACATAACGCACACACCATAATAGTTAGCGCATGACGTACGCATAATTGCAATAATGGAAAATGCTACATATGGTACAACTCTTACCCTGCTTCTTATTGTGGCATGTCGTCATATCATGATAGGGACCACCCCTCCTTCATATACCAGTCTGTAGTCATGTGGGCATATGTACTGTAGTGATCAATCTTTTAGAGGAGCACAGGTAGTAGTGTTTGTATAGGTGGTTGCAAAAATTATTTCTAATTGCGTACGTAGGTGCTTAGTGAGTCAAACAAGGTTATCGTTCACTCCTTGAAGTGTACTTTCACTAGGACCCAATGTACGCCCCTGTAATTCAATGACATGTACAACTACCGACACGACAAGCAGAACACAACGAAAAATTAGTTTTAGTATGTAACGTAACAGTTAAAATAACAACTCTTGAGCAACTAATTAACGTTGATACCGTCGTAAGTCCTGCCCATGGTCGACAGGCTACCTCGCCCCATGCATGTCTGTTATCGGTCACCTCCCCCTTTGCATATCTTATGCACATGTCATCATCAGGCCAAATAGGTTTTTTCCTTATATACGTCTTCCACTTACCTAGGAAATGTTGATACATGTATTCAAACAAAAAATTGAATTAGTAACCAAAACAATGTTTCAAGGTTCAGTACTTACTTTACTTTACATGAAGCAAAATATTTACCCCAAACACAACATATGTCGTCGTGAATGCTTCCATCTTGCTAGTAGGGGATCGCATCGACTTCCATCGAAGCATGCAAAAAGCAGCATCCAGATGCTACAAATAGTTAAAATGCATAAGCTTAAACTATGCAGTCCTTATATATGTCGGACATACCTACTTTCCAAATTGTTGATACATACTGAATGTAACGGCATAGCTCGACCCGCTAGCCTTAGCCCGGCCTCGCCAGCTGCTTGGCTCACACCGCCTCTCGAGGGCTACCATATGAGCAGATACTGTCCCTAGGGCCCACTAGGTTTTCATACGTCTCTCTAGTTGCTCACTCAACTCAAACCCAGCCCTTAAAGGGTAAGAAAAAGCACACTTGGTACCATCTAAGCTAGTAAGAGAAAGCACACCTAGTACCATCTCAGCTAAGTAGCTCAAATGGTACCAGATGTGTTTTCTCTTACCCTTTAATTTAAGGGTTGGGTTTGAGTTGAGTGAGCACCTGTGGAGGCGTATGAAAACCCTATGGGCCCCAAGGACAATACCTGCTCATATGGTAGCCCCCAAGAGGCGGTGTGGGCTGAGCAATTGGCGAGGCCAGGCTAAGGCTGGCGAGCCGGGCTGTGCTGTTACACCGAATCTTGTAACCACATATTGGCTTTGCACAACTCCCTAAACCACTGACGATTGCAGTCTCCTGTTGGCAAGCAAATCGTTGGTCTGTAGTGACAAAACCATTTTTCACAACTGATTATATATGGACCAAATATCAGTATATAAGACAGTAAAAATCAAGAAAGATTAACAGAAACATACAACTCATTCGGAACATGTTCGTCGCGCCATGCTTTAAAAACTTGTAGTTCAGTATCAAACGCTTTACGAAATGGATCGAACTTGGTGCGCTTTCTTGGAATAACTTCGATTTGCTAAAATGGAAATGAAATTTGCGGACCTTTTTTTCCGTTTTCTTCTGAAAAATTTGGTTTCAGGTATAACCTTCACACTTACGTCCGATCCTAGAAAATGAGACCCTAGTATAGGTTGTCATGGTAGGATAAGGTCCAAAATCAATTTCTCTCTGAAATTGTCGACCCTCGCATGTGTCACTTCTACACTGCCCTCTGCCAACTCAGGTAACAACATTTTAATCCTTTCTTTCGGTCCACCTTTCAACCCTAAAAAAAGGGCTGACACCTGTGGACCCTTGTCTTCCTTTATCTGCAACCTATGGGATTGTCATAAAATCTTGACACCTGCATCAGAAGTAAGGGAAGGCAACTGTAGCCATGCTTTTGTTGCCACGAATGGGGTGAACGTCTTTTTCTCAATGAGACTGTCCACCTCATCATGAGTAGCGTCTCCAAATGTGTCAACCCCAACTAGCAGCGATCCTTCCACCCCAATACTGTCTCCAGTTGTTTTCTACTGTACCTGATAGGTATCCTGCCAAGCAAAATACCAACAGTATCAATTCATGTCAATACACATTACTAATAACTGACGCCAGCAATCTCTGAAGTGTACCTTCGATATAGGTGTCTGCTGTTGTGTAGGAACAGCATTGTGTCTAATTAGAAAGTCAAAAATCATATCAACCTTCTTGTTAGTTTCATGAAGGAGATCGGTTGTTTCCTGTACCTTCCTCTTGGTGTCTTCTAGGTTCTTGTTTGTATGTTGCAATATTTTCATCGTGTCCTGCTTAACTTGGTCCAGCTATTTCTGAATGGCTTGCAATTGATCACTAGTAGCAATATTGCTATCCTTGGTAGCCAGTAAAAAATTCAGTGCATGTGTAATGAGGTGATATACTTGCACTCCATGTCAAAGAGCCAAGCTGGAAGGCTAACAACAATTGTACCTGGGCATACCATTGGCTTCCGACAGGCTGCACCTTCAAAAATGCTTTGGAAGTTACCTTGTCAGTGTTGTCATTCTCACCAGTGGCAGCACTCTCAGAGGTGCCGCTATCAAAAGAAACCTTCTCTGTTCCCTCCTCCATCCTCAAGAAATATTGCCAATAATCCTCTTTTTCCTCTGCAGTCGTCGCCTGCAATGTAAAGTGTGCTTGACACTAGCATAAAATGAAAAGAAAGATGTTCAAAACAGCAACTAAAATGCAATAACGTCTATTCAAATCATTAACTTATTTACATACATCAAAGCGATATAACAACGTAACAATTTCTCCTGACTTTGGGATTACTGTAGAACTCCAATTGATGATACGGGTAGCAAATTAGTGGATTTCAATGCAATTTTTTTGCCAATGGTCGGAATTGCTTCTTCACAAGCCTATATCTACGAGTAAAAAAAAAAAAAAAGCAGCAAACGTTATTCCCATACAAACCAACCGTTACAAAGCAACATAACCTCAAAAATAACATACATATACCTAAAATGCATATGAGAAATCAGACAAAGAATAGAATGCAATGTCTACCTTGTAGTTGTTCCCTTTATTTCGTTTTCCAATCTTGGCAGCCATTTTCTTAAAATCCTTTTTCATGTCACGCAATATCATCTCGTACAAGCATTGACCCCAGGGGTAATTGTTGAATGCATTGATATCATCCAACAGTCGAATATACTCCCTTCGAATCTGGTTCTTCGGATCCTTCCCAAGTAACACCGTCTCTAAAAAGTACAACAACGCGAGTTTGATGAGATCCTCATCATTGTCCGAAGAAGCACCCCTGAAAGCGATGTCCAGACTTTTGTTCAAAACTTTGTCGTTGCCTGGAAAAATTCTCTGTCTGAACTTCTCAATAGATGGACATTCATCAACGGACGCATCCCTTGGATATGGCCCATAATCAAGCCCCGTAATGATGCCAAACTCCTGCATAGAGAATCGAATGACATTGTCATTCGGGAGTGCAAACCACAGCTCCTCCAAATCATCACAATCCACTTGTCGAAGAAGCAAGTTATGTACTACCTGACCCGCAAACTTCAAGTCCTTCATGTGCAACAGTTTACCAAAGCACGAGGTGCTGAACATCTCCAACTGGGCGTCATTTAACTTTTATGCTATTACTTTTACTACTCCTAACTTTGAGAAGCATGTAACTTTCGAAGTGAAATGTTCGGAGTCCATGATCTTGTACGTAAATGACGAATCCATCTGCCCAAACCTGCAATTATAAAAAAGCCCCATTAAATTGGATTACCACATTTAATGATTCAACTCTAACATAACATATATCATATCAAAACAATTTAAGTTGTATGCCAAAGAACAAATGATACACAAGCAATTACGATACAACATCAACAATTTCACCCTTGAAAACAACACTAACCAAACCCAAAATTCACCAAATCAATGCATCTATCAAGTCACTAATACAAACAAAGTCATATCCACAACCACAACCCTAACAAACATAAACACCAACTAATAAAACCCCTAGGTTGGGAGTCTGAACTGTAGAGTTCGAATTCTCAACATAGAGGCTGGACCCAAATTGCATCCCAACCTTGCAAGATGAGAATCCCAATGTCCAGGTTTGGATTCTCAACCTCCAGGTTGGGAACATGCAGAATTCTCAACTTGTAGGTTATGAACCAGAAGGTTGGAAACCAACATTGGGAGGTTGGGAACCCAACCCCAAAGATTGGAATTCCAATTCCCATATTGCGAATCCCAACCTATAGTTTGTTAATCTCAATCAGGAGGTTAGGAATCCCACCTTTAAGGTTGGGTATCCCAATTTGGAAGTTGCAATCTCAACTTAAAGGGTTCGGAATGTCAACCTCCAAGTTAGGATTCCAATGTCTAAGTTGGAAATCTCAACCTACAACTATGGAATCCCAATCTAAAGATTGACATCTAGCCTTAAGGTTGGGAATCCCAACCTCTACATTGGGGTCCCAATGACAAAGTTGGGCATTCTAAACTTGGCAAACCCAACCTCGAACTCTGGTTTCAACTGAAGTCCGCAAAATATATTTAACCAAATTTTAGAAATCCCACCCTCGAGATTCGGTTTCAACCTGCACATGAGAAAGATACTTCAACTTAGGTTAAAAATCCAAACCTGGAGGTTGGGATACAGGTTGGGAAATCCCAACCAGATTGAGAATCTCAACCTTCGGGTTGGGAATCCCAACCTTCAGATTTGGAATCCCGCCTTAGATGTTAGAAATCCCAACCTAGAGGTAAGGTTTTGACCTGCACATCAGAAAGATTCTTCAACCTAGGTTTCAAATCCAAACCTGGAGGTTGAGGAATCCCAACCTCCAGGTTGGGAATTCCAAACCCTATTGAGAATCTCAACCAAAAAGTTGGGAATCCTAACCTTCAAGTTTGGAATCTCGCCTTAGAGGTTAGAAATCCTAACCTACAGGCTGGGTTTCGACTTGCACATCATAATGTATTTTAAACCTAGGTTACACATCCAAATCTGGAGGTTCCTAACCTCTAGGTTAGGAATTCCCAACCACATTAAGAATCTCAAACAAAAGGTTGTGATTCAAGTTTGGAATCCCACCTTGGAGATTTATTTCAACTTTTAATATGCTACAATCCAAACCTGAAGGTTTAAAATCACAAGATGGAGGTTGGGACCCCAACTTTCATCTTGGGAATCCCGCCTTGGAGGTTAGGAATCCCCACCTGCATGTTACAATTTCATACCTCAAACTTTGATTCCCAATAATGGGTTTGTTTACAACTGACTAATATCTCTATTTGCAAACCAACACAACCACACAATAATCCAACATAAACCAAACTCACAGTTTCAAATTCATTCAGTTGTTTACAATTACTTATAAACCCATAAACAACATCACAAATCCAATCGTTTACAATATGCAAAGCAGAAATGGAATAATCTTACCAACATCAAACTTTTTACGCTACAAATAACATACAACCAGTAAACATACTATAATAAAAACACCCCACAAGTAATGTGTTCTTACTGTGGAGTTTTTTCCTGGCTACCGCAGCTCTCCTTCACTTTCAACTTATTGCCTCTTCTTCTGTCAACTTCTTCCTTCTTCTTCCCTCTTCCTCTTCTGCTACTACTTCTGTAGGTTAGGGTTTCTTTGATAGAAAATAACATAGCAACCTTATAGAGACAGATCATGATGGTGTATGGGTCGGGTTTCCCTACTCGGTCGTGGGTGGAAGTTGGAAATCGGTCACATGCGAGGGTGATGAGGTCGGACGGTGGTTTAGGATTCCTACCCACTTTCTTTGACAGAAAAACAACACAATAACCTTACTGAGAGAGACAATGATGGTAGGTGGGTCAGGTTAGCCTCATCGATCGTGGGTGTAGCTCGGCTCGGTGAGATGTGACAATCGTGAGATCAAACAATGTGAGGAGAGGGTTGGGAACAAACAGACAGAGTAAACTGTTTGGTTGACAGTGACCGACACAGAATATCGGGTGGGACAAGGGCAGTTTCATTCGAAAAGAGACAATGTGCAATGCCTTAAACAAAAAAGGTCATTTTTGAAATGGGTTATCAAAAAAAGGTTATTTTTGCAAAAAGACCCCTTCTATAAATGAGTTGAATCTTAATAAAAAGTCCATCAAGGTTTGCTGAGATTAAGCATTAGCATAAAGCCCAAAAATCTACTCATATAAATATTTAGGATATTTACTTTCATAATAAAAAGAGATAACTCTCCATACATACTGATAAATATGTATAATAGAATTCAAAAGCTCTATCACACATATAAAGAAAAATACATTAACTATTTGAGTTATGAATGGAGCCTTAAATAGGCTCTTAAGAGAGAGTAAACGGTATCATTTATATGGTCATGATGACAACACTATTAAAGCAACTACGTGCCTCCCCACTTTTGTACCAATCAACTAAGAAACAAATAGGTAGGGTAAAGGTAGAACTAGGTCGAGAGCAAAGTCTTTAACTCTTAATGTGAGGGCATGTCAATTTATTGGACAAGAGAAAATATCACAATTTCAAGTAGATGAAAACAATATTTGGAAATGGGATAATTAAACTTTATTGCATTTAATTTAAGAGTAGAAAAAAGTTAAAATTTAATCAAGACACCTTTGATTGAAGCTGATATTTACAACCACTCAATTCTGTGTTTTGTCTCCCTTCATATGTCATTAATTATTATTGATCATCATTAATTATATTCTAATAATCACACCTTAACCATATGATAATTGATACTTGCTATAGTTAACACCATCAAAAAGCATTTTTAGATAATCAGAAAACATGCTTGTGTCCAATTAGTCTTCTTATATAAACAAAATATTTTTGTAATCAAATCATCCAAAGTGATAGGTTCTTATTAATCACAATATAACATCTAATTAACTGACATAATTATGAAACATGAACATGCATATAGAACTTAGATCGAAGATCAAAGACAAAAGGAATTAAACAATGAGTTGTATATTGAAACTTTAGCATGAAATAATATTAAAACCTTCAACTGGGTTCAAGCCGAGTTGAATGTTCAACTATGTTCGAGTTCATCTCTCATCTAGGTATGAACCTAGATGAAAAAAGAAAGAGGACAAGATATGAGGTAGCAATGACGCTAGAGAGAGATAGAGATAAAAAGGAGTCAGCGCGAAAAGGGATGGTGGTAAATGTTTGGTGGAGACAATGACGAGCGACAGAGCAAAAGAAAAAGAAGAACAAGAAGAACAAGAAGATGAGATAGAGAGTTGGCGGGAGAGCAAGAGGGTGATGTGAGAAAAAGAGAGAGATTGTTGAAGTTAGAGAGAGAGAGAGACCAGTTAGTTAAAGAGGGAGAGAGAGCTGAGTGATAGGAAAAAATTTTCATTTTTATTCAATTTTTTTTTAATTTTTAAATAAAAACATCTTTATTTTTATATTTAATATTATTTATTTATTTTGATTTTTCATATTTTAATTAATATATATTTTTTAATTTTCTTCGCATTTTTACTTTTACTTCTAAAGTTAAACAATCAACTTTATCCACCTAATAGAATATATTATCATTAGGGGTATTATCATCATTTCATACACTTTTAGGGAGTATTTTTTGTATTTATTTAAAAGTTGGATGATATTTTGGATAAAAATAAAACTCTATGGTGGAAAATAAATAATCTATCAAAATTCAAGGTTTTTTTTGGAATTATCCCTTTTTATTTTTATTTTAATATTTTATTAAAATATTAATATTTTAAAAATTTCCTTTGTCCCACACCGTTGGATCTGCTTTTTACTGATCCAACGGTTGGGACGGGATGTTTGTATGATACGATTCGCATCATAACTGTTTCCATATATGTACATGCATGCACTGCAGTGTGCACTCATCCGCTGGTTCAGAACCATTTTCTTGGCAAAATTTTCTTTGGAAAAATGGGTCAGAAATGTTTCAAAAATAAAGAAGAAATGGCTGAGAACAAGGGCAAAGGTGGTTTAAACGAGGGCAAAGGTGGTTTGAGTCAGGGCAAAGGTGATCAAGGTGGTTTGAACCAGGGCAAAGGTGGTCAAGGTGGTTTGAACCTGGGCAAAGGTGGTCAAGGTGGTTTGAACAAGGGCAAAGGTGATCAAGGTGGTTTGAACCTGGGCAAACGTGGTCAAGGTGGTTTGAACCAGGGCAAAGGTGATCAAAGTGGTTTGAACCAGGGCAAAGGTTGTCAAAGTGGTTTGAACCAGGGCAAAGGTGGTCAAGGTGGTCAAGATGGTTTGAACCTGGGCAAAGGTGGTCAAGGTGGTTTGAACCAGGGCAAAGGTGGTCAAGGTGGTTTGAACAAGGGCAAAGGTGGTTTTGATAACGTCACTGGCAACCGGTCTGTGAGTGCGAAGTTGGTTTTGATAACGTCATGGTGGAGGCAGTGGCAGTGGCAGTGGCAAGGGCAACAATGAGGGAGGCGACGCTCCTGGCACTGGCGAAATGAAGGAGGAGCTCCTGGCGCTTGTTCATGTTCGATTCTATAATTTGCTGTTAATTTGCTTTATTATCCTATATATAGGAGTATGGTAAAGTTTGTGTTTGAATTATAATATCTCTGTCATGTGTGCTTGAATTTGATCTACTTAATGATCATGTGTGCTTGAATTTGATCTACTTAATCATCATGTGTGCTTGAATTTGACGTTTAAAATTAATGATAAGTTACCTTTCATTTACGGTTTGTTACCTCCAATTATGTGCGTTTTGTTACATTTCATTTAATGTGCTTCTCAGCTTGTTCTTAATTTTTTTTTTAATTGGTGTAGTTCATTTTGATTCTTGGAAAATAAGAATTTACTAGTAATTTATATTTTTTGTTCAAATTTGCTAATCAGGAGAATCTAATTGCTGGTATTTTAACTATTCTCTTTTACATATCCAAAGAGCCAAAGCCTTGTAAAACAATCACAACCTTAAATTTGTTAGAAGTGAGACTCAAAAACTATGATTTGAACTTATATTTGTATATTAACAAACTAAACATGAGAAATAAGTTGGAACATATATCTCTCCAGTCAAATAAGTTGGTGAAGGTGGAATCTTGTAGAGTTATCTAAACTCTGACCAAGTTTCCCCCTCAATTTTCCCCCAATTTTCCTCTCATGATCAGTGCCTGAAACCATTAATTTAAATCTAATATTCGATGAAAAACTATTATCTTTTACATATCTAAAGAACTAAGGCCTTGTAAATCAATCATAAACTTAATTAAATTTGTTAATTAGAATTGAAGATAAAAAAAACTATGATTTAGACTCATATATATTTGTACATTTACAAACTAAACATAAGAAATAAATTGGAACATATATATCTACAGTCAAATAAGTTGGTGATGATAGAATATTGTAGAATTATCTAAACTCTGACCAAGTTAGAAAGACATGAATTATCCACTTAATTGCTAAGATGGTAAGTGAGGCCTGACTGAAAATATTCTTATCTGAGTTGGGATTGTTACAGTTTATCGTTTCCCAATTCACATTAGCCAAATGCACATCTTGCATGGTATTGTTTCCCAATTCACATTAGCCAAATGCACATCTTGCATGGTATTGTAACCTAAGTTTCTTAACCGTTGTTGATTGTCAAATCTTTCTCGATTTGGCAAAATTTAGACCTCTTGCGCAGATGAGGGAAGGGAGTGGTTAAAAGGCACATGCATCAACCCTTTTGTTCCAGCTTTTGTACGGTATAATTAGAGGGCATATTTCTCTTGACAAATTACAGATACTGCCATCCATCAATGCATGAGTGTAGTCCTAGTAATGTTCTTATTTATTTGGTTTTGTGTGGGTCAATGATCATGAAACAATTAATTCTTTATTGAAATCAAAACACAAAATCCTTCGAGTTCAGACCTTCAAATGTATATATTAATTCTTTATGTGTAGTGAGGTAGTATTGAAAAGTTATTAGTTCTGAAAAGAAATCTAATTTAATAAAAAAATCTTTTTGTTTCTATTATTTTTTACAAAGACGAATCGTTTTTATGTGACCACACCTTATATGAACTTATATATATATATATATATATGTGTGTGTGTGTGTATTTTTACTTGACCAAGACTAAATTTTCCTACTGCAATTTACAAGTCTATGCAAATCTCATCTTGTCAATCACCCAAGACAAATTGAGAAATTAAAATTCAAGTCTCCAGATTTTCATCGAGTTGATCATATAGTTGGTATATAAATCTTAATTTGTTGTTACTATAATGTGTATGCTTTTTCATAGTGAAAATTTTTGAAAGATTAAAGGGAAAAAAAAAACACACTGTACTAGAAATGCAAAGCAACGAGTTCTTGATTTTTATGATTTTATTATGCATTTGTAATATCACTCTAATATACTTTCAAAGAAAAAAAAACACTCTATTATAATAATATAATTTAATTTAATTGAAAATATAAAATAAAACGGATACCATGATTCGCGCTTTGTTAACAGTTTGTCATTTAAAAAAAAAAAAAAAAAAAAAAATCAACTGCGGTGTAGTCCTTACCAGACTGAGCGAGAGTTATTTATCATTATATCCTACTTAACATTGTGCAACATGCCAAACATAGATTGATAGTTCCTTTTCATTTTTGTTGTTGCACATGCCATGATCATTACATATATATATATATATATTTCATGATAATTTTGAAGTAAAATGGGTAAAAGTAAGATGACTGACAATAGACATGCAATTGATGGTTTGAAGTAGGGGTGGGCACAAAAACATGGAACCGATCCGAACACCCTGATCCGGTCCGATCCGTGGGTGTTCGGATCGGATCACATGTTCAAAAGTAAGGTGTTCGGATCCTCACTTGTGAAAATACTATGTTTCACGGATCAGATCGGATCGAGGTATCCAAAACCGATCCGATCCGTGAACCCGTGAACAATGATACATACGTAATTTCATATGCCTCTATATAAAGTCCACGTAATTTGGTGTTGGTAGCCGACAAAGGAGATGTTGCACGTGTTTGATGTTGAGTAATTTGTATGAATGTTCACAAATTTTGGGAGATATGTATTACAATTCACGAAGGTACACCAACAAGATATCTTTATTTATCTTCTTATCATAAGTTGAAATTGAAAGTAGGTGTTCTGATCCGGTCCGATCCGCAAACTAGGTGTTCGGATCGGATTGGTTCCTTCTTCTTGATGGATCATATTCGGATCCAAAAATGACGATCCGCGAAGTTATCATGTTCGGATCGGATCCGGTCGGAAGCGATCCGAACATGATGTTGCCCACCCCTAGTTTGAAGCTTGGATGAAAAAAAATGATTGAAGAAGATGGAGACCTTTTTATACTTCACACACGTTCTTTTGTTGGGGATGCCTTTCTTGGGCAATGGACGTGACCCCACAATGCCAACTGGCATGATGCTAGACCCCTGGATCGGTTCACGTGGCAAGCGGGCGCCACCATAGTCAACCTGGTTGAATCCAAGTCGACCCGACGCTGGTACAAACAATGTGGTATAAGTTAGTGGATACATCAGTTGTCGCTTGAGCTGGTCGATGTGATCCACGGAAATGTCTATTTTAGCATGCTCTAGCCAGTAGTTTGGCATTGGTGGTGGTAAATTTGGCAATAGTGTGAAAAAATAATAGCCTTATGTAGTCAACAAGCTGATAAATGCTTGGTATATATGCTCACACGTCACACCCACTGAGTGATCTTCAATACTATGCTTCTAAACTCAAATCGTGCGTTGATTGTTTTCATCTAAAGCAACGTTTGTTTTTCACTTTCAAAAATGGTTAATCAATAATCAAAATTAAACCGATGGATCCGACCAAACCAAACTAATTAAAATAGATTGATTTGGGTTCGTAAAATGAAATAAATCATTAGATTAGTGAAAAACAACCCGAATTGTTTGAGTTGTATCGTGGGTTGTATTTTACCAAAATTAATAACCCAACCCAAATCATTATTTATTAATGAATCGACTCATATTCCACTTTCACTTGCACGGACCGCAGATTTGCAGGCGCCATGCGTCACCATTTCTAGATAAATTAATTGTATTTTTGCAAGGTCTTTCAATGGTGGAGACCATATATCCAAGGTCTCAATATCTGGGATAGAGACCAACTGGTCTCCAACCCAGTTTTTCGATTTTTTCCTTTTTTTTTTTGTTTTTCAATTGTTTCGGGTATTTTTAATTATTTTGATATCTATCATCCGTAGTCTGTTTTTCATGTTTTAAAAATTTTATTTTAATATTTTATTATTATGCTTTTGTTTTATTCATGGGTATTTTAGTCCTTCAATCAAAAACCTTAATCAATTGTTTAAAAGTTAACGAAAAGTAACTAAATGCATGGGAACTTGATGTAATAAAAAGGCATATTAACTAATCTCTTCGTCTTTTTGAAAGAAAAACAATCTTATAACATTAAACATAAAATATATATTTTTACTCTCAAATAATATAAATTCAAGAAATAAAATTATTTTAAATCCAATTCCAACTACAGCAAATACATCACTAACCTATTTATTTGAATTTACCTATTTGGACCGAGACATTTTGATGCATTTTTGTGTAAATAATATTATTTTAAATCAAATTCCAACTGCCGCAATTATATCACAATATTGATTTTTTTTTGCTTAAATTTTTTGAAGTTCTGCTTATGAACTCAGGTTTTCAAGTTGAATCATTCAACTTAAAGATATGGGCTCATAATCCAACCTTCAATTCAATTTTAAAAAATATATATGCAGCAATTTTTTTTTTCACTTTTTTTTTTTAATTCTTTGATCACCATCGTTCATCTTTAATATAGACAATAAAGATTTTTTATATTTATTTTAATAAAAAATTTTAAATTAATATAAATATTAAATTTTATTTTTAAATTAATTTTTATCGTCAATTTCAAAGATGGACGGTGGAAATCTTTTTTTATAATTTTATTTTAATCAAATTTATTTTTATTTTTATTTTTACTTTAATTAAGATTAAATCAAAGACAAAAAAGTCATTTATTGTTTTGGTTAACATTTTAATGGAAAAACTGACGGCAGAGGTGAAATGGTTATTTACAAAATTAAAGGGAGATGTTTCAGATTACGATCAAACATTGGGAGGAAAATTATAAATATCTTTTCTTTTCTTTTTCTTTTTTTTAACTATGTATAAGAGAGTTGTCTCTTTATTATAACGATATAATTCTTCCAATATTATGATTAACATTTTCACGGCACCAGAACCATGTGAAACTTGAGTGATCTTATCAACTTGGTTTCAACTTTCAAAAGGAATCATGTCACATCAAATGTCATTTTTACATAAGACACGACTTTAAGACATACATGGGATAATCCCAATTTTCCCCTACAATTTGATAATATAGCTAAAATCCCCCATAATTTTAAGAAATAGCTAATATCCTCCTATAATTTATAAACATATCCAAAAATCCCTTATAATTTATTGATATGTCCAAAAAATCTATTACTGTCAACTTGGACGTTAAAAGTCGATATTTGACCATTACATGAAGAGCAAAATTGTTAAAGCAAAATAAAATTTATAATAATAATAATTAATTATTTTAATTAAATAAAAATATATTTTTTGAAAAAATAAATAATTAATAATATTTATTTATTTATTTAAATGGAAAAAAAAAAAATTCTTTCTTTACCTTTTTCTTCCATTTTCTTCTAGTTGACCATATCCATTTGCTTCTTCATCTTCTTTTTCTTGTTCTTGTTCTTCTTCTTCTTCTTCTTCCATCTTATTGCATGAGCTTAAAGATGGTCAAGCCGTGGCAACCGAACGGGAATGCCAAAACGGCGCGATGTTTTTGCAGCGAGCTTTGAGTACTGACCGCCATGGCAATGGAAATTTGAGTTTTTATGTTTTTGAAACAACCTGATCCAACCTTACATGCATGTGACCTGTTTGTGACGATGTGGTTATTGAAAATAGCAGTTTCAACTTTTAACACAACTAAAACCATTAACTAACCATGCAAACAGATTTCCCAACGTATGGTCAAATAAAAAGGTGTTTTATTTTCATTGTTTGTTGTCTTTGTCGCCTAATATTAAGCAATCAATTTATTTCTCTCTTTAAATGCACGCCACTTTCTCTCTCTTTGCCTGCGACAATTTCACTTTCACATTATTTAAAGTTCCAATTAATAAACGAAAGCTATAATAATATATGGTAGAAAAATAATTAATAGTATTTAAAAGTAAAAATCCTAATTTTTTATTCTTCTTTTCGCATTAATGGGTTATCTGAATGTAAGGTTCTTATTGCTCATGACATGTTTTATTTTCTTATTTATAAATGTTTATCTAGTCAATAGATATTTAAAGTATAAATACGTTTCCATTAACAAGAAGAGAGATTATGTGAGTATAAAAAGTCTTAAGATATGAATTCATCTTAGTCATTAAAATTGCTTCAACGCAAAGAACGGTGTGCAAGAAAATCATATGTTTAAAATGTAAGTATAGAATTTCCAATTAATCTTTGTAAGTATAGAATTTTCCGTAGTTGCCCTTTCACGTATGTTTAAAATGTCAAACGAAAACTTTTTTTTCTTTTATGTCTTTTGAAGACATGTCACACGAAAACTTATTTCAAAAAAAAAAAAAACAAAAAGTCACAAGAAAACGTGTCAAATTGGTAGCGCGAGAAGCGGACAGGAAGAATCGCTTTATCCCAGTGTGAAAAGTGAATATGACCGCTGAACTTCTCTTTGGCATCCGTTTGCTTAACTGTGTTGATTTCTGTTTCACTTCGGGTCTTCTATCAAGTCTTGTTTTTGTCCTTTAATTTAAAAGCAGTTGCTCTGTAGATTCATTCAAGCAGAAAAAAAAAATTGAAAGAGATGCATTCCAGACGGCTTTTGTGTTGCTCGTCAGGTTTGCAGTGAAATGCTTTGATAGTCTTGCATGGTGCGTACAAGATGCACATACGTCCTTTTCTGTGTTATGAAGAAACCAATAAGTATTGATCTCATGTTTGTTTGTTGAGTTTATCTAATGGAATTGTAGATTGAATTAATGTTTTTGGTAAATGATTTAGGATCAAGACATTAATTAAAATATATAGATAAAAAAGGACTATGTTTTATCTATGCAATTGCTATTATTAATCAATCACTAAACTTATTTTATAAGTTTTTTAGGACATTTTTTTTTTTACTTTTTTATGTTGTATTTACTCATTTGGTTTATGTTTTACATTTAGGCTGCCATTCTGCCTTTACATGAAGCTTATAATCACATTCCGGTTGGTGATATACAGCTTCCATGGTGCTTTATATGCATATATATAAACACCTTGTTTGTCCATGTCTCTCCGTACGTGGACGTAAAATCTCTTATCAACAAGTTCAATGCATGGATAGATTTCTCCAACTTTGAAGATGAAGTAAAGAGATATGTAAAAGAGAATGGACTTGCAACTCTTGAAGGACTTGTTGCTAGTGAGGTCAGTAACCGTAACGCCAAGTAGGTCTGTGAGTCGTTAGACTTAGTTCTCAGAATATGAACTTTGAATTAGACCCATGATCATGACATGAATTTAATAGGGTTGTGGATTGAGGTTCTGACATGAATAAGCAAACAAGTTGGGTTTGGATTTACCTAATAGTAGTACTAGTAAATATTTTAGTCTAGGTCAAAGTAATTAATACTTCTGATTTTTGATATCCCTGTTAACAAAATCCTCAGATGTACCTTGTGGTGCAGTTCAAATGCGGAGAGAAGAATGTTGTGCAGAAAGAAGTGAAAACTGTACAAGGAACGGAGCAAATAAAGGAAGTGGCTGCAAGCAAGGAGGTGAAATTTTTTCCCAGTCTTCTACAGGAGGTTACTCTGACAACGCCTGACTTCATCAGACAGAGAACAAGAAACCTGAAACTGATCTATTTTCAAGTGAAAAAGTGGAAACAGTTGGAGAATCTTTTGGAATCCAACTTCCTAAACAAGTCCAGAAAGAGTGGACTTGTGCTATTTGTCAAGTCACAACCAAAAGTGAGACAACTCTCAGCTCTCATCTTCAGGGTAAGAGACACAAACCTGCTTGTGATGAGGAGCTCAAGACAAAGACCCAACAATCCAAAATCAAAGCTCCCACTTTCCCAGAGATCAAGGTACGCTTTCAAGTATTTCTCGGAGAAAGTGTTTTTTACTTGAAAATGCATTCTGTCAAATTAGTTAAATGTGCATATATAGGAAATTTGTTAACTAGATTGAGTAGATATACTAAGTGCTTTTCCAGAAAATCATTTGAAGCATTGTTTGCTTCTTGAAAAACATTACTTTTAATTTTTATGCAATCATGCACTATAAAATCATGAAAAGAATTTTTAGTTATTTGAACAATATATATTATGCTTTTGATGTTAATAAAAGCAATTTTTGTCTGTTAGTGCCTCCCTATGGACATAAAACATATATTTAGTTGCTGTATGTGTAGTTTTTTAACAGCTAAAATATTTGTAATATACTAATATTCAAACATTTGTATGTTAGCAATAATTCCTATCGTGAGAATTAATTAATTCTTAATGTATATACATATGACAAAACTTTACGTGGATCTCGACAACAAATGTGCTGGCATTGACTATATGCACGTGGCAGGCTAGTCTAGTAGAGACTGACGAAAACAACTTAGCTGCTGAGGAAATCAACGAAATCTCAGGCAAAGTGAAAGAAGCAGGTGGAGAGTCATCTGAAATCCAAGTTTCTAATAAAGTCCAAAAGGAGTGGACATGCACATTATGTCGAGTAACAACTCAAAGCTAGAAAACTCACAAGTCTCACCTTTGGGGATTACGGCACAGACTTGCCTGTGATGGGCTGAAGAACCCACAATCCGAAAGCACAGAGGATGCTGGATCTATACTCAAACAAAGACGGAAAAATTTCAAGTTACAAGGCGTAAGGAAAAAATATGTAGAGTACAAAGAGCCTTTGTGGTGGTGCAAAATATGGAAGTCAAGCTGCACTGGTATTGAGAACATGGACTGTCACCTGTATGGGAATAAGCACTTGGACCAGACTAGACAAGTTAATGCCCGCGCTGCCGCAAAGTCCAAGGGTGAATGGTTTATATAAATAATGGAAGATTAAGCCTACTAATTGTTGAGTTTAAAATGGCTACAGGTAACTTTTTGGTGATTCACATAGAATAATGGCTTGTACCGTTTTTCCATCATAATATTAGTTGCATAATATATTACTAAAATTTAATGTCTTCTGTTATTTTTCCTTAGTAATTATGATTCTCAAAATATAGATTATCTTTATTTAAATAAAAATTGTTGATGCTATAATACAATTATTCTATAATTCATAATTGATAAGTTTAATCATTCAAATATCTTTAAATTTAGCTTAATTGCTTGTATTTTATATTTCTTTCATATTTTTTAAAGTCATTTTGCTCTTTTTTTATTAACATATTTATTCGTAATGTAAATTTTGAGGGATAAGACTTAGTATATCTCTTCTAAGTAAGTATTTCTACCTTTTTTGTTTTTTAACTACATTTTTTTTATTTATAAAATTCTTTCAGACCATTGAAGTTAATTTAAAAAATTTGTTTTAATCTACTCTGATATATGATCCTAGCAACGTCCCTAGTTTAGAAAGTGGAGAGATTGCAGGATTTCTAAGTCTGAGGTCAGGGAATAAACTGAACAAATTCTATTTTGGTGTCTGTTTGTGCATAGAGGTAGAGCAGATAAAGGGTGTGCCTCTATTTCACTCTCTCTTCTCACTCTAATAATTTCATTTTTTTGGTTTCTATTTATGCATTTTTGTTCTTGGTAGTAAAAGTCGAAAATAGTTTTTTTTTTTTTTTTTTTTTAAATTCCGCATTCTTGATTTGTGGAAAACCTTTTTTTGACAGGATTTTTTCCATCAATACAGACAATCGTCACTCTTATTCTTCTCTCTCTCTCTCTTCAACCCCCCACCCCCCAACCCCGGAGAAGCATCAAACACTCCTCTTGCAAGGAGATACATATATGCTCATTGTTGGATGAGAAGATGATTTTTTTCCTAAATATTTTTTTCAGATTTTGTGAAAATGACATATATAAATTTGAGATTATTTTAGAGACGAGGGCCTAAAACAATGAAATTGTTAAAAATGAACAAAAATAATAAGAGCCTTAAATTAGGGCTAGTTTTTATTTTTTGCCTTCCGGGTGAATGGTGATCCATGAGACTTGTTATTTTCTTTGATACTAAGTAAACTTAGACAAGTTTTGCCAATAGTTACAATGATTGTCAAGATCTTTGTTAAAAAACTTTATTCAATTGACCTTCTAAACGGTCTCATTCTAAACTCCCAAACTTTTCTCAATGTGGGTTTTTAATCCTCCTTAAATATATAATTTTGTGATTGGTTTGTATTTCATTTCAAAACTTGGTCAATCAGGATCGCATGAGAATGAGAGATCGGGAGCAAATAGGAAAAATGGAGGAAATAACAAGCCTCATGAATCACCATTCACCCAATAGACCAAAAAATCAAACTAGCCCTAATTCAATGGCTCTTACAATTTTTGTTCATTTTCAATAATTTCATTGTTTTAGGCCCTTAAAGGATAATAATGGTCCTAAAAACATCGGGATAGAGATGGAGGGATCTACTCCCAAGTACCCTGTTTAGAGTGGTGATATTTCCTTCCTTTCAAAATTGTATGTACACCTTAAATCATTAAATTTGTCGAAATTTCAATATTATCCTTATGTAGCATTAAATTAATATGATATTTAATAATTGAAAACCAGAAAACCATGTGTACCAGTCAATTCTCTGTAAATCATGTTATTAGTAGGTAAAACAATGCCAACACAATCTTGATTAAGTGCTAAAATGTCAATGTCATAAAGAATACATTATCATAAATTAAATCTATAACCTGGAATAAAAGCAGAAGCAGATGCTATAAAAGCAGCAGACTGCATTCCTCTTCCATTCGGCTGCATGTTTCAAAACTAAAAGAAAAGGGGATAGTTTCGTCATCGAAACAAAGGCTTCACAGACGGGACCCTGTCTCAAGCCTACCCTAGCCCATTTCAAAAAAAATTTATAGTATCCCAAATTTGCCATTTTTGATTAATTTACCATATTAACTCTCAACCTTTCAACCCAATAAATTAGGAGAATTTATATTTTTTACTCAAATCAAAAGGAAATTTTTATTTTTACCCAGCTATTTTAAAAAATTTATTTTTGACCTCTCAAATAAACTATTTCCATTGTATACCCAAGATTACGAAAATACCCTTAAGTTAAAATCATTAAAATGTCCAAACATGAAATTACGAAAATAACCTTCTGTCCAAATATGAAATTACGAAAATAATCTTCTTCATCCTAACAATATCCTCCATTTTCTCTCTTCTCCATCAATGGTTATCAATGATTTTTTAAATTCATTGCAGCTGAAAAACAATCTATTAAGGAGATTATTCGTTTGAGCTTCTTCATCCATTGAAGTTTTTGGATCCATTCAAGTTTACACCATTGAAGGTTTTGAAGATTCTTCTTCCATTTGAGTTTGAAAGGTAATGTATCAGTTTTTTTTGTTGGTTTTTAGATTGTTTTGTTCATATTGCTAGCTAAAAACTATAAGAATGATTTGGCTGTTAGACCTAAATTTTTCTGAAATCTGCGACGGAATTTGCAAAATCTGCGACGAAATCGATTTTGCGTGAGCGATAATCGGTTTTCCACAGAGTGGAAAACCAATTGAAGAGTTGTGACGGTTTTTCAGTGGGATCGATTTTTCAACCAATGAAAAACCGGTATCGGTTTTTCATACAGTGAAAAATCGGTCCCGGTTTTTCACGGTTTTTTCGGTTTTTGAGAGAATGAAAAACCGATAACTTCACTAAAAAACCGAATTTACCACATTTTTCATGATTTTTTATATGTTTGTGTTTCTATGTATTGAATATAATTCGATATGATTGTATTTTATAATATTGCTCGATTGAAATGAGATTTAATAGTATTATTTTATTTGAATGTTACAGGAATGGTTTAAGAGACAGTTATAATCAACTTTGACAGAGAGTGGAATGGATGTAATTACATTGAAGGGGAGTCGATCATGTGTGGGGTCCATAAAAATAGTAACTTTTCAGCATTGGTGGACGTTGTATACAGAGAGGCTGGTATTGATAGAAGAAGGTGGGATATTCATATATATTATTTACTATAAAGTACGACAAATGGTCAGGTTAAAAAGATACGTATCATGTCTGATCTTGGTGTTGTTGGTTTGATGGCGATAAAAAATATTGATGTTAAAGAGATTTATATCGATAAGATTGCAAGAGATTTTGGAGCTGGGGTTAGTAGGCGTACCGTTCATCCATTTGTCACTGATTCAATACCAGACATAAGATATGACGAGACAAATATGGATAGACCTGTAAATCCACATACGGTTGAAAGTCATTTTTATCTCACTTCAGGTATTGGGAGCAATCAAGTTGATACTTCTCTCACCCCATTTACATTGGTTGAAAGTCCCATTCGTGACTTTAATGATGACTATATGAATTATGGTACTGATGATGAAGATCGGGACACAGATGATAATGGTGATGGAATACGTGATAGTGATGAAGAGCAAACTGAAGATAGTGATGAAGAGGAAACTCGATTTGATGATGTCGCTGAAGAAGAAGAGTTTCCAGAATTAAGATTTTCAGGTTTACAATTTCAGAACAATCCTTCACAACCATACTGGATTGTTCTTGGTGTAGAATTGGGGAACATTGAGGCTACTTCAAGCGCTACGTCAACCGTCTACCAACGTGGTACGTTGTATAAAGGAGCATTGTTTACTAGTAAAGAAGAAATGACTATAGTTATTGGCGAATATGCTTTGAAAGCTAAGTTTGAATATCGGGTTAGACGTTCAGACACGGAGCGATTTGAAGCTGGTTGTAAAGATAAAACTTATCATTTTATTGTTCGTGCAAGATGCAGAAAAGATTGTTCAATGTGGTTTGTGTTGAAGTATGTAGGCGAACACACGTGTCGACAGACAGCCATGGAATCACACATGAAGAGTGTGAAGGTTATTGTGATCGAAAAATTGTATGCAGGAAAGGTGGGAAGAGATCTTTATACACCTAATCGTTTGGTTGGAGAAATGCTAAAGCAGTATGGAGTGCAGATCTTATATAGTAAAGCTTGGAAGGCTTTACAATATGCAAAGAAACTAACATATGGGCAAGCGGATGAATCATATCAACAGCTTCCTTCCTACTTTGAAATGTTAAAACTTTCAAACCCAGGCACAATAACGGCAATTAAGAGAGATGAAAACAACCGGTTCTTGTATTCCTTTGTTGCACTTGGAGCTTCCATTGAGGGTTTTCGGTCTTATATGAGACCGGTTGTTGCTATTGATGCCACTCATTTAAAAGGTGAATACAAAGGGATGATTTTTTTTGTTGTATGCAAAGATGGGTCGGAGATGATTTATCCCATCGCCTTTGGATTTGCTAACGGAGAGTCGGACAATTAATAGACTTGGTTCCTAAAAAAGTTGAGAGGAGCAATCGGGGTGTCAGACGATTTGCTGATCGTATCGGATCGTCATAAGAGCATATCGAATGGGATGAAAGCAGTTTTTCCTGAAGTCCCACATGTGGTATGTTTTTTCCACTTGTGGCAAAACCTTAAGCAACAGTGTAAAAAGCGTTCGGATGTAGAAAATGCATTTTACAATGCAGTATATTGTTATGTGCCTGATGAATGCAATTGAATATTGGAAGAAATACGTGCATTACATCCAACCACACATAGAGTTTTGGTTAAGGCTGGAGTGAGTAGGTGGTCACAAGTACATTGTCCAAAAAGAAGATATGAAATGATGACTACCAACATTGCAGAGTCGCTCAACAATTGCATGATGCAAGCACGTCGTTTGCCAATAACAACTGCACATGAATATGTAAGAAATGTATTGCAGAGATGGTTTAATAATAGACGTGTTGCCGCTGAGAAGCTCACAACGTATGTTACTACCGCTGCATATGATCGTATCATGTTGGCAAAAGATTTATCCACAGAAGGTAGCGTACATCCCATTACAGAACCGTATCATTATAGTGCCATACATTACAGCAAAGGAGATGGGATGGTTGACATTCAACAGCACACATGTACGTGTAAACAGTGGAACCTTGATCAGTTGTCATGTGTTCACGCATGTGTTGTGGCCAGGTATGGTAATTATATATTGTTTTTTTTATATTACATGTCATAGCGTGACACTTAAATTGTTGCTACATGTCAGGTTCAAGGGCGTTAGTTGTGATACACTTTACAGTCAATACTATAGCGTGGAGTGTCTAAAAGCCGCATATGCATGTCCGATTAATCCCGTCCCAAAATTGGCCAGTTGGAATGTTTCAACGGAAGTTAGAAGTATGGTTGTATTACCACCGAAAGGTAAAAGACAAGCAGGTAGGCCGAAAGAGGTTCGGATTCCTTCAGCTGGGGAAGATCCTCGTCTAAAAAAGTGTGGAAGATGTGGTGAGAGGGGACACAACTGCCTTCGTTGCCCTAACCCCTCAACTTCTATCAGCGAAGGGACAAGCGCAGACGTGGGTGCGGATGTTGGAACGAGTTCAAATGCTACTGAAAATGAGCTACGCTCTCGAAGATGCCGCTTGTGTCATAAGACTGGACACAACCAACATCAATGTATGCTACGGTTTCCTACACTCGATCCAGAAGTGGCTACTGACGAAAATGATGATTAACAATTGATTGACATTTTGTTCATGCATGTTTTATGTAAAACGTTTTTATGTTAATTACTCAATTATGTACTAATATAGCTGTATAAATTATTATTCCATTTCTATTGTTTTTGTATCATTTCATAATAGCTCGGAACCACAAAAATCGGTTTTTCACCGAGCCTGGAAAATCGATACCGATTTTCCAAACTCGATGAAAAATCGATCAACTTGCCTTTGATTTCCCGTATCGTTGAGGTACATAAATCGGTTTTTGAGTAAGCCTGAAAAACCTGTATTGGTTTTCCATGCCTACTCGAAAACCGATCCACACTTCTTCCGGGCCTGGACAAGTGTGGATCGGTTTGTAAGCAGACCTCAAAAATCGATATCGGTTTTTCATGTGTCCCTAAAAACCGATATTTACTTGGGTTGAATTTATTTCTATCTATATGTTCATTTTATTTCCCTTTAAGTGAATTATTTTTACAAATCGTTATATACGGATGTATGTAAATATATTATATAGATTAGGGAGCATATAATTTTATCACAAATGATATCATTACTATAATATGTGTTATCTTAATATATCATATTAATATGGTTGATATATTTCACATAATTTTACAATTATTATAACTATAATCCTAATATGGCTTATAACTTATATGGATGTAATGTTAATAATATATATAATACAAATATATATATTATATAATATATTACAATGATTTCAGTTTAATGTTTATAAATTATTTAAGTCAATAAATTTATATTAATATATGATATCATTAAAATGTATAATTAACTATTGTAAAATGCCCATATAATAAATTAATATTAATATATGATATCATTAAAATGTATCATTATGTTTATATTAGTTAGGATTATATATATAATATTGTAATTGCTATATACTTAAAAGATCATCATATAATGTTAATATATGAACATTAATGTTAATATATGTTAATGTTACATTATTTACATTATATTAATATATGTTAATGTTAATATATTAACATTAACATATATTAATATAATAAATGTTAATGTTAATATATTAACATTAACGTAAGTTAATATAATTATATTATAACATTTATTATATTAATATATGTTAATGTTAATATATTAACATTAATGTATGTTAATATAATTATATTATATCATTTATTATATTTAGGATTATATTAACATTAATACAATAATATCACACTGTATACATTTATATAATACTAATCTAGATATTAATTATTATATTACTATGAAATCAATTTAATGTTTATATTATATTTAATATTCATATACTATATATTTTACATGTATAATTAACCATTATATATTTACCGTTTGTGAATATTAGTATAATTATGTTTATATTATTTAGGATTAATATAATGTTATCACACTGCATAATACAACTAATAATAAGCTTCTGGATATTAATTATTATATTACTATGATATTAATTTAATGTATACATTTATATTTCAATAAATAAATTAATATTAAGATATTTTATACTTTACTGCATGTAATTAACTGTCATAGCATGCCCATATAATATATTAAATGTATAACACTTATTAATATGCACTAATCTAATGATTATGTTTATATTATTTACGATGTATATTTTATACATGTATAATTGTGTATTCATATAGATAAAGTTATAATATTAATAATACGAAATATTATTTATTTTGATATATTTTGATCATATATATATAATTAAATTTAGGGAAATACAATGTCACTTAAAATGTTTAATTAAAATGATTTGTTGGCAATTTAAAAATATAGAATGTAATTAAATCAAATAAATAATGAACACATTAAATATACAATTAAATTTATTTATATACAATTTCTCCATCAGAGTCTACAAACCATTTTCCAAAATTATTAACTTTATACATCGGCTTCGAGTACATATATATGTCTCTAGCAATCTCTGCCCTCAGTGCAATAGCATCTGCAACGGTCTCGCATTTTTTTTATTTCCATGTACTCGTTCTTGACCGCAAAAGGTCACGTACATACATGACGACATATGCGCCTCAACTCGTCTTGTATTAACATTAAAATAATTAATTAGATATCATAATATATAAACTATATATATATTAATTAAACTATAAACTTACTCACCCATCAGGTTGCTGGGGCACAGTTGATCTTGATAGACGCCGAACATTCCACTGCTCATCCATGGGTGGCATATCTACCTGGGTCTGCTCATAAAATCCCAGAAACCGCAACAAAATAGGCATCAAACATACTAGCGGCTCAAGTGGCTGTAGTCGATGGGCTATGTCAACATTTGCCAAGAGATCATATATTATGATTTTCTGCTCTCTAAGGCGAACCTCACATAAGACCCAGTGTTCTTGATTCAAGCTACACGGTAGTAACACTTGCATTTAAAAATGTTAGTACTATAGGACCAGTTCGGATAATCATATATAAATATTAACGTTCAAACTATACTTACACTATCAACCCGCCACCACGGGACTGATGCGTCTATCTGCCTACGACCGTACGCAAGCCACTCTATAGGTACATCAGCTGTAACTGGATCAAATATTCTTTGTTTGTTGACGTAATGCAGCCTGTAATACGCTGTCATCAAAGCCTGCATGATAAAAATTAAACATGTTACTATCGATCAACCGAACGTAACATAAAATTATAAATGCATAACTAACTTAAATATAAATACTTACAAACAAAGAACTGCCATGGACAGCAAATCTACGGTCTTGGACCTCATTCCACCATTTTGTTTGTAGGCACATCAAATAAGAATCGATGTGCTTATTAGTCAACCACAAGTCCACATTCTCAAGGGTGACCAATGTGGTTGGTATCACGGACCACCCACAATGATCAACCGAACGCCTACAATTCAAAAAAAAAAATATTAAGCATTATTATATATTTTCTTACATTAACAATAAGGATACAAGAATTAGAAACGTTTTTTTTTTTTCTTTAAATATAACTGAGATCCAAAGTGGTTGCAGTTTTATATTCATTATAGACCACTTCTACGAGGTCAGTAGACTCTGCCACCTCCTCCGTCTGCTGTTGGACCACTTTCTTTTTCTTTTTCGCTGGCCCTGGATCCGTGTACGGTGTCCGTAGAGGTGCTGCTGGCTTTGTCTTTCGTTTGCCCCGTTCGTGGATGCTTTCATCCTGCAGTTGTAAGTAAATTAAAAACATGTATAATATTAATATTTACAATTATATTTCATAATGCAACATAATAGGGATACAAAGTCTACCTGGTCATGCTCACGTTCAGTGTCTGCAGCTGATACACCTTCTAAGTCCGTATGGGAGTGGTGGACCTCCTCCTCCTCCTGCTGGGGTGGCTGCTGGTCACCCTGCTCCTCCTCCTGATGGGGTGACTGCTGAGGTGGCTGCTGGTTACCCTACTCCTCCTCTTGATGGGGTGACTGCTGGTCACCCTGCTCCTCCTCCTGCTGGGCTAACTGCTGAGGTGGCTGCTGGTCACCCTGCTCCTCCTCCTGATGGGGTGACTGTTGAGGTGGTTGATGGTCACCTTGCTCCTCCTCATGGATGGCTAATTGGCCCACATCGATAGGCGACCGACGAAGACCGTCGTCCTAATGTGGTAGTGGTGGTGATGGGTAATACATGTGCGCATCTCGGACAAAGCTCCCACCATCACATCATCATCGTCATCGTCGTCGTCTGGATCATGCCCGCCAACCGGAGACTTGGGAATTTTTAAATGCTCTTCCACCCATCTCCGCCTCCTATCCATCTCCCTTACAATCTAAAATGTTGTCTTCTGCCTCATATCCATCCTACTTAACTTTTTATGGGTTGTCTTCTGTAAATTAACGATAAACTCAAACAACCGCTTCACATGTTTTATAGAATCATAAATATATATAATTTTACATACTACCCTGAATTTTAAAAAAAATTTGATAGAGTCTCCCCTATTTTTTGAGTATTCAGGGAAATACAACCTGCATATTTAAACAAATTACACTTCGTCTATCATTTTAAGAGACTCTGTCTCTTTTTCACACTCCGTACTACTACACAACATGTCCACATCTTTTGCATTTACTACAATGGAAATTAATTGAATAATATTATTATATAAATAGAATATTCGTACTTCATAATCTACGTGTCGTACATCATGTGTCTTCTTTGTCCAAAACTCTTATAAGATATCCTCTTATTCGAATTGCACGCTTCGGACGTCTTTAAGTGGCTGATCGTCACCCTCCACCTCATCATCATCCTCTCCCTCCACCTCCTCATCATCATCCTCTCCCTCCACCTCATCATCATCCTCTATCACATCCTCATCCCCTACATCATCATCCAAACCATCGTCATCATCGGAATGGTCATCATCATCATCATCATCACTCCCCCCGCCGCCATATTTATGTACTTCAGAGTGAACCATATGATTCGGATTAAAATATTTCCAATAATCCATCTCTCTCTTGATGTCAGTAGGCTCCAAGGTTGGCTTAGTGCCAACTATCTGCATTATATAAATATATTTAGTTATACTACAATTATATACTTAATATAAATAACGATAGTTATAATAAACAAATAATTGACACAAATTTAGGTTATGTTTGCCACTTACGGGGGAGAAATCATTGAGGCTGTGTATATTTATCGGTGTTCTCTTCAATGATCGTCTCATACATCTTGGTAGATCATTTTCGAGGATCCGGTTCTTTTTTGATATCTTCTCCTGTAACACTGGGAACACCTTCACTAACCACCACTATAATGTAAAAATGATTAAACAAAAAACATACATATAGTTAGTAATAGTTAGTAATAGTTAGATAATAGATAATGCAAAATTGATTAAATTAAAAACATACATATAACCCTATATATTAACCGTAACAGAAAGAAATAATAAATATTAAAAGTATTAGTTATACTTGAAACGCCAACACATAGCCATAAATATTAATGGTTTTTGGTGAATTTCTGATCCGCTCTTCATTAAGTGTCTTGTCGAGACAATACAACAAGACACTATAGCATAATGTGCTCCAAGGGAATGTCTTCCACCTCTCTGTATTCTCAATGAGGACCCACATAAATGGATAAATCCTAGCCTTATCGTCCAATCCCATAAAGAGATGGAAAGCAATCCCTACATTTGCCAACTTCAAAAGATCTTCATCAGCTATCGGATCCTACCCTGCACGGTCTCGCTACCCACTATGACTTCTTGCCTCAAGAAATGTGACCAACTCCCTCACCTCCGATGACACTCCATTAAACATTCGTCATAGGAGACCGTTTTGATCATTTGGCACTATTTCGAAGATTTTACGGTTGATGCCCCCAAAAGGAAGTCCGGTCACCAACAGAAACTCTTGTTTCCCAAACCTATAACTTCTCTCCCCAATTTCAAACCACCTCTCATCATGGCGTGCATCCGTGACCTTTAACTCTCTAGCAAGCACCCACAAAATCACAGAACCAGCAGTCATATTATTGGTTATCTTCAAAATATGTCCGAACGGACATTCTGCCATGAACCGGTCATATAGCTTTCTTTTATTAATAACAGCAATTATCTTAGTAACCAATCTTTGACCAATATGTGTGTTCCCGCTCGTATGTCTGTCAATTATTTGTGAACTGTATTTATAGCTGAAATCCATCGTAGGAAAGAAAAACAGCAAAGAAATCATCAGTAGGGACATATAAATTGAATCGGTTTTTTAACTGAATCGGTTTTTGAAGACATCTGAAAAATCGATTAATGAAATCAATCGGTTTTTTAAGGTGTCTGAAAAACTGGTTAATGAAATCCATCGGTTTTTCACTTCGGTTTTCCATGATCGGTTTTTAAAATCGGTTTTCCACTTCGATTTTCAAGATCGCTTTTCCAGATCGGTTTTCAACCTCGGTTTTCCACTATCGGTTTTGAAGATCGGTTTTTTACTTTGGTAACCGAAATGAAAAACCGATCGTGGAAAACCAAAATGGATAATCGATCGTGGAAAACCGAAATAAATAACCGATTGTGGAAAACCAAAATGAAAAACCGATCGTGAAAAATCGATCTCAAAAACCGATCCGATCCCAACGACTCTTCTCTCGTCGGAATCGGCCATTTTCAACACCAAAACAACCAAACACAATCAAATCCAACCTATTCTAAACCTAATAATCCTAAACTAACATCCATAACACAACAACCATTTCAAAATCTCAAATCTCAATCAAAAAATGCAACAAAAATATCAAAATCTAACCTTCACACTTTCTGCAGCTTCGCCGGCGGTAGGAGCGGCTCGAGGAAGGTCGGCAACGTCGCGAGAATGACCGGAAACGTTGCGAGGAAGGTCGAGTCGCGATCGGGTTCGGGTTTGGCAGCAAAAACCAGTGTGCTTTTTGAGTGAGAAATCGATGGAACTGTTTTCCAACGATCGGTTTTGAGGTATATAGATGAAGGGGCTTCATCCTAATTTTACGTTTCGGTTTTTCGTAAATTTTAACTGTTCAGGGTTTTTTTGTAAAAATATCCAGGGATATTTTTGATAATTTAGGTATATCAAACAATATATTTGTTTAAGGGGTTAAAAATAATTTTTTTAAAAATAGTGGGTAAAAACAAATTTTACTCTTTTTAAATGACTATTTTCCACAATTTCCACAATAAATTATCCTCTTACTTTTTGTGCAGTGCAGCCCTACACAATTTGCCCTTGTTCTTTACTTGTTCATTTTGTGTAGCCCCGACTTCTTTGCTTTGGTTTCGACATTCTAATTTCTACTTCCAATTTTATTTTATTTTATCATTTTTTACTTGAACATAAAGTAGAAATAAACAAAAAAAATATCTTTTACTGAATTCATTCCCCATATTCTCCATATTAAATTTGTATTTTAAGAATTTTACATAATCATATTTAGTTGATGGTAAAATTTATAAATTTAATTTTGATTTTCAATCTTTGTGTCAACATCAATAATTTGTCTCTAAATTAGATATATTATTTTGTGAAATTTATGAATTGAAATGGTTATTTGTTTAAAAATTAAGAGTTCTTATAATTTTTAATTAAAAAAATTTAAAGATATTGTCATTATTAATTTATTTTTTTATGAATTTGAATAGTTTATAAATGAAATAATTTATATTGATTAAAATTTTAGAGTAACTATAATTTTTAGTTATAGAAAATTAATTAATTTAATCTTATTCATCTAATTAATTTATAGATAATTGATTAAATTATTCAATATATGGTGGGTCTTATAAAAATTATGAAAAGACTATTTTATCCCTTCCTTTAGTTACAATACATATAATAGCTGTTTTACCCTTAATAAAACTAAAATTACAATTAATTAAAATTAATAAATAAAATTAAAACTAAACACTAAAATAAAATGAATTTAAAAATTAAAAAGAAACAAAAAAAAAAAAAAGAAAACCTTCAGCCCCACATCTTCATCTTCATCTTCAATCCAATTCAAACCAAAATAATATCAAGAAAAAATTCATTAAAAAAAAAACCTTCAATATATTTAAAAAACTAAAATTAAAAGATATTAAAAAAAAAAAAAAAAAAAAACAACAACAACAACAATAACAACAACAAAACGTAGAAAATTTGGTTACTTATAATAAATTTAAAAAATATAAATATAAATATAAAAAAAAGGTTCACCATCAACCGGTGATGAACCATTAATCATCACCACCAGAAGTCTGATGAACATCACCAGAGTGAAATGGTTCATCACCAGATTCTGGCGATGAACCAGATCGTCTGGTGGTGGTCTGGTTTCTGGCGTATAAGGGCTGGTTTTTGACTTGATGCGCTGTCTGTGCTGGTTTTTGAACCGGCTTGGTGCGCTGTTCGGACTGGTTTTGAACCAGTTAGGCGTGCAATGGTCTACTGCGTTAAATTAATGAGCTGGTTTTGTGTGTTTGGCTGCACAATGAGACAAGAAAAAAGGGTGCTTTAATCACCGACCAGAAGATGATGAACCAGATCACGATAAAGTTCATCACCAGAATCAGTGATGAACATGGTTCCTGGTGATGAACCAGCACTAGATGACCAGAATTTGATGGTTTATTTTTTATTTTTCTAATTTTTTAATTTTTTAATTTCTATTCATTGTTTATTCTTTTATTTTTATTATTTTAAAATTTTGTTTTATTGTTTATTTTCTAATTTTTATCTTTCTAAAATTTTTTTCCAAATTATTTAGTTTGTACATGTGTCACGATTTGAATTATGATTGAAAATGATAAAATTACCCTTACCTATCACGTTGATCATTAGGTTTGACCATCAACCGACTGATAAGAGAAACTAATTTAATATTTTTTCAAAACATTAGGAATAATTTAATCATTTTTTGAAATATAATTAAAAATATTTTTTAAAATTTAGGAATTAAAATGATTTTTATTTTAAAAAATAAAAGAAAATAATCTATTGGTAATATGGGGGTCTTCTCATAAGGGTTAATATTTTAAAAAATCTTAATGGGATGTATGTACAAAAAGGGTTGCCCATATAATTTTTTAGGGGTGTAAATATAGTCACACTTATCTTCAAAGGTATAAAAAGGGTCGAGCCTACCCGTCCTTGCATGGGGCTTTGCCGATTTCTGTACAAGCATGCTTAGCCCAACCCATAATATGGACGGCTTGGGCTTACCCAATGCTCGACTTTAAGGGGTGGACTTCAATAGAAGATATAGCCTACAAGACGAGGTGGCTTGAGGGCCAGAGTGAGCTTATGGTAGTTAGCCTCTTCGGCCTATTAATGAAAAATGTAACAAATAAATTTTATATTTCAGTTGATGACATAATGATTTGATAATAATATCTTAATAATGTGATGTACAGAAGATTTTTGAGTTTAGATAATGTCACTCTTAAGTATTGATAAAAATAAACTCAACAAGTTACGAAGTCCATGCATTATAATTTAATTAATTACATCATTTTTCACAAATAATAGGTTCTAAAACTCAACATTAATGTTTTTTGGAGTTACCATTGTTTGAATGGTTCTACCCCGCGGGGATGTATTCAAACTATAATGATGCAATTTTCACCCAAAATTTTATTTATATAATATTCAAATAATTTATTCATAAATATATATAGCATATTTGTTCACCATAGTTATTTCACATTTATTAATATCAATAAAGTTAACAATAATAAAAGTTAATTTATTATGCAATTTATAAAAATATTGGTGTTTATAAATTTCACAATTTTTCAGTTAATACACTTATTTTTATATACTGTAAATTTTGCAGGCCGACCTATAATGAATGTATTGAATTGGGTATCAAATGGGCATGGACTATTGACTGGTTACTCCGTCTGTTTTCTTTTCTAATTTGCTTAATATATTACATACATAGTCCAACCAGAAAAAAAAGGTATTTTACATTTATTGGCTGCCATTCTGGCTTTACATAAGCTTTTAATCACATGCTGGTTCGTGATACCCAACTTTGATGGTGCTTTATATGTACATAAACAACTTGTTTGTCCATGCCTCTCCTTGGACATAAAAGCTCTTATCAACAAGTTAAATGCATGGACAGATTTCTCCTTGAAGAGGGGCAACTTGCTGAAACTCTTCAGGAACTTGTTGCTAGTAAGGTAAGTAATGATAGTTCATAATAACTCGGTCTATTAGACCCATGATTATGACATGAATTTAGTGGACTGCCACTATTATTACATCAATCGTGTTTTGGGTTGATACAAACACAATAACAAAAATTGCCGCTTAGGGCCTTCTAATTTAATTTTTTGAGCTCAATATCACATGGATCATGTAGATTGAAAGATAGACAAACACCACCCTGTCATAAGAATGGACCAAACCATCTCAACTGGGTTTAGTGTCCAGATCTAATTGGTTGTATTCTATCTGACCCGGTGATGGGCATGAAAGGCCCAATCTATGCTTTTGCTTTTGCTTCACTTTCTTTCCATCCTTTGATGATGTTTACAAGAACTACCATTTGTTTGGCAGAGAGAGGATTTGATTTTTGAAGAATGTTGGACATATGATTTATCAAATATTACAAATGGCCGGAAAATGAATGCAATGGATAGTTCTTATCTAGACCAACCCTGAATTTTGTTATCCCCACACTTCAGGGAATGTATTTAACAAAATTTATGAATTTTTTGAGACGCTATTTGGCATTTAACAGTCTAGATTTGTAACCAATTTCAGAATATTTAACCAAAATTCTGACAAATTTTAAGCTTATGTAGTGTTTTTTGTTAGAATTGTGAAGCCTGAAGGAATCTTGAATTAGAAAGAATTCAGAATTTGAAGTTTGAAAGAATTCGAATATTTGAAGCCTGCAGGAATTCGGATTCAATTCTGCGTCAAACTTTATCTGATTCGAAAGTAGATCAAACAAAGTCTGATTTAAGCGAATAAGGATTCGTTGGAAAGATAATTTTGATACGAATCCAACTCCGCAAGAGTTACAGAAAAATAAATCTGGACGCGCCTTCACGCGCCCCAAGAAGAGCCGGTGGTCAGTCTGCTGCGGATTTTTCGGAATTCGATTTTAATTCGACTTTTAAGTCCGAATCAGCTATGTATGCTTCCTAAACTATAAATACCTATCTTGAACGTCACATATGAGAGTTTATGATGTACAAAGGGGTCTCTAAGGGTTTTAGGCTTAGATTGACGTGTTTGGGAAGGTGAGAGAAGATTTGTAAGCGAGATTCGTAAGCGAGATTCGTGATTGAGAGTGAGAGAAATAGAGGCTTGAGTTTGTAATCATCAATTTAATAGTGGAAGAAGTGCTGGTGCACTCCGTGGACGTAGGGAATTTCTCGAACCACATAAAACTCTTGTGTCTCTTTTATTTTCTGTTTTGTGGTGTGTGTGTGCTTGATTGTGCTTTGCGTATTTGTTTCGTGTGTCTACTTTCCTAACATTTTTGTGGTCTCAACATATTCCTCACATCCACCTTGTGGTGCTGTTGAAAAGCTGGAAGCCCAATGTTATGCAAAAAGATGTGAAAACTATACTACAAGTAACAGAGCAAATAAGGCCCCATTTGGTACGTGGGATTGGATTGAATTATTTTCATGATATTAGATAGGATTGAATAATATAGAATTAAATAAATTAACACTGTGATATGTTTGGTACAGTATGAGATTGGATAAATTAGTGCTACAATATGTTTGGTGTAATATTGGATTAGATAAAATATATTTTAAATTAAATCATTTAAAAAAAAAAAAAACAACCTTTGCTAGCAATTTGGGAAGACGAAACCCGTTACCGACCCTGTCACCTACCAAGTCTTCCCAAATAGCAGCGCCGAACAACGAAAAAGGTGGAGGAAGCAGCGTTGGACGATGAAGAAGGTGGAAGAAGCAGTGTCGAACGAAAAGGAAGGTGGAGGAAGCAGCGCAACCGCAGCCACAATTGATGGAGCCCAGTGGTACGACCAAAGGGAAGAAGAAAGCGGTGTCACCACCGTTTCCACCTTGTCCAGACCTGATCACGCCAACAATTGGCCTATCTTGCCGATTAATTGCTCACGTGAGAAGATTGGAACCCGCCTCATTCTCTCTCTCCTTCACCGTCGTGTCTTATTGTCTTCTCTTGCTCCTCCACTGCCATGCCTCGCCAATTTGGGGATCGAATTTCATGTGGAAGAAAATGGATCGGTGGGTTTAATTTATTTCAACCTTTTCTGTGGATTTCATTTAACCCACTTAAGTGGGATTAAAAAAAAAAAAAAAAACGGGATTGGAAAAGGATTGGTTTTTCCAATCCCACGCTCTCACCAAACATGGGTTTGGATTGAATTTTATCCAAACTCGATCAAAACCCATGTAACAAACATGACCCAAAGGAAGAGGCTACATTCTCCAAGGAAGGTTAGTCTAACGGGGCCTGATGTCACTCAGACAGAGAACAAGAAACCTGAAACTGATCTATTTTCAAGTGCTAAAGTCGAAGCAGTGGAGAATCTTCTGACAATGCACCTCCTAAACAAGTCCAGAAAGAGTGGACTTGTGCAAATTCTCATGTCACAACCCGAAGTGAAACAACACTCAACTCTCATCTTCAGGGTAAAAGACAGAAAACTGCTTTTCGAAAACCAAAGCTTCCTTTAGCCTAGAAATTAAGGTATTCTTTTAAGAGAGAATTTTTCCTTGAAACACATTGTGTGAAAATAATTTAATTCTTGAAATACATTCTGTCAAAATAATTTAATGTGCATATATAGGCAAGGTTATTTAATAGGTTTAAGTGTCTACTTCGCGCTTGTCCAGAAAAACATTTGAAGCATTGTTTGCATCTTGAAAAACATTATTTTTGGATTAACTACATATATAATGCTTTTGATCTTAATAAAGGCATTTTTTCCTGTTGGTGCCCCTCCATGTACACAACTTATCATCAAAGAAGTTGCAGGATTTGAAGGAAGACCTTTCACAGAAAAATAACCTTGAAGCAGAGGTTAAAGAGAATAAACTTGAAGCTTGTGACAAACCAGTTTCTAGTGAGGTATGTGACTGGCTATATAGTAATTATTACATTCTAATCTAATTTCTAAATAAATCTATCCCTTGTTAAGTCCTTTCTTTTTAAAAATATATATATATTTGAACGAAAATAATGCAGCTTCTAACACTCACTCCTAGGTAATGCACTTTTACAAGTAATGCACTTTCTAACACTCACTCCTAATAATCTTTTCCCACTAGCAATTGACACGAGGAAGACTAAAATCCCCCTCTATCCAGATCTATCTCTCTCATTTGCTTTCCAAACTTATTCTCTCTCTAGCTTATATGTAGTTGATTTAAGCTTTCCCAATTGACTACTGAAATTGATTTTTTTCCTCCATAGATCTAGTTTGAGAAGCTTTAAATACCTTCAATAATTTGATTTTGAGATTTAGAAAGTCTCATTACTTATTGTTTGTGGAGTTTGCCAATGGTTTCTTTTCTCTCTCTCTCTCTTTTTTTTTTTTTTAAATAGAGAAAAAGATACTAAGTCAATTTTACAATTATGTTTCATACTGCTTTGTAGTTAAAACCAACAAGTTTCAAGCCGGTTACATCAGCAGCCTGTTCAAAATTGTTTAAACCTGGCAAGTATCAAGCTACATAGATGATATTTTCTGAGTAAAACCAGGTTGGGAAAGATGCAACATCTAATATTGTTCCGGCATTCCACTATATGTAGCAGGCTAGTCTATCAGAGACTGAGAAAATCAAAGAAATCTCAGGAAAAGTGGAAAATACAGGTGGAAAGTTACCTGAAAATCAAGTAAGGTGTCTAGGTGTGATAACACCCAACTCTCACCTTCAGGCAAGACAACACAAAGCTGCTTGTGAGAGGCTAAAAACTGCTTTAAGGAGCTCAAAGCTGCTTATGAGTTCAAAACTGGTTGTGAGGAGAGCAAAACAAAGACCCAAAAATCCGAAAATGAAGCTTACAATGCGGTGGAGATTAACATATGGTTGCAAGTATTTCCTGGAGAAAGAGTTTTTACTTGAAAATGCTTTCTGTCAAAATACTTTAATGAGCATATACAGGCAATTTTATTGAATAGGTTAAGTGAACCTAACTACTCGTGTGTGTGAGATCTCATATGCTTGTTTATTCATGGCCTAAACAGATCTAATGATGTGTAATAAAAGATACATATAGTATTGTTTTTAACATTGACAAAGACACTTTTTTAAATGTAGTATAACTATATAAGAAATGTGTTGATCAGTCTGAACAGGAGGAGGATAACAATGCAACCAAATCAAAAAGAAAACGGATGAGAAAGAAGCAGATGCAATCAGAAAAGGAATTACAGAGTAAATGTGACCACGAGTTTAGAGAAAATATGTGGTGGTGCAACATATGCAATATAAGCTGCACTAGTAAGGGTAACATGGATACTCACCTTAATGCCAAGAAGCACATGGTAAGGATTCAACAATTGGATGGTGCCCATGCTTGATCTACTATATTGATCTTGTTGACTGCATCTGTAATGCAACAATCCTTGTGAATACATGCAATGAATATATCAAAAGAATGGTGCAACAACCTAAATATTTTTACCTCATAACTAATCCTAAATGATGTGGTTTGCAAATCGTAAATTTTATATGGATCATGTGATAATATGCAATTTACCCTTTTATTTATTTATTTTAATTTCGTAGCCTTTTTATTCTACTTTACAAATTTTGCTTTTATTTTAACTCAATGTTACAATTTATGTTTTAATTAATATTTTTCATTAAATTTTTATAATCCATCATAACTTTGATGTATGTTGAAGATCTAAAGGTTTTGTTTTTCTTTTTTTAAATTCCAAATAACTATTGAAATAAAAAGATCTAAATATCCTTTTAATTATTAAGTTTAACTAACAATCAACTGATATCTGATAGAATGACCAATTTGATGAAGTTCTTAAATTCCAAAAATGATAAAGACTAAAATGGATTTGCAAGTAAAAAGAAAGAGATATTTCATCAAAATATAGAAACCGAATTGAAATTTACTCATTTGAAATTAAAAATTATTCATTTACCAATAATTATAATAAAAAATATAATTACAAAAACAACTACATCCCAAGTGTAACCCAACTTACCTTTATGAAGCAATATCTTCAACAATTATGCACAAAATTAATAAATAAATTAGTTTAAAAAGTTACTTATGAAATCCATCTATATCCTATCTCTACGATTATCCATTTAAAATTTTAACAAGTCTAATACAGAATTGAGCCAAGATTGGGTCCATACCACTCTTCGAAGGAGGGAACATGCGCCTTATGTCAAGTAAGAACTTAAAGGCCTCGTTAGGTGTGTAGGATTAGATAGAATGTGATGGAATATGATTAGATGGAATGAAATGAGATATAATTGGATGAGATTAAATTAGTACTATACTATGTTTGGTATAACTAGGACTGATTTTGATTGGATTTAACCAAATCAATATATTTTTTGTGTAAATTGATTTTTGAATAAAATGTATTAATTTTTAAATATATTTAATAAAAATAAAATTTTATTTTTAATAAATTTTAAATTTATAAACTTCATATCCATTCATTTAAGATTTGAAATGACCCAATGTGTAGGTCGAGGAGGGAAGGTTTCCCTTCCCGCTCTAGTCCAAACGTAGGCAACGGTAGGTAGAAAAAAAATTTTCCCATTCCATTAAATTACCCATCTTCCAAACGCATCCAAAGTGAGATAACACTCTACTCTCACCTTCAAGTAAAACGACACAAAGCTGCCTATGACGAGCTGAAACCTAAGAACCAGCAATCTGAAAGCATAGAGGACACTACATTTCTATTTAAACAAAGATGGAAAATACAAGTTACTAGGCATCGGAAAAAAAGTGTTGAGTATAAAGAGCCTTTGTGGTGGTGCAAAATATGCAATATACACTGCATTTAGTATTGATGGCATGGGTTATCACCTCTATGAAAAAAGGCACTTAAAGCGAACTCGAGAATATAATGCTCTAGCTGCTGCATGCAATGTCTAAGGCACTGAGAAAGTTGTCAGAGGTTGAGTTTTACCTGCCCAGCCTCACTGTCAGTCTGGAATTTCCTTGCAGCAGCACCAGATGATATAAATATAGAAGCTCTGTTGCCATATCCGTACAAGTATTATAATGTGAATATAAAACACATATTAATGATATAATGATGGTTTAGAGTTTAAAATAAGCTATACTCAAGGATTCACTTATTATTTTTAACGATGTCCATGGCCTCTTCCAAGCTGTCAGCCTAAATGTAAACAAGGAGGACAAAATATATGCCAACATGTGTTAACTAAGCCAACCAAAAAGAAAAAAGAAAAAAAAAGTACAAAACAAAACAAAAAAAAAAAGATGTTACAGAAAAAAAGAAACACAAAAGCAGTAATCAACACACCGTCAACCAAAGAACTTGGGCAAAGATTTCCTCATGCAGATAAACATAGAATTGCTAACTATGTCCCGAGTTTCAAGGTCCAATTCTATCATGATCTTGGATGATAAATTCTTCACATTCCAAAAAACACAGCAAAAATCATGAACATGATGTACCATACCTTGTAACACTCCAATGTCAGCTGTGACATCAGTTAAGATGGTTGCGACCAATAAAAAATTGTCATGCTCATATCCTGGAACCTGTTGTCACCAGTCACAAATTTCACTTACAAAAGTGAAATTTCACTTACATCGAAGCAGACCAATTTCACTTACAAAAGTGAGAGTGTTTAACTTATTCGTAACCGAACACCCAATCAAAGACCAAACATGCTAGTTAGGGGATGAAAGTGAAAGATAAGCTGGTAGTTTGCCTTCTGTTCCTTTCTTGCCGGGTTCCTCTATCAACCCAGGGGAGGCAGGGTGGCTGTCTTTCCATTTAATTTTTCATTCGTCTGTCAAGAAAAACAGGAAAAAAAAAAAGTGAGTTTAAATGGAGAGATAGGCCCGAAGAAGAAAAAAAGAGCCAAGGAACAAAGGTTGAGACCTCCGTTGTTTAATACTCCTAATTAAGAGTTGATATGAGGTCATATATACCCCTAATGGCCTAACCAAAGTTGTTAGAATGTGAAACTACTGATCTATTGTGTATTAATGAGCAAATTCAAATTCTCAAGTACTAGTATTTATATTCTTTCCCACATCGACGCTTTTTAATGAATATATATGATATTTCTAACTTTACTCATTTATTATTGTTACGTACTTTTTACTTAAATTACTCCGTTCTAGTTATTTACTCGTTCAATAATTTTAACAGCATATTATATGATTCATGCACAAAACGAGAGAATGGATGCTGAAAAGAAAAAATCATAACATTGTATCAGATAGAGAAGAAGCAACAAGTAATGATTGTAAAAGATTAATATATCATAAAATACCACTATGTTTCTCCCATCAAGCAGTAGCTTGGCACCACATTTTTTTTTTTTGAAACTAGCTTGGCACCACTATCAACACCACTTTGAATTAAATGGCAAATCCGTTCCTTGGCCTGAGATTACAAGAAATATTCCCAAGCAAAATTTAGTCATTAGAAACTCACCCAATCCCACAACAGAAATACATGTTTTGTATCGAAAAGTTCCCATGTGGACACAATATTCGATCAGAAGTTTCTATGTAACACAGAAAATTGTTGAAAGTTAGATATCAAATAAGTAGGGCTAAGCATAAAAGAGGTACAAAGTTTTTGAAATGTTTGCTGACCTGTTGACTAATAACTGGACCAAGGTCTGCATTAGGTTCTGTTCTGGCATTTAAGTGCTTTTGCACATTCTACCAATTTGTTCTCCCTGGAAAAGGTTATACCCAAACTTATGAGCTATGGTGTTTCACATACATCATAGAACTAATTTTCAGAATATATATATATCTTGTTTTAACGAACATTTCAAAACATGGAAGTATCATGTACCAAATATAACCTTTATGGGAATGTAATTTTGAGATATTCACTATAATGGGAATGTAATTTTGTCGCACTCTAAACTTACATAGACTTTAGCCCCACATAAATCTTAAAAAGCAGACCACTGTCACTAGAGAACATGCACATAAATATATTCAAGCTCCCTTTAACTTACTAAGTTTTGATTAAATTAATAAATAAGACAATCTACCTCAAACACATGCAAACATGAAATTCAACTGATTTTCTCGAGAAACAACCGGAGGAGGACGCAGCTTCGAAGAGGGCTCGGCTCTGTGGCCGTAAAGAACTCAGAAAAAACATGAGGCCTCAGAGCTTTCAATTTCCTCACTGATTTTTTAAAATAAATTAATTAAAAAATTAAAAAGAAGAAGACCCTGGTTGAAGCCAAGAGAAGCGCGTCAACACGATTTGGGCGTGAATCGACGCTGACTAATACTACGACAGTGTGCTTTTGTGGATTTTTAAATACTGATGTTTCGTTGTGATATCACCGTTGGATGTGTCATGTGTCAGATCCGACGGTTTCGATTTAAAGCTCATATTCGGGTCAACGGGACACAGACTACAGCTCGGAAAATGTTCATTTTTTATTTTTATTGTTATTTTTTTTGAAGAAAGAAAATGTTCTCATTTTGTAGCAAAGGACAAGTCAAAAACATGACATTTTTTTATCTGTTGGACGGTTGGACGGCCGAGATCAATTCTAGTCTGCAAAATCTTTTTTTTTTTTTACCACCCTCTAACGCAAATGTTGAATGTTTTAATAGATGAATGGGGGTTGAAATTTGTGATGGACCATGACTACGCCCAAATTTTTTCAATGGTCAAATGCTGTTCTCCTTTATCGCCTTGGACCCAAAGAGGAGTTTAAGGGGTCTTGTTGAAAAGGCCGGAAAAGTTCATACACACGACACAATGTAGAAGCCTCCTGGGCACGTAAACTGGCATGATAATGCATCATATATAAATAAGTTGAATCTTAAATAAAGAGTCCATCAAGGTTTGCCGAGATTAAGCATTAGCATGAAGCTCAAAAATCTACTCATATAAATATTTAGGATATTTACTTTCATAATAAAAGGAGATAACTCTTCATACACGTCGACAAATATGTATAATATAACTCAAAAGCTCTATCACATATGTAAAAGAAAAATACATTAACTATTTCAGTTATAAATGGAGCCTTAAATAGGCTCTTAAAAGAAAGTAAACGGCATCATTTTTATGGTCATCATGGGAACACTATCAGAGCAACCACATGCCTCCCCACTTTTGCACGAAGCAACTAAGGAACAAATAGGTAGGGTAAAAGTAGAACTAGGTCGAGAGCAAAGTCTTTAACTCTTAATGTGAGGGTATGTCAATTTATTGGACAAGAGAAAATATCACAATTTCCCATAGATAAAAACAATATTTGGAAATGGGATAATTAAACTTTATTGCATTTAATTTAAGAGCAGAAAAAAGTTAAAAAATAATCAAGCACTAGTGACTGAAGCTGATATTTACAACCACTCGATTCCGTGTTTTGTCTCCATATGTCATTAATTATTGTTGATCATCGTTAATTTTATTCTAATAATCACACCTTAACCATCTGATAATTGATACTTGCTATAGTTAACAGCATTATAAAACATTTTTAGATAATGAGAAAACATGCTTGTGTCAAATTAGTCTTCTTGTCTAAACAAAATATTTTTGTAATAAAATCATCCAAAGTGATAGGTTCTTATTAATCACAATATAACACATAATTAATTGACATAATTATGAAACATGAACATGCATATATAGATTAGATCGAAGATCAAAGACAAAAGGAATTAAACAATGAGTTGTATATTAAAACTTTAGCATGAAACAATATTCTTCATACATATTAGATCGTATGGTAGTCATCAGCAATCATTGACAAAAATAATAATAATTACACAAACTATATGAATAATCAACAAAAATAGATGTACAAAAAACTCAAGAATATAATTAATTAATTAAGTCAAAAGAGTGGAATAGAAACTAACCTTGAACTATTAAAAAAGGGTAATTAAATAACATCTAAATCCAACACATGCTTCTTTCTTATTAGACAATTTTATTTCCACCTAGAAAAACAAATTCTACCACTCAAGTCGGACCTAGTTTTAAGTTCAATCAATTAAAATACAATGGATGAATTTGATTAGTTTGATCTAACATTTTAAAATTAGGAAATACCGATTATAAAAGCAATATTTATATATATATATATAAATATATATAATGCTTTTGATTTATTTTTTTTTGAAATAAATGCTTTTGATGTTAATAAAAGCAGTTTTTTTCTGTTGGTCCTCCCTGTGGACACAAAACATATATTAAGTTGTTGTATGTGTAGGCTTTTAACAGCTAAAATATTTGCAATATGCCAATATTCAAACATATATATGTTAGTAATAATTCCTAATGTGAGAGTTAATTAATTCTTAACAATCATAGATTGATAGTTCAATACATTCATTCATTAAAAGGATTTTGATGTTCTCCACATTTACTAGACTTTGAACTCTAATTATAGTGATTAATTAAAAATAGAACTTAGAGAAGTAAAAATATCTTCTCTTCTACTCTGGTTAGGCAAAATCCAGTTTGGCTCTTTTCTTCACTTTTCTTGACTACGACGACCCCACTTGTGAAACCAAACAAACTGGGACCTAATATATATTTACTCTAACACACACTAACATATATATATAAATATATATATATATGAGTAAATTTGTCTTAATTTAAAATTTTATTTTGATCACTATATTTTAGAAAACCATTTTTTTTTTTGTATCTCTCATAGTTCTTCACGTTTAGAATACTTATCATTTTAATCCTTCCTATTAGCCAACCTTAGTTAACATTGATGGAAGGAGAGTTATTTTTATTATTTCAATAAATGTTAAAAGTTAAATATTAAAATAGAAAAAATTGTGATCTCCATCATCAATCACAATGTGATAGACTGGAAATCACATTTTATTTAAACTATGTAATTAATTAATCGTACTTAGACACAGAGATTAGGCCTTAACTACCAATAACAATATTAAGGAATTTCCAAAACAATGCAAATTACAATCACCATTCAACTATACCAATTAAATTAAAGTCATTTTTTTCCATCCAGCCCTAATCTCACTTTTGTTCTGTTTATTATTATTATTTTTTAACACTTACTTAGAGTATAAAATTGTAATTACATAGTTCTGCTAAGATTTTTTTTGTTATTATATAAGTATACATTTTGGCTCCAATAATGCCACCAAAAAAATGATTTCTATGTCCATGTTTCAAATTGTTAATAATTTCAAATATATATATATATATAGTAATAGAATCTTTTATGTTTATTGTAATAAAATTAAAAAAAAAAAAAAACCCTAGGCAAAATTACTAACTAAAAATATATATTATTAAAATTAAAGAATAATATTATTTGCAAACAATAAAGCTACCTTTTTTTTTTCGAAATACAACAATAAAACTACTTTTAAAACATATACATACTCATATTTTATTTTGGCATCTATCCACTCTCATAAACCTGTGATATATGAGATTGATACCTGATATATATTGGTATCTGAACGAAATGATCGAAAGAAGAAGTAAGTGTTTGTTGATATTTATTGGTTGTGAAACTTGTATGGATACCTGATATATATATATATATATATGTTACATGTAAATTAGTTATATTAGTTACAGTAGCTGAAATGATTCAGAATTGACTAGAACGCGAAAGTTATTGGTTCAATTAGAATAGAAAAGGAGCTATGTTGTTGTTTCTAAGGAAATTCAAAATAGAACTGAATTTGGTTTTTTATTATCTGTTATGTGAATATATTGTAGCAGTCTGAGTGAGAGTGAGCGTGTTACTTTGTTCTTGCTTTGATTGATTGTTACTTTTGTAATTGATATATTTCATTTGTTTTTGCGGTAAAAACTATGGTGATCTTTCTGGCGTGTGGTTACTACTTTTTACCAGGTCTGTGCTGTTTTGAGGTTTGTGATATCTGGTGCCAAATACGCATCAAGTCGGTGATATAAATGAGTGGAGTTTGCTTCTCTTCGGAAGACGTTTTAAATCAATTCCTGTATATATTTGACGCAGAACGGAAGTTCTAGGGTTTACCAGCGTAATCCCTAACGTAACAACTGGAATCCACCAGCAAATATAGAATGAACGTAAACTGAATTTTCAAAAATATTATTGAATAATGCGAAATTGATAACAAATGATCCTTAAATAGGCTCCTGGAAACCCTAAAAAGAAAAAAAATACTAAAATATCCTTATACTAAGCCAAAAACGGAAAACAAATAAAATGCAAATAAAACGCCAAAATCTTCGGGTGCCCGACGACCTAACTTAAACAGCTCCGTTGAGGATGTAAATAACGTCAACCGGGGAACCCCCGGTTGGTACGCTCTAGAACTCTGAAAACCCTTTCCGAAAACATATTATAATAGGAAATCTGACAACCGAGTCAAAAGTTATGCCCGTTTCTTTGAAACACTTCTTTTGGATAATTTCCGATCCATCTCTTCTTCAAACTTCAAAGCCAACTGTCCTACATCAGTCTCCCCCACCTGTGAAGAACTCGACCTCGAGTTATAATCAGGATAAAGTGGAACATCGTCACAAAACTCATAAAGATCAGCCACATTGAAGGTACAAGAAATGTTCATATCAACCGGCAAGTCCACCACATAGGCATTGTCATTGATCTTCTTGATCACCTTGTACGGTCCATACTTCCTTGGCTTCAGCTTGTTATAGGAACCAACTGGAAACCTCTCTTTACGCAGAAACACCATAACCTGGTCACCCTCAGCAAACAATTTCTCACGCCTTTTAACATCTGCTGCAGCCTTATACTTCGCATTTTTCTCCTCTAACCGCGCCTTCACTTCAGCCTGAACATTCCGAACCTACTCAGCCATTGTCTCAGCAGCAACACTCATACCAGTAACCTTAGGAAGCCTTGCTAGGTCTAATGCATGCTTAGGAGGTTGCCGATATACTAAAGCGAAAGGGGATTTACCCGTAGCAGTATGAACAGCATTGTTATACGCAAATTCAGCTTGCGCCAGAGCCACATCCCACTGTTTTGGCTTGTCTCCACAAATACTCCGAATTAAATTTCCCAGAGTCCGGTTCAGGTTCTCCGTCTGTCCGTCAGTTTGTGGGTGTGCAGTGCTACTGAACTTCAAAGTAGTATCCATCCGCCGCCACAATGTAACCCAGAAGTGGCTTAGAAATTTCGAATCCCTATCAGATGTGATAGACTGGGGTACACCATGTAAGCGAACCACCTCCCGAAAGAACAGTTGAGCCACATGTGATGCATCAGATGTCTTCCGACAAGGAATGAAATGTCCCATCTTGGAGAACCTGTCAACCACAACAAACACTGAGTCAACTCCACACTGAGTTCGTGGAAGTCCCAAAACAAAATCCATCGATAAATCCTCCCATATTGCATTTGGTACAAGAAGAGGCATGTAGAGTCCAGTATTCTGCGCCTGTCCTTTAGAAGTCTGACACACATAGCACTTACGCACCAAATTACCCACATCACGTTTCAGCTGAGGCCAATAATACCGCTCGGCTACCCCACTGATAGTCTTGTCACGACCCAAGTGTCCACTCAAACTTCTACCATGCAACTCCCGAATCAGTTTCTCTCTCAAAGAGCTCCGCAGAATACATAACTGATTACCACAAAAAAGGTAGCCTTCGCTCATATGAAATTCCCCCATGTCCAGTTTCAAAATACACTTTTCTCATACCTCTCCGAAATCCTCATCCTTCGGATACAATTCCTTAAGAAACTCAAACCCCACAATCTCTTGCTGCATAGTAACTAGTAAACTTGCACGTTGACTTAACGCATCTGCCACCTTATTTAAAGCCCCAGACTTGTGTTTCATAACAAAAGGAAACTTCTGCAAATAGGCTGCCCACCGTGCATGCATGTTACTTAAGCTCCTTTGGCTGTTCAGATACTTCAGCGCTTGATGATCAGTGTAAAGGATAAATTCCCTCTGAATCAGATAATGCTCCCATTTCTTTAGAGCACGAACAATGGCATAGAATTCTTGGTCATAGGTGCTCCACTTTCGACGCGATTCACTCAACTTCTCACTAAAAAACGCCACTGGTTTCTTCTCTTGTGACAACACTGCCCCAATACCAATGCCACTAGCATCACATTCCACCTCGAATAACTTCTCAAAACTGGGTAAGGCAAGAACAGGCGTGGTGCACAATTTCTCTTTGATGACTGCGAAGGCTGTGTCGGCTGCCTCTCCCCATTGAAACTTTCCTTTCTTCAAGCACTCAGTAATAGGAGCGACAACACTGCTGAAATCCCTCACGAATCGACGATAAAACGTCGCCAGCCCATGGAAACTCCTTACCTCTCCTACCGTCTTCGGTGTGGGCCAATCACGAATGGCTCGAACCTTTTCTTCATCCACTAGAATTCCCTTTGAACTGACCACATATCCCAAGAATAATAGTCTCTCGGTCATCCAGCTGCATTTCTTAAGGTTAATAAATAACTTGTTTTCGTTCAACGCCTCTAGCACAGCCTTCAGATGCTCCATATGGTCTACCTCATTCCTACTATAAACTAAAATGTCGTCAAAATAAACGACCACATACTTTCCAATGAAGGGCCGTAATACCTGGTTCATGAGTCGCATAAAAGTACTAGGAGCGTTGGACAACCCGAAAGGCATAACCAACCACTCGTACAGCCCATCCTTTGTCTTGAAAGCCATCTTCCATTCGTCACCAGGTTTGACACGAATCTGATGATACCCACTTCGCAAATCGATCTTGGAGAACAATTTCGAACCTTCCAGCATATCTAACATGTCTTCTAGCCTTGGAATCGGAAAGCTGTACCTAACAGTTATCCTGTTAATCGCTCGACTATCAACGCACATCCTCCAACTGCCATCTCTCTTTGGAACCAATAATGTGGGAACTGCGCACGGACTCATGCTCTCTCGAATAAACCCCTTCTTCATTAAGTCTTCCACCTTTTCTTGTAAAATCTAATTCTCCTTGGGACTCATCCGATAGTGTGGCAAATTCGGTAAACTTGCTCCTGGGACTAAGTCAATCTGGTGCTGAATCTCTCTCATTGGTGGGAGGTTATTCGGTAAGTCTTCTGACACCAACTCACTGAATTCGGCCAATAGGAACTGCACCTTCTCGGGTATCACAATTTTCTGCTCTTCCTTGCCCTCTATCACTAAAGCTCGCACAATTACAACATGTACCTCATGTGCCTCTTTAATGTCAGCTTCTAAATCGGTTATTGATGTGACTAGGGAGACTAAGGATTGCTCTTTTGCCATGGTCTTGGTTGCACTACCACTTGAAGACTGTTTTGGAACCATTGCAATCTTTCTGCCATTCCAATTGAAAACACAAACATTGTCACGTCCCCTGTAAGTGATATCTACATCAAACTGTCATGGGCGACCCAATAACACGTGTCCAGCATCCATGTCGACTACATCACATGTCACCTCATCCCGATAGTACTGCTCGATCGAAACAGGGACCTTACATACTTCTGTCACGCTCGCCTTAGGCCCTTTCTGTATCCACCCAATTGCATAAGGTTTGGGATGTTTTTCTACCCGCAGCTTCAGATGCTCCACCAGTTTCCTGGACACAAAATTCTCACAACTTCCACTATCAACAATTAAATCACAAACCTTTCCTTGGACACTGCAGCAAGTCTTGAAAATATTGTTTCTTTGAGTAGAATCCTCTAGTTTCGTTGAACACATGACTCTCTAAATCACACAATTTACGGGCTCTCCCTGTTCCTCCGCAATTTCTGCACCCTCCAAGAACTCGTCCATGTTTTCCTCTTCTTCAGCATCCACGAAGTTCACTGGTTTTCGGGCTGGGCATTCATTCGAACGGTGCCCTGGTTGACCACACCTGTAACACTTCATACCGCCTGGTTTACTGTATGGGTTTGGCGACACTCGTGGGGTATCCTTCGTGCCTGCTGCTGCTGTTGGACGTGACCCACCAAAATTATTACTTGGACCCGAACCCTTTTGATCCTGATCTGCAGTAGTTTTAGCCTGGCCCTGTCCATCACTTGAAAATCTATTCCTATTCGCAGCTGCATTGGACGACTCACCCATGTCCTTCTTGTAGTGAGAAAAACGAGTGGATGATTTCTCCATTAACTCCGCCTTCAAGGCCATGTTATGCGCCTCATCTACTGTCCACACAACTTGCAGCCCAATCTTGTCCCGAATGGTCGACTTTAATCCCCCCAAATATCTCGAAACCTGCTGTCCCTCAGTCTCATTGAGGTTGTTACGAACCGAAAGCCTTGACCACTCCTCAGTATAATCCGCAACAGTTTGGTTACCCTGCACACAATTCTGATAACTTTGAAAAATAAATTGTTCATAATCAGGAGGTAAAAACCTGCTTATCATAAGCTGTTTCATTCGCCTCCAGGATCGTATAGGAACCTTGCCTTGACGCCGTCTATCCATCTGTAATTTCTCCCACCAAACAGCAGCCCCGCTTCTCAACTTATACGCTACCAATTTGACTTGACGTTCTTCAACAACCTCGGCAAACTCGAAGAATCTCTCAACCTCCGAAATCCAGTCCAGGAACTCTTCAATCTGTAATTTTCCATGGAACAATGGTATGTCTGCACGAATCCGATAATCAGGTTGGTTTCGGTTCAGTTGACGATCTCCTTGGTAACCCACGAAATCCTCCTCCTCAGAATCCTCATCACTGAAATCTTCATGTTGCACATGTCTCGCAGCCCTAGGCGGACGTCTACCTTCAGGGCGGTCAAGGGCCAATCCCTTGACTCTAACTCTGTTGGCAGGGGCATGAACAGGGGCAGGAACTTGGTCCGTAGGGGTGTTGGGAGTAGGCAGCCGCTCCATCAGTTGCCGAATCATAGCCTCCAACCTCTCCATCGACTGTCGCTGCTCATCAATCACCGCCCATACATCGGCATCCCTACGACCAGCGTCGCCAGGGTTAACTCTTCCGGCTTCGTTGTTGGCCATCGTTTAAGGCAAGTCCTTATGCTCTGATACCACTTGACGCAGAACGGAAGTTCTAGGGTTTACCAGCGTAATCCCTAACGTAACAACTGGAATCCACCAGCAAATATAGAATGAACGTAAACTGAATTTTCAAAAATATTATTGAATAATGCGAAATTGATAACAAATGATCCTTAAATAGGCTCCTGGAAACCCTAAAAAGAAAAAAAATACTAAAATATCCTTATACTAAGCCAAAAACGGAAAACAAATAAAATGCAAATAAAACGCCAAAATCTTCGGGTGCCCGACGACCTAACTTAAACAGTTCCGTTGAGGATGTAAACAACGTCAACCGGGGGACCCCCGGTTGGTACGCTCTAGAACTTTGAAAACCCTTTCCGAAAACATATTATAATAGGAAATCTGACAACCGAGTCAAAAGTTATGCCCGTTTCTTTGAAACACTTCTTTTGGATAATTTCCGATCCATCTCTTCTTCAAACTCCAAAGCCAACTGTCCTACATCAATATTGCTATATGTTTGCTTATGTATTTTAATACAAATATTTAATTTTATTGTAGGTGAAAATCAAATTCTTGTAGCTTCAGTCCCATTGTCCATTTCGACCCATTCTATGTAGGAATATTAATGTAAAAAGAAGCACGGTGTTCCTGAAGTATTTATTTAACCCTCTATCAATGAAACAGTGACTTGGCTAAGCCAAGAGGGAGTTGTGAACTTTTCATGTTTTGAACTATATTTAACATGTGCAGGGAATTAATTAACATAATTATGAAACATGAACATGCATATATAGATTAGATCGAAGATCAAAGACAAAAGGAATTAAACAATGAGTTGTATAAATATTGAAACTTATCATGGAACAATATTCATACATATTAGATCGTATAGTAGTCATCAACAATCATTAACAAAAATAATAATAATAATAATTACACAAACTATATAAATAACCAACAAAAATAGAAGCACAAAAAAGCCTAACAAGAACAGTTAAGAGTATAATTAATTAATTAAGCCAAAAGAGTGGGATAGAAAATAACCTCGAACTGTTAAAAAAATGAGAATTAAATAACATCTAGATCCAACACATGTTTCTTTCTTATTAGACAATTTTATTTCCACCTAGAAAAACAAACTCCTCCACTCCAGTTGAAGTTGGCTTCAACTTCGATTCATCAAAATGCAATGAATGAATCTAATTTGTTAGTTTTAATTTTTTAAAGTTAGGATGTATTGATTATAAAAGTATTATATTTAATGATTTTGATTTTTTTTTAAATAAATGCTTTTGATGTTAATAAAAGCAATTTTTGTCTGTTGGTGCCTCCCTATGGACACAAAAACATATATTTTGTTTTATGTGTAGTTTTTTATGCTAAAATATTTGTAATATACTAATATTCAAACATATATATGTTAGTAATAATTCCTAATGTGAGAATTAATTAATTCTTAACAATCATAGACTGATAGTTCAATACATTCATTCATTGAAAGGATTTTGATGTTTTCCACGTTTACTAGGCTTTGAACTCTAATTACAGTGATTAATTAAAAGTAGGACTTGGGCAAGTGAAAACTTCTCTTCTATTATGGTTAGGCAAAATCCAGTTTGGCTCTTTTCTTCACTTTTCTTGACTACGACGACCCCACTTGTATAGCCAAACAAACTGCGACCCAATATATATTTACTTTAACATATATACATATATATATATATATATATTATATATTAAATTGATTTCAGTATCCATTGTGCCACTTAACTGCCATGAATCGGGAACTTTTTAATTTGTTAGAAGTATTGGTTTAACAGTACGTTTTAAAAAAGATTTAGGTATTCATGATGTTATTTATCTATAACAAATCTAGTTCTATTTGCTAGAGGTGTTGGTATAACCATACATTTCTAAAGAGAGATTAGGATTAAACATTGAATTAGATTCAAAAAAGGAAAAGCAATATAAAACACATGGATGTATTTTCACTAATATATGAGCACATATAAACTTTAAAATCATTTTAAGAGTTTAATTTAGCTAACTCAACAAGCAACTTTCTCTTTGCCTCTTGGACCAACTGCAATGGTTACAGGCGAGAAACAGTTTCCGTAGAAACCTTTAGGCAATGGAGGGTCTCAACTTTCATGGCAACTCAAGCATTTGCATGATCCATATTAATAGTTTAAAAGATAAACATGGATTTTTTTAATTTAAGAAAAGATTATCTATTATACATCAAATCACTTTAAATTTGAACTTTCATATTCTATGTAAATTTTTTTAAAAAACAACTGTGGGTATCCGCGTGCCTTCACACCGTAAAGCTGACAGTATGCATGATCGCCCATCCATTCTTTTCTTCCCATATCATCAACCCTTCAATTTTTCGTTTGACAATGCACACCCACCCACTCCATCTTCAACCCTTCACATCCTCTCAACTCTTAATCGCAGCAGCCATCTGTCTTCACTCTCTGATCAAGTGAGAGTGGTCTTGGTTCAACGGACTACTTTAACCAAAGAGCCAGTAAGATTATCACCTTTCACCTTCTAATATATCTTTTTCTATCACGTTGCAATCGTGCAGAAAACTAGCAACAAAATGTATCCAAGCAATGGTTCTGTGTTTACTGATTGGTCACATAATATAATAAATACTATGGATGACTAATATATGAGCATAAAGTTTAAAATCATTTTAGGAGTTTAATAAACCATTATTTTTATGTAAATAGCTTCATATTTTTATCTTAGCAAAATGAAAGTCAGTTGCTCATAACATAAATGGAAAAACAAGTAGAAGAAAAACTAACAAGAGAGAATTTAGATTGCATGAAAAATTATACAATAATACACTATGCAAGGTGAACTTAGAGAATGGAACCAAGCTACTACAACCTTTTAGAAGGTCCTTATAGGCATTTTGTGGCTCTAAAATTCATAACCACTTGCATATCTAATTAGTGCTTTAGCTAAATTTGGTGAACTTCTCGATAATCATGGATGTTCCAATCAACAAGACGAGGGTACTTAGAAATGGGTTGGTCCTCTTAAATCCACTAAAAATCTAAATTTGAGAACATGTACATATATATTCAAGCGCCCTTTAACTTACTAAGTTTTGATTAAATTAAATAAATAAGACAATCTACCTCAACATAAGCACACATGCAAACATGAAATTCAATTTCCTCACTGATTTTTCAAAAGAAATAGATTAAAAAAATTAAAAATTAAAATAGAGACAGAGAGAGAGAGAGAGAGAGAGAGAAAATGACCCTGGTTGAAGCCAATAGAAGCGCATCAACACGATCTGTGTTTGTTGGGCTCGGTGAGTGAATCGATGCTGACTAATAGTATGAGAGACTGCTTTTGTTGATATTTAAATACTGATGTTTCGTCGTGGTGTCACTGTTGGATGTTTCATGTGTCAGATCTGACGGTTTCGATTCAAAGCTAATGTTCATGTCAACGGGACGCAGGCTAACTGCTTGGAAAATGTTCTCATTTTGTACCAAGGGACAAGTCAAAAACATGACATTTTTATATCTGTTGGGCGGTTGGACGATCGAGATCAATTCTAGTACATATATTCCTTTTTTTTTTCTACCCTCTAACGATGGATTCAGCTAAAGCTACTCTCAAAGAGTGAAAGAGATTGATCCATATTTTTAATAAAAAAAAATTATCATATTTAACGTTATAGATACTTGAAGTTACTTCATGTTCAATAAGAGTGGAATTTAAATGTTTGACGTCTTAGATCGAGAAAATTACTCAATCACTTCTACTAAAACGTAGTATATAATAAAATTTAAAGCTAATATTTGATGGAATGAGTATTACAACTATTACAATATTGAAAAAACCCTTCTAAAATATGAGATAATAGGACATAATTTTATATATTATTTAACTAGCTAACGTCAGCTTGCATTTTTTGGTGTCCATTTATAAAATCCCGTTTTTCGATTTTTAAAATTATAAGGGGATAATATCAAAAAACCCTAATTTTTTTATAGATTATCCAATTTTTTCTATAAGTTTTATTTTTATCCAAAATATCGTTTGACTTTTAAATAAACACCCAAAATACTCCTAAAAACATATAGAAGGATGATAATATCCCTAATGATATGGATTCTGTTAGGTGGATAAAGTTGACTGCTCTACTGTAAAGGTAAAAATGAAAATGCATAGAAAATTTTGAAAATATTAATTAAAATATAAAAAATCAAAATAAATAAATAATATGGTATACGAAAATATAAAAAATAAAGATATTTTTATTTAAAAATAAAAAATTTAAAAAAATTGAATCAAAATGAAAATTTTTTCCTTATCACTCAGTTCTCTCTCTCTAACTTCACCAATCTCTCTCTCTCTTTCTTTGACTCATCTTCTTCTTTTTCTGCTCCATTGCTCACCACCACCTCCACTAAACATCCACCACCACGTTTCCCACATCGACTCCTATTCATTTTTATCTCTCTCTAATGCCACCGCCACTTGCTTTCCCTTCTTTCCTTTTTCTTTTCATCATCTAGGTTCAAACCTAGCTGAGGTTCATATGGGTTTGAACTTAATTGAGGGTTAATCTGGGTTCGTACCCAATTAAATCCTTAAGTGGGTTCAAACCCAAATGAACCCAATTGAAGGTTTGGTGATTGATGATGTTTGATAATTTTTTATATTTGATTTTTTATGATTTTTAGGTTTTTAGATATGTTTGATGATGTTTGATGAATTTTTTTTTTTTAGTCTTATGGTTTTATTGATTGATTGATGTTTAATGTGGGCTTATTGATTTATTGATTTATTATTATTCATCTTTAATATATTGATTGTGTTGTTAGTATGTTCATCTATGATGGTTGTAGTTGTTCATTATTGATAGTGGGTCGGAAGGTTGATGATGATGATGTAGGCCGATAGAGATTCAATCTCTAGATCTCCAATATTTTTATTTTTTAAATTTTAAAATTTTTGTTAGTTTATAATTTTTATTTTCAAATATTACTTTATAATTATTTTATTTTTTATATAAAATTTTGAGGGTTAAAAGTGTCTTTTTATATATTGTCCAATTTTTTTGTTAATTTTATAATAGATGGGAAATTTTATATAAAAATGAGATAAAATAGATTATTCGTGAAAAGCGAGATGGTTTTTTAAGATTTTCCAAATTATAAATATAACAAAAGAACACGTTGGGCTCTATCATTTAATTGCTCTCTGGCACAACACATGAGGAATGGGTTTTCAATGGCGGTCCGTTAAGCTAATCTTGACCCCACATGGGCTTCACGTGGGACCATGCATAGTCTTGGCTTGTCAGGAGTCATGACTTAGTATTTTATTTTTTAATTTTTTAAAATGTGTTATAATTAAAGTCAGTATTTTATTAATTTAATATTAATAAAAATAAACATTATTTTATTTATTGTATTTTTATATTATTAATGATTTATTCATAAACTATTAAATATATTTTAAAAATAAAAAAAGTTATATTTTATATGAAATAATATTATTATATTATATTAATATTATAATCCTATTAAAAGAAAAAATAATCTTATAACATCGAACATAAATATAATTATTTCCTTAATCCTAACTAATACCGATTCAAGAAACAGTATTATAATTAATTAAATTCCAATGACAGCGAACACATCACAATTAAGGATTATAAAAAGAATTCACGTGTTAGGTTTAACTAGATTTGATTTGGTTTTTTTATAAATTCATTTATGAAAATATGCTAGATTCCTTATATAGATAGGGAAACCAAAATTTCTTTTCCTTATACATTCAAGAAAGGGATAATCCCAATTTTCTCCATGTAGTTTGAACAAATATCCAAAATTCTCCCTAACATTTAAGTGAGTTTTCAAAGTTATGGGAGATTTTGATTATTTATTCAAACTATAGGGAGGAAACTGAGATTATCCCTTTAAGAAACCATAGAAACATAAATTAGAAATTAAATTTTATTTTCCTTCGAAGAATCCATGATCAGCGTGTGCCATAAGGGCATCTTTGTTTGATGGCCGATTGAGCTGCAATTGAGATTAATCCTAGTCCATTCAATTTTTTGGCATTAAATGGGATTCGACTAAATCCAAGCCCATTTAATTGCTTTGTCCTGTTGTGGTGGGACTCTCATTTTTTTGTCTTATTTCATTAAACAATCCATATATTATATATAACGCATTTATAAACTACTTTAAAAATACTTTAAAAACGTAAATATTTTTTAATATAAATTAAAAAATTATTTTATTAAACTTAATTGCAAATAATTTTATATTAAAAAATAATTTTAATAAATTTTAATATAATGTCAATTCTTTGAATAATTTTATTTTTAAGAAATTGATTTTTTATTTTTAAATTAACTTTAAATGATTATTTTGTTAAAATAATTTTATATAATTAAACTCATATTATATTAAACCTAAAAATATAATTGTTTTTTTTTTTCCAATACTATACTACATCAAATAAGAAACGGTGGTAATTTTAATCAAATCCTAATTGTACCAAACATATCACAATATTACTCTAATCTAATACAATCTCATATTTTAAGATTATGTTTAGAACTATGCAATTTTGGTGGGTTAGGGAAAAAAAATTTTCTAACCCACCATTATCCATGTTTGGGCAAAAGAGGGGAAGAGAAAATCATTTCCCTATATATACACACACACACATATATATATATATATATATATTTATAGTTGAACTAACTATAAGTTCTTTTCATGATTTTGTAGTGGATGATTAAATAAAAGATAAAAGTAATGTTTTTCAAGATACAAACAATGCTTCTAATGGTTTTCTGGAGGAGCACTTAATAGATATACTTTACCTAATTAATAAATTTCCTATATATGCATATTAGTTTTCTATGAATTTATTCTCTCCTCTCCCATTGATTATATATATATATATATATATATTAATGCCTTTGATGTTGATAAAAGCTATTTTTGTCTGTTGGTGCCCCCTTATATGGACACAAAACATATATTAAGTTGTTGTATGTGTAGTTTTTTAACAGCTAAAATATTCGTAATATACTAATATTGAAACATATATATGTTAGCAATAATTCCTAATGCGAGAACTGATTAATTCTTAACAATTATAGATAGATAGTTCAATGCATTCATTCATTGAAAGGATTCTGGTGTTCTCCACATTTACTAGGCTTTGAACTCTAATTATAGTGATTAATTAAAAATAGGACTTGGACAAGTAAAAATGTCCTCTCTTCTATTATGGTGGGCAAAATCCAGTTTGGCTCTTTTCTTCACTTTTCTTGACTACGACAACCCCACTTGTAAAACCAAACAAACTGGGACCTAGTATATATTTACTCTAACATATATACATATATATATTAAATTGATTTAAGTATTCATTGTGCCACTTAACTACCATGAATGGGGACGTTTTTAATTTGTTAAAAGTATTGGTTTAACTGTACATTTTAAAAAAGATTCAAGTAGTCATGGTGTTATTTATCTATAATAAATCAAGTTCCATTTGCTAGAGGTGTTGGTATAACCCTACATTTCTAAAGAGAGATTAAGATTAAACATTAAATTAAATTCAATAAAGAAAAGAAATATAAACCATATGGATGTATTTTCACTAATCTATGAGCATAAACTTTAAAATCATTTTAAGAGTTTAATTTAACAAACTCAACAGGCAGCTTTCTCTTTGCTTCTTGGACCAACCGTAATGGTTATAGGCAAGAAACAGTTTCCGTAGAAACCTTTAGGCAATGGAGGGTCCCAACTTTGACAACGACTTGCAAACAAAATTGCAAGCTTTGAATTCCATGTATGCTGTATGTTATCTTCCATATATGTTATCTTTTACTCATCGATCACGTTTTGCAATTTTTGCTTTGCCTGGTTTGTCTCCCACTCTCTGATTCTGACCAGACGAAAGTGCATGTTCCAATGCAGAGGCATTAATGATATGCTATTTGCTTGTCGGGCTGTCCAAAGTTACATTGAAATTGTTATACAATAAATGAAAGTAACATAGAGGAGTAGGAGTAGTACAAGTGAAGAACGAAAAAAAAAAACACAGATGATATGCAATAGAAAACAGCAAGTAAAAAAAAAAAACAAACTAAAGGAAGAAACTTGAAAAAGGGCGAAGATTTATTTATATTGACACGCCAGCAACCTATGCATAGAAGCGGCAAATAGGAGTTGGCTTCATTATGAAGCATGCTTGCCGCCTAGGAGCGCCAATCAAATTTGTTTTAGTATATTTAATATAATAATTTCATTCGATTTGCAACAAGAAAAACCAACATTTAACCACACGCGCGCCTAGAGTCATGCTTTATGCTCCGTACCTTCTTCAAAAGTTTCTCATTTTCCTAATTGGTTTTTGTGGCTAGTCTTTTTTTTAAGTCAACACTCTTACTCTAAATCTCTGCCTTCCACCGCCAAGTTTAAATACATTTTTTTTTTTACTTATTAAGGTATATCTGCATATTTCAAGATTTTAATTAAAACTTCGAACGTGCTCTACTTAATAATTAGACCACTTTACCTCATCTCACTTATTCTTTTAATTTTTAAAACAATAATTTAATACATGTAGATTCAAAAACATGTATGTAGATACTGTCTTTATCCCAAAATAAGATAATTTTATTTTTCAGTGGTTCTCAATATAATAGTTATGTTTTGTTTTAACGAGAGATTTGTTTTGTTAGGTCCATATTTAATAGATAATTTTTTTTTGTCTAAATTCATCCAGATTTATCAAAATCAAATATTATAATTACTATTTTAATAAAGGGAGCTTTAATAAATATGGGAATTGATCCTCATTCTTTCAAAGTACATCATTATTTATATTAAGAGTTGGTGTATGAATATAAGAGATTGGTGTTTATGAATAAGTGCAGAGCAAAAATGAATCACTCTTGATTAAGTAAGGTGGATTGTATTTTGAAAGTTTTTTGTTTTTGTTTTTGTTTTTGAAGTGTACAAAATGAAAGGCAAGAGACGATGAATTTCATTTTGTTGGATTTTATGACACATGTGATGTGGTATATGGGGATTCCGGTAAAAAAGGAGTTAACTTTCTGTTGAAAAGTCTGGAAACAAGAGCCCGGAAGTGAAAATAAGAGGGAGCTACAATACAAGTACAAGCAGGGTCTAGTTTCCTTCATGGTACGCAAACTGCTATAATCAGTACAAATGAATTTTCCTTTATTCTTTGTATTTTGTCTCTAAATATTAACATGTTACGCTTCACTTTTTTTGAGTTTTACACGAACAGCTGTATTTGTACTTGTACATGAATTTTAATTTTTATTCGACATGTACGTATTGTTTTCTCTTTTACATGATTACACCCATCTGCATACTATGACTACTTAATCCTTATAGTTTTTCTACTTAATTATTTTTACAAATTCAAATATAATTGAATTTGATTATCAATTCGGAAAAGAGATATGTGTAACTACTTGATCAAAAATAATTAAGAGACATGAGCACAACTCCCAACAACAGAAAATGAGCTCTTTAACTGATAATAATATAATATAATAAACACTCTATTATAATAATATAATTTAATTTAATTTAAAAAATAAAATAAAATGGATACCATGATTCATAACGGTTTTTATTTATTTATTTATTTTTTTCAAAATATCAACTGCAGTGTTATCCTCCTAACTATGCTGAAGAAGAGTTGTTTATCATCATATCCTATTTAATATGGTGCAACATACCAAACATAGATTAATGGTTCTTTTTCATTTTTATTGATATACATGCCATGATCATTTTATATAGATATATGTGTATATATATATGTATATATTTAATGATCATTTTGAAGTAAAAATGGATAAACGTAAAATGAACTGAAAATAGAAATGCAATTGATGGTTTGAAGCTTGGATAAAAAAATTATTGAAGAAGGAGATTAGATACTTTTTTATGCTTCGCACACTCTTTTGTTATGGATGCCTTTCTTGAGCAATGGAAGTGACCCCACGATGCCAACGGTATGGTGCTAGACCCTTGGATCGGAGGCGGGCCCCACCCAAGTCAATCTGGTTGAATCCAATCCAAGTCGACCCCACTCTGATATTAACAATGAATGTGGTAAAACTGTTGGAGGTGGTGCAAATGGGCCCTCACCATTTCTCATGCAATTTCCCTTCATGCATTTAACAAGCTCAACAGGTGGCCTTCTCTTTGCTTCTTGGATCAACATCAGGTGCTTTCGCTAGCCAATCACGTGAACTTGTAATAGTGACAGACAAGAAACAGTTTCCGTACAAACCTTTAGGCAATGGAACGTCTCGACTTTGTCGGCAACTTGCAAAGAAAATTGCAAGATTTGACTTTTTGTATATTCCAAAGTTGATAGCCTTTGTTCTATGGCTCCAATACGATTTAACTGCCTAGTCCCTTCAGTCCCACCACCATCGGTGGAACTCTCAGCCTTTTGTGTTGTTTTTCTATTTTCTTTCTTTCATTTTATTAAACAATCCATATATTATATATGATACATTTATAAATTACTTTAAAAATATTTTAAAAAGTAATTCTTTTTAATATAGATTACAAAATTATTTTATTAAACTTAATTGTAAGTAGTTTTATAATTAAATATAATTTAAATATATTATTTGATAAAAGTTTAATATAATGTAAATTCTTTGAATAATTTTAATATATATGTATATATAATTATTTTTTCTTAATTTATTAATATCAATTCAAGGACGTGAAAAGAAATGAAAGAAAGTATATTTGATTCCTTAAATAGATAAGGAAATCAAGTTTATATTTTGTTGTATATATTTTTCGGACTCACTAAATGGGCTGGTAAAAGTCCAGCTTAAGTCCAATTCAGGCCCGATAGAAGGTCCGATAAAGTCAAAACCCATCAGACGAGGCCCAGATGACTCTAGGCCCAGCGAGCTCTTCAGCTCGCACAGATAGCTTATTCAGCTTACATCAACGAGCTCATGACCGCCAGAATTCAGCTCGCTTTATAGATCGCCTCATTCATAGCTCGCTGACCAGCGAGCTCCAGCTCAAGGTCGCAAACCGTCATATATTCAGCAACTCGTTCAAGAGCGTAATTAATGTAGTATCTTCCAGAAAAGGTAGATACCTAATTCAACCGAGATTCTCTCTCCAGAAACGGAAGTTTATTCAAATTCAAATTCAATCAACTTTATCTCGAGATAATTATGGCAGTTTCCTGATTATATTCAAACATAATAAGAAGCGTAATTAATTTATGATTCCCTTCCTATTTTCTCTGATTTTATTCAAGTTATTTGGAAAGTGTAATTAATTCATGATTCTTTTCCTGATTTATTGTTACCAGAATTGTAACGCTTCTTCCCCTATAAATAGGAGTTAAACTTCATTGTATCATAACATATAATATTCAATAATATACTGTCACTCTACTGAGATTAAGAGATAGACAGTCGTGGACGTAGGCTTTAATTGCTGAACCACGTAAAAACTTTGTGTTTCTGGTTCTTGTCCGTGTTTTTCCTTGGTTTCTTGTGCTTTCTCACATTGATTGCAGGTATTGGACATTGATTACTCGTCGACTGAAATTCAACGTCGACATATTTCAAAAGAATTATATTCTTTATTTTAAGCATAAGTTTTACATAATTTGATTTCTTATATATTCAAGAAATAATAAAATCTTTTTTAGAGAAAAAAAGAATCATAAATTAGAAATTAAAACATATTTTCCTTTGAAGAATCCATGATTAGTGATGCTTTTTTTGAGTATAGAAATTGTGACTAGGATGGACTTAAATGACTATTAAGAGCAACCAAGATATGACACTAATGGTACAAGCTGAAGGACTACTCCCAATTAAAAAGAATCCACCAATACGAAAGTGGAAGAAAACTCACACAAGAGTGAGAGATTAACCCACACATGATGGTGGGTGAACAATTATTATTATTATTATTTATATTTGATAGGTGAGTGTCGAACCCATGTCATATACAATGAGAGACATGGAAGTTGTAAGCATCTACCAATTGCATCAGCAATCAAATAAAACTATTAGTAATGTTAATACATATATTCTTCGGAAAAAAAAAAAAAAACTTGTTTATATAAAATGTGTGTGAGTGTGTGTGTGTGTGTTGTGTTGGAAGGAGGAAAGAGGGGGCTGGGGGCGAGGGAGGAGTGGGTGGTGTTTTGTGACTGGTCAATGATTATGAAACAATTAATTCTTTGTTGAACTCAAAACACAATTAATTCTTTTTCCAACTTTATTATTTATTAGTATTTTGATGCCTCTTGAGCAATTGATTTGTTTATTAGATGTCAGGAAGCTTTTACTCAAACTGATATTGGTCAATGATCATGAAACAATTAATTCTTTATTGAATGCCACAACACAATTAATTCTTAGTTCCAACTTTATTATTTACTACTATTTTGATACCTCTTGAGCAATTGATTTCTTTTGTTAGATGTCAATAAGCTTTCACTGAAATTAAGATATATATATTTATATATATATGTGCACTGCATTATTTAAAAATTTATTTAAATAATGTGACAAACTGATTTATAACTATTGTATTAATTTTAAAATGATGTATTGATGATATAATAATTACATATAAGTTTGTTATATCATTTGAATAAATTTTTTAGTAGTATAGTATTATTCTTTTTAAAATAAATCCATCTTTCATGTTGGATGAGAGAGAATTTTTGAGAAGTGTAGCATAATTTTTTTAGAAAATTATTAATATTTGTTTATTTTAAAAAATTTTTATTTATATTTTTTTCATTTTTCATTTTATTTTTAAAATTTTAAAATTATTAATTTTATTTTTATTTTAAAAACTTTAATTTTATTTTTTTTTTTTTTAAAAATAATCTCCATCATTTATCTTTGACTTAGATCCATTTGAAAAAAATTATTATTTTTATATTTAAAATTAAATAAATCTCAATGATTCATTTTTTGAGATAGATGGTTAAGATGTATTTTCAAATTTCAAGATTTTATGTATTTTAATTTTATCATATTATTTTATGTTTAATTTTATTTTGTATTTAATATTTTTCATTAAATCTCTACAACTTTAATGGTATGGATCTAATTTTTTTTTTTTAATTTTCAAATAATTGGTGGAATATAAAGATTAAAATATCCTTCCAACTATCAATTTTGACTAATTATTAACTAATAAAATGATCAATTTGATGAATTTCTAAAAATTAGGGATAATGGATATTTAAAATGTATAAGTGAATAAAAAAGTGATATTTGATTAAATATGAGGGCCTAAATTTAATTTATAGGAGGGGAGGCTTTTAGGCTTTAGCTAGGGTCTATCTCAATTTAATTGTGGCTCGGTCAGCTGGCCACCGACTTGTAAGGCTTTTAATCGACTTTGGTACTTTTCTCTCTTTTTCCCTTTTTTGCTCGACGAATTATTTGATTTTTTTTTTAATGTTTTTCTTAAGTTTTAAAAGGTCAAACTCCTTTAAACTATTAAATTAAATTGAAGTTATTATATTAACAGTTTAGCAGCAGTATGATCAGATTTATATGAATGTATAAAATCCATAAATAGATGGCACAAAGTACAGTAGTTTATAAGAAACATGATTTATAATTCATAAATTAACCCTAATTAAGAATTTAACCACCGGCTTTCAATATGGAATATGACATTTAATCTATATTCAGTTTGTAAAAGATAAAAATATAATAATCTCATTTTAAATTGGCTAAAGTAAAAATTAACGCACAAAAACATTTAAACTCTAATTTTCAGACATTGAAAAAAAATTGTGTTTCATTATGTGATAGATTATTTAATCGCATAAAATAATTGATTGGTAATGATTTATTTTAAGATAAAGATATAATCTATTTTATATTATATATATATATTTGAAAAACAACATTGGATATCTCCAAAGCTAACACCCGCGTGCCTTTAGACAGTCAAAGCATGAATTTTTCTATGAATCGAAACAATCGAAACAAAGGGATGATGATTATAATTTATCGAGCAACAGTGAAGAGGGTGCCAATACCAGAAGAGACGACAATAGTCCAATGATGGATCTAGAAAACTTATTAAGGGAGGCACATGAACAAAATAATAAAAGCATAAACAAATATTAATTTAAACAAGATATAATTATATGTATTCATTAAAAAATATAATTCTAGTCTAAGTTTATAACAAAAATTATATATTTGTAGTTATAATAAACAACCATAAATTTATTGAACAAAATTAATTGATACATAACATCATCTCTGTTCTGAATTTTTTTTTAAACTTTTAATTTTTATTAATTTTAAATAAAATAAAAATATATACAAGTTGAATCATGATAATATATGAATAGTTTTAATGTGATAACTTAAATGTTGAGATTTTAGGATTGATTGATGGTTGTATATTAAATTTGATTATTAAAAATAAATAAATTTAAAAAGTAATAATTAGAGTAGAAATGAAAACATTAATTTATTAGGAATAGGAAAAATATTAAGAGTAAAAAAGAAAGGTAATAAAACATTAAATTAATTATATTAAAATAAAAAGAATAAATAATAATGTTAAAAAAGAAAATAATTAAAAAAAAAAAAAAAAACGGAACTGCTGCAAATAAAAAGCAGCAGCTTATCCAATCAAAACAAACAAATTTATCATTTCAAAAAAAAAAAAAATCGAAAAATTCATTACCTCTTACGCCCTATTGCACTATGTTTATAGCATGGGCTTGTCAAGAGTACACTTTGCATTTAATTTTTCCTCTGCATATTCTGCCCATCCATTCTTTTCTTCACATATCACCGAACCCTTATTTTTTCTGTTTGACAGTACACAACTACCCACTCCATCTTTAACTCTTCACATTCTCTCAACTCTCAATCGTAGCAAAGCTGTGTCTTCACTCATCGGTCGAGCGAGACTGGTCTTGGTTCAACCGACTGCTTTAACCAAAGAGCAGAGTAAGATTTCTACTCTTGACCAGTAATACATAACTGCATATTAATTTTTTCTTTTTTTCATGGATCACGTTGCAGTTCTAGTGCAGCAAAATGAATCGAAGCAGTGGCCGTGTTTTTGTCGATTTTGAGAGAGCCAAAGAGCTAGAGCCTGGTCGTTTGGGGACTATAGCAGAGGCGTTGACAGGTGAGTTCAATGACCTGCATCCTGTCACCGATGAGTGTTGCGTTTGGCGAGTTCCTGCGCACGTAAGGGACTCAAATGAAAATTTTTTCACTCCCAAGGTCGTTTCCATAGGCCCCATCCACCACGATAGAAGTGAGTTGAAGTTGAAGGACATAAGAAAGGAAAAAATAAGATACTTGAATCAGTTTTTGGGAAGAACTAGTGTAAGTACGGTCGACTTTCTTAGGTTCATTAGGTATAAGGAAGCAGAGTTGCGAAATAGTTATGAAGAAAACTTCGACTATAGCAGTGATGACTTTGTTAGGATGATTTTGTTAGATGCTGTCTTTCTTCTTGAGCTTTTTCTTCGTTACATCCCTGAATTTCAAACTAAGGACCGTGTGTTTAACAGTCCCTCGTTTATAAATGATGTCGTGTTTGATCTCTTACTTCTTGAAAATCAGCTCCCAATGTTCATTCTTGAGGAGTTGTTTGTGTTGGCACAACCTGTAGTGCCTGCGCGTTTTCAAATGGATCCTCTGAGTATGTACGTTGAGGCTTTTTTTCGCTTCTATGTACGTCCGGCGATTTTGATAGACACAACTCTGATAAGGCCCAACTTTTCTAAAGCAAAACATATTCTTGATTTGCTGTGGCTTTGTCTTCATCCACCAAATCGCCCTGACATCCGCAGGCAACCTGATTCTGAAGATGTGCCAAGTGTAACAGAACTCCACCTTTCTGGAATGAAGTTTGAGTTAGCATCAACGGAGAACATGCTGGACATAAAGCTTGATGAGAGTAATCACACTCTACAAATTCCAAAGTTGGTAATCAGTAGTTTGACACTTATTTTATTAAAAAATCTTCAGGTCTTTGAAAGGTTCTATTATCGTGATTCAAATCACATGAATGATTATGATATGATGCTTAGTTGTCTTTTGAGTAGTCCTGAAGATGTTGAACGGTTAGTTCGTGCTGGAGTCCTTGAAAATCGAGTCTTGGATGGTGAAGGAGTGGTGAAGTTTTTTAAAGAACTTGGAAAAGATGCTAGAGTAAACTATGTCAATTTCTACTATTCCAGCCTCGCCAAAGATCTGCGAGTTCATTCGAAATCAAAGAGGCGCCTGTGGAAGGCATATGTCAAACAAAATTATTTCAGTAATCCATGGGTCTTTTTAGGGACCGTCTTTTATGCTGTAGTTATGCTGCTTCTTGCCATCGGACAGCTTATTGCTGGTATCATTGGCGTCGTCAAACAACATTAGGTGTTTATTAGGTGTTTTATTCTTGACTTCTGTGTTTTTGTTTTTTTTTTGGGGGAAACAATGCTTGTGACTTATATTTTTGGAAACACTCAACTGAGGTGAAAGAAACCATGGTTGCAGTCTTGCTACATTCCTGGAAGCAAAAACAACAAGAATTCAAGTGGAAAAAAAAAAGATGGTTGCAGTCTTGTAAAATTGTTTGTTTCTCTGTAATTGCATTTTAATTAGAATTTTAATCCTAAAATATGACTATATGTGTTTCCTCAATTTCATTTGAGATAGAGTTTTAATCCTAAAATATCTCAGGGTCATTAATATGATAGTATATTTGATTTTGATTTAAATAGAATATTATAATTTATGATAAAGTGCAGATTTTAGATGTGAAGGATAGTTTTATCGTGTGCTTTTAATTAATTGGATAATTATATCTTTTTAAGTAGTTCAAGGTGTAGGTATTATAGTCAAAATAACTCTCTTTAGAAAATGGGTGTGGGTAGAATATATTTAGGTTTCACTAGAGTCACATTTATCCAAATATATCCTCTTGTAAATCATAGCACAGAAGTAATTTTCATTTACAACGTCAAAATTGGGTTTTGATTTTACTCAATGACTTTGGAACTCAATTTTGGCTATCATAAAAAATACAACACAGATTAACTTTGTCAATAGATCGTGAATTATCATCAATAGATAGAGAATCCACAATTACAAATAAAAAGCACGTATCATATTTGACTTTAATTCATTCTATTCATATGCTTTTAATTTTACTCATTGTTCGAACATTATTACATCCATAACATAAAAAAACAACATTAAGATAAAATATTACAAAACAGATTCATAGTTTCTTATAGGGTGGCATGCAATTTCAGTCATCATGATCAGCTTCTCGGATGGTTAAACATGGAAAGAAGCAGCCAACAAGATTCAAACCAGACCTCACAAAACATCCAAAAACGTCATTTGATTTTCTCTCTATGTTGGCACTTGACTGCACAACTGGCAACCCGTATACAGGGGGGGTTCGGATCCATGTATTGCTGATAAGATGAGGAGGAGCTTTCAACAGCCAGTGTTGGATGATGCAACACCGGACTAGTTTCTTGTACAACTTCCCGACAAGTGAACTGGGTGTGCTGGGTGGTTTGGCTTGCATACACCACTCCTTTTTCTCCGGTAACAGATTGCACCGAGCAGGGTTCGCAGACCGTCTTGTGGGTTAGCTCCGGTTTGAGCCACAGTGGTAAGGGTGGAGCCGACGGCTGAGCCGAGTAGGAGGAGAAGCTACATAGGTAGTGGTATGTTGAGTGGTAGTATGTTGACGGAAGTTGATAGTGATAATCAAAATAAGGGGTCATAGGAAGAGCACTTGTTTTTCCTCTTCTTTCTTGACCAAAACTTGAGCTTCTTCATGGCTTTTATCATCTTCATGGTGGTGTTCACCGGATTTCGAAGGGGATGACTGAGGGAAGAAGATGATGAAAAAGAAGAATTTGAGGGAAAATGAGTGTCTTTACAGGCTTTGGAATGGCGTCTTTCAGATGGAAAAAGGAAGCATAAAGATGGTCAGTTTGTACATGAAATGTTGTCACTTTATGAACTCTCAAATTTTATGACCACTGTAAGGGCACTAATCCAACCTACTGGCTCCTTTTACAAGGAAGTTTTGGACCCAGTGGGGTTCGAATTCAAGAAACAGTCAAATCTAAAGGCATGTCATGTCTTAAATGTAAAATCCCTCCTACAGAAACACTTTTGAGGTATGAACTAACAATGACATCAAATTTTGGACCTATAACAAACGCATGCTCAATTTATAAGATTTTATTAATCATAATATGTCTGTCCAATTGAAACTTTTGCGAAGTAGATAACTAAAATTTAACTTTTTTCCAAATAGATTACCACATTATCTAAATATTACCACTACAAATATCCGTTCAATCAAATCCTACCGTCTCTGAAATTAAATTCGAAACTTTTTTACCTTTCTTTATGTTTGCCATAACCAAGATAATGGTGTTAAAAAATGGTCCACATATGGCACGACTAATTGCATGGACGCATGAATAATATGATACTAACATTCCAATTTAAGACTTTCTTCAATTCAAGTACAGCCATAGAGATAATTCTTCACTATCATTATACAACAGAAACATAATATGGTACTTAAGTGCATTCAAACCAAGACGACACAAAAATAAGTCCAACACAACAAAAATATATAATGCCAAAAGAATCTGGCAAAGAAGATCTTTAGCTGATCCAGTTTTACATATTCTTTCAAGGAAAAAGAAAGAGCAAAATATACATGCAACGGGGAGTAAGAAAATGCAAGGTTATAAATATTTATATACAAAAGACAAACGTACCATGTCATGTAACATGTAAATTATATAAATCATATCAGAAAGGAAAAATGAAAATCCGAGGGAGGATATTGTCCACCTAATACGCTTGGCACTGGGTATCAATCCCATAAAGTTTACGCCCATTTGGACAGCCCTTAGTAAGCAAGCACTATGAGATTCCAATGGCAAAACAAAACAAGAAATTCATAACACTCGAACTGTTATCTTTTACCGTAAAAGTCTCACCCATCGAATGACATAACGACCATCTTGCCGCCTTCTCTCCAACTGTGTGACTGCAGCCATATATAGAGAGGATGTTTTTTAGTCATCTTATTTGTTTTTACTCTCCCTTCTCTACACATGCATGGACAGATCAGCATCCATGTCCAACAACTAACAACTGATCTTCAGTGTTCACAGCAGTGTCAACATCAGGCTTGGCTGGTTTGACCTCTTCATTAGACAGAAGCTTTATCTTGATGACAGCCTCTTCATTTCTTCAGCTGCGTAAATGAAAATTTTCCTCACCATGCTACAGAACTCACTGCAATGGATTGCCAAAAATTTAAGAGTTGTTAAAAAAGACTATAGAGTGATGGTAAACAATCGTAACAACCAAAATAGAAATCTCTACAGTGACTGTCATGCATCCAAAAGCATCAAGCCTACACATGTTCAATATCAACCATTCACCATCTCATTTATGTATCAAATGACAAATAAAGGTGCTCATTAAGTCAAAAGCACAGCAGTGGGAGAGTAAAAGCCAAACAATTAGAGCGAAATTAAGAAACTTACTGCCATGGATCATCTCCAACATCATCATGTCATCTTCATCATCAGTGTAGATAACTTGCCATTTCTTAGTGGCTCCAGAGAGCTCTCCCTCGATGTCAAACATCTCTTCTGATTTTTTGAGAAGATCGTTGTAACGATCAAACCAAGTCAAATCAACAGACCTACCGACAGCAATTCGTTGCATATGAACCTGAAACAGATATGCTTATCAGAATTTTTGCAACAGTCGCCCAGCACAACAAATCAACCAATACTACACAAAGTTCTAAATCTATTAAGACACTCCTGCTTCTTGAGTAGGAAGAACATAAGCAATTGTGTGCCAATGGTTGAAAGAAATATGTCCACTTACAATATGTAATCACTCGTTAAACTTGGCAAGGCTTTTAGAAAATTTGATTACACCACAAGAGAGTAGGAAGCATAAGATGAGTCTGATTTCAAATTGTAGTAAACAAATTTTGAACGAGAAAAAGCAATAGTCCTTTTTGGGTCTTATATAACATATACCACATTTCCATATAATATCAAAAAGAGCTTCAGCATCTTAACATGTCTATTCCTAAGTATAATTTGAAGGACCAAATCTACAGAAGAACATCAGCTGTTGGTTGAAAGACACAACAGCGGAGCAGCAGAATTACCTTTGTACAACTACAAATTTGTCTGCATTGTGGCTCCTGAGGAGATCTCAGGCAAGACTTCTCAGCATCACAACTTACAGAAGGAATATTCGACGGTTCTGAATGCTGGTCAGAAACTGTATCTAAGGATGGAACTGGTCAGTCATCCCCCCCTTTAGCAGACATGGCAACAGCTGCTGAAGATTCTTCTATTTTGGAATTGTCAACTAGCTGGATGCCAAAAAGCCTGTAGGTATTCCCAGTTCCCTGTCTCTTTTCACTGGATTCTTTGCTGACAACAGGTGCAAATGATTCCATTACATTTTCTCCTCGATTAGGCCAGTACATTGAGTTGCCAGTAACAGCAGCTAGTGAACTATTCGCACCAAAACCAAGTGGGTTGGCCTTCGTAGCAGGAGATAACTTGGGAGATAGATATGGGTCTTGTCCATGCTGCAGTCCCTATATCAGAAAGCCTAAGATTCAACTGGGGATTTCCACATATCTAGCAGATAAAGAGTTAAAATATTAGCAGTTCAACAAAAGAAGACTAAATTAAGGAAACTATGTACAGAAAGCTATAATACCGAGAACAGAAAGACCTGCGGCTGGTGTTGGCAGAACAGGAGGCCTTGCCCGCTTGTTCCTTTGAGCAGGTTGGGACTTTCGAGGAGGACTAGTAGTATTGGCAATGAGTGCCACCCATTCCCATGATGAAACTCTTTCAGGGTGCAAGCTAGAGGAAGGTTCATCCCATCGAACCTAACATGGAATTAGAAAAAATAACCACAGGAAAGACAACCCAACATAGAGTTGCACAAGTCAAATTTCAAGCCACAAACAAGGTCATAAATTTGGTTTGTTACAGATGACAACATAGACCAAAGCCTATCAAACATCAACCATCAACCATTTTCGAAAACTATATATTTAGTATACGACAAAAAAAGCCTGATTTGTACCAAGTAAGACATTCATTTGCCCATTTTAACATACCCTCTGAGTGAACTAAAAACAAGGAACATAATAGAAGGAAGATGCCAACCTTCAAGGATCTCCAATCAGAGTTGGGCCATGCCAAAATTTTGTTATCATCAACACCCACGATGGTGCCACTGAACCTGTATTTTAACAATAAAACTGGTTAATAAAAGCTACTAACTTCCTAGTTCAACAAAATTGTGATTCAGCAAGGATGATTACCTTCGTTCAGGAACTTCCTCACCCCCAAATCTGATCTTGAATCTCATCCCAACTGAAAGCTTGGGTTTTCAAGCTTCAAGGTCCTTGTTGACACTTACAGTGAAAGACTGACTAGTTCTGTCACATAATTAGCAAGTTCAACTCAGATATGTCTCCACACAAAAATAGTGACAATAAACAACAAAAAGGTCCAAACATAGCAACAGTTAAAACATATGCTTTGATCTCTGCAACATCAACATTAAAAGCATTTTTCCATCTATTCATTGATGCTTAGGAAAATTTTTCCTACAGGCTAACTTGTCTCGTAACTCAACAAATTGCAAATGGACATTTATTACGCTTTAAAGGGAAACACACATAAAACCAGTTGATAACTCAATCTCAGAACAGCCAACGCATTATAGTTCCAACTACCAACAAAGATGTTGAAAGTAACAAAAATGCAAACATGTATGTAGGTAAAATGTTTAGCAAACATGCATAAATATGCGCAGGAGAGAATGCCAAGTAAACCATAATTTATAAACACTCAGCACTTGAAGCCAATAGACAGGCAAACTAATTGCAGATGACCAACAAGAAACCAGATTAACCAACAGAATCTAATGGATGATAAAGAAGCACATTTTACTTCGCAGCACAAAGTTAAGACACAGACCTTGGCTTGTAGAAGATAGAAAAGAGTGTTCCAGTTGCAATGCATGGGAAGCAGTTGCAAGTACCCCAAGATGCATGCTGTGACTAAATATAACCAAAGATGGCATATTTGTCTGCTGCCTCATGTGCCTCCTTACTCCTACACAAAGCTCCCCATTTTCTCCTCTAGAAAGCGTTACAGACCAATAAACACAACATACTTCGCAATAGATAAACAGATCAGACATCCCTGGATTCATCAAGTAAGACTAACATACCTCAGAAATGCAAATGCATCGCCTGCTTCCAATTTTTTGGAACTAACAAACACACTCCACCCATATAGTAAGCAATGCCTAGATTAACCTCCACTATGGAAACCTAAAAATCCTCAAAACCAAAAAAACCTTCCTTAACTATGATAATATAGCATTCAGTTGCCAGATAATGAAAACTAGAAATTTCATTCGCAAGCTTTCCAATCACAGCAGCCTCCTACTAGGAAACAGTAGAACAAGAGGAGGGGAAGCAGAAAAGCAGAAGGTTAAGTAAATATATATTAGAAAAGAAAAAACTAACAGCCACACCATTTAGATTACATAACACATCTCGAGGAGCTGCAACCATCTTATATAAAATAAGAGATGTTCTTGCTATCAGCAAGATGCGAAGAGAGATGTGATCTTGATTATAATGTCGAAAATGCAACATAAAAAAGAAAAAATCTCATGCACCAAACACTACAATGACACAAGTGGTCAGATAATTTGAAATTCTTATCTAATTGTATGATAATTAACTGATGCCAACCTCGAAAAATGTGCCAAAAATGCCACTCATTCCCATGCAGATCAGTTGCAACCAATTCCTGCCACGGAGGCTGTGGGACATATCCGGAAATGATCATGAAAAAGGATGACTTATCAACATGATAAAGCATGTCAAAAGTTTTCACAAACAAAGAAAGGATTATTAGTTGAAGCTGACTAGACGACAGACAATCATGTATCCTTAGAACAGAGAATCCGCCATGGGTGCTTGTATCAGATGGGGTAAATGTCTTGCAAAATAAATGGACTGTGCACTTTTCAGGTACAGGGGAGGAGGATCTGGACTTGTAACCTCACTTTGCTGATCCACGAGAGATAAGAATGATTCAGCCATAAAAGAAACAACTCTATATAAATGTGTAATACATGCATTGCACAAAATTTGACAAGCTAACAAATTCAAATAATTTCTCTAAGTCAGCCTAATAGTTTCAAGATAACAGCACGAGAAAAAAAGCTTACATCAGTTGCAGGCAACAGTGCTATTTGCGCATAAACTTCATGTCTTCATCTGTTTCAGGTTCAGCCTACAGCAAATAGCAAGTGAACTAAAGAGTTAGAACAAAAACCAATGTTCCAGTGCAAACTCTGAAAACAATGATAAGGTCACTAAGGGATTATAGAGTAATCATGGCATAACTCACCTGATGCTGAACATTAACCACTTTACACAGAATCTTAGATGGCAGATTTAAATGAAGGCATTTGCTGCTCCAGCCCCTGATGCATTGATGCTTCTAGCTAAAATAGTTAAAAAAGCAGCATCATTTATAATATAATTGATCGTCACAACAAAACCAAAATAAAAATAATCAAGGATGTAGATACACCATATATCTAATGCTATATACAAAATATGGCGTCAAGAAGGTTTATACACGCATGCATACACACAGAAAACAAATCAAAAAGATGCAATGAAGTAGGGAAAACAGAACTTTAACTACGTAAAATTAAATACGGATGTAAATCAATAACTAGCAACTACTACATCGTGTAAAGAATCAAGTTGACAAAAAGCAAACCTTCCACGATAATAAAAAGTATTTTTTACAGGGAGATAAAGAATTTATCACAATTCAACCCACAATATTGACTGCTATACTATCATAGTGTAAAGCCAATAAACTCAACAGGGACACTCTAATGGTTTTACATACCTGTTCCACGTGACCTTGAGGGAGGTAATACGTTTGCTCCCCTTCACAAGCAAGGGTGACAAGAGGTCCAGCACAAGCGTGCCATAATTCCCTGTACAAAGCATCGTTGGAGCCCTCTACAAAGTAAGAACATTGAATCAGCCAAAGCAGATGATAAAGCATGGACACAAAAGCAGAGAGCAAGTATGCACTCACCCAAATATATCCCTAGACCATGAGGTACAGCATCCTACCATGCTATGAGGACTAAATCATTATCTGAGATGGTGACCATTAAAAGGAAATTTTATTGGTTCTGAGAAAATGGAAATTTTCCACCAGTACAAGGAATGAGGCAGGCAGTCCATCCCATTATCCCATGTTTAAATGTGAAATAAGCGCCACTCCGGGTATATCTTAATAGACCAGGAGCAAGCCACATTTAATCAAAGTGTTGATAGAATTTCCCCAAAATTAGATAATACTGATGATTTATGTACCAAGTACAATCAGTAATAATTGGATATTTGGATGAATTCATTTAATTTATCTACCGCCATCAAATTTGGTGTAGACCAAGATTTAATGCAGAATAATATTTAAGTTTAACTGATTAAAATTGTTTTAAATGTGCACCCCAAAAACTTTAATAAAACAATTCTAAAACATCTTGACACTAGAAACCGTCTTGCCTTTAAAGTAAAATCTATAACTACAAATTTGCTCCTAAAAGCAAACCAAACAATTCCTTAATGCAAAATTGAACTAACTGACAAAGAACTAGAAATTAATAGATAAGAATAAGAGTGCAGATAAGAAATCCAAGCCAATATCAACACAAAATCAATATGCCAGACGCTGAACATTAACCAAAACCCTGTAGATCAAATTAATTTATGGATTAGATTTCACTTGACCGCCTACGGCTCCATCTTTAGGTCAGTCAAAAATTCTGGCTTCTAATCGAAAAATCTAACGTATATAACCAATTCTGAAAGATGGCAGTAAAACAATACGTAAATGACTCCAAAGCATCGAAAAGATCATGAACATAAAAGTTAAATCATTAAACCTGAAAGGGGTCCTCTGGAAGAATGATTGAAAGGTGCTGCAGCCACTGCCGGGAATGCCATAACAAAACCACAACAAACTCACAGCTGACCTACAAACAAAAGCCTTAAGTTAAAAGCAATTGTTACTAAACACTGACTGTACCAAATAACAATCCACAATAAATTTGATGTTATTTAATTACTAACCAACTAAAGCAATCCCACTAGCCAAAATTGCACTAAAAAACTTGATTTAATAACAATCACCAACTATTATTACAAATTGCAAAGAATCTTAAGTACTCTCTTTACTGGTTCAGTCTAGCAACCACTTTGCTCCAATAATGAAGAAGCCAAAAACTTCATCTTTTTCAAACCTTTGACGCCAATTTGTCAGCAAAAACAAACCAGCCCAAAACCATGCAACAAATCCATGGACCCTTTTTTTGGCACAAAAACAGCAATTTTTTTAACAGATTTTCACCAAAAATTAGTTACTTTACAAAACATATATTTACATATCCACACAGCTTCCTGCTCAAACAGAGAAACAATTAATATTAAACAAAACAGAAACGATGAAACTTTCCCATACTCCTTAGATTCAAAAAAGAAAAAAGAAAACAAGAAACTTTACCATACTGCTATTGGATAATCAAACAAACACAAACTAACACATGCAATTTATTGAATCAATCATCAGTTAACAACCTAGACACAGTTGCACCACCTCCACCATCGGCTAATCCTTCGTCGACCATTATCACGGTTGTTTGGGCCGCTGCTACTGCTACTTGCACTGCTACTGCCACCACCTCCACCATCGCCTCCACCTTCATCGTCTCCCCTGCCACTCTTCTGAGGTGGGAGGATCTGCGTTTCAAAAACACAAGTCAATTAAGGACTTGAAAAAACAAATCACCGTTTTATGGAAAGTGAAGAATCGAGGGGAATAATTTATCCGACCGTCTGATCTGCTGGACCAGTTCGCTTATTGTAACCACCTTTCTCTCTGAAAGAGATAGAGCCAATGCCATCACCTCCACGATTGCCTCCACCTCCACAGTCTCCCCTGCCAATCGTCCAACGTGCAGGAATCTGTGCTTCAAAAACACAAGTGACTTGAAAAGGAATCACCGTTTAATGGAAAGTGAATAATCAAAGGAAATAATTTATCCTACTTGCTGATCTGCTGGACCAGTTCGATTATCAAAACCACCTTTCTCTCTAAAAGAGATATAGTCAATGCCACCACCACCTCCACCATCGCCTCCGCCTCCATAGTCTCCTCTGCCACTATTCGAATGGGCAAGAATCTGCGTTTCAAAAAGACAAGTAACTTGAAAAAGAATCACCATTTCACGAAAAGTGAATAATCGAGGGGAATAATTTATCTTACCTGCTGATCTGCTGGACCAGTTGACTTATCAAAACCACCTTTCTCTCTAAAAGACATGTAGTCAATGCCACCACCTCCACCATTGTCTCCGCCTCCATAGTCTCCTCTGCCGCTATTCCAATGTGGAAGAATCTGCGTTTCAAAAAGACTAGTGACTTGAAAAAGAATCACTGTTTCATGAAAAGTGAATAATCGAGAGGAATAATTTATCCTACCTGCTGATCTGCTGGACCAGTTCGCTTATCAAAACCACCTTTCTCTCTAAAAGAGATGTAGTCAACGCCACCACCTCCACCATCCCCTCCGCCTGCATATTCTCCTCTGCCGCTATTCCAACGTGGAAGAATCTGCGTTTCAAAAAGACAAGTGACTTGAAAAAGAATCACTGTTTCATGAAAAGTGAATAATCGAGGGGAATAATTTATCCTACCTGCTGATCTGCTGGACCAGTTCGCTTATCAAAACCACCTTTCTCTCTAAAAGACATTTTTGAAAAGAAAATGCTGGTTGAGTGAAGCAGCGGAGAAAATGCTGCCGGTTCGGTGAAGGAGGACTATACATATATATAAGAAATCAAGTCACGGGTCCCCTCTCCCTCTCTCTAAATCGGAAAACCAAAACTAAGGGTTTTTGAGAGAGAGAATCCATCCAAAAAAAGTCACAAAATTTAAGCAATTAATAATCCACACAACAATTTTAAGTAATGCTTCATGTCAGAAAATCAAAGTAAAAAATTGTTCAAACCCAAACATAACAAGAACATATCAAGCGAGCACATTTGAAGCCTGTAAATCTACTCATTTCAAGCATAATCAAAAGCAAAACCATGAAACAGAGAAGGAGAAAAATGGAGCTCACCAGAATTGAACGTGAAAATGAGAGAAAATGCTTGAAAATCGACGTGAATACGAACCGTCGCTTTAGGTGAAGTGCAAGGGACAGTGTATGTGTCGAGCAAGTCGAAAATGCCAAATAGGCATTTGCAGGTCTTTAAATGCCATGATGCGGGAATTTCAAAATTAAAAAACGTTATCTGCAAAGCCCTAAAGAGACACGTGTCATATACTTGAAAAGAGATGCAATTGAAAAGACATCTAGCAAACTACGAGATGATCCCAAAAAGGGTAAAATACACAAAATCCATATTAGGTAAAACTTTAAAGACTCGTAATCGAAGTTTGGTTTTTATAACATAATACCTCCAAGTCATTAGTGTCTATCAATTAATGTTTGGTTGATCAAGGATAATTTCGTCATTTATGAACTTATTTTATTTAAGAAAAATTAAAAAAAAAAATTTAATGATTCAAAATCCTGCAACAAACCAAAAAAAAAAGTAGAATTTAAAAAAAAAAAAACTGGGAACCCAAAACTTCTGGGTTCCCAGATGAACATCATCTGGATTCGTCCCAAACATGGTGAATATCATCTAGGAACTTAGATGATGCATCATTATCAAACAAGAAAATTACAAAGTAAATTATAAAAAAAAAAAAACAAACACAACTGGTTTCCAAATTAAACAAAAGAAACCCAGAATCATCATCAACTCCATCTTAGAACACCATCATCAACTCCAAAACTCTACTTGAAAACCAAACTCAAACTCATCTTAGAATCATCATCATCATCATCAAAAAAAAAAAAAAATCAAACTTAAACATAAACACAAGAATTATCACAAAAAAAATCATCAACAAACCTATTCACGAACCCAGACATCTCTAGATTCGAATCGAACCCAGATTTATGAAATTTGGATTCGATTCGAACTCAGATATGTCTGGGTTCTCGGTTTGACAAACCCAGATGTTGGGTTTGACATCTGGGTTCGTCGAACCCAGACGAACCCAGATGGATTGTTTGGGTTCGTCGAACCCAGATGTCCCTAGTTCAGAAGAAGAAGAAGAAGAAGAAGAAGAAGAAGAAAACGAGAAGAAGAAGAGGTCGGCGTGCAATCTGGTCTCTAGTGGAGGCTGGTGGAAAGAGAGAGAGAGTGAGATGTTTTAATAATTTTTATTGATTTATTATTTTGTTTTAATAATATTTTAAATTATTTTAAATTACAATTTTAAATTATTTCAAACAGTAAGGGCATTTTGGTCTTTATAAGTAAAAAACTAGTCAACTGTTTGATTTAACCATATTTGACTGTTAACTTGGAGACATTGTGTTATAAAAGTCAAACTTTGACTATGAGCGTTTAAAGCCTTACCTTAGGGGGGGTTTTGTGTATTTTGCCCTCCCAAAAAACCTATTATAATTTGTAAAAATATTCATTTTATTATTATAATTTCATTTTTGTCCAAAATTCGCTAAATGTTTAAAAATTTAAAAAAAAATGATCATTTTATCCCTTATGGCTTCATCATCAGTTTGTGATCATCGATGGTATTATCGTCCTTTTACATGTTTCCAGAAGATATTTTAAGTGTTTTTATTAATATCAAGAAGGATTTTAAATAAAAATGAAATCATAGATAGTAAAAGAGATATTTTTACAAACTATAATGAGTTTTTTGAGATTATTCTAGTAAACCGCTGCTTTCGCATTTAATGCCACATTAATGACCTACGTTAATGAATCGACCTTTCGTTACATTTTCTCATGAGTATTTAAAGAGTCTTTCGGTCGGCATGTTGATCTTAAAGCATGATCTCATTCATCGAGTCTTTGTTATCACATGTTCAATAGACATATGTTGTCTAAGATTAGTTTTTCGACTAATATTGTTGACTATTATAATATTGTCGACTAAGCAAACCTAGGCTAAGTAGCTAGTTTGATTTCAACTCTTCCACTACTTTGCTTGACTACATTGAACAAAGCAGTGGGTGACAAACTGTAGTGAATAGAACCAAGGCTTGAAAACATAAGCACAGAGCTTATAGAAATCGGTTGGCCCAACAACTCAGTCAAAGTATCAATTCCTCTACTCAGTAGCACATGAGACATTAGAAATATTAATATGTGATTCTACAGGTCGTTCTCTTGAAAATACAAATTCCTTTGCTCAAAATATCTAATATGTAACCCATGAAACCAATACAACAAATAGTCTACATTGTTTTCAATTTATAATATTAACATATATTTCTTTATTTTAGAAAAAAAAATCATTAAAAATTAATTTTTCCTATTTTTTTAAAACCTATTAACATAAGAATTTGAATTTCTTAGTGTCAACAAATATAATGACATTTGAATTTTGATCCTCAGCTTCAAGCTTGTCTCTTAGAGAGGTTGAGGGCTTGATCTAGACACTAGGTCTATCTCATGGTCATACCCATTCTAGTACAAAACTAGACCTCAACTCCTTTCATAAGAAACAAAAGAGGGCTAGGGTGACGTCAACCACCACACTTCTAATACCCAAGTCAAGAGATTCCACAAAGTGGTCGGGGTACCTTTGAAAATATGAGACTGTTTCCAAGCAAGTGCCAGTTTATATGTAAGTGGTAGTGTAGATATTAGTGTACATAATTGTATCAATGATAAGATTTATGTACTTCTCTTTATATGCTCCTATTTTTATGTGCCTTGATGGCAGCCTTTATTTAGGGGTTTAGTAGCTCTAATGGTTGTTAGCAAGCTCACAAAACTGCTATGAGGTTACTAGTAGACTCATAATTGCCAGAAGTCAATCGGTCAAAAAGTTTTTATGATATTCATAAACACACCATGAATGTAATTATTCTTTCTATTGTTTGGCACACCAGACAAGGGATTAGGAATGGGTCTCCAATTGTAGTCCTTCAAGCTAATCTTGACCCTACATAGGCTTCACGTGAGGCCAATGCATAGTCTTGGCTTGCCAAGAGAGTCATGACTAAATGTATATTTGGTATAACTTATCTACTAACTAAAAATATATTTTTAATGCCAAAAGCTTTACTTAATTTTTTTTGCGTCATTTGGTTGACATCATAATAGAGCTTTTGAAGATTAAAAAAGCTTTAAAAAGTTTACTTTGAGAAACTCAAATTTTGAGTTTCTCTAAGCAAATTTTTTTGAGTATTTTTAAAAGATTAAAATATCTAATATATCCCTATTTTATTTTGTTAATTTCTTTATATCCTTATAACCTTATTATATATATTTTATAAATATAAGCATATAGCCTCTACTTTCATTCACTTTTTATTTCATAATTACAGTATATATATATATATATATATACATATATACACACACTGCAATTGCAGTGTCACTACAACTGCAGTGTGTATATATATACTGCAATTGCAATATATATATACTGCAATTGGTTGTCATTAGTTTTTATGTTTCACAAATAGTTTTAGTTTGATGTACATCTATTTTAATAATAGATTTCTTAGTTTATATATGACTATATATGACTTTAATTCTAGCAATTTTTGTATTTTATTTGTTTAGAATAGAAACCTCCGTAGAAGAAAATAAAAAAAGAATCAAGGTAAAATGGAATGATTCTACCATGAATCTTTTATCAAGATTTGTATTAATGAGATCTTAGCAGGCAATCGACCTCATGGTCACTTCAATAGACTTGGTCGAAAAAATATTGTGACCAAGTTTAATGTCATGACTGGTAAAACATATAACTATAAACAATTTAAAAACAAGTGAAACTCACTTAAGAAGGATTGACAAATTTGAAGAAGTTTAATAGGAAAGGAAACCGACTTAAGATAGGATCATGTGAAGCAAACAATTGCAGCCCTTGATGAATGGTGGAATAAAAAGTTGAAGGTGAAATTTGAAACTTATAATTATTATATTCATTACATTTTACCATCTTAATTAAAATTAAGTTTGAATATAGTTTTTTTTTTTTTTTTTATTGAAGGAGATTCCTGATGCAATAAAATCTCGCTCAAAAGGTTTAAAGAATGCTGATGAACTAGATATATTATTTAAAGATGTTGTTATATGGGAAGGAGCTTAGGCTCCATCTACCAATTTTATACTGAATGATGGAGACAATAGGTCAAATAATGCACAAATTTTGGCATGGATAGGATGAATGGTCTTGAAGATAATTTAAATAATGACTTTGATAATGTTGATAGGCTCGAAAATATAGGGATTGATGTTGGAAGTCCTTCTCTTGTGAATCTTAAAGAAGATAATGGACGGAAAAAAAGAAAAATAGTTTGAACGAGAGATACAATTACAGATTGAATGTTTAAACATTTAGAGCGTATTGCAAATACTGCAGATAATAAAAAATCTACAAATCTTGACACTAGTTGCAGCATTCCAGAGGTTATTAAATTGTTGCATAACAATCCAAGAATACCAAGATTGAGTGAACTTTACATGTTAGCTACTAGACTTTTTCTTAAAAAGCAACATAGGGAGTTGTTTGCTGCACTTAAAGACGATCCCGAAGTCCAAATTGCATTGCTTGAGGAGATGAAGAAGTAGGATTACCTTCAAGATATTATCTGTTCATTTTATTGTCATAATGTTAATTTGTCTTAATTTATGTTGACTCATCATAACTATTGATTTGAGTATGATTTCAATTTAATTTATGTTGATGTATGAAGACTATTATTAAAATTTTGTTATCTTAAATCGTTATTGATTTGAATGTTAATGATTACTATTTGGTTTAATGTTTCTACATGTAAGCAATGTTAAATTACTTTATTTTCTTATTACTTTACAAATGCAATTTTTTGGAAGTGATGATGATAATGCATATAAGAATAATGAAAGTGAGAATGATAACGAGCATAGTGACACAAATGATCAAGATGACTATTATGGATATTTACAAACTGGAGTTACATTATGTGTGTATTATTTTCTAAAGTATAGCTTCAAGGTGCCATGTAGAACATAATCTCATATAGGAAATAAATTTGTGATGGAGGTGCTAAATGGTAATGAAGATAGGTGTCACCAACAATTTCGAATAAAAAAATATGTATTCTTAAAATTATACGACATGTTGAATCAATCATATGACATTCCAAAAGGTAAAGAAGTATCGTTAGTTGAGTCAGTAGCTATGTTTTTGATAATATTACGACAAGGATTTGGGAATAGAATGGTTCAAGAAAATGATTTCAACATTCAGGTGAGACTGTATCTTGGTGGTTTGGAATAATGTTAGATGCTTTTTGTAATATGGTTATTGACATTGTGAGGCCATCTGACCTACATTTTATGAGAATTCTAAAAAAAATTAAGGATGATGATCGATATTGACCCTATTTTAAAGATTGTATTAGTGCAATTAATGGAATACATATACAAGTCGTGATGCCCACATAAAAGCAAATACCGTATATTGGTAGAAAATGGGTTCCTACTCAAAATGTGATGACCGTATGTGGTTTTAATATATGTTTTACATTTGCATGGGCTGGATGAGAAGATAGTGCCTATGGCACACATATTTTTGGAGGCTTTATGAAGAGAAAATTTGCATTTTCCTCATCCATCAAAAGGTCATTGTATATATGATATATATATATATATATGATTTTGTCATATTTATATTAATTTCATAAGTAAGCAATTTTAAATTATATAATTGTTTGTCAATGTAGGTAAGTATTATCTTGTAGATACTGGATACCCTTATACGAAGGGCTATTTAAGGCTGTACAAGGAAGAGCACTATCATCTTCCAAATTTTCAATATGGAAGTCAACCAAAAGGTAAAAAAGAAATATTTAATCACACGCACTTTTCATTGAGATGTACTATTGAGAAAACAATTGGTGTGTGGAAAAATAGATGGAAGATTTTATGCCAAATGCCTAACTTCCCTTTCAGCAAGCAAGTGAAGATTGTAATTGCTTCAGTGACTCTTCATAATTTCATATGAATTCATTCGAATAACAATCAAGAGTTTAAACCATATGATGATAACGATGAGCTACTCCCTGAAGAAAAAGGGAATGAAAGAAAAAGAGCTGGAGAAGAGCATAACACAGATTTATTTCGTGAACGTGAGATGGATGAGGAATGTGATCGAATTGCAATTCTTTTTATGCATTGAAATTAATTAGTTTCTATTATTTGTACTAATTTTCTGTTATTATTGTTAGATTTTGAGTTTTTTTATATTTAATTTCAAAGACGGTATTATCTTTTTATGAGTTGTTTTAAAAAAAATGATTTGAAAAGTCATATAATATTCCATTGATGAAATGTTATTGAAAATTTACTTAGATCAAATAAATTGGAAGATATAAAATCTTATTAACAAATTTAAATAAACATTTCTCTTTTGAGAATAAAAAATAGAGAAACAAAATAAGTTTACATTTATTTTATTGAAAATCTATGTTTTGAAAATATATTTACATCAAATAATTATTGGTTGTTTGAATTAATAATTTTTTATAGTTAAAGTTGAAACAATTATATTTTTAAAATGAATATATTACTCATCTCTTTCATACATTTTTTGGTAAATTAATAATTTAAAAGTGTTTTAAAAATAATTTAACTAAATAGTTTATAATTTAAAAGAATTTTTTTAATGGACAACCAAACAACTAATAAATTTTTTCCAAAAGATCTACTTTTAAAAGATCTATTTGGAGAAGTCGTACCAAATGAAATCTAAGTATTTTTGTTCCTTCTTATTATTATTATTTTTAAATGTGTTATCATTAAAATCAATATTTTATTAATTTAATATTAATAAAAAATAAGCATTATTTTGTTTATTATATTTTATATTATTAATTAATTAATTATTTATAAACTATTAAATATATTTAAAAATTAATTTAAAATATTTTACTAAAATAATTTTAAAATGTAATATATTTAAAATTATTATGAATAGATATTTTTTGTTATGATGATTAATGGAAAATAACTGCAAATAAATGATTTAATATTTTTTTTTTATATAAATTAATATTATATTAATTAATCTAGAATGTCTTTAGTGGAGATCATCCAAGTTATCCATATCTAGGATAGAGACTAATTGGTCTCCAACTCGACTTTCCAAATTATTATTATTTTTAACTTTTTTTTTTAATTGTTTTGTATTTTTAAAAATTATCTTGATATCTATCGCTCATCATTATTTTTTAAAATTTTTTTAAAAAGTCTTATTTTAATATTTTTTTTATGTTTTTGTTTTATTCATGGACATTTTAGTCATTTAATCAAAAACCTTGGTTAACTATTAAAATTGACAAAAATTAATTGACGATGCAGGGGTTTAGTGTAATAAAAATATACATTAATTAATCATATAGTCCTTTTGAAAGAAAATAATCTTATAACAGTAAACATAAAATGTAATTATTTTTTTTATTTACTCCCAAATAATACCAATTCAAGACATAATATTATTTTAAATCCAATTTCAACTGCAACAAATATATTACGGTATTAATATAGTGAAATTCATTCCAATCTCAAACTAGTTCCAGACTTGTTTATTTGAATTTACCTGATTGGATCGAGAGGTTTTTATTTTTTTATTTTTTTTATTTTTTTGACGATATGATTGACATCCCTATGTAAGAGTGCTTTTTAAATTAAGTCTACAAAAAAAAAAAAAAAAGGTTTTTAGTCTATATTTTATAAAAAAAATTTTTTTTGACCTCTCAAACAAACTAATTGCTATTTATATCCACATTACCCAAATTACTCCTAAGTATTTTTCAGTTTAAAATTTCCTTTATAACCTTACCCAAAATTACCAAACTACCCTTCTTCTTCTTCTTTCCTTTTCTCTTTCATAAGATTTTCTCCTCTTCTATTCTCTATAATTTTTTCTTGTCCATTCAAGATTGTTTGTGCACCTATTAAACCTTCTTTGACTCTTAAAAGCACACATTCAAGATTCTTTGTCTCTAACAAGCTCTACATTCAAGTTTTTATTCAAATTTGAAGGTATGTGATTGATTTTGGTTGATTTTTAATTTATTTTATTCACATTACTTAGTTAAAGACCATAAGAGTGACTTTTGGTTGTGATTTAATCTTATATAAGTGAGATCTGCAGAAAACGAAAAGAAAAAAGGGAACTGCAGTTTTCTATAGTTTGTCAGGTTTTGTGAATATATGTAACCAAAATCGGGTAATGTGTACACATAAAACCCCGAGTCGGGTTATATGTACTTGCAAAGTCGAGTTGGGTCATGTATACCTACAAAACCCAAATTGGGGTTTTACAGATAGATATAACTTGATTTGGGTTAGGTGCACTTAGATAACCTGATTTTTTTTTTTTTAATTCCTTCTGTTGTATATGTTTGGTATTAATCAGATGTGGTTATATTTAGTTAGATTGTTATGAATTTGACAATATGAAATGAGATATTAAATATGATGAGAGTATGTGTGAGACAAATTTGTTTTGTACTTTAAGTTTTATAGGAATGGGTGAAGTGACAATAATAGTCAAATGTAAAGGAGAATGGAATGAGAATAACTATGTTAGGGGTGAGACATTTATGATAGGGGTCTTTAAGAATGTCAATTTTTCTCAATTAGTGGAATTTGTTTACATAGTGACTGACATTGATAGAAGAATGTGAGATATTCATTTACATTATTTACTCCGAGTTAAGAGAATGCCCGTAGTCAAGATACTTATCACCACTAATCTCAGTGCCCGAGATGTGATTTCAAACAAAAAAGTTGATTATAAAGAGATTTATGTTGATAAAATTATGAGAAATTCTCGAGGTATTAACTTTACTGTCCTTCCATTTGCCATCAACATAATATCAGATCCATGGCATGTGGAGGCACCTACAGATAGAATTACAAATTCGATTATAAGTAAAGGTCAAAATTATTTTATTTCTTTTAGTGGTAGCAATCAAGTTTCAACTTCTAGCACCGTATTTACATCCGTAGAAAGTCCAATTTATGACTTTGATTTTGGCGGAAATGATTGTGATGATGAAGATCGTGATGCAAATAGTGATTGTAATGATACATCGAACAGTGGAGATGATAATAAGGAAACTATAGTTGATGACATTGAAATTGGAGCTAATGCAAAGACCGTGGAGTATCCAAAAGTTAGATTTTCGGGTTCATAATTTGAAACTAGCCTTTCACAACCATACTAGATTGTTCCTTATGTAGATCAATACGAAATTGAGATTACGTCAACTGCTATGTCGATCTTTATCTGACGTGATACATTGTATAGAAGTGTATTTGTTTATAGTAAATATGAATTGAATATGGTCATTGGAAAATGTGTTCTTAATTCCAAGCATCAATATAAGGTTAGATGTTTATGTATGGTTAGATATGAGGTTGGTAGCAAGGATCTAACCTGTAGCTTTGAGATTCGTGCAAAATGTAGAAAGGTGGTTCGATGTGGTATGTGTATAAATATGTGTCAGAGCACATATGTTGTTAGGCTGTCTATGAGTCACATAAACAGAGTGTGAAGACTGCTGTCATAACAACACTATATAAGAAAAAAGTGGGGTTTGATAATATAACACCTCAACTTTTGATTACAGAAATGTTGGAGCAATATGATGTGCAAATCATGTACACTAAAGCTTGAAGGTCTTTACAATATGCAAAAAAGCTAACATATAGAAAAGCGAATGAGTCATTTCAACAATTTCCTTCGTACTTTCACATATTAAAGGAAACAAACCCTGGGACAGTAACTGCAATTGAGACGGATGAAAACAATCGGTTCTTATATTCGTCCATTGTACTTGGAGCCTTAATTGAGGGTTTTCGATCTTATATCAGACCGGTTATTGCGGTTGATGCCATTCATTTGAAATGTGAATATAAATGAGTGACTTTTGTTGTTGCATGCAAAGATAGGGAGGAGATGATTTATCCTATCGTTTTTGGATTTAGTGATGGAGAGTCGGATAATTTATTGACCTAGTTCTTAAGTAGATTGAAAAAGATTATTAATAGTAGACAACATTTACTATCAGATTTGATTATTGTATCTGATCATCATAAAAGCATTACGAATGCAATAAGTGATATTTTTCTTGAAGTCTCACATGTGTTTTGTTTCTTTCACTTGAAGCAAAACTTGAAGAAACATTATAGAAAGCAAAAAGATGTGAAGGATATTTTTTACCTTGCAATATATTATTATATAAGGCCGGATTGTAATAGATATTTGGAATAAATTCAAGGGATATGTCCATAAATGCATGAAAAATTGGTTAATATTAGAATGATAAAATGGTCACATGCATATTTTTCAAAAAGAAGATATGGCATGATGTCCACTAACATTGTAGAGTCACTGAACAAATGCATGATGAAAACAAGTCAACTTCTACTATTAACCGCGCATGAATATCTAAGATATATGCTGCAGAAATGGTATGATGATAGATGTGTTCATACTAAAAAACTCAGATCTTTGGTTACCAAAACTGTGGAGGATTATGTGAACTCGATAACTAATGAATTAATGAGTGCCATGATATTTGTCATTCAATAGCCGATCTAGTTCGGAGTCATACATGAACAAAGCTATGGGTTTGTTCAGCCTTTTGAGCGGACACGCAATTGTTAGCATTAAGACCTAGATTAGTTGTCATGTCATCATGCAATTGCTATTGCTAAGTATCGAATTATACTTTATTATTATTTTTCGTTATTTAATGTCATTCGGTAACCTTTTACCTTTGTCATATATATTAGGGTTAACGTGCTCATTATTATACACATTGTCATGATTATTATAGTAAAGAATGGCTGGAAGTTGCATATACACATCCAATCAATTTTGTTCTCGGCCCAAAAGATTGACATGTTCGTTTAGAAGTAAAAAGTATGATTGTACTATCACCCTAAAGAAGACGATAAACAAGTAGATCAAGATTGGCATGAATTCCTTTAACTAGAGAAAGTCATCGAAAGAAAAAGTATGGAAAATATGATGAAAGGAGACACAACCGTCTTTGTTATCCTAACCCTCAAATAACCGCCATCAAATGGACGAACGTAGTTTATGCTGGACGTGCTGGGACTAGTGCAGAAGCTGTTGAAGATGTTGGCACTAGCATAAAAGCTACTGGAGAGGCTGGGAATAGCTCTTCCACTGCTAGATCTATTAGAAGCATGACAAAAGTTGCTGCAGAGGCTCGAATGAATGCCGCCCCTACTGGACGTGCTAGAACCTCCTGAAAATGTAGCCTTTGTGGTGTGATTGGACACACGCGACGTCGATGTGATCAATAGTTCCCTATTTCACCCTCAGAAGATGATGAAAATGGTGGTAATCATAAAAATTTATAATGAATAGACATGATGTTTATGATTTATCCTCTTTATAAGTGATGAGCACTTGTTATTGAAATCATTTGCATAAAATTGTTGGATGCAATACTTTATTATCACATTTGTTTGTCAAAATTTGACATAGAGACGAAGTCTATTTCTGTTTTTATGATAATCGTAGTGGTATATTCATATTCATTATTATGATATCGTAGGTTAGGTCATATCGTTACTAATTAAAAAAAAAAAAAAACAGAGGAAGTTCGATCAAAATTTAAAATTTTTTGTATTTGGGTCATTTTGGTTTAAGATTAAAAAAATCGAGTAATAATAAAACATGACATTAGCTATTCATTGGAAACATTAAAAAATGAAAAGACAAATAAAGGAAAAATTAGAAATTAAAAAAAAAAGGAAAAATTAGAAATTAAAAAAAAGAAAAGGTCGGGTTTGGTCGATATACTGGAATCGACGTTGTTTTTTGTTTTTCAATTAAATTGATGTCGGTTTTTGTCGATAAGTTAAAGTGACGTTGGTTTTGTCTGTAAACTGGAACCGATGTCGATTTCTTATCTGTCAATTAAACCGACATCGGTTTTTTTTTGTCTAATATCTAATGTCGGTTTTTGTCGACAAATTGAAACTGATGTTAGTTTTTAAGGTAGCTACTAGTTAAATTGACATCGATTATTAAACTGACGTCAGTGTTTGTGATACGTCTAAACCCAATGTCAGTGTTTAAAGAGACATAAACACTGACGTTGGGTTGTGTAGATCCATGAAAACCTATTTTAACTTTTTTTTTATTGTTTTACCAACTTTTAATGCCATAGTGGCCAAAAAATACTCCTCATTGGCTTTAACTTTGGTTAATTTAATTAAATGAAAAAAATATATTGTAATATTTACTATATTGATCACATTGGATTATGAGATGTTATAAAGTCATAATGTACACTCTAACTTGAGATACATTGAATCATGTTTGTCTCCATTTCTATCTCACAGTTATATATAATATGAAATTTATAGTTTACGGGCCTTTTTGATAAATGAAAACAAAGAAAATGGAGAAAAATTATGAATTATTAATAGTAAATTTTGAAATATCAATATGCAACAACCTACGAAACCCAGCATCAGTTTTTGTGTTTACATTAAGATCAACGTCGGTTTAAGAGTGCTTACTAAACCCAAATTGTTAAATTAATTTACATCTTTTCATTGAAATCGGCGTCAGTGTATGTTTATATGCGCAAATTGATACAGATATTCAGGATGTCACTTAACCTAATTTTTTATTCCTTTTTTTTCTTTGTTATTATTATTTTTTAAATACGGTATATTTTCTAAATGATTAGACCAATCATAATGTTTGATCATAATAAACTGTTAATGAGATAGTTAAACTGTTTATGATATTTACGTAGTGTTTTGTTTTTTATTTTTTTTTTATTTTTATAATTTAAAAATTAATTTTCCTCTTGTTAATTTTGGGAAAATTTTGAAAGGGTCTCTTCTGTTTTTTCACAAACCAGATAGTTTAATCTGCATAAAAAATGACACTTCGGCTATTTCATTTAGAGACTCAAACTCTCTATCCATTTCCATACTACCACAAAATATTTTAAAAAATTTACTAAATAACGAATGAATGAATCAAATATAAATGAATGTTTACATCAATCATATACAACATTGTCATCCTTATATAATGTTTATCGTCCCTATTTATCTACCTTGTGCCTTGGGGTGGAATACATATATATATGTATATATATATATAGATATAAATATCGGACGCTATTTGTGCCTTTATTTGACGAGCGTATCATTAGTTTGAATAGACTTTCATTCACCCTTTAGAGAGCATAAAATGTCATGAATATACATTATACAATATGCTTTGTAATTGGTCCTATAGTATGCACAGATTTGGATAAAATAATTCATTAAAAACATTATTATCTAAATATATGATTTAAAAAATGGTATTTACCTGTCAGGTTGTTAAGGCACATTCTGTTTATCAACATGCTCCACATCCCGTATTTTTTCTACAAGTAGCATTTCTGTGTTGGTCTTTTCATAATAATCAATCGACTATAAGATCAACAGTATGTAGCGGACCAATGACTCAATAATATTTCTTTTGTGTTCAAACTCTGTATCTATAGATAGATCATATATGATAATCTTCTGCTCTCTTAAACACACTTTGTAGACTGTTCAATAGGTCTGATGCAGACTATAAGGAGCAACGGTTGCATGTTGAAAATGTCAGTGATATAATTCTAATTCGAACAATCAAATAATAACTTTTAATCGTACAACGACACTTATATTATAAACAGACCATTAAGGGATTTTAACGCATTCCAAACCACTAGCATGGGGGGATTATGGTCATAGCAGGATCAAATGTCTTTCCTTGACTGATGTATTCCTTATTCATAACTATTGTCATGTTTGCCTGCAAGTGATAGAATTATTTACTACTTAACAAAGATGACAAAGATGAAAAAAAAATTGAGCACTTATAAAATATTAACACTCACAAAAAATGTCAATCCATGTACTGCGTATCTCTTAACATGAGCCTCATCCCACCACCAACTTTTTTTTATCCATAGACACTGTAAATAACCATCGATATGCTCTAAAGTGAACCAACTATCCTCATCCTTAATAGTACGAAACTCTCCGGGGGTGAATGCTATCGGATAACCGTCAATGTAGCGCTAAAAATCAAAACAAGAATTAAAAGTTAGTCATATTAGATTATTAATTAGATTAAATGTCTTTTCTTGACTGACATATTCCTTATTCATAACTATTATCATATCCGCCTTCAAGTGATAAAATTATTTACTACTTAACAAAGATGACAAAGACCAAAAAAAAAAAAAAAAAAGAGCAATTATGAGATGTAAACACTAACAAAAAAGGTCAATCCATACATTGCGGATCTCTTATCATGAGCCTTATCCCACTATCTGCTTTCTTTGATCCGTAGGCATTATAAATAACCATTGATATACTCTGAAGTCAACCAACTATTCACATCCTCAATGGTACGAAACTCTTCGGGGGTGAATGATATCAGATAACCGTCGATATAGCGCCTAAAGTCAAAACAGGAATTAAAAGTTAGTCATATTAGATTAGTAATTAGATTAAACAAAGGTAATAAATATTTTTATTGATACTTAAGGTTTAAAGAAGAGGAAGCTTTGTACTACTTGTACACATTCTCAACCATATCATCCAACACTGGTACAGTTTCCATCACCTGCTCTATTGACACACTTTTTTTTTTTTTTTTTCGCATGTTCAGGATCTGTGTATGATGGCAATAGAGATATCGACAATTTAATCTTTCGTTTAGGCCGTGACGGTTTCCCCTATAATATTAATAAAATAAAAATTTGTAAGCATGTTATGCATTTATAATGATATAAAAAACTAATGTAAAACTCAAAATAAATAAAAACTTTATCTAATCAATATCATGTTGGGATGGTGGATTATAATGTAGTAGTAGGTCCTCATGGGGTAGTGGGACCTCGATCTCCCCCAATAGCTACAATCTTAAGTCTTGGATCTCTACAATCTATAGAAAATCAAAAGTTGTAATTAATTGTAAGAACTATACTAAAACACAAAACAAACACGAAATTTATCTGATCACTCTCATGCTGAGATGGTAGGTTATGATGGAGTGGTAGGTCCTCATAGGGTAGTGGGACCTCGACCTCCCTCAATAGCTACGATCCTAAGTCTTGGATCTCCATAATCTATAGAAAATCAAAAGTTATAATTATAAATTTATAATGATATAAAAAATTATACTAAAAACTAGAAACTTTTCCTCTTAAGAGACATCATCAAATTGAGTTTCCTCTTTATCATTATCTCCAATTTGCTTTTCATCACTATCCCGTATCCTATCACCATTATTATTTGTGTCTCGATCTTCATCATCAGTACCATAATTTATATAGTCATAATTAACGTCGCGAATAGAACTTTCTATAGATGTAAATGGGGTGATAGAAGTATCAACCTGATTACTCTCAATACTTGAAGTAAGATAAAAATCACTTTTAACTATATACGAATTTACAGGTCTATTCGTATCTGTCTCGCCATGTCTTTTGTCTAACATTGAGTCGGTGACAATTGGGTAAATAGTATGCCTACTAACGCCAACTCTAAAATCTCTCGCAATGTTATTTATATAAATATCTTTAAAATCAATATTTTGGATCGCCATCAAACCAACAACATTAAGATTGGACATGATGCGTATCTTTTTAACTTGATCATTTATCGTACTTTGTGATAAATAATACATACAGATATCTCACATTCTTCTATCAATATTGGTCTCTCCGTACATAACGTCCACCAATGATGAAAAACTACTATTTTTATGGACCCCACACAAGATTGGCTTCCCTCTAACGTAATTACATCCATTCCACTTTCTGTTAAAGTTGATTACGATCGTCTCTAGAGTCATTCTTATAACGTTCAAATCAAATAATATTATTAATAAATTAATCTCATTTCAATCGGGTAACATTATAAAATACAATTATATCGAATCAAATTTAACACTATAAATCAATACCCAGCATCAACAACACAAGAAATATTAAAATTATGCTAACACTGTCTAACTCGGTTTTTAAGCGGACCAAAAAACTAGAACTAGTTTTTTACTCCACTAAAAACCGAGTTAAACACATTGATTATGCATTCACAATACTCTCCACCTAAATATAATCAAATAGAATAAAATATAATAATATCTAACCACATATAACACTAAAATTCAATACACAACATTCAAAACATAAAAATATTAAAAGTATGAAAAAATTGCTAATTTTGGTTTTTCGGTGAACCGAAAAATCGGTATACTTCTTTAATCGGTTTTTCATACAACTCACATGAAAAATCGATGTCGTCGTAGATTTTTACGAGTACCATATATATCACAATCAAATCATTCTTATAGTTTTTCAGCTTGCAATATGAACAAAACAACCCAAAAACCAACAGAAAAAACACATAAATTACCTTTAAAACTCAAATGAAAGAAGAAACTTTAAAACCTTTAATGAATGAAATTTGAATGGATCAAAAACCTTCAATAGATGAAGAAACTTGAATGAAGAATCCCTTACTAGATTATTTTTCAGCTGCAATGACGAATCAAATCTCATAAACCCTGAATGGAGAAGAGGAAAGAGAAAGGATATTGTTAGGAATATGTCATTTTAGTAATTTTAAATTTGGGCATTTGTGTGATTTTAACTTAATGGTATTTTGGTAATCTTGGATATATAATGGAAATAATATGTTTGAAAGGTTAAAAACAATTTTTTTTTTTTTTTTTTAAATCTGAGTAAAAACAAAATTTTTCTTTTCATTTGTGTAAAAATTATAAATTCCCCAATTTTACATTGAAGACATGACATATTTCAAGATTGACTTTTTCTTGAAACCCCATTGGATCCAATCCTTGTCAAGAAGCTTGTATTTTGAGTTGGTGCCCTTATAACGGTCACAAAATTTAAAAAAGCTTGTAAAGCAATAACTTTTCATGTACAAATCAATCATCTTTATGGTCCCTTTTTCTATCTCTAAGATGTCATTCCAAAGCTTGTGAAAGCACTCATATTCCCTCAAACTCTACTTCTTCAACATCTTCTTCCCTTAGTCATCCCCTTCGAAATCCAAAAAACACCACCATGAAAATGATAAAAGCCATGAAGAAGCTCAAGTTTTGGTTAAGAAAGAAGAGGAAAAAGAAGTACTCTTCCTATGACCCTTATTTTGATTACCACTATCAACTTCCCTCAACATACCACCACTTAACATATCACTACTCATGTACCTCCTTCTCCTCAGCTTAGCCGTCCGCTCTATCCTTACCACCATGGCTCGAATTGGAGCTAACCCACGAGCTGGTCTGCGAACCCTGCTGAGTGCAATCTGTTCTGGGAGAAAAAGAAGTGTTGTATTCAAGCTATTTTAAGTATATTTAGGACCACATAAATAGGCTGATAAAAGTCTAAGGAAAAAGCCCAATGGATGAACCTAATAGTAAGAGGCCCAGGAAGGTTAATACTTAGGTTACAGTATTGAGCTCACTTCATATTTCTTCAGCTCGTGTCTTAAACCAATGTTACCTTGATTCATCTTCAACTCGCGAGAATGATGTCAATTCGTTAAGTTTATGCCAGATAATCTTCTAAAAGCTTGTAGCAATCAAATCTGAGAGGGATTCAAACTTCCTGATTTTATGCAGATCAAATCTATATAATCCCGAATTCAATTTCGAGAATCTTTTCTGATTCAAAGGAGATTGTTATGGAAGTACAGTTAATGTAAAAATTTACTTCCTAATTTATGTTGCACTCAAATTATAAATCCCTACACTATAAATACGGGTGAAATTCTTTATATTACAAATAACTCGCATTAGTGATATCGTTATTTTGCCGAATTTTTCAGAGTGATGCATGTGGACTTAGACATACTTGTTGAACCACGTAAAAAATTCTCTTTTTTATATTATTCTTTTTCTCCCTCTTTCACTCTTAGTTGTTTTTATCAGCTTTCATTGCTTCTTGTTATCAAAATTGTAGTCTGAGCCTAGAATTTTTGGGTTGACTAAATTCCAACATCGACATTTTTGTGTTAAAAGAAAGGTCCAACTGTGATTCTGAGATTTTTCGGTCACCATTACTTGAGTTTCGATCAACTGTAATGACTAGAAGAAGAACAACCAGAAGCTCTGATATGGTGGTTGAAAAATTTTAGGGTTATATGGAGCAATAAAACACTCTACCAATTGGAAGCATCGTAATGGGTACTTCCACAGCCATGAATACAGAAGCCGCCACCTTTCTGCCTCTACTTTTATCGTGCCAGCCATCGGGTGTCACTACTGTCAGAGGAGATGCCATGTAGATTTGGCAACAACGTCAGGAAGCTTTGGAGAACATTGTGATGCAGTTGGTGGATGCGGTTGGGGCACTGGCGTAGGTTCCAGTCCAGACTGCATAGAGACAAGTAGAAGTTGCACCCCTTGGAGAAGCTCACCAGTAACTAGTTAATGAAGTCCCAACTCCGGAAGAGGAAACGGTTATAGCAATGTTACTATTAGAAGGTTCGGTCAGCTCCTCAAACTTAAACTCAAGGGGAGGCAGACGACGAGCTCACAAGGAGGAAGTGGCACCTCGCCCTGCAGGCTTGAGAGTGAGGGTAAGTCGTGATGGTAGCTACCACGTGGATGTTAGTCGTGAGCACGAGTGAGCTTGTGCATGTCATGATGATGACAAGTATGAGCCACGAAAGGCGTTCGTGCCAAGCGAAAAGTTGTCATATGAGGCACAAGTCTCGAGATTACTACTCGGTTGAGCAACAGAGTAAGAGGAGCAGATAGTCCCCTACAAGGCGATCTAAGCCCTAAGACCCGATGGTACAAGAACTGCTACAGAGGGTTTAACAGCTGGAGGCGTGACCCTGTTCACTAGAGAGATCAAGTCAGAGCCTTTACCTCTCAGATTCAAACTCCCCAACATTCTACCTTATAACAGGGATAGTGACCTTTACGACTATCTGAATGTTTTCAATGTACAGATGGACTTACAGACATCCAATCCCTTGGTGAAGTGTTGTGTGTTCCCAGCGACACTAGGGGAAACTTCCAGAACTTGATTAAGAAGTCTCCCAACTCGTAGTATAAACAACTGGGAAGAATGCCAGAGAAGGTTTATAAATCAGTACAGGGCGTTGAGAAGGCAACTCGCACCATCCTCTCACCTCGCTAGAATCTTTCAATGGAAGAATGAGTCCTTAAAAGATTACATCACCAGGTTTAAACATGAAGTCGCTAATGTGAAGAACCCCTCAAATGAAAGCATCTTAACTGCAATCTTAGTTGGGCTTTGTAAGAATGGAAAACTATATGAAAACATTTACAAATCTCCAGTAAAGGACTTGAGAAAGTTTTATGAGTGAGCTGTTAAGGAAATTAGATGGGAAGAGACCTTTGGCCTTAAGCAATTTGACCAGAAAGGAGAAACAGGTAGTCCCAACCAACCGAAGAAGAGAAATAATGGTAGGAATAGAAGTGAAGGTCGCAATAATGTCTCGAATAATCAAGTCATTAAAAAGGCCAAGAATGAGCTCAGAAACGAACGACCTCATCATTAAGATCGTTATGATAACTACAGCGTCTTGTCAGATACATAAGACAGGATCTTTGCAACGTAGAGGAACATAAATGAGTTTGGGAAACCCAATCCCATGAAGACCCTCGCTAAGTTCAAAAGCAAGAACAAGTTTTGTGCTTATCTTGATTAAGTCGGGGTACAACACTTCATAATGTTGAGAATTAGAGGATGTCATTAAGGATCTAGTTAAGAAAGGTAGCCTGAGAGACTACGTGGTGCAACTAACTAACTCATGACCTCAACAATCTCCACAACCAACATAATAGCAGCCTCATTGAGCTATCGAACAAGACATGAACCCGCAGTGCATTCACATCGCAGTTGCACCTAACGGGTCATGTCTCTAACTTGTAATTCAATTTTCAAAATCAATAAAAGTTACGAATTTCCTTTACTACTTTACTCTGTGATTGCTTTATTGATTTTTTAATCAAATGCTAAGTATGGAGGTGAGCAGTGATCTCTCCATCAAGTTTCTCTTTGTTGAAGTTTTATTAAGTCATATTATATTAGCTAAGATTACAACCTATCGGATATAGCTTGACTAAATTAATTATGTTGCTAGCTGAGGTTACGACCTACTAGACAGTTCAATCAATTATGTTGTTAGCTAAGGTTCAAACCTTTTGGACCGCTCAACAATACTATGCTAGGCGAGGTTCCGACCTCTTACACAGCTCGATATTACATTTTTAGCTAAGGTTTTGACCTTCTAGACAGCTTGATAAATTATATTGTTAGTTGAGGTTTCAACCTACTGGATAGCCCGATAAATTACGTTGTTAGCTAAGGTTTTGACCTATTGGACAGTTGAATCAATTACGCTGTTAGCTGAGGTTACAACCTATTAGATAGTTCAATCAATTACGCTGTAAGCTGAGGTTACGACTTACTAGACATCTCAATCAATTATGATGTTAGTTGAGGTTCCAACCTTCTGGACAACTCGACATCGCTATGTTAGGTGAGGTTCCGACCTTCTCCTATATAGCTCGATCAATTACGTTATTAGCTGAGGTTACGACCTACTGGACAACTCAATCAATTACGTTGTTAGCTAAGGTTACGACTTACTAGACAGCTCAATCAATTATGTTGGTAACTGAGGTTCCAACCTTCTGGATAGCTCAACATCTCTATATTAGACGAGGTTTCAACCCATTATATAGTTTGATATGACGCTGTTAGCTAAAGTTCTGACCTTCTAAATAGATCGATAAATTACGCTATTAGCTAAGATTTCGACCTATTGGACAACTTTATAAATTACGTTGTTAGTTGAGGTTACGACGTACTGGACAACTCAATCAATTTTGCTGTTAGCTGAGGTTACGACTTACTGGACAACTCTGTAGTTACGACCTACTAAACATCTCAATCAATTATGCTATTAGCTAAAGTTTCGACCTTCTGAATAGCTCGATATCGCTATGTTAGGCGAGGTTCCAACCCCCTATATAGCTCAATATTACGTTGTTGCTGAGGTTCTAACCTTTTGGACAGTGAGATAAATTACGCTGTTAGCTGAGGTTTTGACCTACTGGACAGTTTGATAAATTACGCTGTTAGCTGAGGTTATTATCTACTGGACAACTCAATCAATTATGAGGTTAACTAAGGTTACGACCTATTGGATAGCTCAATCAATTACGTTGTTAGCTGAGATTACGACCTATTGGACAACTAAATCAATTACGTTGTTAGCTAAGGTTACGATCTACTGGACAGCTCAATCAATTATGCTGTTAGCTAAGGTTCTAACATTTTGTAAAGCTCATATCGTTATATTAGGCGAGGTTCTGATCCCCTACATAGCTCGATATTATATTTTTAGTCAAAGTTCTGACCTTCTGGACAGCTCGATAAATTATGCTATTAGCTGATGCTTCGACCTATTGGACAGCTCGATAAATTATGCTGTTAGCTGAGGTTTCGACCTATTAGACAGCTCAATCAATTATGTTGTTAGCTGAAGTTATGACCTTTTGGACAGCTCGACATCACTATGTTAGGCGAGGTTCCGACCCCCTATATAGTTCGATCAATTAAGTTGTTAGTTGAGGTTATGACTTATTGGACAGTTCAATCAATTATGCTGTTAGCTGAGATTACGACCTACTAAACAGTTCAATCAATTATGTTGTTAGCTGAGATTCCAACCTTCTAAACAGCTCGACATCGCTATATTAGGCGATGATTAAAGTATAAAAATACAATTTTAATATTAGAAAATTGATTGCATTTATCAAAAATATGTTATTTAATTAAGCATTTTTATTTGATTATTTTTACGAATGCATTTGGTTTGATCATTTGACTTAATGTATTTTTATGCTCATAAAATTGATAAATTTGACATAATTTATAGGTACTTATTTTGGGCTTGTGGTATTTTTCATAAATAAAATAATAAAAAAAAAACTCAATTTAAAGGACATCAGTTCAAGTGCATAAGGCCTAAATGTTATCAGGGTTTAGCAGTTAAACATAAACATGGTCAGACCCAAAAATTTCTTTAGTCCCAAACTTTATAGCCTATACACTCCTACGAAATTTGATTTTTAAATTTGAAAAATGGTAAAGTGATTTGTGGAGATGATGGGAGATAAAATTTGACTTTTAAATTTGAAAAAAGTTGGATGAGATATGATTAATTGAGTGATTTGTGGAAATGAATTGGAATTTGATTTGTCTCTCAAATTTTGAAAGTAATAGTGATTTATGGTGATGGATTGGGTCAAACTTGTGAGCAAGATGGAAAGATTTTGAACAAATTTTGTTTATTTGAATTTTGAAAGCCTTCCTTTTTTAATGAAGTGAAGATCTTATGGAGAGGCTTTTTGCTTCTATAATAGGGTGTCTGACAACACAACGAAGGCAATCAATTTGAAGGAGAAAACCAATGTTTCAAAAAGAAAATGTCTTGCTAAATTATTTTCATACTTTCTTTGTAAAATGTGTGAAATAATGAGCAAGTTAAGCTAAAATTAGAGGGAGACTGAGGGGTGATCTTAATTGTAAGGTTATTGTTATTCACGTTTATTTATTTTCAAGCTTTTCAATGTCTATGTTAAACTCTTTTTGAGTTTTAATTCAGAAATTATATTTTACAGTTCATATAAATTTAGTCAAACTCTTTTTATGTGATTTATGTTAAAATCATAGTCTCTGGATTGATAAATTTATAAGTTGATTTTTGACTACAGTATTGTCAATTTGATATATAATCGTTTTTAAATACTTTATAAATTATATCCTAATTTGTTCTTAAATATAAAGAGTTCTGCAATTATCATTGTGTTTTTATTTGATCTTCAAATTCATATTTTTCAATTATTTGTCTGGGATGTGAAACAAGCAATTGAGTAGTAATTTGAAATCAAACTTGATAACAGATAATTAAACAATTAAATGATCCTTAAAGCTTTGCTATTTTCTCTATTGGTTGTCATATATATATATATATTTTATTCATTCTCCAATTAAAAGTTCTAAAATAATTTTCCCTTCAATTGTTCTCTATTATTTTATTCTATTTTATAAAATTTTACTATTTTGAATTCTTCTTGTTATTCACTTCTCTGTGGGATCGATACCTTAAAGCTATTTTATAATAACTACTTAGCCGAAAGTAATATTTTGGGTAAAACCAGGCGAGGTTCCAACCTCTACCTAGCTCGATATTACGTTGTTAACTAAGGTTCCGACCTTCTAGACAACTCGATAAATTACATTGTTAGCTGAGGTTACGATCTACTAGACAGCTCGATAAATTACGCTGTTAACTGAGGTTACGACCTACTAGATAGTTCAATCAATTACGTTGTTACCTAAGGTTATGACCTACTAGACAGCTTAATCAATTACTCTATTAGCTAAGGTTACGATCTATTGGTAGCTCAATCAATTACACTGTTAGTTGAGGTTACGACCTACTAGACAGCTCAATCAATTGCGCTGTTAGTTGAGATTCCAACCTTTTGGATAGCTTGATATCGCTATGTTAGGCAAGGTTCCAACCCCTTATATAGCTCATTATTACGTTGTTAGCTGAGATTTGGACCTTATGGATAGCTCGATAAATTACGCTGTTGGCTGAGGTTTTGAGCTATTGGACAGCTCAATCAATTATGTTGTTAGCTGAGGTTATAATATTTTGAATAGCTCAATATCGCTATGTTAGACGAGATTCCGACCCCTTATATAACTTGATATTACGTTATTAGCTGAGGTTACGACTTACTAGACAACTTAATCAATTACGCTATAAGCTGAGATTTCGACCTACTAGACAGCTCAATCAATTATGTTGTTAGCTAAAGTTCCAACCTTCTGAACAGCTCGACATCGCTATGTTAGGCGAGATTCCAACCTCCTATATAGCTTGATAAATTACACTGTTAGCTGAGGTTTCGACCTACTGGATAGCTCAATAAATTACGTTGTTAGTTGATGTTTCGACTTATTGGATAGCTCGCCAGAATTGTGTTATGGTAGGCGAGATTATGACCCCTTACATAGTTCGAAGAAACTATCGCTATGGTAGACGAGGTTACGACTCCTTACATGGCTCGAAAAAATATATCGTTGTGGTAGGTAAGGTTCCGACCCCCAACATAGCTCACAAAGTTACACTATAATACTAACAGGTTCCGACCTACCAACTTGTTATTATGCAAACAGGTGTCGACCTATTAGCTCGTGGTAATGATAAAAGGATACAACCTATTAGCTCGCCATTATGCTAAAAGCTATGATCTGCGAACTACAATGATATCTGAGTATTTAATCAACTAGGAAATATTTATTTCCATATCAAGATCAGCAAGCTCCCGAGCCCTCACCAGGCCTTGTCATCATTAACTCATACATTTATGCATTAATCACTCAGTTTCTTAGTTCACAGGAAATTCAAACACTAAAAAAAAACAACGTAGAGTAAAATACTAGACAGCGTTGAGATAAAGCCAACATATTCAAAGCAAACCTCACAAAATAAAGTGAATTCATTATATATGAAGTTAAAATATTCATTACAATTGACCCCGCAAAGCGAGGTGGATAAAGTACAATTATGAAGAGCTTCAAAGAAAGATATTCAACTCAGCTAATAGCCTATAAGAAGTCCTGCTCTTGGGGGCCTACATCTGGAGGCATTACGACCTCCCTTTTAGCCTCTCCCACTCTCCTCTCAACAGACTCGGTAGAGTCGCCACAAGATGGAACAAAATCTAAAAAGGTAGCATGATAGATCAAGACACGACTTTTACTAACGAGCTTGAGCTACCAGTCCGCAGATTGCACTGAGAGCCAAGAGGCTTATATTATCAGTATATTTGAGATCATATAAATGAGCTGGCAAAAGCCCAAGGAAAAGACCCAATGGATGAGCCCAATGGTAAGAGGCCCAGGAAGTCCAATGCTTAGGTCGTATATTAAGCTTGCTTCCTCTTTCTTTAGCTCGTGTCTTAAACCAAAACTACCTTGATTCATCTTCAGCTCGTAAGAATGATATGTTACCTCACTAAGCTCGTGCCAGATAATCTTCTAGAAGCTTGTAGCAATCAAATCTAAGAGAGATTCAAACTTTATGATTTTGTGCAGATCAAATCTTTACAATCCCAGATTCAATTTCGGGAATCTTTTCTGATTTAAAGGAGATTGTTATGGAAGTGGAGTTAATGTAAAAATTTACATCCTAATTTGTCTTGCACTTAAATTGTAAATCCCTATACTATAAATAGGGGTGAAATTCTTTGTATTACGGACAACTCTCATTAGTGATACCGTTATTCTGTTAAATTATTCAGAGTGATGTCTATAGACGTAGGCATACTTGCTGAACCACATAAAAAATTCTCTTCTTTGCATTGTTCTTCCTCTCCCTCTTTCACTCTTAGTTGTTTTTATCCGCTTTCATTACTTTTTATTATTATAATTGTAGTTTGGACCTAGAATCTTTGGGTCGATTAAATTTCAACATCGACATAAGCCAAACCACCTACCATACCCAGTTCACTTGTCTAGAAGTTGTATAAGAAACTAGCCCACTGTTGCACCATCCAACACCGTCTATTAAAAGCTTCTCCTCCTTATCTTATCAGCAATACATAGCTCCAAATCCTCCGATATACAGGTTGCCTGTTGTGCAGAGAAGTAGTGCCAACATAGAGAGAAAATCACGTGACAATTTTGGATGTTTTGTGCTTGTTGGCTACTTCTTTCCATGTTTAACCATTTGAGAAGCTAATCATGATAGACTGAAATAGCAGGCACCCTATGAGAAATTATGAATCCGTTTTGTAATATTTTATTCTAATGTTTTATATACATATATTTTATATCTGTGTGTGTGTGTTTTTTTTTTTTTTTTTAATTATATATGTTATGGATGTAATGACGTTCAAACAATGAGTCAAATTAGAAAGTAAATAATTAGAATGAGTGGAAATTGTAAAAAATACCCATTTAAAAAGGGTAAAATTTGTTTTTACCCACTATTTTTAAAAAAATTATTTTTAACCGCTCAAACAAATATATTGCTTGATATACTCAAATTATCCAAAATACCCCTGGACATTTTTACAAAAAAACCCTGAACAGTTTAAAATTTACGAAAAATCGAATGGTGAAATTACGATTAAGCCCCCCATATATATACCTCAAAATTGATGGACTACAGCCACAGTCCATTGATTTCTCACTCAAAACCAATCGGTTTTTACGGAACTCGAACCCGATTGCGACCCGATCTTTCCCATGACATTTTCGGCCATTACCGCGACGTCGTCGACCTTCCCCGAGCAGCTCCTACCGCCGGCGAACCTGCAGAAAGTGTGAAGGTTAGATTTTGATATGTTTGTTGTATGTTTTGATTGAGATTTGAGATTTTGAAATGTGTGTTTGTGTTATGGATGTTAGTTTAGGATGATTAGGTTTAGAATATGTTGGATTTAGTGTGTTTGGTCGTGTTTGTGTTGAAAATGGCCGATTCCGACGAGAGAAGAGTTATCAGGATCGGATCGGTTTTTGAGATCGGTTTTCCACAATCGGTTTTTAAGATCGGCTTTCCACGATCGGTTTTCCACCATCGGTTATTCATTTCGATTTTTCACAGTCGGTTTTCCACAATCGGTTATTCATTTCGATTTTTCATGATCAGTTTTTCATTATCGGTTTTCATTTCGGTAACAAATGAAAAACTGATCGTGGAAAACCGATTACGGATAACCGATCGTGGAAAACCGAAATGAATAACCGATGGTGGAAAACCGAAGTGGAAAATCGATCTGGAAAATCGATCTCAAAAACAGATCGTGGAAAACCTTAGTGAAAAACCGATGGATTTCATTAACCGGTTTTTCAGATACCTTCAAAAACCGATCGATTTCATTAACCGATTTTTTAGATGCCTTCAAAAACCGATTCAGTTCAAAAACCGATTCTGCTACTGATGATTTCTTTGCTGTTTTTCTTTCCTACATATGGATTTCGACTATAAATATAGTTCACACACAATTGACAGATATACGAGCGGGAACACACACATTGGTCAAAGATTGGTTAATAAGATAATTGCCGTTATTAATAGAAGAAAGCTATACGATCGGTTCATAGCAGAATGTCCGTTCGAACATATTTTGAGGATAACTAATCATACGGCTGCTGGTTCTGTGATTTTGTGGGTGCTTGCTAGAGAGATAAAGGTAGCGGATGCACGCCGTGATGAGAGGTGGTTTGAAATTGGGGAGAGAAGCTATAGGTTTGGGAAACAAGAGTTTCTGTTGGTGACCAGACTTCCTTTTGGGGGCATCGACCGTAAAATCTTCGAAATAGCTCCAAATGATCCAAACGATCTCCTAGGACGAATGTTTAATGGAGTGTCACCGGAGGTGAGAGAGTTGATCACATTTCTTGAGGCAAGAAGTGATAGAGGGGAGGGAGACTGTGCAGGGCAGGATCTGATAGATGATGAAGATCTTTTAAAGTTGGCGAATATAGGGATTGCTTTCCATCTCTTTATGGGACTGGATGATAGAGCTAGCATAAGGCACTTAATGAAGAGCGGGTCAGAAATCCATCAAAAACCATTAATATTTATGGCTATGTGTTAGCATTTCAGGTATAACTAATACTTTCAATATTTATTGCTTCCTTCTATTACATTAACTATATATGGTTATATGTATGTTTTAATCAATTTTACATTATATATTATCTGACCATTACTAACTATATGTATGTTTTTTGTTTAATCATTGTTACATTATAGTGGTGGTTAGTAGAGTTGTTCCCAGTGTTACGGGAGAAGATATCAAAAAAGACCCGGAACCCGCAAAGCGATCTATCAAGATGTATGAGACGATTACTGAAGAGAACACCCACAAATATACACAGCCTAGATGATTTCCCCCCCGTAAGTGACAAACATAACCTAAATTTGTGTCAATTATTTGTTTGTTATAACTATCGTTATTTATATTAAGTATATAATTGTAGTATAACTAAATATATTGATATAATGCAGATAGTTGGCATTCGGCAAACCTTGGAGCCTACTGACGTCGAGAGGGAGATGGATTATTGAAAATCGTTTAATTCGAATAATACAGTTTATGATGAAGTACATAAATATGGCGACGGGGGGAGTGATGATGATGATGATGATGATGATGATGATGATGACGACGATGATGATGACCATGATGATGGTGTAGGGGATGAGGCTGAGATAGAGGTTGATGATGAGGTGGAGGGAGAGGATGATGATGAGGTGGAGGGTGACGATCAGCTACTTAAAGACGTCCAAAGCGTGCAATCCGAATAAGAGGATACCTTATTAGAGTTTCGGACAAAGAAGGCACATGATGTACAACACGTAGATTATGAGGTACAAATATTCTATTTATATAATAAAATTATTCAATAAATTTCAATTGTAGTAAATGCAAAAGATGTGGACATGTTATGTAGTAGTACGAAGTGTGAAAAAGAGACGGAGTCTCTAAATATGATAGACGAAGTGTAATTTGTTTAAATATGCAGGTTGTATTTTCTTGGATACTCAAAAAACAGGGGAGACTCTATCCATTTTTTTTTAAAATTAAGGGTAGTATGTAAAATGATATATATTTATGATTCTATGAAACAGGTGAAACGGTTGTTTGAGTTTATTGTGGATTTACAGAAGACAACCCATAAGAAGTTAAGTAAAATGGATAGGAGACAAAAGACAACCTTTCAGATGGTAAGGGAGATAGATAGTAGGCTGAGACAGGTGGAAGAACATTTACATATTCCCAGGCCTCCGGTTGCTAGGCATGATCCAGACGACGACGACGATGATGATGATGATGGTGGTGGGAGCTTTCACATGTATTACCCATCACCACCACCACCACTACCACCACCACATTAAGACGAGGGTGTCCGTCAGTCGCCTATTGATGTAGGCCAGTCAGCCATCCAAGAGGAGGAGGAGGGTGATCATCAGCCACCTCAGCAGTCACCCCATCAGGAGGAAGGAGCAGGGTGAGCAGCAGCCACCTCATCGGTCACCCCAGCAAGAGGAGGAGCAGGGTGACCAGCAGCCACCTCCTCGGTCACCTCATCAGGAGGAGGAGCAGGGTGACTAGCAGCCATCTCAGCAGTCACCCCAGTAGAAGGAGGAGCAGGGTGACCAGCAGCCACCTCATCGGTCACCCCATCAGGAGGAGGAGCAGGGTGACCAGCAGCCATCTCAGCAGTCACCCCAGCAGGAGGATGAGTAGGGTGATCATCAGCCACCTCATCGGTCACCTCAGCAGGAGGAGGAGCAGGGTGACCAGCAGAAACCTCAACAGTCACCCCAGCAGGAGGAGGAGCAGGGTGACCACTGTCATACGGACTTAGGAGATGTATCTGCTGCAGACACTGAGCGTGAGCATGACCAGGTAGACTTTATATCCCTATTGTGTTGCATTTTGAAATATAATTGTTATTATTAATATTATACATGTTTTTAATTTACTTACAGCTGCAGGATGAAAGCATGCATGAATGAGGCAAACGAAAGACAAAGCCAGCAGCACCTCTATGGACACCGTACACGGATCCGGGGCCAGCGAAAAAGAAAAAGAAAGTGGTCCAACAGCAGGGGGAGGAGGTGGTAGAGTCTATAGACCCCGTAGAAGTGGTCTATAATGAATATAAAGCGGCAACCACATTGGATCTCAGGTATATTTAAACAAAAAAAAAAATGTTTCTAATTTTTGTATCCTTATTGGTAATGTAAGAAAATATATAATAATGTTTAAGACTTTTTTTTTGAATTGTAGGCGTTCGATTGATCGTTGTGGGTGGTCTGTGATACCAACCACATTGGTCACACTCGAGGATGTGGACAACTAGTTGACTAATGAGCACATCGATTCTTATTTGATGTGCCTAAGAAAAAAAGGGTGGAATGAGATGGCAGATCGTAAATACGCTATCCATGACACTTCTTTGCTTGTAAGTATTTACATTTAAGTTAGTTATGCATTTATAATTTCATATTACAGTCGGTTGATTAGTAGTAACATGTTTAATTTTTATCATGCAGGCAATGATGACAGCGCATTATAACCTACATTACGTCCGCAAACAAAGAACATTTGATCCAGTTACAGCTGATGTACCCTTAGAGTGGCTTGCGCACGGTCGTAGGCATATAGACGCAGCAGTCTCGTGGTGGCGGGTTGATAGTGTAAGTATAGTTCGAACGTTAATATTTATTATATGATTATCCCTTCTAGTCCTATAGCACTAACGTTTTGAAATGCAGGTGTTGCTACCGTGTAGCTTGAATCAACAACACTGGGTCCTTTGTGACGTGCGCATTAGAGAGCAAATAATCATAATGCATGATCCCTTGGCAAATGTTGACATAGCCTATCGACGAGAGCCACTTGAGCCGCTGGTACGTTTGATGCCTATTTTGTTGCGGTTCGTGGGATTTTACGAGGAGACACAGGTAGCTATGCCACCCGTGGATGTCCGGTGGAAAGTTCAGCGTCTTGGACGATCAATTGTGCCCCAACAACCTGATGGGTGAGTAAGTTTATATGTTAATTATATATATATATATTAATGATATTTAATTATCTTTATGTTAATATATTAACATAAACATATAATTAATATAATGTTAATATAATTATCTTAATGTATATAGTTTAACATTAATATAATTATATATTATATGTTATGATTAACATTAATATATAATTATAGCTTAATTATTATACATAGTTTATATATTATGATATTTAATTATGTTAATGTTAATATATGTTTATATTATTATCTTAATGTATATAGTTTATATATTATGATATATACAAGACAAGCTGCGGAGCATATGTGGCCATGTACGTGCGCGACCTTGTGCAACGGAGAACGAGTACATGGAAATCAAGAAAATATGAGACCGTTGCAGATGCCATTGCACTGAGGGCCGAGATGGCCAGAGACATATATATGTGCTCAAAGCCGATATATAAAGTTAATAATTTTGAAAAATGGTTTGTAGATAGTGATGGAAAAATTGTATATAAATAAATTTAATTATTCTTTTATTATTACTCATTATTTATTTGATGGTATTGCATTCTATATTTTCCAATTGCCAACAAATCATTATAATTAAACATTATAGTTAATAATATAATGTTAATATAATATAATATTAATCTAAAGTTAATCTAATGTTAATATAATGTTAATAATATAATGTTAATATAATGTTAATATAATATTAATCTAATGTTAATATAATAATATAATGTTAATCTAATGTTAATATATTAATATAATGTTAATATAATATTAATCTAATGTTAATATAATAATATAATGTAATCTAATGTTATATATTAATATAATGTTAATAATATAATGTTAATCTAATGTTATATTAAATAATATAATAATATAATGTTAATCTAATATTAATGTTAATATAATGTTAATATAATAATATAATGTTAATCTAATGTTAATATTATATAATGTAATAATATATGTTCATATAATATAATATAATGTTAATATATTAATATAATGATAAAATGAACATAATGTTCATATATTAATATAATATTAATATAATGTTAATATATTAATATAATATTAATATAATGTTAAAATATAATGTTAATATAATATTAATCTAATGTTAATATAATATTAATCTAATGCTAATATAATGTTAATATATTAATATAATGTTAATCTAATGTTAATAATATAATGTTAATATAATATTAATCTAATGTTAATATAATAATATAATGTTAATTTAATGTTAATATATTAATATAATGTTAATCTAATGTTAATATAATGTTAATAATATTATATTAACATTAGATTAATATTATGTTAATATATTAATATACTATTAGTTTAATGTTAATCTAATGTTAATAATATAATGTTAATATAATATTAATATAATGTTAATATAATAATTATATTAATCTAATGTTAATATATTATATAATGTTAATATAATATTCATATATCTAATGTTAATAATATAATGTTAATATAATGTTAATTTAATATTAATCTAATGTTAATCTAATGTTATAACGTAATGTTAATAATATAATATTCATATATTAATATAATGTTAATCTAATATTAATCTAATGTTAATATATATAATGTTAATATAATATTAATCTAATGTTAATCTAATGTTAATAATATAATAATAATAATATTATTAATGTTAATATAATAATATAATGTTAATATAATTAATATAATGTTAATAATATAATGTTAATATAATATTAATCTAATGTTAATATAATATATATAATGTTAATCTAATGTTAATATATTAATATAATGTTAATATAATATTAAGGTTAATGTTAACATAATATTAATATAATGTTAATATAATATTATATAACATTAGATTAATGTTAATCTAATGTTAATATATTAATATAATGTTAATATAATAATATTATTAACATTATATTAACATTATATTAATATATTAACATTAGATTAATTAATAATCTAATGTTATATAATATTATATTAACATTAGATTAATATTATGTTAACATTAACCTTAATATTATATTAATATATTAACATTATATTATTATATTAACATTAGATTAATATTATATTAACATTAACCTTAATATTATATTAACATTATATTAATATATTAACATTAGATTAATATTAGATTAACATTATATTAACATTAGATTAATATTAGATTAACATTATATTTTAATAATATTAACATTATATTAATATATTAACATTAGATTAACATTATATATTAATTAACATTAGATTAATATTATATTAACATTATATTAACATTATATTAACATTAGATTAACATTAGATTAACATTATATTATTATATTAACATTATATTAATATATAACATTAGATTAACATTATATTATTATATTAACATTAGATTAATATTATGTTAACATTAACCTTAATATTATATTAACATTATATTAATATATTAACATTAGATTAACATTATATTATATTATATTAACATTATATTAATATTAGATTAACATTATATTATTAACATTATATTAATATATTAACATATATTATTATATTAACATTAGATTAATATTATATTAACATTATATTATTAACATTAGATTAACATTATATTAATATATTAACATTAGATTAACATTATATTATATATTAACATTAGATTAACATTATATTAATATATTAACATTAGATTAACATTATTAACATTATTATATTATTAACATTAGATTAATATTATGTTAACATTAACCTTAATATTATATTAACATTATATTAATATATATTAACATTAATATAACATTATATTATTATATTATTAACATTAGATTAATATTAGTTAACATTAACCTTAATATTATATTAACATTATATTAACATTATTAACATTAGATTAACATTATATTATTATATTAACATTATATTAATATTAGATTAACATTATATTAACATTATTAATATATTAACATTATATTATTATATTACATTATATTAATATATATTAACATTATATTATTAACATTAGATTAATATTATATTAACATTATATTAATATATTAACATTAGATTAATATTATATTAACATTATATTAATTATTAACATTAGATTAATATTATATTAACATTTTATTAACATTATATTATTAACATTAGATTAACATTAGATTAATATTATATTAACATTATATTATATTATTAACATTAGATTATATATATTATTATATTAACATTAGATTAATATTATGTTAACATTAACCTTAATATTATATTAACATTATATTAATATATTAACATTAGATTAACATATATTATTTATATTAACATTAGATTAATATTAGATTAACATTATATTAACATTATATTAATATATTTACATTAATATGAATATTAATATTATATTATTAATTAACATTAGATTAATATTATGTTATATTAACCTTAATATTATATTAACATTATATTAATATATTAACATTATATTAACATTATATTATATTATATTAACATTAGATTAATATTAGATTAACATTATATTATTAACATTATATTAACATTATATTAATATTAATAACATTATATTAACATTATATTAACATTAGATTAATATTATATTAACATTATATTAACATTATATTATTAACATTAGATTAACATTAGATTAATATATTATATTAACATTATATTAATATATTAACATTATATTAATATTAGATTAACATTATATTAATATATTAACATTATATTAACATTATATTATTATATTAACATTAGATTAATATTATATTAACATTATATTAACATTAGATTAACATTAGATTAATATTATATTAACATTATATTATTAACATTAGATTAACATTAGATATTATATTAACATTATTAATATATTAACATTAGATTAATATTATATTATTATATTAACATTAGATTAATATTATGTTAATATTTACCTTAATATTATATTAACATTATATTAATATATTAACATTAGATTAACATTATATTATTGTATTAACATTAGATTAATATTATATTATTATATTAATATATTAACATTATATTAACATTAACCTTAATAATATATTAACATTATATTAATATAATCTAATGTTAATATAATGTTATATTAAGGTTAATGTGAATATAATGTTATATTAATGAATATATTAATATAATGTTAACATATATTAATATAATAATATCTACATTTGTATTATATATATTATTAATATTACATCCATATAAGTTATAAGCCATATTAGGATTATAGTTATAATAATTGTAAAATGATATGAAAAATATTAACCATATTAATATGATATATCAAGATAACACATATTATAGTAAAGGTATATTTATTAATTATTACTAATATTATATGAATATTAATAAATGATAAAATTAATATTTAATGATTTAAAATAATGATATAGCTTGTAATAAAATTATACGCTCCTAATCTATATAATATATTTAAATATAACGATTTATATAAATAATTCATGTAAAGGGAAATAAAATGAACATACAAATAGAAATAAAATCAACCCAAGTAAAAATCGGTTTTTAGGAGTACATGAAAAACCGATACCAGTTTTTGAAGACCCCTTAAAAACCGATCCACACTTGGCGTGCTGGAACAAGTGGTGGCAGTGGATCGATTTTCGAGGAGGCATGGAAAACTGATACCGGTTTTTCAGAGTTACTCAAAAGCCGATCGACATACCTCTACGTTATGGAAATGAAAGGCAACTTGATCGGTTTTTCACCATATCTGGAAAACCGATACCGATTTTCTAGGCTCCATGAAAAATCGATTTTAGTGGTTCCGAGATGATATGAAATGAGCCAAAAACAGTACACATGGAATAATAATTTATACAACTGTATTAATACATAATTGAGTAATTAATATAAAAACGTTTACATAAAACATGCATAAACAAAATGTCAATCAATTGCTAATCATCATTTCCGTCAGTAGCCATTTGTGGATCGGGAGTAGGAAACCGTAATACACATCGACGTTGGTTGTGTCCAGTCTCATAACACAAGCGACATCTTCGAGAATGTGGCTCATTTTCAATAGCATTTGAACTCGTTCCAACATCCGCATCCACTTCTGCGCTTGTCCCTTCACTAATAGAAGTTGGGGGGTTAGGGCAACGAAGACGGTACACCCCTTTGACCACATCTTCCACACTTTTTTCGACGAGGATCTTCCCCAGCTGAAGGAATCCGAACCTCCTTCGGCCTACCTGCTTGTCTTTTACCTTTCGGTGGTAATACAACCATACTTCTAACTTCCGCTGAAACATTCCAACTGGCCAATTTAGGGACAGGATTAATCGAACGTACATATACAGCTTTTAGTCACTCCACGTTATAGTACTGACTGCAAAGTGTATCACAACTGACGCCCTTGAACCTGACATGTATTAACAATTTAAGTGTTATGCTATGATATGAAATACTAAAAAAAACAATGTATAATTACCATACCTGGCCACATCACATGCATGAACACATGGCAACTGATCAAGGTTCCACTACTTACACGTACATGTGTGCTGTTAAATGTCAACCATCGCATCTCCTTTGCTATAATGTATGACACTGTAATGATACGGTTCTGCAATGAGATATACGCTACATTCCGTGGATAAATCTTTTGCCAACATGATACGATCGTATGCTGCGGTAGTAATATACTCTGCAATGTTGGTAGTCATCATTTCATATCTTCTTCTTGGACAATGTGCTCGTGACCACCTGCTCACTCCAGCCTTAACCAAAGCTCCATGTGTAGTCGAATGCAATGCACGCATTTCTTCCAATATTCTGTTGCATTCATCGGGCACATAACAGTATGCTGCATTGTAAAATGCATTTTCCACATCCGAACGCTTTTTACACTGTTGCTTAAGGTTTTGCCACAAGTGAAAAAAACATAACACATGTGGGACTTCAGGAAAAGCTGTTTTCATTCCATTCGATATGCTCTTATGACGATCCGATACGATCACCAACTCGTCTGACACCCCGATTGCTCTTCTCAACCATTTTAGGAACCAAGTCCACGAATTGTCTGACTTTTCGTCAGCAAATCCAAAGGAGATGGGATAAATCATCTCCGACCCATCTTTGCACGCAGCAAAAAAAATCACCCATTTATATTCACCTTTCAAATGAGTGGCATTAATAGCAACAACCGGTCTCATGTAAGACCGAAAACCCTCAATAGAAGCTCCAAGTGCAACGAAGGAATACAAGAACCGGTTGTTTTCATCTGTCTTAATTGCTGTCATTGTGTCGGGGTTTGAAAGTTTTAACATCTCGAAGTAGGACGGAAGCTGTTGATATGATTCATCCGCTTGCCCATATGCTAGTTTCTTTGCATATTGTAAAGCCTTCCAAGCTTTACTATATAAGATTTGCACTCCATATTGCTCTAGCATTTCTCCAACCAAACGATTAGGTGTATAAAGATCTCTTCCCACCTTTCCTGCATACAATTTTTCGATCACAATAGCCTTCACACTCTTCATATGTGATTCCATGGCTGTTTGACGACACGTGTGTTCCGCTACATAATTCAACACAAACCACATTGAACAACCCTTTCTGCATCTTGCACGAACACTAAAGCTACAAGTTTTACTTTACAACCGGCTTCAAATCGCTCCGTGTCCGAACGTCTAACTCGATATTCAAACTTAGTTTTCAGAGCATATTCGCCAATAGCTATAGTCATTTTTTCTTTACTAGTAAAGAATGCTCCTTTATACAACGTACCACGTTGGTAGACGGTTGACGTAGCGCTTGAAGTAGCTTCAATGTCCCCCAATTCTACACCAGGAACAATCCAGTATGGTTGTGAAGGATTGTTCTGAAATTGTAAACCTGAAAATCTTATTTCTAAAAACTCTTCTTCTTCTGCGACATCATCAAATCGAGTTTCCTCTTCATCACTATCTCCGATTTGCTCTTCATCACTATCTTGTATTCCATCACCATTATCATCTGTGTCTTCATCTTCATCATCAATACCATAATTCATATAGTCATCATTAACGTCACGAATGGGACTTTCAACCGATGTAAATGGGGTGATAGAAGTATCAACTTGATTGCTCCCAATGCCTGAAGTGAGATAAAAATGACTTTCAACCATATGTGGATTTACTGGTCTATCCATATTTACCCCGTCATGTCTTTTGTCTGGAATTGAATCAGTGACAAATGGACAAACGATACGTCTACTAACCCCAGCTCCAAAATCTCTGGCAATCTTATCGATATAAATCTCTTTAACATCAATATTTTTTATCGCCATCAAACCAACAACACCAAGATCGGACATGATACTTATCTTTTTAACCTAACAATTTATTGTACTTTGTAGTAAATAATATATACGGATTTCCCACCTTCTTCTATCAATAGCAGCCTTTCTGTATACAACATCCACCAATGATGAAAAACTACTATTTTTGTGGACCCCACACATGATCGACTCCCCTCCAATGTAATTACATCCATTCCACTCTCCGTCAAAGTTGATTACAACGGTCTCTTGAGCCATTCCTGCAACATTCAAATCAAATGATAATTAAATCTCATTTCAATAGGGTAATATTACAAAATATAATCATATCGAATCATATTCAATACATAGCAACACAAACATATAAAAAAAAAATCATTAAAAAGATGTTAAATTCAGTTTTCCAGTGAAGTTATCGGTTTTTCATTCTCTTAAAAAACCTTAATTCGGTTTTGATTTTTCAGTCACTGGAAAACCGGGATTGATTTTTCAGTCACTGAAAAATCGGGATCGATTTTTCAGCCCGATTTTTCAGCTCGATCAATTTTTCAGTGGCTGAAAAATCGATCGGTTTTTCAGCCACTGAAAAATCGGAAAAAATCGGGATCTGTTTTTCAGTAATCGGGGCTCTGAAAAATCGATCCCACAGAGTGAAAAATCGATTATCGATCACGAAAAATCGATTTCGTCGCAAATTTTGCAGATTTCGTCGCAGATTTCATAAACATTTAGATCTCACAACCAAATCATTCTTATAGTCTTTTAGCTAGCAATATGAACAAAACAACCTAAAAACCAATAAAAAAAACTCATACATTACCTTTCAAACTCAAATGGAAGAAGAATCTTCAAAACCTTCAATGGTGTAAACCTTCAATGGATCCAAAAACTTCAATGGTTAAAGAAGCTCGAATGACTAATCCCCTCAATAAATTATTTTTCAACTGCAATGGATCTCAAAAATCTTCGTAATTTTCGTAATTTTCAGCTGCAATGTAGAAGAAGATGGAAAATGGAGACTATTGGTAGGAGAAGGAAGAAGGTTATTTTCGTAATTTCATATTTGAGCATTTTAGTCATTTTAACTTAAGGGTATTTTGGCAATTTCATATTTGGGTATTTTAGTGATTTTAACTTAAGGGTATTTTGGTAATCTTGGGTATACAATGGAAATAGTTTGTTTGGGAGGTTAAAATCAAATTTTTTTAAATAGTTGGGTAAAAACAAATTTTTTTTTTTTTATTTGGGTAAAACCAATAAATCTCCCTTAGAATGAATTAAAGTAAGTTTAAGTTGTGTCTGTTATTTGTAATTGTGGATTTTCTCCATCTCTGCTGAAGATTTACTCCATCAAAGATGGAGCAGTGCTCGAGCAACTATAAAGCAGCGTTGGATAGGCATGGGAGCAATGCTAGAGCGAGGAGCGATGTTGGAGCAAGGCGGGAGCCAGGATGGAGCGAGGAAGTGGCACTGGATCTGTTGGAGAAATCTTCATCATTTAATCTATGTTTGTTGATGTTCTAGACATTGATTATACTTTGAGTTTTTGTATATTTTGTATAGTTTGAGTTTTTTATTTTTCTAAATTTTTTTATGCAAGGCTGATGAGTCAAAATTTATTGAGACAAATTGTTTAATTCTTTTATTTTTTAATAGACAAATATTTTAATATTAAAAAACTAAATTACCCCACTTTTGATGACTAATGTTAGTCAACTATTGGTCAACAGTCTGATAAGGTGTTAGTATAATTACAAAATCTCATAGTTAAGTGCAATTTCATATAAAGTTAGGGAAAGTTTACACAATTTTTTCTTATATAAATAATCCTAATAGTTGATATAATTACACGAATATGTGAATTTAGATCACAATTATGGAAACTCTATTCTGGGTTTTGTAAGTGTCGCAACTACACCCTCTATCATTAGTTTACTAATAGTTTGACCGGATTCTATGGTAACAAGTTGAAGGTAATTTGGTAGTTTGACTCGATTAGTTTTGAGCAAAGGGTTTGACCTAATCAAGTTATCAAGTCAATGCAAGAAGTAAAGATTTTCTACCTTTTTTTTTATTAATTTTTTGATAGCCTAATAACGCATCAACATTTAAAAAAGTGGATGACTAAGGTTGTTTGATTTTTTTTCTCTATCATACATCGTTCAAGCTTTAATTCATCTCATAAAAAGATTAATCTCATATCAATATTGACAAAAAATCCTTACTCCAATAGTACAGCCCAATAGGTCTATATTTCATGTGGGATGAGAGGTTTCAAGTTTTAAGAGGTCAAATATGGATTTTAACTGGACCATTATTCTACAATTTTATGCAATTTGGACGCGTTTAGTGTTTGAACCATACATTGAGCTATAAATTTTGGGTTTTTGTATGCCTTATTTTTCTGGAACGTCAAAACTCTAAAGCTCTATAAATTAAATTAATGATAAATGTTGAAGAAAACAGTTCCATATCCGGTGGATGCAATGTATGGAGAGCAATCCAATTAATTAATGGTGCGTTTACTTCATGGATTGGGGAATGGGAATGGGGAATGAGATTGATTGATTATGTTTACTTGCTTAAAATTCATTCCGTAATGGGAATGAAAATGTGGGTCCCACATCAATTTGGGATTGTGGAATGGGAATCCCATTCCCCCCAACCCACTTGGGAATGGGATTCCCATTCCTTTAATCAAAATAAAAAGTCTTTAATACCCCTTGTTAAAAAATATTAAAAAAACTTATTTTATTTGATATTAAAAAAAATACATATTATAATAAAAAATTACATATCATTAGTTTTTCATCACCAATTTCTTAATTATCATTATAGACTATTAAAATAATATGTAGTTTTTTTTTTTTAATTATAATATATAGTTTTTTATTTGATATAAAAAAAACTGCATATTATAATAAAAAATTGGACTATTAAAATAATATGCAATTTTTTTATTATAATATATAATTTTTTATTTGATATTAAAAAATACATATTATAATAAAAAACTTCATACTATCATAATTAATTTATAATTTTAATTAAGGGCATTTTTGTAATTTATAATTAATCCATTCCGATTCCAAGGTAAAGTAAACAGTTTAATGGGATTACTGTTGATTCCGATTCCGATTCCTACAGTTGAAGTAAACAACTTATTCTAATTCCGATACATCATTCCGATTCCAAGTCATTCCGATTCCAGATCATTTCGATTCCTATTCCGATTCCTCTAAGTGAAGTAAACGCACCATAAAATTAGTTCACCAAATTAAACTAAACCATTAATTGGATATGCAACTGGTTATGACTTTTAAAGCCACAAAATGCGTATAAATAAAGGCCTTGTAAAAGGTTGTAGTAACTCGGTTCCATTCTCTAAGTTCACCTTGCATATTGTATTATTGTTTAATCTTTCATCCAATCTAAATTCTCTCTTGTTAGTTGTTTTTCTTCTACTTGTTTTTCCACTGATGTTATGTACAACTGACTTTCACTTTGCTAAGATGAAAATATGAAGCTACTCACATAAAAATAATGGTTTATTAAACTCTTAAAATGATTTTAAAGTTTATACTCGTATGAAAATACATCCATATGTTTTATATTGCTTTTCCTTATTGAATCTAATTTAATGTTTGATCTTAATTTCTCTTTAGAAATGTATGGTTACATCAACACCTCTAGCAAATGGAACTTGATTTATTATAGACAAATGACACCATGAATACTTGAATCTTTTTCAAAATGTACGGTTAAACCAATACTTCTAACAAAAAAGGTCCTGATTCATGGTAGTTAAGCTGCACCATGAACACCTAAATCAATTTAACATATAGAAGAATGTAGATTGTTCACAGTAATATAATTATAGAAAAACGAAAACTGAGCTGATAATTTATCATGACACATGCACAATACGCGTGCATGCACACACACCTAAATCAGTAGAATTATTTTGAAACATAATTCAACTTAGCTTACCATGTCTCGGTGGAGCATTACGACCAGTAGATTCCTTCTTTTGCTTTGGATTTGACCAAGCAATGCTTAGCTTCTTCCCAAGTAACATCCTCTTGTTCTTTGCTAAAGCTGCAGCAAGGTGTCTGTCATCGGTAAAGTCCACATATGCAGGCCCTAGCAAAACCATTAGAAGGTATTAAACACCAGAAAACAACAGCCATTAAAATTTAGCTCAACTTTTACAGGTCAGCTGGAGTATGGCTGAATATTTTTTCCAGTTATGAAACAGACAGCTATATTCCCATTTCATGTTTGAATCACATAAAGTACAAATGAGAACAATAATAGATAAGAGAGAGAGAGAGACCCTTGACTTTCCAGTGAACTTGTCGTGGAGAATTCGGATAGAGGCAACCCCACCAACATTAGTGAAGAATTGACGCAGATCTTCGTAAGTTGCCTGCAAAAGTTGTAACCATCAAAATTGTATTTGCTCATCCAGCATAGAAAAACAACAAAGAGGTGCTTCCTCTTTCTCTTGCTCTCCTTCATGGAAAGAAATAGAAAGAGTTGCCTCTACTTGCTTTCAGATTAATGTCTGATATAAATGCAGTACACTAGTCTTTGTATCCTTTGCTTTTTCCAGGAACACAGTCTTTCATCTGCTGTTCATTTGTGACCTCTGGTTTTTGAACTTTGGATTGTGTTTCTTCTGTTTCATTTACTTCAGCTAAGTTCTGCATTTTTTCCTTTTCCTTCTCATGCACACTCTGAGCTGTACTCTTCTGTCGCTTAGCTGGAGACTGTTCATCGCTTATGTTTGAACCTGGTTTTCTCTTTTCACGGCCAGATTTCTTCAGGGAATGCTCCTTCTGATCTACAGATTCAGGATGTTGTATAGATTCCTGCCGTAGTCTGAATAGCTGCAGCTCTTCCAGACGAAGTGTAACCTGAGTAACAGAACAAAAGATGTGCATCTCAATCAGCTACATTCACTATCTGCTTCCTAGTGCAATGAGTATATACACTCTGATGAATAATATTGTAAATCATAGTTCAATGATCTCCAAACAGAACTAAGAATTCATTATTGCAGGTAAATTTCCACATCCATTTATAAGGGAATGCAATATATGTTTCTACACTTACGAACAATTATAATGCATCTTATACACCAAGTAAAACTGAAAATAGATAAACTGAAACTGCAACAATTGTTTACCTTCTGTACAGCACAGTCAAAATCTTCAAGTATACTGTATTCCCGCTCAAAACGCAACCAAGCATGGCATATGTCCTGAATGATTCTGTCTTTTAGAAAAGGAAGGTATCAATTAATCAAAAATGCATTACATAGAAATTAAACATGAAGTCTTCTTTGTAATCATAGATCCAAATGGCATGGACTGATACCCAAAAGTGGTTTCATTATGATAAATTAAGAATCAACCAATGAACTATGGATGACGTAGTGAGATTATTTGTAGAATCATGCAATATGAGTAGGAACAGGCACAGAGCTAGCAAGAAATACAAACAGAAAACTCAGATGCCCATAACATTGGTCATTTTTAATAATTAAGACAATATACTCATTTAGTTAAAATGAAAATTTAGCCCACATATAATAAAACGTTTCTCAAAAACAAAAGCTAAAGTCAAGTAACTTTTATTTTCGTGGATATAGGACAATTAGCTTAAGGATAAAAGCATCAGCATATCCCAGGTTCCATGCTTGTGTGCTTCCTACGGCATGCGACTATGCGTGCTTGCTTCCAAGATGTCAATAAGACTTCAGAACATCAATAACTCTATAATAAAGTAGAAAAACTGACATGTATAAGATAAGCATGCTTCTAGATGACAGTTCCCTCTATCATTCGTGTATTGATTTGGCAACGAAACACAAAACGACAGGTGAATTCCTTCTGATTACGATGCCCAATAAACATGTTGACCAATTGAAAGGCTGCTCTCTAACAAATTAGCAAACTTCTAGTCGAAGTTCCAAAGATCTTGACTAAACAACATTTAAATGAAATTTTCATTTAAACCACTTGACCTATATCTATTACTCTATGTTCGGTTTTAAATTCCCATAAGCCAGGCCTTCCATTTTCAGCTTCTTATACAACAAAATTTACAACCAAAAAAAAAAAGGACAAACAAACTAGAATAAATAATTCTTGGTAAATCATCAATATATTTTATATTTCCAAGGCACACTGATAACAAGTTGAAAAACAAAATTGTTACAAGTATGCAATAAAAAAATTTATAAATCCTTGTGGAAATAATATACCTCTGAACCTGTCCCCGTAAATCTTTTACTATAGTATCTCTTGTAGATGGATCTAGCTTCACTCATATGACTCGATTCAATTTCCATATATATATAACCTTGCCAGGCTTCCAACATTGTGCTACTGTATAGGAAAAGGGCAGTCGTATGGAAATTACAATGATGAAGAAACAGAACAAATAATAATACATAAATACATGAAAACAAGTTTTACTAAATTTCCACTGATAAAATTTAATCAAACCAGAGTTTAAGCAGGCTCTCCCAAACATGTCGAGGTGCAGCTAAATCTTTCCCAAATTTAGCTCTAAAGGGGCCCAATGCAAGTGCAGAAAACTGTCTGTATGCTCCATATGCTGCGATAAGCAGTCAGATGCATGCTGAAAGTGCAGAAAAAATACATCGTTATAATAAAATTATACATTATAGTCACAAATCTTTATAGTGATCTTATATGGATCTCAAAGTATTTCAGAGCAATTTTAACGTAGCTCATAGAGAAAAGCATGCTACCGATGCACTTGAGTAGCTTTAGTTCTAGACATTAAGATGCAAAAACAATCTAATAATGAATGAACGATATGCATATATGCACCTGAAAGGTTTACAAGTCCCTTATAAGTGAGAAATCCATGACACCATCCTTTTCCTCAGTTGATAGAATTCTTCGCCTCAACCCATCCACTCGAGTGAGGAATAAGTCTAGATAATGAAATAAACAAGGCTCAGTACAAAGATATTCAATGAATCAAAAGTTTAAAACTAAAAAGTCATCAGAAAAATTACAATGAGGCATATAAGTAGGCGAAGGAATATCTGTACCTCTTCAAGGGTTGAAAATATGCACAACAAAGACTCCTCAAAGACCCGAAAAGAGTGTGGAAAATCTATTAAAATATCAGGTGGAAACTTCTAAATTATAATGCGAAGCTAACATAAAGGTAGCATGGCGATAAGATACAATGAAATACATGTTCAGGACATTTCATCAGAGCAAAGCAATTCAAAAGCAGTATAGGAACAAAATCGAGAGAGGAAGCAACAGAAAAACAATTTGAATAATGCTATCTGCCACCAAAGTGTTTTCACATGCATTGATATGTCTAAGCAAGTGTATTGTACATTTGTATCAACTAGTCTATCAGATACATATTCATGTATGTGATTACACAGATTTACAAGAAGTCATGTAAGAATTAACTCTCCAAAAGACCAAAGGAAAAGGAAAAAAAGAAAAAATTATTGCACTTCAAGTCAAAACCTAATATATTCGTCTGCACATATAATCCAAAAATCAATTCTTCAAGAGGAAATGAAGGACAAAGAGCTAATTCCAGTCTGCCAAATTCAATTCCATCTTAAATTTTGATAAGCAGTTAAGGAACAATGATTGCACATGGATAAAGTTTCCAGTAAATGGCATGAAGTTACATTTGGCACTGAAGAAAACAAAACGCGTAAAAATACAAGCTGGAAGACAAGGAAGATGCACCTGAAATCTACATGGAAAGTGTGGCTCTCCTGCTCTATTTATAAAAAAGAAAGAAAACACTCCTAGTCTTTCTAAATATGTTAAAGAAAAAAGTTAAGATTTTCAGCCAGATACTGCTATAGCAAAACAAACCATAGTAGAGTAAAATTGCATCTTAACAGCTTCGCAGTCTAGTCAAAATGTGTCCTTTTTTTACATAAATGAAATCTCCATTCTAAATTTTTTTTCCTATTTTAAACTTTGCAGTGAGACCTACAAGCCATTTAAACTTAGTCCTGATTCTCAATAAAACCTAAATCCCTAATTATACGGGATATCAGCCAATTTATAAAGACCAAAACTCAAATCCCAAGTCAATATCAAATAAGAGTACAAGAACAAAGATAAACGATAACAAGACATCATTTATATCGACAGCTATCATAGTGGGCAAATGAATTCTATTATAATCTTGGGGGTTCTACTCAAATTTGGTGTGCTAAAACCTACTGGCTATTCTCAGTTACCTTAAAGCTGAAAAGGTAGCTAGACCAGCAAGAATTGATATTAAAGATTAGCCAGTTCAAAAATATGATACAATTTACTTGTACATTCTTAAATTTCCAGGAATCAAAACAAACTCCATCCAAAGAGGAAACGAAAAAAATGATAAAGGAAGCTAAATGGTCTCCAAACTATGGAGACCCAAACGGTCTCCACATCTGCATTTTTATTTTTTTTTTTTAATTTTTAGGATTTACTTCAATTTTTAAATAAATATTTGTTAGGATTGTTTTCTTTGGTGCTGCTGTTTCCGGTTTGTTGAAGAAATGTTCATATTTTCTGTTTGATTGCTGGGAAATTATGATGTTCGGTTGTTGAGAAAATTGAAATAGGAAGAAATGAGCTTGGATGATTATGTTTTTTTATTTTGTTAAATTTTAAAATATGTTAAATAAATAATGGAGATGATAATGAATGAAGAAAGTAAGATGATGATGGATGGAGTTATGGTTTGGGATGTGTCGACATTGATTTCTGATCGATGAGAGCTTAAAACCCAATACCTGCAATCAATGTAAATAGAACAGAAAGCAAAAAGAATAGATGACAAAAAACAAAAACCAACACAAAGAAGACAGAAGGTTTTTAACGTGGTTCAGCTAACAAAACCTACGTCCACTACTGTCTCTCAAGATTTCTGTAGAGTGACAGTGTAATATTTTTTGTGTCTCTGTTACAATAGATTTTGGGCTTTTATTTATAGAGAAAGAGATGTTACAATTTAGATAGAGATAAAATAGGAAAAGAATTTCACATTAAATACACTTCCAAATCAGTTGGCGTTGAATCAGGAAACCGTTTCGTAAAATTCGAGATCACGTTGACTGAGTTCAAATTTGAATTAACTTCCAATTCTTATAGAAGAATCACGATCAATTTGGGATACTGCCTTTTTGGAAATATTTCCTTATCTAACTGATTACTGAACGAGCTGTACACTGCTTTAAATGATCTCGAGCTGTATCTCGCTGAGTAGCGAGCTGTGATGGTACGAACTGCATAACGATCTGTAGACTGGTTGCGATGCGAGCTCGCTGATGCGAGCTGTAGAGCTCGCATGGGCTTGACATTAATAAACTGGGCCTCGTCTACTGGGCCTTTTTATTGGGTTGATTTGTTGGACTTTTGTCAGACTTTTACAAGCCCATTTATTGAATCCGAGAAATACCCATAACATTAGCCCCTCAACTCTCAGTTCGTTCTACGAATTGGGAGTTCGAGCTCGTTGGTAAAAGCTAACATCTTGAATTGTCATTTCGCTCTCTTTGAAACTCTATCTCATCAACTTTTTGACACGTGGTGACTTTTTAAACGATAACTGAATCAGTACTGGTACGTCTCGTGCCACGCGCATTTAATGCACACGTTTTTCAATTGACGACTGTATGATTACAAAGCCGTTACTCGTGCTACATCGTTGAATTTAAGGCGGTTACACAACACTCAGATCGAACGGCTGAGGCTCGAGCTCGGCCATCTATATAAATTGGTGAAGCCATTTCATTTTCTTTTTCATCTATCATTTTCATTCGGCCTCCAAGTTTCTCTTGTTGCATTTTTCACCGGTTCTTTACAAAATCTTCACATTTAGTCGTCATATCTCTCATCTTTGATAAAGATTCACAGTAAGTTCCATCTTCTGACTTTAAGCTTTCAGTTTCTAGTTTACTTTTGTTGTGTTTGAGTTGCGTTGAACTTGCATTCTGTGTCTGAAATGAGTTGAATGCTTTGTCTTTTTTATGTTGAATCTCTACGGTTTTGTGTTTCTTATTGACCACGACTCTTCATTTTCTGTTGATTTAATCTTGTTGTCTGCCTTTTTGTAACTTATTTACTGTTTGTCGCTTGTCATGTATGCGAACTGTAGGATTAGACACCAGTAAGTAACTCGTAGGTCGTTCTGTTATAGATTAAGCCCTCCATTATATCAGTGGTCTGTAGAGAACTTAGAAAATTTGAACATTAGGTATGGTCTACTTGATGCAACCTAACCATACCCTCCTGTATAAATGTCTTCAGGCGGAGTTTGTAATGTCGATGAGGCAACTCAAAGCAAGGAAATTAAGGGGAAGTTGAAGCTCAGGTCGTTTCTAAAGCGATTCGACGACTCGAAACGGAGCGGCAAACTCGCGAGGAGAAGGAAGCTCACGAGGTGTTCGTACATCATTCTTCCACAATGGATTCTATCAAACTGGAGAGAGTCGCTCTTCAATACCACATCCCCAGAGACTACCATGCGATGTCACTCATTCTTGACGACCATGCATGCTATCCTCCTAAGGGGTACATTACTATCAGTGCCCAGCATCTTGGGCACAGACTCAGGTTCCTAGTTCCTCCTTACTTGATCGAGTTCTTGAACACGGTCAAGCTTGTGCCATTCCAGTTGATCCCAAATTCGTATTCGTAGCTCACCTTATTGACCTTGGCCTTCTTTAAAAACGGTTTTCCTCCCCTAACTCCAAAAATCATAAATCATCTTTACAACATTAAAGTTGGAAATAGTTTAAAATATGGAAAACGAGATGAAATTTATTACTTTTCAGCTCATCAATCGTACTACAAGAACCTCCTTCCTCTAGGAGATGCAAAGGGTAAGTCCAATGTAGGGCTTACAAGACGAGCTAGTTCTTCATCTCTTACCTTTTCCTCAAAGATCTAAAAAATTACAACTTTGTCCTAAGTCCAGGTATATAGAGGGGAAATACTTCGCGAGTTATTTATTTTATTTATTTATTTTTATTATTTTATTATTTATTATTTATTATTTTTTTTTACACTTTGCTTTGCATAACTAAAAGTGGACAGGTCTTCTCTCAGCAACGAGGAGAAGAGGGCTCTCGGGGTGCTCGCAAGTTTTGGCGAAGCGAGTATCAGTGATAAATTCGACAGCAGCTTTCTCCGGGCTTACGACCTCGCTTCTCCCAATGATTATCCGCTGATAAACTGTCATAAGGACCTAGGGAGCAGGGGAGAATTCGAGCTCCCTTATGTTTTTTAAGTTCCCATTAAGGAAGAGACTACTCCTGCTTCCCAATCAGCTCTAACTCCCGCCTCCACCTCGCAGGCAGAACCAGTTTCAGCTCCTGCTCAAACTCAGGTAGTTCCAACTGTCCAAATAGATTCATCTCTCTCTCCTGTTCAAACAACTATCCCAAGGGCCCCATCTTCATCTGCTAAGCAGATCCAGCTCCCGTTCAAACTTTAGTCCCAGCTCGTACCTTGCCAATAGGTACATCTCAAACAACTATTCCTCTAACTTTAGCTTCTTCCTCTCAGCGAGCTCCAATTAGGAGAAAACTCACTCTTTTGAAGTTCCTTCAGAAGCGACCTATTAAGACTTTAGCCCCTTTAGCTACTCCCTTGAAGCGACTCGCCAAGGCAAAGGCTCATTCGGTCGCTGTTCCCAACGAGATGCCATCTCCAGAAACAGCAACAGATCTCCTCAGGTCCCAACCCCCAGCTCGTAGCCTAAAGCAGAGGAAGTGCAATCCAAGGTCCCACTCTAGAAGACCTAAGCTGGTGCTAGCAGGAGTGAAAGAGGAAAGAATATGGGTAAATGCACCTTTACCACGCGACGTCATGTTTATATAGGTAAAGAGCCTGAAGTCGTACCAACTGAGGAGACTTCATCACTAACCATGTCAGGCCCTAAAGACGGACTTGGGGGAAGATATCTAAGGTCCTTCCTTGACAAATGACCAGATATCATGATGACTCATACGAGGGCCTTGGAAATTAAGTCTCTTAAGGGTGTGGACCTGGATGAATACGTAAGTAAACATGCAATGCTGGTAACTCACTTTTCTTTGATTTCTTGTTTACTTACTTTATTAAATACTAACTTGTAGAGTTTTAGGCCACTCTCGGATCAATAAAGCAGAGGAAATGGACTAGATTTGCTGAAGATCGTATAATGAGGCTAGAGAACGAGCTGGAAAAAGCGAAGGAGGAAATAAAGTCCTTGATCGGGGTAGCTCAAAACGCTAGATGGTGCAAGGAGGGTCATGAGGCAGTACTAGCGGAAGCTTAACATAGCTAAACAGGTAGTTAAGGAGGTTCTGATACGTGTAGAAAACGACTATAAAGCTATGAGATCGCATCTCACTGCCTTATTTTGTAACCATAAAAATGAATTGAACAAGGTGAAGGATGAGCTGATGCAGTCTGAGTAACGAGCTGAACTTACCAAAAAGCGGGCTAAGCGAGTGGAAACTGCTGCGAAGCTAACTGAAAAGGCTGAACAGCGAGCTGAAATTGCAAAGAAGCAAATTGAGGTGGTTGGGCAACAAGTTGAGGTTGCATTGCAGCGAGCTAAGTTGGCTAAGAAGCGAGCTGAGGCAGTAGAGCAACAAGTGGAGGCTACGCAATAAGAAGTTGAGATTGCTGATCGCCGTGCACATGACACTTGTGTAGAGTTTATGGTTTTCAGAGAGAGATCCATTATGGAAGCGGAAATGCGGCTTTCTTAAGCCAGAGATGAGGTTGAGGAAGAAACGGGTATTAATTTCCTTGACACGCTGTGGACGTCCCATCATGAGTTAGACTTTTCTATCTTTGATGATGAGGGACTTCGATCTGTGGAGAGGTTCAAGGCAAAAACTACCTCATCTCCAGTTATATCAGACGCAGTTCCTTTATCAATGGAGATGCCTAGGGCGAACTCTCAGGCTGACCACGCTCAACTTATCGAACTCTCTAGCTCATCTTCCAGTGATGATTCCCTTTAAGGACTAGATCCTCCTGCTCAAGACCAGTAGCTTGCCTTGTCTTTGAATTTTCTTTCTAAGCTTTGTACTTCATTAATCCCAATTTGTAGTGAATTTTTTGAATTTAATGAAAATTTTATTCTGACTCGTATGTTGAGCGTACTTGACTATCTTCATTTGCTGTTCATTTCATTTTATTGTGGGATTTTAATGAACTTAATCATTTCAACTAAATTGACTCGAAATCATAATGCTGATGTAATAGCTTGAATAATTGCTTGACTTAGTTAATTCATAGTAAAATCTTCTAATACAGGCAGTAGGTCAGAATCTAGACTACTTTATTGAAGTGTTGACGAGCTATGCAGGGGTCATAACCTCACCTGCTATGACTTTAATTTTAAGCTTTGCAGAGGTACGTAACCGTACTTGCTTTTTTGACTCTATTTTGACGGACTATACAGGGGTACGTAATCGCGCCTGCTTTTTTGGCTCTATTTTAGCGAGCTATGCAGAGGTACGTAACCGCTCTTGTTTTTTTGGCTATGTTTTGACGAGCTATACAGGGGTACATAACCATGCCTGCTTTTTTTTTACTCTTTTCGTTTTTGGCGAGCTATGCAAGGGTATGTAACCGCACCTGCTTTTTTGGTTCTATTTTGGTAAGCTATGCAGAGGTACGTAATTGTGCCTACTTTTTTTACTCTGTTTTGGTGAGCTATGCAGGGGTACGTAATCGTGCCTACTTTTTTGGCTCTATTTTGACGAGTTATGCAAGGGTACGTAATCACGCTTACTTTCTTGGCTTTATTTTGACGAGCTATGCAGAGGTATGTAATCGCGCCTGCTTTTTTTAGCTCTTTTCTTTTTTGGCGAGCTATGTAAGAGTATGTAACCGCACCTGTTTTTTTGGCTCTTTTCTTTTTTGTGGTGGGCGTGATAGCGAACTAATCAAGATGGAGTTCGCTAGCTTGATAACTCATAAATTTTAAACACATAAAATATTAAAGTAATCACCCAATAATGCAAATAATATAAGGAAATTGGAGCTATCATTAATCTTTTAAAATGATTGAATTACAAATTGAATATATGTAATCCAAAGGTTACCGATAATATGGACGAAGATGTTCAGCGTTCCAAGCCCAATGAACTTCAGCTCTATTCATATTTGCTAAACGGTATGCTCTCTTTCTCAAGTTATCTTTCATGCGACCTATTTGATGCACCTGCAATATGAGGGTCACCATGAATACTAAAAAATGGTCCTTACCGCGGGTTCGTGCTCTGGCTCGGGAGCTTACTGGGGATATTACTGTGCTGGCTGTTGTTACTGAGGTTGTTGTTGCGGAGGTCACGAGTCTGCTAATCTCACCATATAATCTCTCAAGCGATCTCTCCTAATCAATTTCTCAATGACGTCCTTCAACGCCCAATAATCTGAAGTATAGTGTCCGACCTCGTTATGGTAGGCACAAAATTTACTCTTGTCTCTGTGCTCAACATGGGCTTTCAAGGGATTGGGCTTCCTGAAATCTTCCTTGTTCCTTTCTGTTACATAAATCATGTCTTGTGAATCTGATAGTATGTTGTAGTGGTTATAGCGATCTTGACGCTGAGGTCACTCATTCTTGGACTTTCTTGTAGCCCTCTTAGCAATCTGGTTGCTTGAGTCACTATCTCGATTTTCACCTTCATTCCTGCCATTACTTTTCTTTTTCGACTGGTCGGAACTACCTGCTTCATTTTTTTTATTGGACTTCTTTGGGCCAAATATCTCATCCCATCTTATTTTCTTTACAGCTCACTCGTAAAATTATTTCAAGTTTTTCACTGGGGACTTATAAATGCTTTCATATAACTTCTCATTATTGTGAAGCTCGGCTGAGATCGTAGTCAAAATACTTTCGTCTGATGGACTCTCAACATTGGCGACCTCGCGTCTGAACCTCATAATGTAATCCTTCAATGATTTACCCTGACACTGGAAGATGGTGGTCAGACGGCAAGATGGTACGAACTGCCTTCTCAAAACCCTATACTGACTGACGAACTTCTGTTGGCAATCTTTCCAACTTCCTATGCTGCGAGCTAGGAGATTCTTGAATTAGGTCCGCGGAATGTCCCCTAAGGTAGCTGGAAAGACGCGACACTTTACCAGTGGATTGTCCGTCTAGAGATCCATCTGGACGTTGAATGCGTCGAGGTGGTCACATGGGTCGCTGTCTCCATTGTACTGTGGGATACTTGGGATCTTGAACCTGTGAGAGAGAGACTTCATCTCGATCTCCTTTGTAAACGGAGTCCTTTCTCCGTAATGCTCACACTGATCTGGACTGTCAGGTCGCGCTTCTAGCTGCTGGACCCTCTGAAGAAGTTTATCTACTTGCAGATCTCGGCACTCATATCTCCTATGAGCATGACCTGGAGAGCGGCGTTCTGATTCATATTTTTGGCTCTCTCTAAACAAGTCATCAGCTCGATGCGATCTCGTATGTCGCTCATTATCTACCTCGTCTTCCTCACGTTGAGATGCAGCTCGAACTCTATCATGGTCAGCTTCCACTCTCCTATTTCCATCCTGACTTACCCTTATGACCAGGCTCGTAGGGCGCACGACTTCCTTTTCCTCACGAATTGAGCGACCTCCAGCTCTAGAAAGCGAATTGGAGGAGCGAGCTGAGCCAACGGGTCGCGACACCTTCCTTATTGGCCTTTCAGGCTCATGCACTGCTTCATGTCGAGGATATGTTTGCCTTGGGACAGCAGCTTCGATCTTGAGCGCGTTATGAGCTTGGGCCTGTACCAATAAGTTTACTGCATCTGCAAACTGTCTAACCGTAAGCTCCAACGCCTTCTGCCTTTGATGCCACGCTTGCAGCCCTTAGGCTTGGATGACTAGAATAGGTTAATGATGAGGCAGGGGAGGCATGCCTACTGCAGCACTAACTGTCTGGCCATGAGACATGTCTGCTGCATGCATGGGTACGTTTTCCACCTGTTGTGCATCGTGTTGGTGTTGGCTGGTCTAACTCTCTGCTCGATCAGCCTCCCCAAAATACCTAGTTGTTCTTGTTCTCGCTATATCTGTAGAAAACCGAGGAATTACAATGAAATTGATTGCAGTCTGGGCCTTCGTTCTAGCGCCAAAATATCGACGTTGATTTCTAGTCAATAAAGGTTCAAAATCCAATACTTTTAATAAATGTAAACAGAATAGAAAGCAAGAAAAATAGATGGCAAAGAACAAAAACCAACACAAAGAAGACATAAGGTTTTTAACGTGGTTCAGATAACAAAGCCTACGTCCACGATTACCTCTCAAGATTTCTTCAGAGTGATAGTATAGTATTTCTTGTGTCTCTGTTACAATAAATTTTGGGTCTCTATTTATAGAGAAAGAGACGTTACAATTTAGGTAGAGATAAAATATGAAAAGAATTTCACATTAAATATACTTCCAAATCAGTTGGCGTTGAATCAGGAAACCGTTTCGTAAAATCTGAGATAACATTGATTGAGTTCAAATTTGAATTAACTTCTAATTCTGGTAGAAGAATCATGATAAATTTGTGATACTGCCTTTTCGAAAAGATTTCCTTGTCTAACTTATTACTGAACTAGCTGTACACTGCTTTACACGATCTCGAGTTATATCTCGCTAAGTAGCGAGCCATGAATGGTGTGAACTGCACAACGATCTATAGACTGGCTACGATGCGAGCTTACTGGTGCGAGCTGTAGAGCTCGCATGGGCTTGACATTGATAAATTGAGCCTCGTCTGCTGAATCTTTTTATTGGGTTGACTTGTTGGGCTTTTACAGATTTTTACCAACCTATTTATTGAATTCGAGAAATACCCATAACAGGATGAAATGATGATGAATTTATGAAGATGGTGAATTGGCGATGATGAAGGCGGTGATGAAGAAGAAGATGATGAATTAATTTAATTTTTGTTTTTTCAATTGATTTAAAAAATATATTATATGCTTCAAAAAATATATATTATATCAATTTTAAATTTCTAAAATATAAAATGTTCCTTTAAATTTGACTTAAAAGAGTATTTTAGTTTTTTTTTTTTTTTGGGTACTTTTTACCATTAACTGTGAGGATTTTTAGCGATGGATGATTAATAGCATGAGAGGTTTATACTGAGTTATTGAAACGTCATGTAACTATAGTGTGAGTATCACAAAAACCCTTATATAGGTGCAATTTTGTCTAAGAATGGGGGAGGTCTGTGCAATTTACCCTTAATTTATTTTTCAATTTTTAAAATTGTTAATTTATTTTTCATATTTAAAAAAATTAGAAAAAAAAAACTCTGCAAATTGACAAAAGTCAACTAATATCACGAAGGTTCAGTGTAGTAAAAAAGTAAGTGTGTTTTTATTTATTTTTATATAAATCTCATACCGATATTCTTTATTATAAAAAAGACTTTTGTATGGTTGTTGTGGTGGTATTTTGTTTAGTTGTTGTATTTGTGCATTTAAAACCTTTTTTTTTTTTTTAATCAAAGTTTCAACTTTGCAGCGGATTGTGTAATTATATCAAGGTCATCACAATTCAGAAGTTTCACCAAAGTTGTAGCTAATGGTTAGATAAAAAAAAATGAGAAAAAAAAAAGTTGTAGCTAATGGTAGTGGCTGTAGCCCTGCCTTTTGGAAATTGCTTTGTTTTTTTTCTGGTTTTGGTTTTTGTTGAGCCTTCAAGATTTTTTTTTTTCGTCTAAGGCAAAAAAAAAAAAAAACATGTGGATTTTTAAATTAGTACCCAATAATTGAGTTGAATATTTTGCAGCATAATTAGTATTCGTGAACAATAGTTTACGAATAAAAACAATAGTTCATGAATAAAAAAAAAATCATAGTTTGCAGTATTTGTTCACGTACTATTACTTTTGTTTGCAAACATTAATAATACTAAAAAACTCAACTAAGTTTTTTAGTATTAATTTAAAAAACTCGTATTGTTTTAGTGTCATCTTGCATGATTTTCTCTTCCCTTTTTTTTTTTTTTTTTTTTGTTGTTCCAAGTATTATTAAGAGATATTATAAAAAAATCCCCTGGAAAATAAAACAATCAAGAATTATCCCTGATTTTTTTTAATTAGGCGAACAACCCTTAAAAAAATTGATTAGTGTGAAATTTGAAGGGTATAATGATTATTAGATGAGTAATTTTATTTTTTTTAATAAAATAAAATAAAATTTAAAGAAAATAAATAATTAAATAAAAATTTAATTCATTATATTTAAGATGGAGGGTGAAGATTAATCTAAAAAAATTAAGTAAAAATAAAAAATTAAATAAAAATTTGAATTCATTTAATCTCCACCGTCTATTTTAAGATGGACGATGGAGATTAATTTAAAATAATAAATAATTAAATAATTAAAAAAATTAAATATAAATTAAAACTTAAAAAAAAAAACCCTTAAATCACCTTTAAACCCATTAATTCTAAATTAAATCACTGTCCCTCCCATCAGTCTCTTCCCCTTTCTCTTCTCCTTCCAACCGTCGTCGTCGTCCCTTTCTCCTCCTATTCAAATCTATCAGTCATGTCTCTGCTTCTTCTTCCTCCCTTCTATTTTCTTCTTCTTCTCTTCTTTTTCTTCTTCTTCTTTCACTTATCTCGTCGTTGCCACCATCTATATCCACTGTCGATGACTTTGGCGCACTCATCGTTACTGATTTTGACACATCCATTCCATACCTCACCGCTCTCTCTCCTTTTTTTCTCATTGCTCTCTCCGCCATCTCACCTTACCGTTATCTCTTTCCTCTCTATTACTGATTGTGGTTTGGGTGAACAATGCTTGTTTGGTTTTGATTGCAGTTAACAGTGATGGAGTTAGGGTTTAGGTTTAAGTTTAATTTTGATTGGGTTTTGACTGTGGTGGCGTTTATGTTAGGGTTTAAGTTTGATTGGGTTTGGCTGCTATGGTGGTGATGTTGGGGGTTAAATTTGATTATGTTTGACTGTGGTGATAACGATGATAGTTTGGTTTGTTGCTATTTGGTGGTGGTGGTTTGGGTTTGGTTGTGGTGATGGTACTAATGGTTATTATTATTATTTTTATTTTCATTTTTTGTATTGGATTTCTATTGCTGCAAGGTTGCAAGGCTTCTAGGTTGGTTTTTATGTTAATTAGGTTTTTTTTTAAAAAAAAAAATTGTGTTATTTTTATTTAATAATATTATTAATTAATAATTTAAAGGGTACTTTAGTCATTACATAAGTTTGAAAGGTATAAGAGAGATTTTTTAGGATCTTAATAAAGGTATTTTGGTCATTCACAGTTTTGGATGGAAAATGTTAACATTTTAGATGAAAAATTAATAGTCGGGATTGGCTTACCTAATTAAAAAAATAAAATAAAATAATTTCTTATTATTTTACTTTTCAGAGAAGTTTTTCATAGTATCACTATTATCGACGATGTATTAACTCGAATTCGGAATATTACAAGGATTCGAACTTGAAACATTTTTAGGTTGAGTAAGTACTCTACCACTAAAACATGTTGGATGAACCACTTCAAGATTGATTAAACAGTATAGTGTATAAGTTTGGTAAATGAAGTATAGAAATGTATTTCCAATTGTCAAACTTATTGCCTTGAGCACGGCTTTAACTTCCAACAATTTGGTTTCCAATTGGTCATTCAATTTTATATTTTGAATATAGTAGATGAATGAGTATAATTTTTAAACCAAGATCTTTAGGTTATTTTTCCAAGTGTCCAACTCATCATTGTAGGCTTGGAGGTCTCTTTTTAACTTTTCTAAAACTTTTTTGTTAAATTTAACTTTTGTGGGAATTTGGATAAAAATGAAATATTGATGGGTAAAAGGATAATGTTTCATACGTCAGATTGTTTTTTGGAATTTTTCCTTTTATTATTAATCGTTATGCAACTTCATTTAATATAATACAAACAATTATAATAAATTATTTAACAAATATTAAAGCACTTTTATGTATATATTAATAATATTTTTATTCATAATTAAAATATGGTTAATTATTATAGTAAAATATTTTTTTTGAAAATTATATATACATAAATAAATTATTATATAAAAGTAAATTATAATAAATTATTTAACAAATTCTAAAACACTTTTATGTATATATTAATAATATTTTTATTCACAATTAAGATATGATTAATTATTATAGTAAAGTATTTTTTTTTAATTATATATAGATAAATAAATTATTATAGTAAAGTAAATTACAATAAATTATTTAACAAATACTAAAACACTTTATGTATATATTAATAATATTTTTTATTCATAATTAAGATATGATTAATTATTATTGTAAAATATTTTTTTTTGAAAATTATATATACATAAATAAATTATCATAGTAAAGTAAATTAAATTTATATATTTAAATGAAAACAAATAAAATGGCCTTAAGTTGAATTATTATTGTAACAAAAATTGAAATTGAGTTTATATGATTTTAGGGTGGACTAAATTTATAAGAAATTATATAAGAACTTGTATTACACACAAATATGAGTAGAGGAATTTTGCGAGTGAATAATTTTATTTTAGCCAAATTGATTTAATTATGTTTATTTATATTTCAGTTTTTTTTTTTATTATTTACTAGAAGTAAATGTTTTAAGTAGTTGATTAATTGATTTTATGGATTATGAATTATGATTTACAATTGGATTATCAATTATGTTTTATGATTGAATGACAATTTATTATGTGCTTGCATATAAGTATAAGTATTAGAATTCCAATCGGAATTTTATATTTTCAGATTGAGTTTATTATATGAAATGTTCAGACATAAATTTAATAGTCTATGGTTTTATAAGAAATTTATTATGTTGTATTTCTGTTGATAGCCAGAATTGAGTTCCCTGATCTTAAAGTTTTGAGTGAAATCAAAATTCAAAATAATCCAATTTTGACGTTTTAAATGAAAATTACTTCTGTTATGATTAACAAGAGAATATATTTGGATAAATGTGACTCTGTTGCCACCTAAAAAAATTCTACCCACACTTATTTTTTAATAAAAATTATTTTTACTATTATCCCTACACATTGAATTACTTAAAATGATATAATTGTCCAATTAATTAAAAAAAAACACAATAAAACTATCCTTCACATCTAAAATCTCCACTTTATCATAAATACTAATATTATATTTAAATCAAAATCAAATTTACTATCATATTCTTGACTGTGAGATATTTTAGGATTTAAACTCTATCTCAAGTGAAAATGAAGAAACATAAATAGTTATATTTTAGGATTAAAACTCTAATTTCATTTCTGAAGTGAAATTGAAGAAACACAAATAGTTATATTTAAGGGTTAAAACTCTAATTAAAATGAAATTACAGAGAAACAATCAATTTTACAAGACTGCAACCATTCTTTTTTTTCACTTGAATTCTTGTTGTTTTTTCTTTCCACGAGTTTTGCAAGACGGCAACCATTCTTTCTTGTCACCTCAGTTTTTGCCGGCGCGCTCCGCGGCACACCCTTACCCCCCCCCCCCCCCCCCCCCCTCCCCCCCCCCTCCTTTTTTGTCTTCTTTTCCATGAGTGTTGAAACCATGACGCACAGGAAGATTAATGGGGCTCGTAATTCCAAATGCATTTTTTTTTTTTGACCTTTTTCACTTTGTTTTTGGTAATTCATCAAAGTGGTTTACTATAATAGTTTCTTATTTGAATTCAACAAGATTCATATATATTTTTTTTGGATACTAATTAACCTTTTAGTTCCTAATCAATCTCTCAATTCTCCTCAAACCATAAAGAGTTGTGTTTGTTTGATGATTTTTAGAATTTAATTAGGTGTTAAATTAAATTAATAAAATGTGCTTACATAGAGAAATTAAAATTGTCAGTATATTTAGGGTTAGTTTTGATAGTTTAAAGGGTGAAACAAATATAATATTAAAAACTCCCGAATATGGTTTTCAACTGGCACAAACTTGTATTTAAATAAATTTGGTCATATACAAATCATAAGGAACTTAAGACAAAACATGATAAGAAGTTATAAATCAAAACAATGCATAATAATCTTTTTATAAACTGAATTATCTACCTATATGTACTATGTTAATCAAACGTGACATTTCCTTGAAGTACGATTCAACATTGATCATTTTGTTGTGTTCCATAAAAATCCAACCTTAATCTCCTCTCAAGAAACACGCATCGATTGTTTTGATTGTTTTCTATCTTCTTCATCTTGACAGAAATCCATTCCTATCAAGCTTACATCAAAATGAAAACCCCTCTTGACCTATTTACGACTGTATAGTTCATGGCAGAAAGATCTAATCCCCTTATTAATAGGTATAGTTCATGTCATTATTGTAAAGGAGGTTAAGGTTAATCAACAGTGTTACAGTATTTCTTTTGGTTGCCAAACTGGGCAAATCCAGATGTTCAATGTGCTTATTGCAAAGCTTGGAAGCACGCAAGATGTGCAGTAAAAGATGTGAATGTGCTGGGGAAGTGAAATAAGTTTTGATTTACCTTGTAAAAATTTGTCAATAACATTATTAAGGATTATAAAGTAATCTAACATTAATAATTAAGAATTTGACGGGACTTATTAAATAAATAGGATAAAACTCAAACCCTATCACAATTGAAAAAATGCATTAATCACCTAAACTCTGAGTTAATATACATATTTATAACACTGTTTACATATACAATATTAATCAAATATATTATTTCTTAGGAATAAAATTTCACTTGAAGGAATTTGGTTCAATTTAAAAACTGTTGTAGTCAAAAACAGAAAAGAAAAAAGTACTTAAAAACACAAGTTAAAAATAATTAAAATCAATTTGGTTTATTATTTTGTTAAAAGCACCTAAAACAATGAAATTATAGTAAAAAGTTTGGTTTTCTACAACTTTCCGGACAAGTTATTGCTCGAACTTTTTAACCACAAGCATTTTGAGTGTTTGCAGCCTTTCATGTTGCTGAAAGCTCTAACAACGTTACACACCCTTTTGTTGCAGTTAAATATAAGTTCATCGTATGAACACTTCTATAAACTTGTTACCTACTACTGATAATAATAGAATTCAAGGAAAAAAAAAGGCCATGAAAACTTGACGTTTAGATAATAAATCATAGAATATTTCATCAGTAATATATATACACATATGAAAGAGCAAATATAAAGAACATAAAATCAATAATAACTACATCAATAGTCGTTCTGTCAATATACCAAAATAAAAAATCAATAAAAGTTTTAAGTAGAATCCTAACATTTTATTGTAAAAAAAGCACTAAAAAAGTGAATATAAGCATCATAGAAGCTGCAATTACTAAGGCAAGGACCCACGGATTGGCAAGATAGCTTCGCTTGAAAAATGTCTTCCGCTCATACTGTTTGGAATAGCAATAGAGCTGTAGATTCTTAACAACACCTGAATAATAGAAACTTTTCTTGTATACTCTAGCGGCTCTGCTAAGTTCTTGAAATAGTTTTGACACCCCTTCACTATCTAAAATCTGATTCTCAATGACTCAACTCTCCAATAATAACTCAACATCCTTAGGAGTACTTAAAAGACGATTGAGAAATATATTATAGTCATTTATCTGATTAGCATCACAATACAATGACTCAAAGATCTGGAGATTTCTTAATAAATGCAATGTCATATTACTTATAATCAAGTTTGGAATTTCCAAATTTCCCTCACTAAATCTTATATCAAGAAAATTCCTTTTTGATGACAACTTAAACTTTACACCGCACAAATAAAGTTTTTCTATACGAGGTGCAGCTTCAGAATCATCTTGCCTTTTGGATGTGTGATCATCACAATCTGGTGGCTGAAGACAAAGCCTAAGCAAATCAATAAAATGTTTTGCACATGAAAATTTCGATTTGATCAAATCTTCATCTATCAAAAGAGATGGACACACAAAATGTTCAAAGAAAGCACCAGCAAACTGACTTAGAGAACACCCTTGAAAAGGCTGAGGCAATTGAAGTAGTGCAAAATCAAACAAGTCCTCAAGAATGAAAAGCGGAACCTGATTTTCTAGGAGTAATATGTCTTCCACTATATCCCTTATCATTCCAGGATGCGTGAACACACGATCCTTAGTTTGAAATTCAGGGATATACCGAAGAAAGATCTCAATAAGAAACACAACATCCAATAACATCATTTTAACAAAGTCTGCACTCTTATATTTGATATGTTCTGCATAACAATCACGCAAATGTGTTTCCTTTCCCTTGATAAATTTAATAAAATCCACCATGGTTAATCGAGTTCGTCCCAGAAACAGTTTCAAATATTGTAATTTATCCTTTTCCACATCTTTTACTTCCTCTCTATCATGATGAAGTGGCCCAATTGAGACTATCTTTGGGGTGTAAAAACTTTCATTCAACTGCCTAATCTTCTGAGGTACCCTATAAATGCAACAATGTTCAGACAAGGGATTCAAGATGTCAAGCTCACCTTTCAAAGATTCTGCTACCTCCTCAATAACAGCAGACACATCTTCATTGATTTCACCCATCCCGTTCATTGCTTACTGCAAGGTAATCATGTGATTGTTAATCTCTGGAATATGTAAAAAGTGCAACATTCCTATCAAAATAAAATAAAATAAAAAGTGCAACATGAGCCATCCCACTAACACAAACTAAATCAAAAAATTTCATGATTAAATGAAACTATAATGAATCTTGGGCAAACATAGATGCATATTTTTCTTACTTCCTCTTCGCGCAAACAAGAGTTACCACCAAACCGAGTCCAGACACCGACTCTCTCCGCTGGATCTAGCGGCTGCTAGGTTTGAGAGTTGACAGATCGTGAACAGATTTAAGATGAAGAGGTTGATGTGCACTAGAAAAGAGGTAAAGGGGCGGCGACACTGTGAATGCCCTAAGGCCGATAACGTTAATGCTTTTTGTCTTTAGATATTCTGTCGCTGATAAAATTACTTTTATACCCAAACAACATTTTTACTAACTTTTATGAAATTCATGATTTTTACTGACGTTAGACTTTAGAAAATTGTGAATGAATTTTATAAATTTTTATAGAATTTATTTTAAAAGAATATCGTAGACATTAATAGACTTTCATTGACGTCTATGGAGTTTCAATTTAAACCACTCATATGGAATTCTACTTATATTTTTAGATTTTAAAAAATTATAAAAAAGAAGTTTTATAGATTTTTATACACTTTCACCTTAAAAAAAAAAATAAAAGAACATTAACAGGCTTTTATCGATTGCTAAAATACAACATACACTTCATAAATTATAGTTTTCATTTCAATACAAATTTTTTTTAGAAAAGTAAAAAAATTATTACCACTGATCTCTATGAGATTTGACCAAGACGTTCGTCCTTTTGAAGTAGAAAAGAAAATCATGGAGAAAAATGATTCAATAAAAAATGAATTGACATGTATAACACTCGGAATCCGAATCGATCTAATAGAGTATATATATATATATATATATATATACATGTATATATTTGTTATTGAAGTTTAGGTGGGGTTCAATTAGAAATCATAAATGACGCAAATAAAAACTTGAATTAAAGGGCTCAACAAAAAATTTATTTTTAGAAAAAAAAAAACCCAATTAGAATTAGTATGACTCAATTACCTTCTAAGCACACCCTATTTGATTTTTCTAAATACATCCACCTAAGGACATAAAAAAAAAAAAAAAAAAATGAGGAGATAAATTGTAAGACCCCAATTTAACTAGATCCAAAAGATAATTGAAACCTAATTTATTATAATTAATTTGGTCAAGTTTCAATTTTAGAAGTATAAAAGTTTGTGTATAAATATCCCATTGGAGGATATTTTTAAAAGAAATTGATAAAGTTGGAGATAAAATGGAAATGGTCAAGGGTTAAAAATGAAAATTTTCATTGGTCGAAAAAAAATCAACCGGTGATTGAGTTTTATTTTAAAATAATAATAAATATAATAATAATTATTATAAAAGTTAGTGATGGGCCAATGAGAAAGATATATATAAGTTAAAGGTGGTGGTTCCCATTAAACTAAAAGAAAAATATACATATACATATATATAAATATATATATATATATATATAAGTGGTGACTACCGGTTAGGGGTGACAAAATGGGTTGACATGTTGGGTTGAGCTGGATTCGATTCGATTCGTTTATGAATTCGATCAATTCGATACGAATTCGTTTAAAAAACGGATTGATATTTTTGGATTCGACACGAATTCGTTTATACATAACTGACACGATACGAATTCGTTTAACCCGTTTAATCATTTAAATTGTTTAATTCGATTAACTCATTTAACCCGTTTAATTCGTTTAACCCCGTTTAATTCGTTTAACTCGTTTAACCCGTTTAATTCGTTTAATCTATTTACCATGTTTAATTCGTTTAACACAAATATAATAAATAATATTTTAACTAAATATTAAATCAACTATAAACAATATACATTAAATCAACTATACAATTTCATATCATACACATTTAAAAATTACAACAAAATCAAACTCAATTTAAACACAAATATAATAAATAATTCACAATTAAATATTTAAATACCTAATTCAACACATAAAAACTTACACATTAAATCAATTACATAAAAATCCACATCATCCACATTTAAAAACTACAACAAAATCAAATTCAATGCAAACACAAATGTAACAAATAACTCACAATCAAACATTTAAACACCTAATTCAACACATAAAAACCTACACATTAAAATAACTACAGAAAAATTCACATCATCCATATTTAAAAACTATAACAAAATCAAACTCAATTGCAAACACAAATATAACAAATAATTCACAATCAAACTTTTAAACACCTAATTCAACATTTTAACACATAAAAACCTACACATTAAATTAACTACATAAAATTCCACATCATCCACATTTAAAAATCACAATAAAATCAAACTCAATGCAAATCCATATTAATTAAAATGACATAATATTATCATTCTTCAACATCAAACTTTTGTCACTTAAAATTTTTTCCTCATTGATTGCAAACTCCAAAGGGACCTTCAAGCTACAAAAAAACACAAAATTAGATATTTACATTCACAATCTTAAAATTAAGAAATATAATTAAAATAATTTACCACTAAGTGAAAGAATTTGGTGTTGAGCCTTCTACTGATTCATTAGGGGCACTCACATTAACGGGAGCTTCATTAATACTTAAATTCAATATATCTTCTGTGACGTCTTCTAACGAAATAATCTCCCTCTCTACAATAATTAATAACGAAAGTAACTGAAAGATAATGAAAGATAATTATAAGAAATCACTAGCACAAAATTAGTGTGTTATCTCTGCCAATTATCCAATCTCGAGTGTAAATTATTGCTTCCACCACATCAGGTTTTAGTGTACTTCGGTATTGATCAAGAACTCGACCACCATTGCTAAACGCTGATTTGGATGAAACTGTAGATAATGGAATGCATAAAACATCACGAGCCAAGGCAGAAAGCTCAGGATAGCAAGCTTCATTAGCCTTCCAAAAGGCTAGAATATCCAAATCAATTGATCTTTCAAGCCTTCGTTCTTCCAAATAAAGCTCCAATTGCGTCTTGAGAGTTGTAATGCCTCCATCACCAAATCTCATGTCAAAATCCTATCAATATATAATTAATAACAAAAGAAAATATTATTAGATAAATTGTTATGATAAAATAATATCGCAAATATATAATAAAGAAATTATATTATTTCTTACCATCAAAACCAAGTCAAGTTAATATATTGTGTTCACTTGTGCATTAGTCACTTGTGTACAGTATTGATTGCACCATAACTAATACTCATCTGTCATGATCAACATTCCTTTATCTTTATTACAGTATACCAACCTTAAACCTCATTTACTACATATTTATTACGATTATCATCATTTAATTACCACGTTCGCAGTCTGGGCCTTTGAATCTCTGGGTCGATCGTTTTTGGATGTTGACCTCTTTTGGCGCTAGAAGGAGGGCCCAACAGCGACTTGGTAACTTTCTCTCCAGTTGAATTTTCTCCTTAACTGTTGTTATTTCCCCAAGCTACTATGGCCAGAGCAAGGACGACAAGAAGTATTGGCATGGCGGATGAGCGGCCTGAAGGCCACGAAGACCAGCTGAGCATCTTGCCTGTCGGGAAGGAGGTCGCTCAGGAGTGGCGACAACGTCAGCTAGCTCTGGAGAATATAGTGAGGCAGCTGACTGAGACAGTTAGGGGGTTGGTGGAAGTTCAGACCCATGTTATGTGAAGACGGGTGGAGGTCGTGCCTCCCGGAAGAGCTCGCCAACAAACCACTGAGGAGATGTCGACCCCAAAAGGAGCAGCTGGCAGAGACAGGTCACTATCCAAAGAGTCTGTTCACTCCTCGAACCTAAATGTGAGAAGGGACGAACAATGAGCTCGGGAGAGGGAGATCTCGTCTCACCCAACTGACATAAGGGTGAGGGTGAGCCGTGAAGGTGATAGACATGTGGAGGATAGTCACGGGTACGAGCGAGCTCACGAGCATCAGGGTGGCCACAAACCTGGGCTACGAAGAGGAGCTGGACAGGTAGAAGATATCAATGAGGTTCGCAGGCCGCGAGATTGCCAATTGGGAGAGCATGAGAGCACTAGTAGGCGAGGCTCCATATGGTGATCTCAATCCCAAGATCCATTGGTGGAAGAGCTGCTGCAGAGGGTCTAGCAGCTGGAGGCTCAACCTGGACTTCAAAACTGGGGAGAGCAGGATGATCACAAGGTCCAATTTATTAGGGAGATCAAGACAGTACCCCTGCCACCTAAGTTCAAACTCCCGAGCATTTCGCCCTATAAAGTGCATTGATAAATATGAAACTCGTTGATAATAAATAAAGTGCGTAAGAGCCCGAGTAAACCTAAACATTGGTAGATGAGGATTGGTAATTGACATGCCAATAGGGTGATATTAATAGTATTGCATCAATTTACCTATATACACTGATACTGGATTTATAGACTCTAAAAGGCACCGAGTGTCCAGTCCCCAAATTTATGTATTATGTGAGAATACGATCCGATGGGGTAGTCATTGAGTGTCCGATGCCGAAGAAACCTATTTTTCAGTCCATGGTATCATGTCAGTGTTTATGAAGGGTACTAAACATTATTAAAGAAAACTGTGTTGATATGCTTAAAAATGAAAATTGTTGTGTTTTATATGTGCATTAAATAATAATATGATTTCCTTGCAAACTTATATGTAAAAGTTTGAAATTTGTGAAATATTGTTTTACAACTTGTATTTTGAGAGATGTTGAGTTTAAATTTGGTTTTGTAAGGTCATACTTGAAAAAAAAATGATTTTTATGCATTTTATGTGTGTGTGTGCTTACTAGTAAATTGATCTCTTCATGATTTATTATAAAAAAATTTGACAATTGTGAAATCTTGCTCAACAATCTTGTATTTTTAGAAAATGATAAAATTTAAATTTGGTGTACACCCACTAAGTAGAAATACTTAGTGCATTGGATTTATCACGCACGGGTTGAGATTTGGGTATTATAGATAAAGACTAAAGAGAAGACATTTGCAGTATTGTTCGCGAGTCACATCCTTCCACCTTTGAGTAGTTACTCTTTTGATATCATATATGTGTATTAAAGTACATGTATATGGAAGAAATGCATGTGTGTACATGTAAATGTTTACACGAAATTTTGAAAATGATAATGTATATAAACCGTAGCGAAGTTTTTGGTTTGTAAAGTGATTTTGTGAATTATTATTACTTATTTTTTAATTAGTATTTAATTTCAATTAATATAACTTTTATTAAAGGTTGTGTTCATAGATGATTGCGTGGTAAAATGATCTTGAGTCGGACGGAGAGTCCGAAATGAAAGTTGAGAAATTGGATTTATTTTAGAAATGTTTTCTTTTGAAATCTGCAGGTTTTTATAATTTTGAGTTTTCCGAAAAATAGACGAAACTCTATCGGATTTTCAAAAATATATATATGTATAATAATAATAAGCAAGTTAAGTGAGGTAATATCCTTCGACTCGATTTTCATTCTAATGAAAGTTGGGTGAAGGGTGTTACATGAATTACCATATTATATGTGTTTCTATTGTAATTTTTTTTTTTTTTTTGAGAAAATGTTTTTGTTGTAATTGTATAATGATAACGAAGAATTTTCTATATGTCTGTACTTTGAATGAAAAAAGTCATACATAGAATATTAATAACATGTTATTCAAAAGTCAGAGCAATTAATCATGCTACATATGGACCATTTTTAAACACCAGTATCTTGGTTATGGCAAAGATAAAGAAGGTAAAAAATAGTTTTGAATTTAAATTTACCAATGGTAGTATTTGATTGAACGGATATCTATAGAGTGGTAATATTTTAGATAACTTGGTAATTTAATTGGAAAAAAGTTACATTTTATTTATCTATTTTGAAAAGGTTTTAAAGAGACAGATATATTGTGATTGATAAAATCTTATCAACTGAGTATGCTTATGTTATAGGTTCAAAATTTGATATCATTATTAGTTCATACCTCTTGGAAAGTGTTCTATATGAGACATATTTTACGTTGAAGACATGACATGCATTTAGATTTGACTTTTCTTGAATTTGAACCCCACTAGTCAACTCTTGCCGTGACCCTTCCTGAATCCCTTCTCTGGATCTGAGAAAGACCTTGTAGCACCCCGAAAGAATTCCCACGAACCCTATACTCAATTCAGAGGAACCTCATCAGGGCACCGAAACTCATCTATCTAGATAGTTTAATTTCTTTTACAATATGACAGTGATAAAAATTTTTCGTTTTTTCATAAAAATTTCGGCAGCATACCGTCTGTTTTCTAAACTATGCCACCTTGTAAGTTTCAAATACAGTTTATAAAAACACTTCTATGAAATCCATTTATCAACTTCTAGAGCCTCCGGCTCAATTTCCACAACACAATCACAAACTTGTAAATAAAATTTGAAAACCGAATTTCAGAAAACTTTGATAAAACATTTTTAATTAATACATCTATTATTTCTTTAAAATATGTACAACTACATACATGAACATGTATATGATCAAAATAACAAAATATATATGTAGTAAGTGTCGTCTTATGCGTCCACCTGCACGTCTGACTGAACCTTGTCGGCTGGACGACTAACTCTTACGCCTGTGGGAGAATTTTTAAGAAAAACATTTAAAGAAAACTATGAGTATAACTCAGTGAGTGGAATAAATTATATAAACTAAAACTCATTTCTGGATAAAATATTCTGCCAAAAACAGTCTTTGAAAACTAAAATGTTTTCTAAAATTCTTTTCTAAAACACTTTCTGAAATCTTTTCTTAAAATTTTTTCTAATGCTCGCCTACATGATACCTCAGAGAATATCTACTCATGGCGTGGTAGCATATAAAATCTGGTTAACCACTAGGAGTGGGAATCTACCATATGTAGTCGTCGAAAGCGGGCCCATGCTGCGGACCGACTACACTACTCTATACTTGTATACGGATCACTCATGCCTCGCTCACACAAGAGTCGACTAGACTCAAATCTCACTAACTGACTTCCTCTCATCTACCGTATCATGCATAGGGCATTCGGTCAGGTACTAAACTGGGGCTAGGGTAAACCATAGACTATTAAAATTTCTTATAAAATAGTTTGTTATAAAACAATTTATTATATTTAAGATGGAAGGTGAAGATTAATTTGAAAAAATTAAATAAAAATTTTAATTCATTTAATCTCCACCGTCTATTTTAGATGGGCGATGAAGATTAATTTAAAATAATAAATAATTAAATAATTAAAAAAATTAAATATAAATTAAAACTTAAATAAAAAAAACCCTTAAATCACCTTTAAACCCATTAATTCTAAATTAAATCACTGTCCCTCCCATCAGTCTCTTCCCCTTTCTCTTCTCTTTCCAATCGTCGTCGTCGTCCTTTTCTCCTCCTATTCAAATCTATCAGTCATGTCTCTGCTTCTTCTTCCTCCCTTCTATTTTCTTCTTCTTCTCTTCTTTTTCTTCTTCTTCTTTCACTTATCTTGTCGTTGCCACCATCTATATCCACTGTCGATGACTTTGGCGCACTCATCGTTACCGATTTTAACACATCCATTCCATACCTCACCGCTCTCTCTCCTTTTTTTCTCATTGCTCTCTCCGCCATCTCACCTTACCGTTATCTCTTTCCTCTCTATTACTGATTGTGGTTTGGGTGAACAATGCTTGTTTGGTTTTGATTGCAGTTAACAGTGATGGAGTTAGGGTTTAGGTTTAAGTTTAATTTTGATTGGGTTTTGACTGTGGTGGCATTTATGTTAGGGTTTAAGTTTGATTGGGTTTGGCTGTTATGGTGGTGATGTTGGGGGTTAAATTTGATTATGTTTGACTGTGGTGATAACGATGATAGTTTGGTTTGTTGCTATTTGGTGGTGGTGGTTTGGGTTTGGTTGTGGTGATGGTACTAATGGTTATTATTATTATTTTTATTTTCATTTTTTGTATTGGATTTCTATTGCTGCAAGGTTGCAGGGCTTCTAGGTTGGTTTTTATGTTAATTAGGTTTTTTTTTAAAAAAAAATTGTGTTATTTTTATTTAATAATATTATTAATTAATAATTTAAAGGGTACTTTAGTCATTACATAAGTTTGAAAGGTATAAGAGAGATTTTTTAGGATCTTAATAAAGGTATTTTGGTCATTCATAGTTTTGGATGGAAAATGTTAACATTTTAGATGAAAAATTAATAGTCGGGATTGGCTTACCTAATAAAAAAAAAAAAAAAAAAGTAATTTCCGATTATTTTACTTTTCAAATAGGTTTTTCATAGTATCACTATTATCGACGATGTATTAACTCGAATTCGGAATATTACAAGGATTCGAATTTGAAACATTTTTAGGTTGAGTAAGTACTCTACCACTAAAACATGTTGGATGAACCACTTCAAGATTGATTAAACAGTATAGTGTATAAGTTTGGTAAATGAAGTATAGAAATGTATTTCCAATTGTCAAACTTATTGCCTTGAGCACGGCTTTAACTTCCAACAATTTGGTTTCCAATTGGTCATTCAATTTTATATTTTGAATATAGTAGATGAATGAGTATAATTTTTAAACCAAGATCTTTAGGTTATTTTTCCAATTGTCCAACTCATCATTGTAGGCTTGGAGGTCTCTTTTTAACTTTTCTAAAACTTTTTTGTTAAATTTAACTTTTGTGGGATTTTGGATAAAAATGAAATATTGATGGGTAAAAGAATAATGTTTCATACGTCAGATTGTTTTTTGGAATTTTTCCTTTTATTATTAATCGTTATGCAACTTCATTTAATATAATACAAACAATTATAATAAATTATTTAACAAATATTAAAGCACTTTTATGTATATATTAATAATATTTTTATTCATAATTAAAATATGGTTAATTATTATAGTAAAATATTTTTTTTGAAAATTATATATACATAAATAAATTATTATAGTAAAGTAAATTATAATAAATTATTTAACAAATGCTAAAACACTTTTATGTATATATTAATAATATTTTTATTCACAATTAAGATATGATTAATTATTATAGTAAAGTATTTTTTTAAAAAATTATATATACATAAACAAATTATTATAGTAAAGTAAATTACAATAAATTATTTAACAAATACTAAAACACTTTATGTATATATTAATAATATTTTTTATTCATAATTAATATATGATTAATTATTATAGTAAAATATTTTTTTTTGAAAATTATATATACGTAAATAAATTATCATAGTAAAGTAAATTAAATTTATATATTTAAATGAAAACAAATAAAATGGTCTTAAGTTGAATTATTATTGTAACAAAAATTGAAATTGAGTTTATATGATTTTAGGGTGGACTAAATTTATAAGAAATTATATAAGAACTTGTATTACACACAAATATGAGTAGAGGAATTTTGCGAGTGAATAATTTTATTTTAGCTAAATTGATTTAATTATGTTTATTTATATTTCAGTTTTTTTTTATTATTTACTAGAAGTAAATGTTTTAAGTAGTTGATTAATTGATTTTATGGATTATGAATTATGATTTACAATTGGATTATCAATTATGTTTTATGATTGAATGACAATTTATTATGTGCTTGCATATAAGTATAAGTATTAGAATTCCAATCGGAATTTTATATTTTCAGATTGAGTTTATTATATGAAATGTTCAGACTATTTTAAATAATATTAATTTATGTTTTGAGAAAAATATTTATTTAGAATTATATATATTCAAAAAGAGAATTCTATATAGTTGTTAAAGATTTGAGATTGAAAATAAAAATATTTTCAAAACACTAAGATTGTATCCTCCTCTCTAATATTCAAACAAGCGACGCATATGTGAGTCATAGATTGCTCTATGTGTGCGATGATGTTTTTCACCCCGTATGACTAGATTTTCCTCGTTCTGTGTGTGCGAAGATGTTTCTGCCACGTGTAACTGGATTCTTATGAGTATTAGTTGGTATAAATTTTTATATTATAAATGTTATATATTGCATTTGATCAATAAAGAAAGAGATTTACAGAACACCAGATTTATAGAAAGATATTTCAAAAAAGTTTTACAGATTATAGATTTTTAGATTTTATAATTAAAGTTATAAATATGATTTATATAGAAGTTTACAGTTTTACTATGATATGTAATTTAAATTTAGTTTTATTTTTCAAATATAATTACGTATAAATCATTGAGAATTATTTATTATTATCAAAAATATGTTATGCTAGTTATTATCGAAAGAAAGTCATTTATTTTGTTTTCAAAAATTATATTCACTCACTGGCGTTAGCACTCACACTTTTACAAAACCCATTTTTTCAGGTATTTTTGCTACAGATTTGTGCAGATTATTACATATCGCGAGAAGGGTTACATGATGATGATAAAATGTATTAATATTATTTTTAAGATGATGAATAGTTAGCATTGTATATGTTATTTTTAATTAACTAGATATCGTAAATATGTTTTTAGAATAGTTTTACAAATGAAAAATCTTTTCCAAATACTTTATGAATATTTTTTATTATTCAGTCCAAGGGTTCAACACACGAAACATAAAGATTTCCTATTTGTTTTGCTAAGATTAAATTTATTTTTCTAAAATGATTTTAGAAAATCTAAATTTCAATCGAAAAGACTTTAGTTTTTGTGAGATTTTCTCAAATTCAAGAGAAGAATCAGGATAGATCTGATCATAGCCCAAACAATCCTAAGCACGAATACTCAGAAGAGTCGAAACAAATCTAAACTCATATCAATGAATTGACTTGCATTCTATCCCAATCCTAATTGAAACTACCCAACCAAAATAATACAGACCAAAATAATATAGATACATTGATTCACAAAAAAGTGAAATTTTATTAATTCCTTCCATAAAGATACGTCATTCATCCACACATCTCATGAGTTTTAAACTTCTATTTACAGCCAAACAAAGCTTCCTAAAAGGAAATAAAATCAAACAATTAAAGGAAAACCTAAAAGGAAATAATATTTAAACCTAAAAAAATAATATCAAATTAAAAAAAAAAATCTAAGCCTAAAAAAATAAATAATATCAAATTCTAAAAGGAAATGATATGAAATCTTAAAAGAAAATAATACCAATAGATCCAACAATATATTTTTCCTAAAAGTAAATGAAATAATAAACCCTAATAAACTCATCCCTGAATTAGTCTACCGTTGCCCATTCTTTAACCCGCACCGATCGACGGAGGTTCTTACCATAAATCATGAGTGCAAACCACCAACTTCAATCTTAATGATATGATTATTGCTATGTAATTATCACATATAGTCAGCTATCTCAATAAATTAATAACTATTTAACTTTAATTTTTAAATTTAATTAAAAATAAAAAAAATGCAACATTAAATAGAAAAAAATGCAAGCATGCTCTATAATAATAACAACCAATAACATAACAATTTTAATTGCTAAAAATCATAATCAATTCGCAATGGTTAGATTCATATGATTAAACATCACATTTAAAACCACCATTCTAAGGACAAATTTTTAAGTAAAATTAAATTCCAAAAGCATCCCAATGGTTGAATTACACATTTAAAATACCCAATTTACTGAATTACCCTCAAGGCTAACCGGCATATTGCAAGGAAATTTTGGACAATTCATCCGGGAAGCAAAAGTCAAACGGGACACGTGACTTTTTTAAGATGGACGCTCTCTCAAAATCCCTAAGTTTTGGTTTTGCGATTTAGAGAGAGTGAGAGGGGACCCGTGACTTGATTTCTTATATATATATGTAGTCCTCGTTCACCGAGCCGGCAGCGTTTTCTCCCTGTTTCACTCAACCGGCATTTTCTTTTCAAAAATGTCTTTTCCAGAGAAAGGTGGTTTTGACACCCAAAGTGGGACCCATGAGGCGGTAGGATAAATTATTCCCCCCATTCTTCATTTTTCATGAAGCGACGACTCTTTTTCAAGTCACTTGTATTTTTTAAACGCAGGTTGTTCCATTTCAGAATAGTGACAGAGCAGACTATGGAAGCGGAGGCGATGGTGGAGGTGGTGGCATTGACTACATCTCTTTTAGAGAGAAAGGTAGTTTTCGTCAGCGAACTGGTCGAGCAGATCAGCCGGTAGGATAAATTATTCCCCTCGATTATTCGCTTTCCATTAAACGATGATTCTTTTTCAAGTCACTTGTCCTTTCGCAACGCAGATTCCCGAACGTTGGACCATTGGCAGAGGTGACTCTCGAGGCGGAGGCGGTGGCATTGGCAGCGGCCCAAACAACCGCGATAATGGTGGACGAAGGATTAGCCGATGGTGGAGGTGGTGCAGCTGTTTCTAGGTTGTTAACTGATGATTGATTTAATAAATTGCATAGGAGTATGGGCTTTTTTTTTTTTTTTGAAACTAAGGTGTATGGTAAAGTTTCATCGTTTCTGTCTTGAAATTTATGTGCTTGAATTTGAGGTTTAAAATTATCTACTTAATGATTTATCTTTTATATTAGCATTTTGTCACTGATTATTTAATTATTGACATCAGGTAGGATAACTTTGGGTTTGATCTTTGCCTTGATGGGAACATATATATTGTCTTTCTAAGAAAGATAGATTTGATATCTGATGTATATGGACAATTTCAATGTAATAATCTAAAGTTAAAGATTTTAGGATTTGTTAATGAGACGTATATTAAATCTAAATTATTAAAAAATAAAAAAATAAAAAATAAAAAGCAATCAATTTAATAGATTAACAGTGATTTGATGTCAAAATAAAGATAAAAAGATGTTAAATAAAGATGAAGAACAAAAAAAAAAGTTGTTCATTAAAATTATAAATTATCGATGAGTTTTAAGTAACACATAAAAAGTAGAAGTAAATAATATTAATATAAGAGAAAACTTAAAGGAAAAAATTGAAATAAAGGAAATTATTAATTAATAAGAATAGGAAAAATATTAAAAGCAGGAAATAAAGTTTAATAGAAATAATAAAAAGAATGAGGTTAATTATATTAAAAATAAAAAAATAAATAATAGAGTTATAAAAAATAATAAACAACTAAAGAAAAGAATTAGCTAGATACAGATATTAAACAAAGAAAAACAGAACGAGAAAGGCCGCTTTTATAATAAATTAATAATAATAAATAATAATAGTTAATAACAATAACACTTTTTGTCCGCAGTAAATGCGCACAGATCAAAAGTTAGATACATTTCTCTGCACTGTGTGCACACAAATCAAATTTTTCGATTTTTTTTTTTCAAATCCAGGAAGGGGCATGTGTTCCCCTGCCGAATGGTGGATCCGCCCGTGGCAGGACTACTACCCGAATGTGTTGGTTTTTAACTTCATGTTTTGATGTTTTTGTTTTTGTTTTGTTTTGTTTTTATTTCCCCTAAACCAATGCATTTTTAAATATTGATGATAATTTTAGAAATTGTAACCAACTTTGATTTTATCATTTCAAAATCTATGGAAAAAAGGTCATTTATTAGATTTCACGTGTAAATAACCACATCCAATCATCCAACACTTGGTGGTTGGCTAAAAGGACTATTATGACAACAAAACAACATGCAATTGAAAAAAAAAAACACACACACACACACAAACAAAACAAAATGAGAGAAAGCGCTCTAACCTAGTTTGTAGGTTCGATCTTACCTAACCTCACGTGTTGTTTGTAGGCATTTTCTCTTCTACTGTTTGTGGCTATCCTTCTACTTTTTATGGGTTAATCCTTATCTTTTTTGGGACTGTTCTTTGAACTGTGTTTTAATATCTATTGTTGTTAATCTTAATTATATTCTTAATTAATCATAGTTATATATATATATATATATATATAGACAAGGGTTGAAGTGGCCCTATTTTGTGGCGTAGTTGGTGCTTTGTTGACTCACCACCCACATGGTTAACATATTTGTCTTAATTTTGTCTGGTTTATGTGTGTGTGCGCTTTTTTTTTTTTAATTAAGTTTTGAATTATTTATGTGAATCCTTTTTAAACTAGTAAAAGAAAGAGAAAAGAGCTATGTCATCACATCTGAAACTGACTGTAAGGGATCGACTGATAGCTTGACGGATTTACACTTATAAAAGCATGTTCTAATTCTTATTAAAAAAAGGAAAAAGAAGGATGTTCTAATTCAGTTTACAAACATGCATCCTTATATCACCAATTTAGAGGTATTATTATATTTTTATTTTTTTATTAAAGCTTGTTGCTTAATTATTGTTGAGATTGAAGTCCTCTAGCACAGTTTGAAGAAATTTAAAGCTCATGCTTTTATTTTCCATTCGTTGATTTTATTTTTTATTTGTTGAAAAACAAAAGCATAATATAAAATCAGACAATAAATTGAAAGGGAGAAAAGATGCAAGGTTAGGAAGATGGAGATAAAGAATTGTACAAAAACAGGAAAATGAGATGGATGGAAATGAAGTAAATGTGTTTTTGATACTATTATTTTCAAAAATAGAAAATAATGTAAATGTGTTCGATATTGTTTTTGAAAATGTGTAAAATAATTAGAGATAATCCCAAAACATCCACTATAGTTTGTAAAATGTCCATTTTATAATCTGACTTTATTTTTGTCCAAATCCCCTTTGACATTAATCAAAACATTAACCAATGCGGTTTATAAATTTATATTTCTTTATATGGAAACTAAATATAGAACACAAGAAAGTGCAAAGCAATTCTAGTAGTGACACCTGCAGGCTAAACAATAGTTCTGTTACTGAATAATCTAATCTAGGCTTGTTCTAGTTAACTTAAAAAGAAGTATACATATATTCAAAAACTAAGTGTTAAACATTACTTCCTGTGGGGCTCTGCTGCTCCACCACTCGTTATATATTACTTCCTCTATGTTAGTGTTAAATGGTAATGAACACTTAATGCCATCACAGTAAAAACTTTAAGCGTTGTAAATCCATGGGAACAATCATGATTGTTGGTGGAACTGAACTTTTGTTTCTACACCATTTTGCTATCCATGAATGATGTGGCATCATTTGTATAATCTTGGATCCATTTCTTCCGGTATTTCCTTGACTTGTTCGGTCATTTTGGTTCACTTTCTCTTCTTCTAGTGAAACTTCAAGCTCTTTTACATGCCTTGGACAATCATCAGAAGCACCCGTGTGAATGTTGATGATGCCATGATTTTTACGAACTGTTCATAGTTTCATACGAGTATTAAACACTCAATTACCTGATTTTGAATCAATTAAGGTCCATAAGATCATAAGGAATACGTTTCAGCTTAATTAAAAATGTAGATTAAAGCAATGTTCGAGATTAACTAAAATGCTAGTGATACAAGTTTTTGCCTTGAGATCTGTTGAGTAAATCAAAGACATTGTATTCGAATCATGAACTTTTAGAGTCAATCCACAGCAATTTTCAGAGTAGGCTTGTCCTGCTTCAGGAACCTAGAGGAGCAAATTTCAACATTGACAATGAATATTGTTACACTATGATTAGATACATGATTGAGAAAGAGGAGGAAGAAACAAGCACGAAGACACAATCAACCTTTTCTTCATGAGAAATGTTTGTCTCCAATGTTTAAGCAACTAGTTTCACTACCAGCAGAGTGAAAAACAACTGACAAATGAGTCCACATTCTATCATTTTTGACATTCTTAGAGTTCTATGAATATAATTAAGTTCGATTGAGCCATAAACGACACAAGCTAAAACTTACATATTGGCCAAAGTGAAGCGAAAAATTTCGACTAACCCAAACAAGCCAAAGTGATTACAGAGATGGCAAATCATACAACAAAAACAATTTAAGTTTGATTATAATTTTTTTTATTTCCTTTTTAAATCAGTAATTATGGGGTAGTTTCTCTAATTAATATATTACTAGTATCATACAAGGAAAAGAAATTAAACTTAATTATGATTTTATTTATTTCCTTTTTAAGTCAACATTAGTTTCTCTAATTAATATATTACTAGTATCATACAAGGAAAAGAAATTAAACTTGATTATGATTTATTTATTTCCTTTTTAAATCAACATTAGTTTTTCTAATTAACATACTTGTATCATGCAAGGAAAAGATTTTAAGCTTAAGTATGATTTTATTTTTTTCCTTTTTAAATTGATTTTATTTTTTTCCTTTTTAAAACGACATTAGTTTTTCTAATTAACATACTGGTATTATACAAGGAAAAGATTTTAAATTTGATTATGATTTTATTTTTTTCCTTTTTAAATTGGCATTAGTTTTTCTAATTAACATATCAGTGTCATATAAGAAAAAGATTTTAAGTTTGATTATGATTTTATTTATTTTCTTTTTAAATCATCATTAGTTTTCTAATTAACATGTCAATATCATACAAGGAAAAAATTTTAAGTTTGATTATGATTTATTAATACTACTAATAATAATATTGATATTTTAATATTAATAATGACATTTTTTCAAATGCTTCAAAGAAAATATCATCATCAATATTTTCGGACATTTTTAAGAATGAAAGTCAAAGACTGAAACAGCAGCAGTTCAAATAAATTTTCTTAGTATCGATATCTTTTCTACGGATTTAAGCACCAACAGTACAGCCTATATAAAGAACATGAATTGATAATTTGCTCGCAGCCCAAATTATACTCCAAACTGCCTTTTTCAACTTTATTTGTCCCCAAAGTATGTAGTGAAATGTCAATGGGTAGTTGCAATTACGAAGTAATGCACAAGGTCCTCCTTAGAATCCAGCATGGCACCAAATCATGTCACACAGGACAAACTGAATTGGATCAAGCGACATTAATTCTTCCTAGCATCAGATCAAGTAACTAATCTCCCCACTTTTCTCATTCAAAACAAACCATCTCTTACTCCATCCATTATTTTTTGCACTTTTCTCATTCAAAAATCCTGCAGACACAAAATAAAGTCAATGACAAATTAAAAAAATAAAAAGGTAGCTTGGCCATGTATATAGTCAAATGTACACAGGCTATAGTGACAACAGTTCCTGCCATGAGCTCAGGAATATCTAGATTTTGTATCAAACATTTGATTTAGGAGGGAAAGGAAGAAGGAATATGACTTGCAAGAAGGATGAATAGCCATAGAGGTGGAAACTAAAGAGGGACAACATATTACAGAAAGGCCGACCTAAATCGCGCACTAAGGGTAAAATTCCACCGTTTAGAGGCCACTCAAATCATAAGCAGACCAAAGACTAGAGCATTCCTTAGCTTCCTTTGCATTCTATTCTGAGCTTGATATTCAGATATGTTTACGTATTAAAGCGATAGGCTCAAGCAAAAATTTGTCATGTGCAGCTGCACTGAAGTCAACATAATCAGCTCTGCTTACCCTAGTGCAGAAGGCCTTTCTAAGAGAAAATCAGAAGAAAAAGAAAATGACACTTTCAACCAAAAGCAGCAGATTCCCTTCCTAGGCCCCAACTATGAAAAGGAAATATAAAAGAAAAAGTACATTATGTAGGCAAACTAAATATGTCATTAACTCATTTAATTATTACCCCTTTTTATTAAATCCTTCACATCAAATAAACTACTTTGGAAACTGAACAAAATGTTTGCACAATAGAACCTAGGATCATTACACCATATTTTACAGAAGCAGAGGCAAACCAACATGTCAGTCCTCATCATCAAATAAACAAAAAATGAAAGCAAAAAGATCAAATTAAAAGGAGTAAAGCTGCCTAAGCTAGCATGAATAAAGGAATAGACAACAGAGAGCAATCATTATTGAAAGCATTTTATTTGTTTCTCAGATAATATAATTCAACGATAAATAACCAAGATGAATGTAAAATATTTTTAAAACGCACCACCTTCGCAACAAACAGATGAAGTGTTGAGGTCGAACAAATGCACGCTCCATGTCAACCAGTGCAACTACCATTTTCTTTGCTTCATTCTTAAATCCATTAACAAGATGTACAAGGATTATATGAAGGAGAAGCCATTATTACTGATCTCTTAAACAGAGGATATCTTCCAAGACCCGGAGTTGCATTTGCAGCTGCAGAAACTATATCTACCAATACGCGATGCACCAGATTTGTTCCCTTTTTCTTTTTTTTTTAAAAAAAAGGGAAGGAAAATATGTCAAGAACTATATGAACATCCACAGATTACAATTCTTTTTTGCCAGTCACCTCAAACCATCTAATCCATGAACCAACACAAATTTCACAGTTAAAAAGTAAAAGTCATTGAAACTTGTGTACCTCATCCACACAGAGGCGTGATGGTTCCTTTGCCAGCTCGAGAACAACTTTTATTAAAGATCTTAAACCTTTCTGCAGTGATATAAGATAAGACTGATAACCATCTGCTTCTAGGACAATCTAATACAATTAAATATGGTCAAGCAACGCATTTCAGGACAATACAGGTAACTCAGAAGGCATAAATTAGATAAATTTAAAATTAAACCTACCCTTTTCACATTTTTTTATGTCAAACTATCTGTCTAAGGGATGCTGCTTGATCCTGTTTGGAAAATTACCCTCAAAACTTGCAACAACTTTCCAACCACTACTCTGCAGAAAAAGATAAAAGTTTCAAAATGGAAAATATGTCATAGAGCTGAATTCCTAAAAGATGTAATAATAAAGGACAATCTCAGTCAGGTAATGAAATCATAAGTCAAACTGTAAGACCAAGTCCGCAAGCAACAGAAAATCATTTATAATTCAACCATAATCTACACAGGACCAGAAGATGGTGTAGGAGAGTGGGGTAGACAAGGTGTAAGTGTCCATGGATACAGGTTATAAGAGACTTGAATACAACCATACTCCAAACCAGACTGCATTTTTCCTTTGCTTTGTGCTTTTTCAAAAAAAAAGGTGGGGTGTTGTGCCTTCCAAGAGTATGTTAGAGCTAGATGCTAATGTTTCCCAAAAAAATAGGCTTGAAAAAACAATTAATGTTGCTTGCCTAATGTCATAATTATTGATTGGTGAGGCAGAGTACGGTACATAGATTGATGAAGCAAAGGCATGACTAATTAAATGATAACATTCCAAAGGGCATGTTCTGTCTAATAGATAAAATTTCGATCTTTTTTCAGACAATTTGTATCCTGCAAATAGGAAATAGCATTTATGCATAGACCACTTCTAAAGAAAACAACTCACTTCAACACCCATTAGATGTTGGAGAAATCTGTCCTCAAATTTACGGAACAGCTACAAAGCTAGAGCCTTTGTACCATCGCTACCAATCAAATTTACGGCACAGCTGCAAAACTAGCGCCTTTGTACCATCGCTACCGATCATTTGTTCACCAAGCTTGACTAACTCCTCCTGAACTGTTTGGGACTTCGCCTGAAGCCTGAATTAAAGCACAGGATATCAGAGCAAAAGTAAAAACCTATTTAATGATAGTAAAAAGAGTTTGTAAGAAAGTGAGGGTAAGCATAACTGAAGCTGCAACGATAGAAGCAAAGATCCATGGATTAGTTAAATAATTTTGCTTGAAAGATGCCTTCCAATCTTGCCACCTTCATTTGCAGTAGTCTTGTAAATCCTTAACAAGGATCGAATAATAGACTTTATCATAGTGTATTCTAGCATTTTTGCTAAGGTCTTGAAAAAACGTTGACACCCCTTCACCATCCAAAATTCGATTTTCAATAATTCTAGCATGAACTAATAACTCAACATCTTGCAGAGTACTTAAAAGACAATTGAGGATCATATTATAATCATTTATATGATTGAAATCACCATAATACAATGATTCAAAGATTTGGAGATTCCTCAATAAGTGAATTGTCATATTACTTATTATCAACTTTGGAAATTCTAGAGTCTTCTTACTCTTATACAATCTCATGTCAAACATATTATGGGTTGATGCCAACTTAAACTTCATTCCAGAATGGTAAAGTTTTGTTATATTAGGTGCATTTTCAGAATCAATTCACCTTTTGATGTCGCAACAATCTGGTGGTTGAAGGCAAAGCCATAACAAATCAACAAAATGTTTTGCTTTTGAAAAGTATTGCTCTATCAAAGTTTCTTCTATCAAAATCGCTTGACATACATAGAATTCGAAAAAAACACTAACAAACTGGCTCAAAGAATCACCGTGACAACGGTCAGGCAATTCAGGTTATGCTAACACAAATAACTCCTCAAGAATGAAAATTAGAAGCTGATTTTCTAAGAGCAAAATGTCAAACACTATATCATTTATCAATCAAGGATTTGTGAACACACGGTCCTTACTTTGAAATTCAGGGATATATCGAAGAAACATCTCAATAAGAAACACAGCATCTAATAAAATCATTTTAACAAAGTCTTCGCTTTCATATTTGATGCTTTCTGCATAATAATTACGCAAACTTTCTTCCTTATACTTTATGTATCTAAGAAAATCCACCATACTTAATTGAGTTCACCCCAAAAACTGATTCAAATATCTTAATTTATCTATTTCCATATCTTTTAATTCTTCTCTATGATGGTAGAGTGGACCAATAGAGACTACCTTTGGAGTGTAAATATTTTCATTTAACTTCCTAATATGCGAAGGAATTTGCCAAATGCAACAACCCTCCAACAGAGGATACAAGTTTTTCAACTCAACTCTCAACGAATCTGCCAGCTTCTCAAAATCAATAGAGACTTGATCTTTGCTTTTCTCAAAATCAATAAACACATGATCATTGCTTTTATGCATTTTGTAGCTTGTTTGCTGCAAACTTAATCCATTGAAAAAAATTAAATTAAATCTCCAGTCTAGGTGAAACAATAATAAAAACCATCACTAAGACACAAATAAAAAATGAAACATTTCATGATTAAAGTTTAATTTTAAGAAATATTAGAACAAGATATATTAGAAGCAGAAGGCAAAAATCTTAGATTTATTGATCAATAAATTAGAAGGTAAAAATGTTAGATTTGCTTTATTTATTACTGGTCAGGAGTAGAAGGCAAAAATCTTACTCTGTTCTTTGGTTAAAGTAGTCCGTTGAACCAATACCAGCCTTGCCCAATCAAAGAGTGAAGACAGAGCTGGCTGCTGCGATTGTGAGTTAAGAGATTGTGAAGGGTTGAAGATGGAGTGGGTGGACGTGTACTTTCAAACAAAAATAGGAATGGTTGGTTGATATGGGAAGAAAAGAAAAGATGGGGGATAATTGCTGTGGCAATGTGATGACAGTTTTTTAATTATTTTATTAAGTTATTCGGTACCCACCCACCAAACCGATGCCTATATTGTTTTAAAATTAAGGACAAACCTAATTTCTCTCCTATAGTTCGAAATAATAACAAAAAATCCTCTGATTTAAAAAAAAAATCATTAAAAATCTTCCTATAATTTATAAAAATAGTCAAAAATCACTATTATTTATATAAATAGCCAAAAGTCAGTATTTGACTATTGATATTGAAGGACAAAATTGTCAAAACAAAATAAAATATGCAATAATATTAATTAATTAAATTAAAACAATTTTTTTTAAAAAAATAATGTCATCACGACGTTCCATCATAATGATGGATAGTAGAGATGAAAAAAAAAGAATAAAATAGAAAAAATTATTGAAAAATATTTTAAAAATTAAAAAAAAAATAAATTTAAGAAAAACTTAAAACAAATCATCTCTACTGTCCATCACAATAATGAATGGTGGAGATAGATAAAAAATATTAAAATGATTAAAAAAAAAAAAAACCCTTTCCTCTAGATTTTTCTTCCAACCAGTCAAATCTTCATATTCTATTTATTCTTCTTTTTCTTTCTTCTTCTTCTTCTTCATTCTTGTTCTTCTTTTTCTTCATTGGAAACCAGTTGGCATGGAGAGCATCCTCTTATTCTTCGAGCGGTGTCAATAGTATGGAGAACATTAGATCTCCTTCACCGGAGACCCCTTGGTTTTTTATGAAGGAGACCCAGTGTTCATGTTTCCATTTTTTTTTCTTTTTTATTTTTTTTTCAATTTTCCTCAAAGGGTTGATGATGATGATTGTGTGTTGATTTTGGTGATAGTGGGTTAATGATAGGTTAATGTTGATGATAATAGTAATGAATGAGTTGATGATGGTTGGCTGATATGATGGATTGAGGATAATAAATTTGGTTTTTTTTTTTTTCCAATTCTTTTCAAATGCAGTATGTTGATTTTTATTTTTCCAAAAAGAATGCAATCTATTGATTTGATGTTTGTTGATGAAAGATGAAGAAGTAGAACATTGTTCATTGATATAATGTTTGTTGATCTAGTGTGGGCTAATATTGTTCTTCGTTGTTCTTCATTGATGAAGAACAAACTATAGGCACAGGAGATTGGATCTCCTTTTTTATTTTTTAATTTTATTTCATAAAATTTTTTTATTATTTTTTTAATTGAGGGGTAGTTTGGTGTTTTTGTACATTGTCACGATCAAAATTTATTTTCCATTAACAAAGTTAACAGAAAAGGAAAAATGAGATTTCCTTAAATTACAGAGGGGTTATAGCGATTAGATCAAACAATAGGAGATATTAGAATTATCTTTAAAATTAATATAAAATAGATTATATCTTTATTTTAAAATAAATAATTATTAATTAATTTATGTGATGATAATTGCTTTGGTGTGAAGACCGGTGGGAATGTGATGAAAAAGTTTTTTAATTATTGTCGACGTTAGGATCCGATCGATTGAGAGATTTAAAGCTCAATACCTGCAATCAAAAAACAACAAAGCAGATCAAAGAGAAAAGAGAGAAAGAACAAGACAAAGACAAAGGTTTTTACGTGGTTCGATAATGGTGCTTACGTCCACGGACCACTTTGAATATATTTTGATAGAGTGACCATATCACTTAAAAATAAGCTCTCTTCCCCTTTACAAAGAATTTCACATGTATTTATAGGGAGGGATTTACAATTAAGTGTAATACACGTTAAAAAATAATTATTACATTAACTACTCTATTATAGCCATAATACATTAATTAACAACTCTGACATGACCATTCTTGTATTAATTGCTTATCGGGATTCGGGATTGCACATATCTCACAGACACAAGATCGAAAAGTCTTAATCTGAGAGATCAAATTTGGCACAAAATTTAGGGAGCTCGAATTCATCTCGGATTTGATTGCTACCAGCTTCTGAGAGCTGAGATCTGAGAACTTAAAGCTCAATCCTGCAAGCTGGATATAGCAAGCTGTGAGCTGGATGTAACGAGCTACGAGCTGGATGCTGATATCTGAGAGCTGCGAACGGAGAGCTGGACCCGTTCTTTAGATCCTGAGCTTTGTCTATTGGATCAACCTTTTGGGTCAATTTATTGAGTTTTTTTCAACCCATTTATGCAATCCAAAATATACTTACAACAATAATTTATGAAATTATTTGGTTTTTGGTATGGGTCTCGACTTTAGAGACTCACACTAAATCGATACCCATGTTGTTTTAAAATTAATATAAAGTAGATTATATCTTTATCTTAAAACAAATCGTTATTAATTAATTTGTGTGATTAATATATTTCCATAATGAAACACAATTTTATTTTTTTAAAGTTGATGATGAATGGACTAGAGGTCCACCCATATATATAGAATTACTGAATAAATCTTTCAACACTTTCATAATACAATCTACATTCAACGTAGAACACGTGTAATAATTCTGCCCTTTTAATATAAAACTTGTTACAAATTTCACTTTTTGAATATGAAATTTACATTACAAAAATACAAATTTGTGTATGGAGATCCAATCCTTTGGATGTCAAAAGTCCTTGAGCTGGCCTAAATCGGTGGGCCCCGATCCGTTTGGGGCAAAGAGTTTGACGTGATCAACGTATTGGGTTAAAACCGAAGCACCGCATGTTAGTATTTCACGTGGGATGTGAGCTTTGAACGTTTTGGAGTCTAATATGGGTTTTAATTCTTTTCAAAAAAAAATTTATGGGTTTTAATTGGACCTTTCTACAGTTTTATGCAATTTGGACAAGTTGTAGTGTTTAGACCAGACCTTGGCTATAAATTTCACTTTTTTATACGTCTTACCATTCCCAAACACATTAAGATAAAACTCTACAACCTTGTACTTTATGTTAATGACAAATGCTGAAGATAACAGTTCCATATCTAGTGGATAAGATGGTGTAAAGTAAGGAGCTAGCAATCCAATTAGTCAAAATCAGTTCACCAAATTCAACCAAACCATTAATTGGATATGCAATTAGTTATAACTTATAGAGCCATGAAGTGCATATAAATGGAGACCTTGTAAAAGGTTGAGCTAGCTTGGTTCCGTAAAACCTAGAATTTTCTCTTTTTATGAGAAATAATTTTTTTTTTTTTTTTATGAATAGCATTTCCATATGAATAATGATTCCGTGTGAATATTATTTTTATGTGAATAGTATTTTCTGATGAAAAATGATTTTTGGAAAACAGACCCCGAAAATAGTAAATTTAACTATGAATAATATTTTCGGATGAATAATGTCTACGTGAATAGTAATTTTCAGAAAGCGGATCTCGCAAATCAAAAGTTCCGGAATTAATGTTAGTGCTAAAAGAAAATAGAAACGGATTGAAAATATGTTCATTTGAATATATTGTAAGTGATCCGAAGCCTGTTAGACAAAAATGTCCTTCCGATTATTTATGGAGTAATAAAGTGAATTTAAAGTGTTTGAACATGCAATTGAATTATAATAGAATTTCGAAAAGACCAGAAATGATTTTTGAATACGAAATTGGCATGATATTAATTAAGAATTTAAAATATATTAGTTCCAAAGAAATTACTAAAAAGAGCATATTTTATTGAGTTGGAAAAGACATGTACAAGGGCATTTTAGGAAATTAAAAAGTATGAAATTGATGCATGCAAGGTGGCGTGAAAAGAGAGGAAGAGTGCATGCATGTGTGACATGTGTTAGTATGTGAAGAGAGCTTGGTGACAAGTGGCAACAAGAGAGTATAGATTGATGACAAATTGTTATTAAAGTACAACACTATATAAAGTTGAAAATTTAGTGAAAAAAACAAAAGAAAGTCCTTTGAGTGTGGAGAGGAGCTTCCGTCGAGAGAGGAAACAAGAAATGCATGCTGTTTTTGTTAATTTTGAGGTCACTTTTCAGGACTTTCAAGACAAACAAAAGGCAATTTGCAAGAGAATAAGCACTTAGTCAAAAGAAAAGAAAAAAAAAAAAAAGAGAACAATTCTAGAGTGAGAAGGAAGCATTCCGTCGAGAGAGAGAGAGAGACCAAGATAGCATTCCGCACCTATTGTTTTTGAAGTCATTTTGAATGGCTTTCAACACATGAAAAGGGTATACACAAGCCTAGGAGTGAAACTCATTCATTGCATATTGATTTAAAAAGATAAGATTCAAGTTTTCAATGGTTTTTCTTGTATAAATGGTTGGATTGATGGTTTCTAATGAATGGTTTATGATTTTTATGTTTGGGTTTAAGGATTTGAGACCTCAAATTGTGGGAAAACAGGGCTTGTGGTTCAAAGGCAATAGATAAGCTTACTAGTGAAAATGAATTTTTGATTCAAAATTTAAGTTGATGTATTTAGGGCACTCATAACTTTGCTATGATATTTGGTGTGATTTGGATGTAAATTTAAGTGAAAAACTTGACAGAATATTAGTGTTAAGTTGGATGTAAGTCACGGCTAAAGAAGGATTTTATTGGTTCAAATTATATTTAAATGATTTAAGTAATTTCCATGCATATATAGGTGTTGAAATATTGAGTTTCAATGTTGAAATGAGAAGCGAAAGTGTGGTATATTAGGTTGTCATGTTTCGACTATAGATAATTTAAAAATGTTTGATAATTGTTTTGGAATGATTTGAATAATTTTAAAAGTTATATTGATGATAAAATTAACATGAAATTGAAAGGAAACTCATTAGATGTTAAATGTCTATTTCGTGACCAAACTTTCATTATTTGCACAAAAGTGATGTTTTGTGAATTGGACTTGATTTTACACCCTTATACATGTGTTTGAGTATGATTACGATAAGAAAAATTGAATGAGATTAACAGTGTAAAAATAGGTGTAGGTTAGACCAACATAGGATTTAATGGTCCAAAAATGCGTTTCATGCATTGATGAGAAATTTGGACTTCATTTGAGGTGATATATACGCTTAGATGTTATAAAGAATTCGAATGGAAATTATATGCGAAAAATTGAGGTTGATACGATCAGGAAAATAGATGTTTTGAAAACTTCACATGATTAGGTGTTTGTAAGTATTGATACATATTTATGGGAAGTGTATATGAGAATAAGTTTAGCTACGACGTTACCTAATAATAGAATGTGAAAATACGTAGGTAAGGTGGAGGTGAAAGAATCCGGAATTATGAATTATTGTGAGCTAAAAAATAGTGAGTGTAAAATTATTTTTGTGAAATGCATGCTTTAAAGTGTTTTTATAAATATTGAAGCATCCTAAAATTTAAATGAGTTTATGAAAGTTGTTAGTTACAAAATATCTTTATGAATTTATCTAAAGAAATGTTTATAAAATCAATGCCCAAAAAACGATAGACACCCTACACCAAGCAGGTAGCATACCGTAGTGTAGTGGTTTATAGCTAAGAATGGATCGTCGTATTTGCCAATGAGGATGGTGGTTCGTCCTGCCTAGAAGCCATTGGGGATGTTGGTTCGTCCCACCCAAAACATAACAAATTCCCTGGGTTCCATTGCATACATGTTTTACGAATGATGCTATTCTTTAAGAATCTATGTTTATATTATAAATGGATTTTAAATGAAGCATGTTATGAAATGGATTTTTACGATGCATACATTTATATTTTCAAGTAGATTTATATAAATATATATATATGCAAAACCATAAGATTTATGATTTGAATAAATCCTTAAGAAACTTAGATTTTCAAATGATTTTTGGGAGACTATTTTTGGAAGCAAAGTTTAAATAGAAACGTAGAACACTCACTGAGTTCTTTTAGCTCATTCTTTCCTGTTTTATTTTATGAAAAACGTCTCCAAGTGCAGAGACAAGTACTCAAAGCAAGCGATCTCCAACATAAAGTTAGACGAGCACTTCCGATGATCGCATCTGTGAAAATTATTGTATATATATGAGGTCTAATACCATGCACAATGGAAATACTTTTGATGATATATAAATACTTTTGATCATATGTAAATACTCATGATTTTACACATGATAATATGTTTTAAAATTTGAAATGGTTTTTGGTTTAAATGTTTTGAATTGTGGTCAAGTTTTGATTGAGAAGTGGACCTGAGATCCGAAATTGGAAGTGGAGAAGAATGTATGATACTTTTGAAGTGTTTATCAATTATTTTCAGGTGATTAGAAAAGATTGGAAATATTGGAAAATAGTTATTGTGCTACCAAAAATTTTTCATCCTAATGTTTAAATGAGTATGAAATGAAAATATATCACGGGTTCGCTCCATAGAGTCTTTTTGAGTCGCTTATATGAAGACTGCAAGGACTTTCATTGGGATGTCGGGAGGGCTCCTCTCGGATCCCTACAGGGAAAGCCAAGTTAGGTCCCTTCAGGTTCCATATTCAAAGTTCACCTTGCATATAGTATTATTGTTTAATTTTTCGTGCAATCTAAATTCAATCTTCTTAGTCGTTTTCCTCTGCCTGTTTTTCCATTTATGTTATAGGCAACTAACTTTCACTTTGCTAAGATGAAAATGTTTAGTGTCTGGAATATTGATTTTGTGTTGATATTGGCTTTGATTTCTCATCTGCACTCTTATCTATCAATTTTTAGTTCTTCGTCGGTTTAATTTTGCAGTAAGGAATTGTTTGGTTTGCTTTTAGGAGCAAATTTATAGTTATAGATTTTACTTTAAAGGCAAGAAGGATTCATTAAGTGTACACTGGATAGTGTCAAGATGTTTAAGAATTGTTTTATTAAAGTTTTTAGGCCGTGCATTTAAAACAATCCTATCCCATTAAACTTCAATGTTATTCTGCTTAAATCTTGGCCTACACCAAATTTGACGACGGTTATACTTGGTATGTAAATCATCAATATTATCTAATTTTAGTGAAATTGTATCAACACTTTGATTAAATGTGGCTTGCTGCTGTTCTATTGAGATATAACTGGAGTGGCACTTATTTCACATTTAAACATGGGATAATGGGATGGACTGCCTATGTAATTCCTTTTACTGGTGGAAAATTTCCCAGAATATATAATTTTGCCTTCCTTGTTGTATTGTGGTTATCTATATATTGGTCACCTTCTCTGATAACAATATAGTCCTCATAGCATGTTAGGATGCTGTACGTCATGGTCTAGGGATATATTTGGTTGACTGCATACTTGCTTTCTGCTTTTGTGTCCATTCCTAATCATCTGCTTTGGCTGATTCTATGTTTTTACTTTGCAGGTGGCTCCAACTATGCTTTGTACTGGGAATTATGGAATGCTTGTGTTGGACCTCTCGTCACCCTTCCTCTGATCATGATTTCTCTGTCCCCCTTCCTCTGATTGTGATTTCTCTGTCCAAAAATTGAAGGTAATATCTACTAACCTTGTTATGCTATTAGATTCAAATACTGAATCTCAATTATTAAATCAATACAACAGTGGTTAGCACAATGCATTATTTTATTAATGATAAAATAAAAGTGAGTTAGAAGCAATAAAGTAGCCATGGAAGAAGACAAAAGCAAAGATTGGAGAAAACAAAAGGTGGTGTACGCTTAGGTGAAAGAGAGAAATGTAGAAGTGGTATAAGAAAATATACCTTCTAATTTATTGATCAATAGATAAAGCAAATCTAAGATTTTTGCCTTCTGCTTGTAATATATCTTTTTCTAATATTTCCTGAAATTTAGCTTTAATTATTGAATGTTTCTATTATTGTTTTACCTACTCTGGATATTAATTTTTTTTTTTTTCATGGATCACATGTTGTGCATCGAATAAGCAACAATGTTTATGGATTTTGAGAAAACCAAAGAGTAAGTCTATGTTAATTTTGTAGATGCCAACAGAGTCAATTGACAAGTAAGTTTAACAACTTACATCCTCTGTCCGATTATTGTTGCATTTGTGAGTTCCTTCGCATATTAGGAAGTCAAATGAAAATCTTTTCACTCCAAGGGTAGTCTTTATAGGCCTAATCCACCATCACAGAGAATTAAAAGATATGCAAAAGGAAAAATTTAGATATTTGAATTAGTTTTGATGACAAACTGGTTTAAGTGTGGTGGATTTTCTTAGATACATTAAGTATAGAGAAGCAAAGTTATATAATTATTATGGAGAAAGCTTCGAATATGGTAATGACGACTTTGTTAGCATGATTTTATTAGATGCCATGTTTCTTCTTGAGCTTTTCATTTTTTATTCTGTCCCAGAATTTCATACTAAGGACCATATGTTTAAAAGTTCTGGATTGATAAATGATGTAGTGTTTGACATTTTGTTCCTTGAAAATGAGCTTCCAATTTTTATTGTTGAGGAGATTGTTTATGTTAGCACTACTTGTAATTGTTGTTGCTTTCTTTGACTTCTATGTATGTCCAACGATGTTAATAAACCCAACTCTGGTATCGCCAACTTTTTCAAAGCAAAACATTTTGTTGATTTGTTACAGCTGTCTTCACCTATTAAATTGAGGTCATCTGATTTTGAAAATATGTTTAATATAACACAATTCTATCATTCTAGAATGAAGTTTAAGTTGGTATCAATCGGGAATATGCTTGACATAAAATTTGATAAGAGTATGAAGACTCTAGAAATTCCAAAGTTGATTATTAGTAATATGACACTTCTTTAGTGAGGAATCTTCTGGTCTTTGAATCATTCTGTGGTGATTTTAATCATATAAATGATTATGATATGATCCCCAATTGTCTTTTAAGTACTCTAGAAGACGTCGAATCGTTTGTTCACCCTAGAGTTATTGAAAATTGTGTTTTGGATGGTAAAAGGGTGTCAACATTTTTTTAAGAACCTAGCAACGACGCTAGAGTACATTATGTCAAATTCTACTATTCGAGCCTTGTGAATGCTGGAGTATAGTATGTCAAATTCTACTATTCGAGCCTTGTGAAGGATCTACGGGACCATTCTAATTCAAAGCAGCACCAGTAGAAGACAGTTTTTAGGCACAATTATATACTAATCCATGGGTTTTTAAGCACATAAGGGTACTCACTCTCACATGAACTGTAATTACTTGTACTGAAAAATAGGCTTTCATTTCTTCTAACTTATGTTGATATTTTATTCTGGTTTGGTTGATAGTAGGATTAATGATGTATATTATACTTGTAGGTTCTTACAAACTCTCTTTATATATATATATATATATATATATATGTTAAACATTACACTGATTAAAGTTCTCTTCTTGAATTTTATTATCATTACTCAGTAAGTAACAAGTAATATAAATGTTTGTACAAGTAATAGATGTGTTTATATGATAACTTATTTTTCGTTATGACCAGAGGGGTCTTCAACCAATGGTTAATGCTGGTTTTTAAGCTTTAGGGCTGCAATCTTTAATCATTTGAAAATGATTATGCTTAAAAACTTTGAGCAATAATGTGTTACAATAGGTTTTTATTGTTGCCGTTTCCATTGCATCAATTTTGATGTCATAGTGCATTTCATAATTGGCTCGATTTTGTTGTGTTATAATTCTTACGATCTGTCTCATCATTTTTCATCTTCCCTGACACTAATCCAGAATCATGAATCGCATAACCAATATTTAAAATTATAAATATTTAAAATATTATTTTAAAAAAAAAAATGTCTTTGTATAGAAAATGACTCATTTTGACCTGAACTCCAAAGCCAATGAAATATACTTGGACTCCATTCTAGTCTTTTTTTTTTTTTTCCAAATCAATAAAATTAATATCAATCTTTTGGATATTTAGTGTATTATGTTTATAATTAATTTTTACTTGAAAGTTACAATTTAAAGGATGTAATTACCAAATAATATAGAATGTATAATTTGTATTTACACATACCACCCAACCTAATTTTCCAACGCGTTCACATCTTTTCTTGGACATCTTGCGTGCTTCCAAGCTTTGCAATAAACAAATTGAATATCTGGATTTGCTCAGTCTGGTAATCAGAAGAGATATTGTAACACTATAATATAAGAGGGTTAGACTGTTCTGCCATGAACAATACGGTTGCAAATAGATCAAAAGGGGTTTCGATTTTTGATGTGGGCTTGATGGGAATGGATTTTTGTCAAGATGAAGTAGATAGAAAACAATCGAACCGATCGATGAGCGTTTCTTGGGCGGAGATTAAGGTTGGATTTTTAATGAACACAAGAAGAAGATCAATGTTGAATGGTACTTACAGGAAATGTCACCTTAGGCTGGCATGGTACACATAGGTAGATAGTTGAGTTTTATTTTTTATTTTGGCATTGTATGTTGACAACAATGATGTACTTACTACTGTTTTTTAAAACTATTTATGTATTATTATTACTATATGTTCTGTATTTTTTTTAACTGTTAGTGATGATTAACATTATTTAATAAAAGAAAAAGTAATCATATAATTTTAAAATTGATAAAATTCCACTATGATTATCCACAGCCATCCCAATAAGTTTCTTAGAACCCATTTACTCTTCAAAATTATATCAAATATTTGAAAATATGGCCAACCTACTACAATATTAGAACACCCTTTTAAAGTATCAGATAATAGGACATTATTTTATATATTATTTTACTAGTTAACGTTAGCTTGCATTTGTAGGCGTCCAGTTTTAAAATCCCATTTTCCACTTTTCAAAATTAAAAATTTAACAAAACAACACGTTGGGCAATATCTTGCCATACAGAAGTTGAAAGAAAAACGCTGGAAGCACTTTCCCACTTTTAGAATGAAAATTTGAAAATATAGAGAACATCACATTGATGTTTTCATTGTTTGGCAGAGTCACAAAAGTAAACTTAGAGCATCTCCAATGCAAAAATGGATTATAATTAAAAAAAAAATATCATATCATCAATATCAAGAGAATGTGATTCCTACATGACACAAATATGACTTGATAGACAATCAAATTTAAAAATGTTCTCCAATGCATCAACTTAAAATGTATACTTTAATGAGGTGTTGAATTTTTTTTTAACCACATTTTAATGAGACAATGAAGATGGAGGGTGGTGATTTCCTGAAACTGTAAAGGAGGGGTTGAAGAGAAAAAATACAGAAGGTGGTGGGATAATGTAGAAAATTAATTTGATTAGTCAGCAATGACTGACTGTCTAACAGACTCTCTGAAAGTAGACGGTCATGTTGACATTGTCTATTTCTTTTTTTGCCACATCAGCTTGACAATGGAGAGTGATAGTTGCATTGGAGAAATCCATTTTAACACAATGTCCATTTGTCCTATGTGTCATTCCATTTTTCCACAATCCATTTCTACATTGGAGATGCTCTTATAAAGATCTCGTGTGAACAAGAAACCAATCAGGTTGATAGTAACACCATTCATGCATTTAATATAGGTGATCAATTAAAGCTATCATGTATATAGTACTATTAAAGCGGGATGTTTCATGATAATGGGTTTTGGCTTCTGCTGTAGACTAGGCTGACTAGCTATGAGTCCTCTCGAAAAAATGAAAAAGGAATAAGAAAACGACTATCGCTATGAGTTTAGCTGTATAGTAAATTCGATTTAATAATAAAGTGCAACTTCGGAATGTGAGCAACAGAGTGGGATAGAAATTGACCTCAAACTGTTAAAAATAAGAATTAAATAACATCCAAGTCCAGCACATGCTTCTCTCTTATTATTAGATAATTTTATTTATTTATTTATTTTCCACCCAGAAAAACAAACTCCTCCACTGCAGTCAGAGTTGGCTTCAGCTTCAGTCCATACAAATCAAATAAAAGAGAGTTAAGTTCACATTGCTCATTTTATAATGTCACTTTCCATCAAAGTCCAACCCACATGACAACAAATTTTGGCAATTCTCAACATCCTAAAATCTTAATGATGTGATTGTTGCCATATAATTATCACATTAAGATGATAATTACGATCTTAAAATACCATAAACAATTCTACTTGCTAAAAATCATTCATAGTCAATGGTTGAGATCTAATTACACAGTTCTTATTTTTTAATTTAAAAAAAAAAAATAAGAAACCCAATTTACTGGCTTACCCTTCCATCTCTAAGGCTTGCTTCCCCATTCCCTAATGGCATATATATAAAATAATCATGGCATGTACAACGGTAAGAATGAAAAAGAACCATCAATCAGTGTTCGATGTATCGCACCATGTTAAATAGGATTTGATGATAAAAGACCTCTCAATCAGTTTGGATAGAACGATTATACCATAGTTAATATACATATATTTTTTCAAATGGCAAACCGTTTACGAGAGATTAATCATGGTATCCATTTTATTTTTTCAATTTATATCTTATTATTGTAATAGTGTTTATTTTTCTTAGGAAAATAAAGGAAACAAGTTGCATGATTATTATGAAGAAAGCATCAGGTATAGTAGTGAAGACTTTGTTAAAATGATTTTATTAGAAACTGTATTTCTTTTTGAGCTTTTTTCTCGTCACATTCCTGAATTTCAATACTAAGGACTAAGTGTTTATAAGTTCTGAATTGATAAATGATGTAGTGTTTGACATTTTGCTCCTTGAAAATCAGCTTTCAATCTTCATTCTTGAGGAATTGTTTATATTAACACAACCTGTACCTGTGTGTTTTCATGGGATTTCTCTGAGATTATTTGTCACTGTTTTTTTTTTTTTTTAATTTCTTGTACGTCCAACGATTATGATAGACCCAACTCTAGTAACACCAAACTTTTATAAAATAAAACATTTTATTGATTTGTTATGACTTTGCCTTCAACCATCAAATCGTCTTGACATTGAAAGGCATACTAATTCTGAAAATGTACCTGGTATAACACAACTTTACAATTTTGGAATGAAGTTTAAGTTGGCTTCAACCCAGGACATGCTTGACATGAAATTTGATAAGAGGAGACACTTTTGATGAGACAAGCTTTGAGTCTATTCTAAGACGAAAAGATGATGCAACCGTTGGCGTTCTACCCAGGATAGTATTTGAATCTTTTCAAAGTCCTGGTGGTAGTTGAAGAAGACGATACCAACATCGGTACCTTCTCAGCCAAGCTTTTGGAAGTTGTATTCCAAAATTGATAATTAGTAGTTTGACACTTCTTTATCAAGGAATCTTAAGATCTTTTAATCATTCAATTATGGTGATTCTAATCATATGAATGACTATGATATGATTCTTAGTTGCCTTTTAAATACCCAAGAAGATGTTGAATCATTAGTTCATTCTATCATGGGGATTCAAAGTCTTCCGAGATGCTTAAAAGACAATTGAGGATCATATCATTAATCATATCATAGTTAATAATATGATTAAAATCACCATAATAAAATGATTCAATAAAAAAAGTATCATTACTAATTATCAATTTTGAAATTTGTAGAGTCTTCATACTATCGTCAAATTTTATGTCAAGCATATCCGAGTTGATACTAACTTAAACTTCATTCCAAAATAATAAAATTGTGTTATACTAGACACATTTTCAGAATCAGTTTGCCTTTTGATGTCAAGATGATTTGCTAGTTGAACACAACGCCATAACAAATCAACAAAAGTTTTGCTTTAAAAAGGTTTGGCACTAACAAAGTTGGGTCTATAATAATCCCTAACATACATGGAAGTGGAAAAAGGCAGCAACAAACAAACTCCGAGAATCCCCTTGAAAATGCATAGGCAATACAGGTTTTGTCAACACAAACAATTTCTCAAGAATAAAAATCGGGAGCTATTTTCAAGGAGCAAAATATCAAAAACTACATTATTTATCAATACAGGGCTTCAAAACACACAATCCCTAGTGTTCAGGGACAGAACGAAAAAATAGAGCTCCAGAAGAAACACGGCATTTAATAAAATCATGCTAACAAAGGCGTAACTACCATATTCGAAGCTTTCTCTGCAACCTTAATTCCTTATACTTGGGTCTATCTAAGAAAATCCACCATATTTAAACTAGTTCGTCCCAAAAACTGATTCAAATATCTTAATTTTTCCTTTAGCATATCTTTTAATTTTCTCCGTGACAGTGGATTGGGCCTATAAGGACTATACTTGAAGTATAAAATATTTCATTTAACTTCCTAATATGCCAAGGAACTTGCCAAATGGAACAATCAATCCGACAGAGGAGGTAAGCTGTTAAACTGACCTCTCAACGACTCGGTTAGCGTCTCCAAATCAACATAGACTTGCTCTTTGCTTTTCTCAAAATCCATAAACACATGATCATTGCTTCGATGCATTTTGTTGCTTGTTTGCTGCACAACTGCAACATGATCCAAGAAAAAAAATTTAATATCCAGAGTAGGCAAAACAATATAGAAACCATCACTAAAGACACAAATTAAAAAGAAACATATCATGATTAAAGTTAAATTTTAAGAAATATTAGAATAAGATCAGTAGATATTACCTTCAGTTTTTGGACAGAGAAATCAGGATCGGATCTCCGAGAGAGAGACCATTGTTTCAGAACTCAGCGCCGACTTGCCGCTTGGCGGCAGTCCAGCGAGTCGAGAACCCCCAAATCGGCCCAACTCGGTCGGCAATGAAGCAGCAGCGGAACCTTAGTCAGATGACCTGAGAGCAGTTGAGCAGGACAGGGATGGAGAGAGGAAGCAGTGCGGATCCAGAAACAAAGACAGCGAGGTAGATCTTGCAGATGTCGACTAGGATCTGCGACAATCTTGCAGATCTTAATGAGCTTTTGCTTAGACGCAGAGAAGGAGAAATGGAGGAAGGCTCAATGAGAGAGGTACTGCCGCCTGTGAAGACTGTGCTGGCTGCTGCGATTGAGAGTTGAAAGACTGTCAAGGGTTGAAGATGGAGCGGGTCGTGGATGTGCACTTTCAAACAAAGAAAAAATGGTTGGTTGATATGGGATGAAAAGAAAGGATGGACGATAATTGCTTTAGAAGGTTGGTTGATATGGGAAGATGGAGTCGGTGGATGTGCACTTTCAAACAAAACCAGTCTCGCTCGATCGAAGAGTGAAGACAGAGCCGGCTGCTGCGATTGAGAGTTGAGAGTTGAGAGATGAGAGACCGTGAAGGGTTGAAGATACAGTAGGCTGCATAGAAAATGACCTCAAACTGTTAATAAAATGAGAACTAAATAACATTCAGGTCTAGCACATGCTTCTTCCTTATTGACAACCTTTCTTCCACCTCGAAAAACAAACTCCTCTGCTCTGCCTGCAGCTTCAGCTTCAGTCTATGCAAATCAAATAAAAGGAGTTTAGTTCACATGCACCTTTTGTCATGTCACTTTCCATCCAAGTACAACCCATGTGATGACAAATTTTGGTAATTCTCGACATGCTAAAATCTCAATGATATAATTGTTGCTATATAATCATCACATAAGGATGATAATAACAATCTTAAAATAACATAAACAATTCTAATTGTTAAAAACTATTCATAATCGACAGTTGAGGTCTAATTACACAAATTTAAAAAATTACAATTTACTGACTTACCGTTCTCCCCCTCACTGCTTGCCCTATTCTCTAAGGATATTTTGGACAAATCATTCAAAAGTCAACCCTTACCCGTGACTTGGTTCTTGTTACATAAATGCATGCACTGCACTCCTCAGCTGACTGAACATCTGAATTGCTTCCAATATTTTGATTCATGATTGTGACTTCTCCACCTCTCTCGCTCTTCTCCCTCTCATTACTTGTTACCTTCTATTCCCGGTTTCCACTACTCCATACCTATCCTTAAAAATCTTTCCTTTTCCCAATCCTCTTCCGCCACGTGTCTTCTAGTTTCTCTGGTCCATCCACTTTGTTCTTCTCCGTTGCTGATATTGGTTTGGTTTGTTCGGACGGCCTCCGTCGCTACACGTTTCCTGTGAGATTCAATTATTTTATTCTTTTTTCCTTTTTGAAATATTTTATTCTATTTATTATTGAACTAAATTACTAAGTTTAGCACTTGTTAATAAAAGTAAATATACAATATATGGAACTAGGTTCCTGTAATGCAGTGGTTTGTTGTTTAATAAACATATGTTATTCTCAAAAAAATATATAAATATACTGTAAATTTTCAATTATTTATTTGTTTAAAATCCAGACTCTACAGTAGAGTTTGATATTTCAAAAAATAAAAAAGTAGAGTTTGAACTCACAAAGTTTGGTAAAAAAAAAAAAAAGGGAGCGAGTGTAACAGCCAACACACACACTTAACCTCAACTAGTGGACAAATATTTTTTTAAAAAAAAAGAAAGTAAGGGACAATTATATTATAAAGGCAACCAGTATTTTTTAGAATTACAAACAACAAGCGCATATTTTAAATCTAATTATTTGCTTTTTCATTTACTTTGTTTGAACATTATTACATCCATAACATATTAAATAAACATACAGATAGAAAATACATGTACATACAACATTATAATAAAATATTACAAAACAAATTTTCATACAGTCAGAATTTATTTTAAAAAATTATTCTAGCTCATCCTAATATAAAATCCTGACTACGTCTCTACTTCGTACTCATATCAAATATTTGAAAATGGCAGCCCTATTACAATATTAAAATACCCTTATGAAGTATCAGACAATAGAACATAATTTTATACATTATTTTACTAGTTAACGTTGGCTTGCATTTGTAGGTATTCATTTTTAAAATCCTGTTTTCTACTTTTCAAAATTAAAAATTTAACAAAAAAACACGTTGGGCACTATCTTGTAATATAAAAGTTGAAAAATACTGGAAGCACTTTCCCACTTTTAATGAATGAAAATTTGAGAACATAGAGAACATCACAGTGATGTTTCTAGTGTTTGGCGGAGTTGCAAAAGTAACCTTATAAAAGTTACTTTATCTTGTTTTTACCTATAGTTATAGTGTGAACGAGAAACCACCAACACATACTTCTTTCTTGTTATTAGACAATTTTATTTATTTATTTATTTTCCACCTAGAAAGACAAACTCCTCCAGTCCAGTCAGACCTGGCTTCCGCTTCAGTCTATACAAATCGAATAAAAGCAGTTAAGTTCACGCGTACCTTTTATAATGTCACTTTCCATCAAACTAGAACCCACATGACAACAGATTTTAGCAATTCTCAACACCCTAAAATCTTAATGATATGATTGTTGCCATATAATTTATCACATTAGGATGATAATTACAATCTTAAAATATTATAAACAATTCTACTTGCTAAAAATCATTCATAATCAATGGGTTGAAGTCTAATTACACTTTTTTTCTGAGAAAAAAAAAAAACAAGAAACCCAATTCACTCACTAACCCTTCCATCTCAAGGCTTGCCCTCCACATTCTCTAAGGACATTTTAGACAATTCATGCAAAAGTCAAACGGGACACCGTGACTTTGTTTCTTGTTACGTATACGCATGCACTGCCCTGCTGATTGAACATCTGCATTGCTTCCAATATCATGATTCATGGTTCTGGCTTCTCCGCCTGTGATTGAACATCTGGACAATTATGTAAAGGCACCCACTATTTTTTAAAATTAAAATCATTCCTGGACCAATAACAAAAGAGCGTGTGTAAAGTATAGGAGGGTCTCTATCTCCTTCTTCCATGATGAAATTTTACTTCTCTCGAAAAAAAAATAAAATTTTACTTCAAAATGATCATAGCATATATATAAAATGATCATACCATAAAAATGAAAAAAGAACCATCAATGCCTTTGGTTGCTGGTGCCATTGGTTGGCCACCGGCAACCCCCACGCCTCCCATCCTGAGGGGTGTGGGTTCAACACCCCCGCCTAATCCAAATATATATGTATATAATACTAGAATTAATCACAGTTTCTCACTTTAGGTGTAGATTAATCTCTTGTCTTTATATAAATCATTATTTCATCTTTGTATGGAGTGAATTTCTTTTAATTGAGAGTTATTATTCAGGCCATGTTATAGTATTCTTATTCTAATTGGTTTTAATAGCTCTTTGAGCTTTCAAAAAAAAAAAACCATCAATCAATATTTAATATGTTCCACCATGTTAAATAGGATTTGATGATAAATAACTCTCATTTAGTTTGGTTAGAAGTATTATACCGTAGTTAATATTTTTTTTTAAAAAAATGACAAACCATTAAGGAAGCATAAATCCTAGTATCCGTTTTATTTTTAGTTTTTCAATTATATTGTATTATTATTATTATTATAGTTTTTATTTGTTTGAAAGCACATTAGGGGGTTAATTAAATTTAAATTAGGGACAAAGAAGTTATTTTGTATTTAGAGTCAACTTTTTAACGAAAATTATAACGGGAGGATGCAAGACAGCAATTTTCGAAACGTTGGGATGGTTTCTTTTTTATCTTTTTTTTTTTTTTTTTTTAAGGCAAAAGCTGGGGGTTATTTACAATTCTTCCAAAAAGTATACGCATTATAATAACAACAAATTAAGATTTCTATATCAACTATATATATGATCAACTCGACCAAGATTTATACACTTGAATTTTAATTTCCCAATTTGTCTTGGGTGATTAACAAGATTTGTAAATTGTCATAGGAAAATTTACTCTTGGTCGAGAATATATGTATATATATATATTTGAGGAAAAGCTTCTTGACATCTAATAAAAGAAATCAATCAAAATTATATCAAATAATAAAGTTGCAAAAGAATTAATTGTGATTTGACATTAATAAAGAATTAATTGTTTCATGATCATTGACCAGTCACCAAACCATAGATATAAATACAGGAACATTGCTAGGACCACACAGATGCATTGATGGATGGCATCGTCTGTAATTTGTCAAGAGAAATATGCCCTCCATTTATATCTTACAAAAGCTGGAACCAGAGGGTTGATGTGCTTAGGAAAGTAACGTTACAACTACCAAGATGTGCATTTGGCTAATGTGAATTGGGAAACGACAAACTGTAACAATCCGAGCTGAGATCAGAATATCTTTCTAACTTGGTCAGAGTTTAGATAACTCTGCAATATTCCATCTTCACCAATTTAAAGACTGTGGAGGCATGTATATTCCAATTTGTTTCTCATGTTTAGTTTGTAAATGTACAAATATATTTGAGTTAAAATCATGATTTTTTATTTTCACTTCTAATAACAAATTTAAGTTTATGATTGATTTACAAGGCCTAATTAACTCTTTAGAAATGTAAAAGAGAATAGATTTTCAAGAGTGTAGTCATCGAATATTAGTTTTAAATTAATGGTTTCAGGCATTGATCATGAGAGGAAAATTGGAGAAACGGTTTTGTGTTTCTTGTGTCGGAGTTGTATATGTTGGAAATTCGTCCACCAGTAAAAATTAGTCGCACTCATATATGCAAGTGCTAGAACTGGCTCATTCATAGGTGTCTCCTTCTGAGATCAACTGGTTCATTAATGGTTTCTCCATCAAATTGTTGTGTTTTATAGATTGTTCACTGTAATATAATTATAGAAAAATAAATATAATTTCATAGATATCTAAAAAGCTTAAATTGTCTTAATTTTTTGTTGGAGGGAGCCTCCATTGTGTGAATTATAAGAACAATTAAACACATCATAATTACCTTTCTCCTCAGACATTTTTCGAAAGAAAATTTTTACCAAGGAAAATGCTGGTTCAGAAGCAGCGTAGGAGTGCAGTGCTAAGAAGAATCAAGCCACGGGTCCCGTTTGACTTTTGCATTCCAGATGAATTGTCCAAAATGTCCTTATGGAAGGCAAGCCTTGAGAGGGAAGGGTAAGTCAGTAAATTGGATTTTTTTTATACATGTGTAATCAGGCGTCAACCATTGATTATGAATATTATACAATACTGTGATCAAATAAAAGGTTAATAATTCAAATCTCCTCCTTATTAATAATATATAATATTATTATATATATACACTTCCAAGCTTTGCAATAAGCGAATTGAACATTTGAATTTGTCCAGTTTGGTAATCAGAAGAAATATTATAACACTATCGATTAACCTTAACCTCCTTCATAACAATGAAGCAAATCGAACATTTGGATTTACCCAGTCTGGTAACCAGAAGAAATATTGTAACACTATCGATTAACCTTAACCTCCTTCATAACAATTAACCTCCTTAATGACAATGGCGTGACTAATTTAAATCTAATATTCGATGACTATGACTCTTGAAAAACTATTCTCTTTTACACATCTAAAGAGTTAAGGCCTTGTAAATCAATCATAATCTTAAATTTGTTAGAAGTGAAAATAAAAAACTATGATTTTAACTCTTATATATATTTGTACATTTACAAACTAAACATGAGAAATGAATTGGAACATATATATCTCTACAGTCACATAAGTTGGTGAAGATGGAATATTGTAGGCTTATCTAAACTCTGACCAAGTTAGAAAGACATTAATTATCCACTTAATTGCTAAGATGGTAAGTGAGGCCCGCCTGGCTGAAAGTATTCTGATCTCAGCTGGGATTGTTACAGTTTGTCGTTTCCCAACTCACATTAGCCAAATGCACATCTTGGTATTGTAACCTTAGTGTCCTAACCATTGTTCATAGTTAAATCTTTCTCAATTTGGAAAAATTTTGGTCTCTTGTATAGATGAGAGCAGGGAGTGGTTAAAAGGGACATCAGCCCTTTTGTTCTAGCTTTTGTATGATATAAATAGAGGGCATATACCTCTTGACAAATTACAGACACTGCCATCCATCAATGGATTTGTGTAGTCCTAGCAATGTTCCTATGTATATAATTATATATGGTTTGGTGACTTGGTCAATGATCACGAAACAATTAATTGTATATTAAAGTCAAAACACAGTTAAATCTTTTGCAACTTTATTATTTGATATAATTTTGATACCTCTTGAACAATTGATTTCTTTTATTAGATGTCAAGAAGCTTTTACTCAAACTGCTATATATATTTATTAATTCTTGACCAAGAGTAAATTTTCCTATGACAATTTACAAGTCTGCACAAGTCTTCATCTTGTTAATCACCCAAGACATATTGAGAAATTAAAATTCAAGTGTACAGATCTTGGTCAAGTTGATCATATTTATAGTTAGTATAGAAGTCTTAATTTGTTGTTATTATATTGTGTATACTTTTTGATAGTGAACATTTTTGAAAGATTGAAGGAAGTACAACACTATACAAGAAATGCAAAGCAATGAGTTGTTGATTTTTATGATTTTATTATGCACTTGTAAAAGCACTGCAATATGCTTTAAAAAAAACACTATTATAATAATATAATATAATTGAAAAAAATAAATAAAACGGATATCATGATTCATGCTTGGTTAGCGGTTTGCCATTTTTTTTAAAATTATCAACTACAATGTAATCCTTCTATGATCATAAAAAATGGCAAACCACTAACGAAACATGATTCATGGCATCCATTTTATTTATTTATTTTTCAATTATATTATATTATTATAATAGCCTTTTACTTTTTTTTAAAGCATATTAGAGTGCTATTACATGTGCATAATAAAATCATAAAAATCAACAACTCATTGCTTTGCATTTCTTGTATAGTGTTGTACTTCCTTCAATCTTTCAAAAATGTTCACTATTAAATAGTATACACATTATAATAACAAAAATTAAGATTTCTATACCAACTATATAGATGATCAACTCGACCAAGATCTGTACACTTGAATTTTAATTTCTCAAATTGTCTTGGGTGATTAACAAGATGAAACTTGTGCAGACTTGAAAATTTACTCTTGGTCAAGAATATATATAAATATATATATATATATTTATATGTAGCAATTTGAGTAAAAGCTTCTTGACATCTAATAAAAGAAATCAATTGCTGGAGAGGTATCAAAATTATAGTAAATAATAAAGTTGCATTGTAAGGTCACTTCCATTGCCCAAGAAAGGCATCCGTGAGAGTTGAAGAGGCCCATCTACCATGGGTGGTCCACCTCAAATTTAGACTCTTATTAGAGTTAGGAGGACAAACCCATTTCTAAGTAAACCTGTCTTGCCCATTCGAACATCCAAGACTATCGAGAAGGTCATTTGGTATTTTTCGATTTTTTCTTTCTTATTTTTAAACTATTTACATTATGTCTATTATTTATTGTTGCTCCGTGTCTAATAATTACAATGCAGTTTTTCTGCACCAAGTGGGGTTGCTGTAGTGGTTTAACTGGCAGCCTCCACCCTTGACTCTCAAGTCTTGTGTTCAAGTATAGGTTTTCTCACGTCTATTAATAAAGATGAGATTTTCTCTCATATATGTGAGTTGTCCCTTATCCCGATGTAGGTGAATCTCAATCGGAAGGGAGTTGATTATCTAGATCGTGTCACCAGTATTCCACTAGCTTAATTTTAGTTGTCTCTAGGTCCAATCCCAATAATTTAAAAAAAAAAAAAATGCAATTCTTCTCTTCTGTACAAATTTTATCTCATTAGTAAGCACACAGAGATAGGATTTAGTTATCATGTATTAATTAGTAAGGAATTTAGCAAAAAGCCCTAAATATATGACAATTACATAAACACCCTTTTAAGCAAATAAATTGCAAAACGGCTCCTAATTTATTAAAATATCCTTCAAACCATTTCAACCCCTTTTGGGTTACAAATTATAACTTGGAGTTAACACATCACCCAACTCAAAGTTATAATATTGACTTGAATCGTGTCACTTAATAACTATTGACACGATTCGAGTCAATATTTATTCCATCATAAGCAAATGCACACCACAAATGGCTACCCTGTAGCAAAGTGAAAGTTATGTATTACGTAGGATTGTTTCTACATAACAACTATACAAACTATTGATTAATTTTTTTTAAATTTTTTATTCTTTTAGATCTCTCTCATATATCATTTATTACTTGATAAATGCTGTGAATTTATTTAAAGAAGTTGTTAAACATTTACATTACTTGAAACTAAATTGAAGATTAAAAAAAAAAAAAATTGGAAGTTTTTTTATTCTTTTGTTCATGTTATTCAAATGAGAATTAATAGAGTTTGAGTGAAGAAGAGTGAGCTTATGAGAAAGAGCTTTGCAGATTCATAAAAAGAAAGGAGATTCATGAGTAACTGAAAAATGTGAACTATAATTATTTTCATCTTTAATTGTTATTCTATTTTACTTTGTTATGAAGTTCTAGTTCTAATATAAATGTTTGAGTTTGCCACTGGTAACAGATGCTCCATCTCCATCTCTATTGAAGATTTACTCCATCAGTGATGGAGCGGTGCTTCAATGAATATAGAGCAGTGTTGGGGCATGGGAGTGACAATGGAGCTAAGTGGGAGCTAAGACGGACCAGCGTTGGAGGGGGGAAGCGGCATTGGATCTGCTGAAGAAATCTTCATCATTTGGTCTTCGTTTGTTGATGTTCTAGATGTTGATTATACTTGAGTTTTTGTAAATTTGTATAGTTTGAGTTTTTTATTTTTCTAGTTTTTTTTAATGCAGGGCTGATGATCAATTTAGACAAATTATTTTATTTTTTTATTTTTTGATAGAGAAATATTTTGATACTAAAAAGACTAAATTACCCCTCCACCTTTAATAACTAATGTTAGTCAACCAACTTTGTTGGTCAACGAACAAGTTTTAGTGTTTGAACCATACCTTGAGCTATACACTTTGGTGTTTTGTATGCCTTACTATTCTGGAACGTCAAGATAAAACTCTACAGCTCTATAAATTAATTTAATGATAAATGTTGAAGAAAATAATTCCAAATCCAGTGGATGCAATGTATGGAGCAATCCAATTGATTAAAATCAGTTCACCAAATTCAGCTAAACAAGACGGGTAAAAATATAAGCAGGAAGACAAGGAAGATGCACCTGAAATCTACATGGGAGATGTGGCTCTCCTGCTCTATTAATTAAAAAAAAAAAAACCTCTCCTGGTCTTTCTAAATATGTCAAAGAAAGAAATTGAGATTTTCAGCCAAATGCTGCTAAAGCAAAATAAACCAGAATAGAGTATGTGTACTCGTTTGGTACAGCTTATTTACTAGTCAAAAGTACTTTTTTAATGTCAAAAGATCTATTTGATTTTTTTTGTGTCGTTTGGTTGACATCCTAATAAAACTTTTGAGGAATTAAAAAAGCTGAAAAATGTCTACTTGAAGAAGCTCAAATTTTGAGCTTCTCCAAATAGATCTTTTAAGCTTTTTTTTTTTTAAATATTAAAATATCTAATATATCTCTATTTTATTTTGTTAATTTCTTTAAACCTTTTTAACCTTATTGCACTTTCATTATAAATATAAATACATAGTCTCCACTTTCATTCTCTTTTTATTTCATCAAAACTTTTGAGAACTTTTCTCTAAGCAGTAAGTTTTCTATATTTTGTGTTTTTTTTTTTCAATTGGTTTTAATTGATATTGAAATTTTTTTATCTTATTATCATAAATATTATACTGTTATATATATACTGCAATTGCAATGTATATATTTTGCAGTATATATATACTGCAATTAGTGCAACATATATATATGTAGTGCTGCAATTAGTGCAGTATATATATACACTGCAATTGCAGTGTATATATATACTGTAGTATATATATTGCAATTGTAGTGCATATATATTGCAGTGCAGTATATATATATACTGTAATTGTACTATAATTGTAATTGATGAAATTTTAATGAAAATCTACTTAGATTAAATAAAATTGAAGATGTAAAATCTTATTAACAAATCTAAATAAACATTTTTCTTTTGAAAATAAAAAATAGAGAAACAAAATAATTTTATATTTATTTTATTGAAAATCTATGTTTTGAAAATATATTTACATCAAATAATTATTAATTGTTTAATTGATTAATTTTTTATGATTAAAGTTGAAGTAATTACATTTCTAGAATGAATATATTACTCTTCTCTTTTATACCTTTTTTGGTAAATTAATAATCTAAAAGTGCTTTAAAAATAATTTAACCAAACGTTCTACAATTTAAAAGAGTTTTTTTAATTGATAACCAAACAACCAATAACTTTTTTTTAAAAGATCTATTTCCAAAAGATCTATTTTTAAAAGATCTATTTGGAGAAGTTATACCAAACGAAGCCTAAAATTACATCTTTACAACTTAGCAATCTAGTCAAAATGTGTCTTTTTTTTACATAAATGAAACTCCATTCTAGATTTTTTTCATATTTTAAACTTTGCAGTGAGACCTACAAGCCATTTAAACTTAGTCCTGATTCTCAATAAAACCTAAATCCCTAATTATGCGGGATATCAGCCAATTTATAAAGAACAAAACCCATATCCTGAGTCAATTATCGAATTCTATTATAATCTTGGGGGTTCTACTCAAATTTGGTGTGCTAAAACCTACTGGCTATTCTCACTTACTTTAAAGCTGAAAAGGTACCTAAACCAGCAAGAATTGATATTGATGATTAGCCAGTTCAGAAATATGATACAATTTACTTGTAGATTCTTAAATTTCTAGGAATCAAAACAAACTCCATCCAAAGAGGAAAAGAAAAAAATGATAAAGGAAGCTAAAAGGCACAGAAATGAAGGGTAATGACTGAAACTCACGTTGGATATCTCAGAAGCACAGCCACATTCCAACAAAAGCAAAGATCGCACCCAAAGTTCTCCAACCCAGGGACAATTTTTGGTTGCCCTGGCATAAACATCCCTAATGATATTGCCTACCCGATGGGAAAGAAGTAATTAAAACTAATACTACAGATACCTGCGCAATAAAGAATAAGATAAATTGGGAACTATGAGGGAAAACCTTTAAGGTTTTGTCCATATATCGTGTATAATCAAGCCAGAGATCACTGGATACAGGAAAGTCAGTAACAGCACGTTCATAGAGAAGTTATACTCTAGCTGGATCTCCGGAAGACTGTTCAAACTTCAAGTAGATCTGCAACAATTTAAAACTATCTATTTCAAAATATATATATATATATATACAATTTAAAACTATCATGCCATTAAAGACCAATAAAATTGAAATTATAATAAATTGTCTAAACAAATTTAAGTTACACTGAGATTCTATGTATATGATGATAGTACAATGATGTATACCATGAATTGTTGGAATTTCTCTGACACAGATATGTCTTGTCTTGAAATCTGTTCTTCATAATGAGCTGAAGCATTATATATTTCCAAAGCCTTTTGGTACGCTGAGGCAACATTGGGAGGAATCCCGTCTAGATCACTTGATTCAGCATCAAGAGCATTACCCTGTTTTACCTCTCAAGACTTGTAAGCAAGAAGGGCTGACTTAAATCAGCAAGGGGAACAGACAACTGATGATGAAATATATTTCGAATGCGATGAAGTTGTTTTTCTTCTTCCTCTAAAACGAACAGAAATTTTCAAAATATATACTTTTGTTGTCATATCACTTCATCTGGAAATGAAAGAAGCAAACCCAAGAACTAACATATTCAGGGAAATCAAAATGCTGCAATTGATTGGAAATTCAGTGTGAGCCACACTTCTAGATGATACAAAAACGCCCTGTTTTCAGTTCTGCTGTTTCGTAAAGGCCATTTTCAGCAATAAAAAACTCAACACCACCATCACTATACGTGCATTTCAAAAACATCCAAACCACAACAATTAGATAACCTCACAAACCTATGGCAAATGAACAGGTCACAAAATAACTCTCAATTCCTCTATTGTACATGTCCCTTGCATCAGGAATGCAGTCCCTTTCTTTAGGCACTTCTCCATTAAATTTCATATATTCTCCATTGCACAGTTCCAATAAATTTTCTATTTATCAAAATGTAAAAGTTTCTGACCTCAATGTTAGACTCATCAATAGTGAGAAAATAGCTGCCTCAAATTCCCTGTATGCTTCCGTATTTTACTGCCTTCAGCAACATGCCAACCAGCAGCAGTGATTGCACGCTCAAATAGCTTTCTTGCCTTCAAAATACCATCAGGTAAACACTCAGGTACAGATTGATCGTGTTCTTCTATAAACAATATGTAGTCCAACCAAAGAGGGACGGACTGCATTAGACAATAAATGAAGTCAATTAGTCTTCAATGTCAAATAGACACTATGATCAACAACTCCAAATAATGAAGTTAAAACCAAGATTTCCATTATTTCATGTATGCAACGAATGTCAAAGAAACTCCTTGGATAATGGATTTTTCTCTCATGAAGATTAGAAAAAAGTTATCAAATTTTGGTTTTCAAATCCATATCCTAATGGGTTAAAAGAAAACCATTCAAGTTTCTACAGTTGCAATAAGAAATTACCTGGTATTCGGAAACCCCTTCTTCATAAATATTCTCAAACGCAGCAGAAACCTCAGATCGACAAAGTTAAAGAAGAGAATCAGCACAAAACCAACTCTTCACTTATATTGAACAATCATAGGGCGTTAACATTACACAAACCTTTAGCTCCCTGTTAAGTGCAAACACGAAAAAACAAAAGGGAAAAAAAAATCACGTTGCATAAAAAAACAAGAATTATGACTATTGAGCTGAGCATAACCTTTTTCTTCTGTTTGTTTATTACCCTTTCATTAAAAAGAACATTAAAGCATTTTTCAGCATTACACTCCATTTTCTTATCCCCAACTACGATGCCTATCAAACTTCTAGTTGTAGCAACTAATGATCTCACAACAACCACTTCAATTCAAATCATCTTCCCGTTTGAAATACATTTTTAACATTAATTGTGCGCTTTCACTGAAAGGAACATTCCAAGCAGGCAATTTTCAACATTACACTTCATTTTCTTATACTCGACTACGGCGATTATCAAATCTCTAATCACTACAAGAAAAACTTCAATTCAACCTTTGAAATGGGCTCCTTACTTTCCATGTAAGTTCTCTCAAAAGACACAAGTATCAACACAGGTCCAAAAGCAACCAAATTTACTATAACACGAAAACGAATCCAACCAAGACCAACAACAGAAAAACCAAGCATACCCAGTTGAGAGAGAGGCCTCATCTCTCGCCCATTCTTGCCACATTGAAGTAGTTGACGGAAAAATCTGACTCATTGCCTTTCTAGCTTCCCTCAGCTTCTCTATCTCACCCATCATCCTCGAAGCCTTTATATACTGCAAATACCAACAACAAAAAGATCAATTTTTTTAGCACAAACCCAGGTTTATAAAAAGCATTTACTTGGACATGAGTGTCGTCATTGGAGGGGTTGTTGGAGAGGTCCAGCTCCAGGTTTTGAAGCTCAAGCTTCTGTTGAGCTTCGTCTTCTGAGTCCGAGTCACTGGAATCGCCCAAGTCAGAAGAGGAGGATTTATCTTCTGTTGGTTTTGGGTTTTCAAGAGCAACATCAGCCATGGCGGTGTCTTCTTCTTCTAGGTAGTTTTTGGCTAAGGTTTCATGAACATAATTTTAGCCAAACCCACGTTTATAAAAGCATTTGCAAGAGCAATAGTAGTATTAGATTTGATATAATTAATTTTTTCTCTTAATTGGTTTATGTTGGGATTGGACTCTATATATATATATATATATATATGCTGGGATCGAACTTGATTTGTACTCCCGAGTCAAGCGCTGCCGCATCAAGCTCCGATTGCCTCCGATATTCTGGAGACACAGGTGGTCTCCAACGATGGAGACTGAGACCCAGTTAGGTAATAAGTATCTGTTAACTTTGTGCCAGCAGCTGCGGTAATACAGAGAATGCAAGCGTTATCCGGAATGACTAGACATAAAACATCTGTAGGTGGCTTTTTAAGTCCACTGTCAAATCTCAGGGCTCAACCCTGGACAGGTGTTGAAAACTACCAAGCTCAAGTACGGTAAGGGCAAAGCAAATTTCCGGCGGGTCTCAAACGAATGGAGACCGTTGGAGACCCAATCAGTCTCCAATGGAGACCGTTGGAAACCCAAAGGGTCTCCATATCTGGAATTTTTTTTTTTTTAAGGATTTATTTCGATTTTTAAATAAATATTTGTTAGGATTGTTTTCTTTGGTGCTGTTGTTTTCGGTTTGTTGAAGAAATGTTCGTATTTTCTGTTTGATTGCTGGGAAATTTGATGTTTGGTTGTTGAGAAAATTGAAATAGGAAGAAATCAGCTTGGATGGTTATGTTTTTTTCATTTTGTTAAATTTTAAAATACTTTAAATAAATAATGGAGATGACAATGAATGAAGAAAGTAAGATGATGATGGATGGAGTTATGGCTTGGGATGAAATGATGATGAATTTATGAAGATGGTGAATCGGTGATGATGAAGGCGGAGATGAAAAAGATGATGATGAATTAATTTAATTTTTGTTTTCTTCATTAAATTAAAAATATATTATATATTTCAAAAATATATATTATATTAATTTTAAATTTATAAAATATAAAATATTTCTTTAAATTTGACTTAAAAGGGTATTTTAGTTTTTTTTTTTGTATTTCTTACCACTAATTGTGAGGATTTTTAGCGATGGTTTATTAACGGCATGAAAAATTTGTACTGAGTTACTGAAACGTCAGGTAACTATAGTGTAAGTGTCACAGATACCCTTCTATAGGTGCAAGTTCATCTAAGATCGAGGGAGGTTTGTGCATTTACCCTTAATTTATTTTTCAAATTTTAAAATTGTTAATTTATTTTTCATATTTTAACAAAATTAGAAGAAAAATCTTCGTAAATTGTAAGTTGATGAAAGTCAACTAATGTCGTGAAGGTTTACTGTAATAAAAAAGTAAATATATTTTTATTTATTTTTAGACAAATCTCGTAACGGTATTCCTTCTTATAAAAAAGACTTTGTATGGTTGTCGCGGTAGTATTTTGTTTAGTTGTTGTATTTGTGTATTTAAAACCTTTTTTTTTTCAATCAAAGTTTCAACTTTGCAACGGGTTGTGTAATTATATCAAAGGTCATCATAATTCAGAAGTTTCACCAAAGTTGTAGCTAATGGTTAGATAAAAAAAAAAAAGGCTGTAGCTAATGGTAATGGCTGTAGCCTTGCTTTTTGGAAATTGCTTTGTTGTGTTTCTGGTTTCGGTTTTTGTTGAGCCTTCAAGATTTTTTTTTTTAGGTCTAAGATTAAAAAAAAAAATCATGGATTTTCAAATTAGTACCCAATAATTGAGTTGAATTTTTTTCAGCATAATTAGTAATCGTGAACAATAGTTTACGAATTAAAAACAATAGTTCACGAATAAAAAATTTATAAAAAAATCATAGTTTGCAGTATTTGTTCGTGCACTATTACTTTTGTTTGCGAACATTAAAAATATTAAAAGTTTTTTAGTATTAATTTAAAATTCTCGCATTGTTTTAGTGTCATCTTGCATGATTTTCTCTTTTTTTTTTCCAAATATTATTGAGGAATATTATGAAAAATCCCCTGAAAAATAAAATAATCAAGAATAATCCCTGATTTTTTTAATTAGGTGAACAACCCTAAAAAAATCGATTAGTATTAAATTTGAAGAATATAATGATTATTAGATGAGTAATTTTATTTGTTTTAATTAAATAAAATAAAATTTAATGAAAATAAATAATTAAATAAAAATTTAATTCAAAATATTTAAGATGAAGGGTGAAGATTAATATGAAAAAGTTAAATAAAAATAAAAAATTAAATAAAAATTTTAATTCACTTAATCCCAAGATGAACGGTGGAGGTTAATTTAAAAAAAAATAAAAAGTTAAATAATTAAAAAAATTAAATATAAATTAAAAACTTAAAAAAAAAACCCTTAAATCACCTTCAAACTCATCAATCCTAAATTAAATCACCGTCTCTCCCATCAGCCTCTTCTCCTCTCTCTTCTCTTTCCAGTCGTCGTCGTCGTCGTCATCGTCCCTTTCTCCTCCTATTTAAATCCATCAGCCATGCCTCTGCTTCTTCTTCCTCCCTTCTATTTTCTTTTTCTTCTTCTTTTTCCACTTATCTTGTCATTGCCGCCATCTATATCCACCGTCAATGACTATGGCGCACCCATTATTGTCGATTTTAAGACATCTATCCCACACCTCGCTGCTCTCTCTCCTTCTCTTCTTATTGCTTTCTCCTCCATCTCACCTTACCACTCTCTCTTCCTTTCTGTCGATGACTATGGTTTGAATAAGTGATACTAGTTTCGATTTGATTGCAGTTGACAGTGGTGGTGGAGTTAGGGTTTGTGTAAGCTCTAACTCGGATTTATTATTTTATGGTATTAAAAATCTTCGAATTGAGTTACGGTTAAATCGTATGTCTCCAGTAGTGTTATTTGAGGTTTATCATATTTTCGCATCGTAAATCGGATGTCATTTGGTTGACCCCAGTACAATTACAAAATGATTAGGAATGAATTATATGTTAATCAAGTAAGGTGAGCTCACGAAATAAAGTAAAAGATATTTTAAATCAACCAATAAGAAAAAAAAAATGATTTTGAAAAGTAGTGGCTATAGTTGTGTCACATGTTATCTATTAATTGGTTGAAGAAATAAATGGATTAGAATGTGCCAAGTAAACCAATAGAATTAATAATTATATATTTTTGGATATTAGTAAGATTATTGAAAGTTTAAAATGATTAAATGAAATTTTCTTGAGGGACTAATTTGTAATTGAGCATTAATATATATAAAAGTGAATTTCGTCTCATTAGGAGACATTTGAATCGTGAAACCAGAAAAGAAAGAAAGAAAAGAGAGAAAAAAGAGAGAGAGAGAGAGAGAGGCTGTAAGCGCGCGCGAGAGAGAGAGAAAGAGAGGAAGATCCGGTCCGATTTTCATCGAGATTTCTTCACGAAAGTTATTCCTTGTCATCTACTCTAGCTAACCCAATAAATTTGAAGTGAAAAGATCGCCTATTTGGTAAGTTATTTTAGTTTAAAGTTTGATATTTCATATGAAAACGCATTCTCTCTCTTGTTTTTTTTTTCAAATTTGAGTTTAAAAATGATAAAAGAGAGTTGTGAGAATGATTTTGATGTGATTTGTGAGTAATTTGGTGGAAGAAAAATTAGTGAAAGAGAGAGAGAAAGTCGCGGTCAAAAATGGGTGTTGTGGGATTCGAGTTCTTTTTCGATTCTAAAGCATTATATAGATATTTTAGAGGTTAGGAAATAATCTTATAAAATTAGATTTCGAAAACGAAAAGTTTAGGATCGATTTTGGAGCTAAACGGACGAGTTGAAGGGCATTTTCTGAAATCTTTCTAAACGCACTCATTTAACATTCGAAACCATTTATTTAATCATAGTTAAGTGTTAGAACACTAGAGAATTAATTTTTGAAGTTGTCGAACGTTCGAAGCGAAAATTTATTTTTATTAGTAAGCGAAATCGAACAAATTTTGTTCTGAGCATCCGATGATGAAATTAAATATACTGAGGTATTCCTAGGAAAGAATAAGTAGGATTTATGCAACGAAAACGGATTTCGAAAACCCCAATTTAATAGAAATTGAAATCCAAAAGTTTAAACGTTAAAGAGTATTCATAGAGATTAATGAGATTTTTATTAATTTTGAATGTTATTTAAATGAGTTAAGTGACCCTAAATGGATATTTGATGTTTTAGGATAAAAGCGGAGAGTTCTGAAGGTATACGGAGGAGGATCGGATTCTATCCGATGATGTGTTGTGAGTGGAACTACGAGTTTTTAAAATTTATATTTATTTAAAGTTTATTTAAAGTTAAAAAAATTTATTATAAATAATTATTCATTTATTAATTGAAATCATATTATAATTCTAGCATAAATATTTTAGTTTATTATTTATGTATATGAGAATGTGCTAGAATTAAAGATTTTAGGCTTACGGTCTTGAGATTTAAAATATTTTAGTGTATTAAGAAAAGGAAATTTTAATAGCCTATGGTTTACCTTAGCCTCAGTTTAGTATCCGACCGAATGCCCTATGTGTGATATGGTAGATGAGAGGAAGTCAGTCAGTGAGATTTGAGTCTAGTCAACTCTTATGTGAGCGAGACATGAGTGATCTGTATACACGTATGAGGTAGTGTAGTCGGTCCGCAGTGTGGGCCCGCTTTCGGCGACTACACATGGTAGATTCTCACTCCTAGTGGTTAGCTAAATTTTATATGCTACCACGCCAGGAGTAAATATTCCTTTGGTTACTATTTAGATGAGCATTAGAAAAGATTTTAAAAAAAAAATTCAGAAAGTATTTTAGAAAAGTATTTTAAAAAGCATTTTAATTTTTAAAAATTGTTTTTGAGGAGAATATTTTATATAGAAATGAGATTTGGTTTAGATAAATTATACTACTCACTGAGTTATACTGATATTTGTCTTTAAATATTTTCTTAAAAATTCTCCTACAGGAGCAGGAGCTAATCGTCCAATCGATGAGATTCAAATAGACATGCGGGCGGACAAATAGGACGACACATACTACATGTATATATTTTGTTATTTTGATAATGTATATGTTAATGTATATAGTTGTAAATATTTTAAAGAAATAATGGATGTTTTAGTTAAAAAATATTTTATTTAAGTTTTCTGAAATTCAGTTTTCATATGTTATTCACCCGTTTGTGGTTGTATTGTGATAAATGAGTCGGAGGCTCTGGAAGTTGAGAAATGAATGTCATAGAAGTGTTTTTATAAATTGTATATGAAAATTGCAGGGTGGCATAGTTAAGAAAACAGACGGCATGCTGCCAAAATTTTTATTAAAAGCGGAAAATTTTTATCACTGTCACCTTGTAAAAGAAGTTAAAAGATCTAGCTAAATGATTTTCCGATGCCCTGATGGGGTTCTTTCGTACTGAGTATAGAGTTCGTGGGAATTCTTTCTCGTGTCCAGATGAGGGATTCGGAAATGACCTTGTCAGTTTGGGTTTAGGGTTAAGTTTGATTGGGTTTTAATTGTGGTGGTGGTTATGTTAGGGTTTAAGTTTGATTGGGTTTGGTTGCTATAGTGGTGATGTTGAGGGGTTAAATTTGATTAAGTTTGACTGTGGTGGGGACATTAATAGTTTGGATTTGTTGTTGATTGGTGGTGGTGGTGGTGGTGGTTTGGGTTTGGTTGTCGTGATGGTACTAATGGTTATTATTATTATTATTATTTTCATTTTTTTATTGGATTTCTATTGCTACAAGGTTGTAGGGCTTCAAGGTTGGTTTTTGTGTTAATTAAGTTTTTTTTTAAAAAAAAAAATGTTATTTTTTATTTAATAATATTATTAGTTAATAATTTAAAAGGTACTTTAGTCATTACATAAGTTTGAAAGGTATAAGAGAGATTTTATAGGATTTTAATAATGATATTTTGGTCATTCACGGTTTTTGATGGAAAATGTTAACATTTTGGATAAAAAATTAGCACTTGAGGTCGATTCACCTAATTAAAAAAAAAAAAGAAGGTAATTTCTAATTATTTTATTTTTCAAAGGGGTTTTTCATAGTATTCCTATTATCGACGATGTATTAACTTGAATTCGGAATATTACAGGGATTCAAACTTGAAACATTTTTGGTTGAATGAGTACTCTACCACTAAAACATGTTGGATGAACCACTTCAAGATTGATTAAACAGTATAGTGTATAAGTTTGGTAAATGAAGTATAGAAATGTATTTCCAATTGTCAAACTCATTGCCTTGAGCATGGCTTTAACTTCCAACAATTTGGTATCCAATTGGTTCAATTTTATATTTCGAATATAGTAGATGAATGAGTATAATTTTTAAACCAAGATCTTTAGTTTATTTTTCCAATTGTCAAACTCATTATTGTAGCCTTGGAGGTCTCTTTTTAACTTTTCTAAAACTTTTATGTTAAATTTAACTTTTATGGGGTTTTGGATAAAAATGAAGTATTGGTTGATAAAAGGATAATATTTCATACATCAGATTATTTTTTGGGATTTTCCCTTATATTACTAATTGTTATGCAACTTCATTTAATATAATACAAACAATTATAATAAATTATTTAACAAATACTAAAATATTTTTATGTATATATTACTAATATTTTTATTCATAATTAAAATACGATTAATTATTATAGTAAAATATTTTTTTTGAAAATTATATCTATATAAATAAATTATTATAGTAAAGTAAATTATAATAAATCATTTAACAAATACTAAAACACTTTTATGTATATATCAATAATATTTTTATTCATAATTAAGATATGATTAATTATTATAGTTTTTTTAAAAAATTATATATACATAAATAAATTATTATAGTAACGTAAATTACAATAAATTATTTAATAAATACTAAAACACTTTTATGTATATATTAATATATTTTTTTATTCATAATTAAGATATGATTAATTATTATAGTAAAATATTTTTAAAAAAAATTATATATATGTAAATAAATTACCATAGTAAAGTAAATTAAATTTATATATTTAAACGAAAACAAATAAAATAGTCTTAAGTTGAATTATTATTGCAACAAAAATTGAAATTGTAAAATAATATATATATTTTAGTCATTACAATATTTCATTAATTACAATTAAAATGAATCTCTATAATGTAAAATTAGAACAAATTTGAAAATATGTTATTTTGGGAATGATAAATTTAGAATAATATATTTAAAAAATCATTAAGTGATTTGACATTGTGATAAAAGTTAAAAATTGTAGTTTTTTTTTTTCCAAAAATTTTTGGGTGGTTTTAAGTGATTTAACCACTTAAAAACAAATAAAAATCACTTAATAAGTGTAATTCAAATCCATTTTAAATTAAAAGTGATAAAAACAAAAGACCCCTTAGTTTTTAGTTGGAGCCTCCATTGTCTTAGTTTGAGTTAGAACCATATTACAAAAAAATTTAAGTGAGTCCAAGTGAAAAAAAAAATTAAAAAAAGGGGGGGGAGGGGGGGCGCGGAGGGGGAAGGGGAGGGGGGCGGCTGGTGCTTAAAGTCATTAGGCCCAAACAAACCCAATGAAATAGGCTGCATTCAAGCCAAGTGAGATGGTCCACAATACCAAGAGAAAATTCTGGTGGTCATGTGATAAAAGCTTAGTGGCAAATTTTTTATTATTACAAAGAGACAAGTGTCTTGTAAAGGTTGATGGCCATGAGAGAAGTGGCATGTGTTATGTATATTTATATAATAATAATAATAGTTCTTCTATCAGTTATGTGGGTTGTCCTTCCACCCTTATGTGGGTCTCTTTCCTACCTTCGTGTAGATAGATCCCTCCCATCTGGGAGTAGTATTTCGGGATGCACTATAATATCCTTATTCAAGTTGGATCTTGATAATCTCTTGGTCTAGTTCTAGTTCTTAAAAATTAAAAAGAGAGAGAGAGAGAAGGCAACAAAGACAGAACCGGATAGCACACAAAAATATAAGAAAAACCATAATGAGGAGACAAGCAAGCCGAAGAGAAAGAGGAGAGAAAAATAGAAATATATATATATATATATATATATGGATGCTTGATTATCTAGATAAATAATTTTATTTCAATAGGATTTGAATTATAAAAAGTTAGGGATCGTTTGTTTTTCTCTAAAAGAAAATTGAATAGTTACTGAAACCTAAAATCCAAATAATATGTTTTTTTTTTCTTGTCTTACCTTTGAATATATTATAAACTTGTTTGTTTTTTAAATTTAAAATTATTTAAAAACCAGTAAGTTGATATTTATATTATTTTTACTATTTGTTGTTTTGTAATTTTAATTAATGTAATATAAACATCTAAAAATAAATAATTTAATAAAATTTAAAACATTTTTATATACGTATTATAATATTTTTATTTATAATTAAAATATGATTAAAAAATATAGTAGGATTAATCATATTTATACATTTAAATATATTAATATATTTAAGAAAACAACTAAAAAAATAAATTTTTATATTTTAAATTAAAATATAGTAGTTTAATTCCAAGATAATTTCGGATTGAGATGTATTTAGATTTTACTTTTTAAATATTATTTTTGTAAATATCAAGGAAAAAGAAAAAGAAAAAAATTTGAGTAACATAAAATTAGGATAAATTTGAAATTATGTTATTTTGGGGAGAATATATTTGGAATATAAATTTTTAAATGTTATTAAGTGATTTGCAATTAAGTAAAAAGTTAATAATTTTTACTTAATTTTATCAATTGTTTTTTAATAGTTTTAAGTGGTTTAACCACTTAAAAAAAAAAATGAAAACAAGTTAATAGATACAATTTAGCATTATTAAGTCTTAAATGGAAAAAAAACAAACAACCCCTTAGTTATTATGTTTTAAATGGGAAAAAAAAAAACAAAACAAAAACAAACAAACAAACAACCCTTTAGTTACTTTTTTTGTTAGTTCTAAATTGAATTTATATGATTTTAAAGTGAACTAAATTTATAAGAAATTATATAAGAACTTGTATTACACACAAATATGAGTAGAGGAATTTTGTGAGTGAATAATTTTATTTTAGCCAAACTGATTTAATTATGTTTATTTAGATTTCAGTTTTTAATTATTTACTGGAAGTAAATGTTTTAATTAGTTAATTAATTGATTTTATGGATTGTGAATTATGATTTACAATTGGAATATCAATTATGTTTTATGATTGAATGAGAATTTATTATGTGCTTGCATATAAGTATAAGTATTAGAAATTCCAATCAAAATTTTATATTTTCATATTGAGTTTATAATCTAAAATGTTTAGAGTATTTTAAATAATATTAATTTATGTTTTGAGAAAGAATATTTTATTTGTATTTTGAGAAAAATATTTATTTAGAATTATATATATTCAGAAAGAGAATTCTATATATTTGTTAAAGATTTGAGATTGAAAATAAAAATATTTTCAAAACACCAAGATTATGTTCTCCCTTATAATGTTCAAACAAGCTACATATATACGAGTCATAGATTGCTCTATGTGTGCGATGATGTTTTCCACCCTATAGGACCAGATTTCCCTCGTTCTGTATGTGTGAAGATGTTTCTACTACTTATAACTGAATACTTCTGAGTATTAATTGGTATAAATTTTCATATTACAAATATTATATATTACGTTTGATCAATAAAGAAGGAGATTTATGGAACACCAGATTTATAGAAAGAGATTCCAAAAACATTTTATAGATTATAGATTTTAGAATTAAAGTTATAAATATGATTTATATAGAAGTTTACAGTTTTATATGTGACTTAAATTCAATTTTATTTTTCAAATATAATTGCGTATAAATCATTAAAAATTATTTATTATTATCAGAAATATGCTATGCCAGTTATTATCAAAAGAAAATCATTTCTTTTGTTTTCAAAAATTATATCCACTTACTGTTGTTAGTGTTCACACTTTTAGAAAACCCATTTTTTCAGATATCTTTGTCATAGGTTCATGCAGATTATTGCATATTGCGAGAAAAGTCACATAGTGATGATAAAATATGAACGGTTAACATTGTGTATATTATTTTTAATTAACTAGATTTCGTAAATATGCTTTCAGAATAGTTTTACAAATGAAAAATCTTTTTCAAATACTTTATGAATATTTTGATTATTCAATCCAAGGGTTCAACGCACGAAACGTAAAAATTTTCGATTTGTTTTGCTAAGATTAAATTTATTTTTCTAAAATGACTTTAGAAAATTCAAATTTCAATCGAAAAGACTTCAGTTTTCATGAGATTTTCTAATATTCGAGAGAAGAGTCAAGTTAGATCTTATCATAGCCCAAGCAATCCTAAGCACGAATACTCAAAAGAGTCAAAATTAATCTAAACTCAGATCAATGAATTGACTTGCATTTTATCCCAATCCTAATTGAAACTACCCAACCAAAATAATACAGACCAAAATAATATAGATACATTGATTTACAAAAAAGTGAAATTTTATTAATTCCTTCCATGACAATACATTATTCATCCACACATCTCATGAGTTTTAAACTTCTATTTACAGCCAAACAAAGCTTACTAAAAGGAAATAATATCAAACAATTAAAAGAAAACCTAAAAGGAAATAATATCAAACAATTAAAGGAAAACCTAAAAGGAAATAATATTTAAACCTAAAAAAAAATCAAATTAAAAAAAAAAATCTAACCCTAAAAACAAAAATAATATCAAATTCTAAAAGGAAATGATGTAAAATCTTAAAATAAAATAATACCAATAGATCCAACAATATATTTTTCCTAAAAATAAATGAAACAATAAACCCTAATAAACTCATCCCTAAATTAGTCTACCGTTGACTATTCTTTAACTTGCATCGATCGATGGAGGTTCTTATCGTAAATCATAAGCTCAAACCACCAACTTCAATCTTAATGATGTGATTATTGCAATGTAATTATCACATATAGTCAGCTATCTCAATAAATTAATAACTATTTAACTTTAATTTTTAAATTTAATTAAAAATAAAAGAATGCAAACATTAAATAGAAAAAGATGCAAGCACGCTCTATAATAATAACAACCAATAACATAACAATTTAATTGCTAAAAATCATAATCAATTCGCAATGGTTAGATTCGTATGATTAAACATCACATTTAAAACCACCATTCTAAGGACAAATTTTTAAGTAAAATTAAATTCCAAAAGCATCCCAATGGTTGAGCTCTAATTACACATTTAAAATACCCAATTTACTGAATTTCCCCAGGCTTGCCTGCATATTGCAAGGAAATTTTGGACAATTCATCCGGGAAGCAAAAGTCAAACGGGACCCATGACTTTTTGTTGGATGGATTCTCTGTCAAAAGCCCTAAGATTTGGTTTTGCGATTTAGGGACAGTGAGAGGGGACCCGTGACTTGATTTCTTATATATATATGTAGTCCTCCTTCACGCTGCTTCACTCAACCAGCATTTTCTTTCCAAAAATGTCTTTTCCAGAGAAAGGTGGTTTTGACAAACAAGTTGGGACCCATGAGACGGTAGGATAAATTATTCCCGCCATTCTTCACTTTTCATGAAACGTTGACTCTTTTCCAAGTCACTTGTATTTGTTAAACGCAGGTTGTTGCATTTCAGAATAGTGACAGAGCAGACTATGGAAGCGGAGGCGATGGTGGAGGTGGTGGCATTGACTACATCTCTTTTAGAGAGAAAGGCGGTTTTGATAAGCGAACTGGTCCAGCAGATCAGCAGGTAGGATAAATTATTCCCCTCGATTATTCGCTTTCCATTAAACGATGATTCTTTTTCAAGTCACTTGTCCTTTTGAAACACAGATTCTTGAATGCTGGACCATTGGCAGAGAAGAATATCGAGGAGGAGGCGATGGCATTGGCAGCGGCCCAAACAACCGCGATAATGGTGGACGAAGGATTAGCCGATGGTGGAGGTGGTGCAGCTGTTTCTAGGTTGTTAACTGATGATTGATTCAATAAATCGCATGCTTTAGTTTGTGTTTGTTTGATTATCCGATAGGAGTATGGTATTTTTTTTTATTTTTTTTGAAACTAAGGTGCATGGTAAAGTTTCATCGTTTCTGTCTTGAAATTTATGTGCTTGAATTTGAGGTTTAAAATCATCTACTTAATGATTTATCTTTTATATTAGTATTTTGTCATTGATTATTTAATTATCGACGTCAGGTAGGAGAACTTTGGGTTTGATCTTTGCCTTCATGGGAACATATATGCTATCTTTCTAAGAAACAGAGATTTGATATTTGATGCATATGGACAATTTTAATGTAATAATTTAAATTTAAAGATTTTAGGATTTATTGATGAAATGTATATTAAATCCAAATTATTAAAAGATAAACAAATTAAAAATAAAAAGTAATCAATTTAATAGACTAACCTAATAAGTAACAAGATCTCAAAATAAAAATAAAGAGATGCCAAATAAAGATGAAGAGAAAAAGAAAAAAATAGTTGTTCATTAAAATTATAAATTACCGATGAGTTTAAAGTAACACACAAATAGTAGAAATAAATAATACTTATATAAGAGAAAATTAAAAAGAAAAAATTGGAAAAAAGGAAATTATTAATTAACAAGAGTAGGAAAAATATTAAAAATAGGAAATTAAGTTTAATAGAAATAATAAAAAGAAATGAAGTTAATTATATTAAAAATAAAAAAATAAATAATAGAGTTATAAAAAATAATAAACAACTAAAAAAAACAGATACTAAACAAAGAAAAACAGGTCCAGTGATAATGAGAGAGGCGGCTTTTATAATAAATTAATAATAATAAATAATAATTAATAACAATAACAGTTTTTGTCAACAGTAAATGCGCACGAATCAAAAGTTAGATACGTTTCTCTGCACTGTATACACACAAATCGGCACACAAATCAAAATTTTCGATTTTTTTCTCAAATCCAGGAAGGGGCATACGTCCCCCTGCCCATGGCAGGACTGCTACCCGAATGTGTTGGTTTTTAGCTTCATGTTTTGATGTTTTTGTTTTTGTTTTTTTTTTTAAATCAATGCATTTTTAAATGTTGATGATAATTTTAGAAATTGTAACCAACTTTGATTTTATCATTTCAAAATCTATGGAAAAAAGGTCATTTATTAGATTTCACGTGTAAATAACCACATCCAATCATCCAATACTTTGTGTTTGGCTAAAAGGACTATTATCACAACAAAACAACATGCAATTCAAGAAAAAAAAAAAAAAAAAAGGAAAACAAACAAAACAAAACGAGAGAAAGTGCTCTGGCCTAGTGGTGGGCATAATGGCACAAGCCACCTACTTTGTGGATTCGATCTCGCCTAATCTCACGTGTTGTTTGTAGGCATTTTCTCTTTCACTGTTTGTGAGTTATCCTTCTACTCTTTGGGGTTAATCCCTTCCGTTTTTGGGACTATTCTTTAGGCCGCGTCTCAATATTTATTGTCGTTGATTTTAATTGTATTCTTAATTAATTCCAATTATATATATAAAAAAAATAAAAAATAAAAAAACAAAACCAAGGGTTGAAGCGGCCCTATTTGTGGCGTAGTTGCTGCTTCATTGACTCACCCACATGGTTAACATATTTGTCTTAATTTTGCTTGGTTTGTGTTTTTTTTTTTCTTTAAATTAAGTTTTGCAATATTTATGTGTATCCCTTTTAAACTAGTAAAAGAAAGAGGAAAGAGCTGTGTCATCACATCTGAAGCTGATTGTAACGGATCGAATCTGATAGCCTGATGGATTTACACTTATAAAAGCATGTTCTAATTCTTATTAAAAAAAAAAGAAAGAAAAAGAAGAATGTTCTAATTCAGTCTACAAATCCGCATCCTTATATCACCAAATTAGAGGTATTATTATTATTATTATTTTATTAAAAGCTTGTTGCTTAATTATTGTTGAGATTGAAATCCTCTAGCACAGTTTGAAGAATTTTAAAGCTTTTGCTTTTATTTTTCATTTGTTGATTTTAGTTTTTATTTGTTGAAAAACAAAAGCATAATATGAAATCAGACAACAAATTGAATGGGAGAAAAGATGCAAGGTTAGAAAGATGGAGATAAAGAACTGTACAAAAACAGGAAAATGAGATGGATGGATATGAAGTAAATGTGTTTTTTATACTACTATTTTCAAAAGTAGAAAATAATATAAATGTGTTTGATATTGTTTTTGAAAATGTGTAAAATAATTAGGGATAATCCCAAAAAACACACTATAGTTTGCAAAATGTCCATTTTATAACCTATGGTTTTATTTTTGTCCAAAATCCCCCTTAATGTTAAACAAAACACTCAAAATACTCCTTGGAGGCTTGTTAAAGGATGATAATGCCCTTAATGGGCATATATTTTGCTAGGTTAACTTAGATGACCATTTGATTTTAGGGGTAAAATGGTAAATACAATAAAAAATTAATTAAAATAATATTAATTAAAGGGATAATCTCAAAAAACCTATTATAATTTACAAAAATATCTATTTTATCACATATGATTTTCATTTTTATCTAAAATCCATCCCCTCCTCGCCCAACACACCCCCCCCCCCCCCCCCCCCCTCCTCACTTCGACGTTAATGAAAATTCTCAAAATATTTCTTAGAGACGTTTGAAAGGACAACTTTCAGTTTCAATACATGCAAGAGGACAATTTATTTTTTTTCCATGTGGATTGTTTCCACTTGTGTTAGAGATTGTTTTAGAATTGGCAATACAGGCAAAAAGACAAAGGTATTGTTTAACCCTTTATTTTTTCCTCTTAATTTTGAATTCAATTTTTTGGTTGAGCTTGTACAACAGTTTTTACTTTGCTTTTTGATTGATCATGTGCAGTGTTTGTCAAAATTGCTTAATAATATATATTGTCATTAATAGATTTTAACTTGGTTTTTTTTTAATAATAAATATAAATTAGCTTATTATCTTTGACATGGTTTTCTGTTAATTTGATTCTTAATTTTGAATTCAACAATTTTTATTTCTTCCACTTTTCTATTGATTTCAGAATTGCATGATGTTTCTTTGTGTTTTATTTGTTATTTTTTATGTTGTGAAAATAACAATCAAACTGAAAATAAAATCATATTGAGTGGTGTTTTGTTTTTATTTTGTTTGTTGTCAAAGTTGTTAATACAATAATCATAAAATATTTGTCAAAATATAAATTAGCTAATTATCAATTGTTGACAACTTTAAAATAGACTGTATAAAAATAGATAGAAGAGATTATTTCAATTAAAACAAACGATTCGGGACTTGAAGTCACTGTTATTCAGTAAATATAATAAGTTATTATATATATATTTTGTATTGTTTGATATAGAACTTGTTTTATAGTCTTAATGATTGTTTATATATATATATATATTTGAGGATGATAGTCAGAATCAATTGAGAAACTTAGCTGATGTAGTAGGCCCTCAAGTAGAATGATTTATGATTCGGTTGAGGGTTTATTTGAATACTATAGAATGTATGGGAACAAAATGGGATTTGAAATTACCAAAAGAACTTCAAATCAGGAATCTGATTGGGAGTCAAGGTATATGACATTTGCTTGATCGCGAGTCTCGAAATGTAAATTAAAAAATGCCTTAAAAATGAAACCAACATGAAAAACTGACTGCATAGCTAGGCTCACAGCATTATTATGCCTAAATGGCAAGTGGGCTATATGCTCATTGATGTTGGATCATAACCATAAGCTTGGTACTGCTGGAAAATTACAGTATTTTTATAGTAACAAAGAATTTAAGCCAATTGTAAAAAGGAAGTTGGAATTAACTGATAGAGCTAGGATCAGACCAAATAAGAGTTATAACTCTTTTGTAGTTGAAATAGAAGGCCATGAAAACTTGACTTATTTCGGAGAAAGATTGTAAGAATTATCTGTTGGACTAACTTTAATAGGTTAAAACCTATATCAAAATCTGGAAACTCATATTAAATCAATAAGAATTATTATAGAAAACATACATGAATCCATAATGTTAAACCTGAGTAGGATCGAGTCTTCCACAGTCAAATCTCCTTAGGTTACTCTATAGTTTTCTTCTTGAATGGGGAAAGAGAAGAGAGAGCAATATTACGTTGATTTGACTTGGGGACCATAACCCTAATTATATTATTTATATACTAATCTAATTAGGTTCCCATTAACCCTAATTTGATTAGTATTAGGTCTCTACACATTAAAGTCCATACCCAATAGATATTTCTAGAGCTCGATTAATAGATCACTTATTTGGCCCTATTAAAATAGATAGCCCATAATATAATTGTTATATAATATGTAAGCCCACATTAAGATTTATAAAAATCCCAACAATCTCCCACTTGAGCTACATATGTTTCTTGAAACAATTATATTATTTATAGTCTTGAGTGTGCACTAAGAAACTATCTATCTTGAAATATCCCCTTAATTACAATCTGGTCCATCAACTATATTAGTATGAGATCAAAGCGACCTTTGTTACATATATTCGTAACTAGACCCATCAATGGTCACCACACCAATACATTTAATGACATAGATCAAGTATGGATGCGTAGCATGGAAATTACATGCAATGTGATCTTAAACATGTCTATTTCCAATTGGTCCTACCTTAATCTTTAGTGAGATCAAACACAAATAACATTCAAAGTTTATAACTGAACTTTATACTTTATTCTGCAGAAAATAAATATAAAATATGTCTGTAACAAAGAACATCAAAATATTAACTCCCACTAAACACGCACATTATCAACTAAAACAACACCCATATGAGCAGTGTGCTCATAAAAGACCTTGAGTGGTAATCCCTTAGTAAGCGGATCTGCAATCATGGAGTTTGTCCCAATATGTTCTATAGTAACCTGACGACTCTGAACTCTTTCTTTAACAACAAGAAACTTGATGTCTATGTGCTTTGACTTCATAGAGCTTCTGTTGTTATTGGAATATAGCACAGCCAAATTATTGTCACAATATATCTTTAATGGTCTTTCTATATAATCCACAACTCGCAGCCCTATGACAAAATTTCGAAACCATATCCCATGATTAGATGCCTCATAATAAGCTATGAATTCAGCTGCTATAGTGGAAGAAGCTATGAGTGTTTGCTTAGCACTCTTCCAAGAAATAGCTCCTCCAGCTAGCAGGTAAATATAGCCCGACGTGGATCTTTTACTGTCTTGGCATCCAGCAAAATCGGAATCAGAATACCCAACGATCTCTAAATTATCTGATCTTCGATATGTGAGCATGTGATCTTTTGTTCTCTGTAAATAACGTATAACTCGTTTGACTGCTTTCCAATGATCCATCCCTGGATTATTTAAATATCTGCCTAACATTCCCACTATGAACGCAATATCCGGACGCGTGCATACTTGAGCATACATTAGACTTCCTACAGCTGATGCATAAGGAATCTTTTGCATTTCTTTTCGTTCCAATTCATTTTTAGGGCACTGATTGAGACTAAACTTGTCTCCTTTAGCTACAGGGGTGTCTCCTGGTGCACAACTTTTCATGCCGAATCTATCAAGAACTTTTTCGATATAGCTCTTTTGTGATAACCCAAGGATACCTCGAGTTCGATCTCGATGTATCTGTATGCCTAATACAAAAGAGGCATTCCCAAGATCTTTCATCTCAAAATTCTTTGTAAGAAATCTCTTGGTTTCGTGCAATAAGCCTATATCGTTACTAGCAAGTAGTATGTCATCGACATATAACACCAGAAATATGTATTTACTCCCATTGAACTTATGATATACACAATCTTCAACCTTATTTACCTCAAATCCATATGAGATAGTGATTTGATGAAATTTGTGATACCATTGACGAGAAGCCTGTTTGAGACCATAGATGGATTTCTTTAATTTGCAAACCATTTTCTTTGGGTCACCGGATACAAAGTTTTTTGGTTGCATCATATCTATTGTTTCGTCAATGTCACCATTGAAAAACGCAGTTTTTACATCCATCTGATGTAGCTCTAAATCAAAATGAGCCACAAGTGCCATTATAATCCTGAAAGAGTCTTTCGTTGAAACTGGAGAGAAAGTCTCTTTGTAATCAATGCCTTCTTTCTGAGTGAAACCCTTGGCAACTAGACGAGCCTTATATCTCTCAACATTGCCTTTTGAATCTCTTTTGGTCTTAAATATCCATTTGCAACCAATGGGTTTCGCACCTTCAGGCAATTCAACGAGATCCCAAACGTCATTGTTTTTCATGGAATTCATCTCATCATTCATAGCATCGATCCACTTTTGAGAATTAGAACTTTGTTTGGCTTGATGGAAGTTGATTGGATCATCTTCCACCATTCCTATATCAATTTCATGTTCTTGGAGAAAAATGATATAGTCATCCGGAATCGCACTTCTCCTTTCTCTAGTGGATCGTCTCAATGGCACATCCTCTTGAGGTTGTTGAGTTTGCACTTCGGGTATAATATTTTCATTTTGCACAGGGAGCTCGTCTACATTGTCTTGATATTCCGGATTTGCATTTTGAACAATGTCAGGAATAGAAGCCTGATCATTATTAATAGCAATAGTAGGAAGAGAAATAAATTCCTCTTCAAAGACAATGTCTTTAACCTTATCTCCCCCCACAAACTCAACTTCCTCAAAAAATCTCGCATTTTTCGTCTCAAAAAATGTTCTAGTAGTGGGATCGTAGAACTTGAAACCCCTTGATCGTTCAGAGTACCCAACAAAGTAGCAGCTTAAATTTTTGGAGTCCAGTTTCTTTTCATTTGGCCTATAAAGCCTTGCCTCAGCTGGACAACCCCAAACATGTAAATGCCTTATACTAGGCTTTTTGCCCGTCCATAATTCATAAGGGGTTTTAGCTACCGCTTTGCTTGGAACCCTATTGAGGATATATGCTGCAGTCTTTAATGCTTCTCCCCAGAGAGATTCTGGTAAAGATGAATGATTAATCATACTTCTTACCATGTCCTTAAGCGTTCTGTTTCGTCTTTCAGCAACACCATTCATGCTAGGTTTGCCTGGCATTGTGTATTGCGGGACGATACCGCATTCCTCTAGGAATTTCGCAAAAGGTCTTGGACGTTGTTCACCAGATCTGTCATATCTGCCATAGTATTCACCACCACGATCAGATTTGACAGCTTTAATTTTCTTGCCAAGTTGATTTTCAACTTCAGCTTTGAAGGCCTTAAAAACATCCAGGGATTGAGACTTCTCATGTATCAAATATAGGTACCCATATTTGAATAGTCGTCTATGAACGTAATAAAATACTGTTGACCATTCCAAGAAGCTGTAGGAAATGGTCCACAAATATCAGTATGAATTAGTTCTAAGACATCAGAACACCTATTGACACCTAATCTCCTAATGTTTGTCTGTTTCCCTTTAATACACTCAATACAGACTTCGAAATCTGTCAAATCAAGGGAATCAAGAATCCCGTCAGACACCAGCCTCTGAATTCTCTGTTTAGAGATATGACCTAAACGCTTGTGCCATAGTGTGGCGGAATCCCTGTTAGTTAATTTTCGTTTTGTACCTCGTGAATTTATATGCAAGGTTTCATTAATTGAAGCAATTGTATTCAACAAATATAGGTTATCATACAATAATAAAGAACCGGTACCAATAAGATTCGAATCTTGAAAAAGACTAAATTTATTATTTCCAAATGAACAAGAATAACCAAATTTGTCCAAAACAGAAACTGAAACCAAATTCCGTCTAAAAGACGGTACTACATAAGTCTCTTCTAAATTCAAAAAATGACCAGTCTTTAATAATAACCTAAAAGTTCCTATAGCCTCTACTGCAACTGTTTTGCCATCGCCCACATAGATGAATCTTTCAGCATCACTTGGCTGTCGGCTCCACAGGTAACCCTGCATAGACACACTTATGTGAGTAGTAGCACCAGAATCTATCCACCAAGTGTGTTTAGGTACAGAAGTTAAATTAACTTCAGAACAAACTAAATTGAGAAGCATACATTTCTTGACATGCCAATTGGCGTATTTGGGACATTCTTTCTTCATGTGTCCAGCTTTCTTGCAAAAGTAACAGGTAAACTCCTTATCCTGTTTCTTTTGCACCTTATGCTGTGATGTCCCAACTGCAGCTTCTTTTCCTCTTTTCCTTTTCTTGTCCTTAGAGATAGTTGCTAAGTTAGCACTTTCACTACCTTCTTGTTTCAATATTTCTTCTTCTTGCACATAGTGAGATATGAGCTCATTAAGAGTCCATTTATCCTTTTGAGTGTTGTAACTCACTTTAAACTGACTGTATTGTGCAGGAAGAGAAATCAAAACTAAGTGCACCAGCAGGTCCTCAGACAGCTGTAACTTTAATGCCTTTAGTTTGGAAGCAATATGAGACATCTCCATGATGTACTCCTTTATGTTCCCTTTTCCTTTATACTTCATTGAAACAAGTTTAGCCAAAAGGGTACTTGTTTCAACCTTTTCGTTTTTCGCAAAACGTTGTTTTATATCATCAAGGAACTTCTTAGCAATTTTCTCTTCAGACATAGAGCCCCTAAAAGCTTCCAGAATGGAACGTTTCATGATCATAAGACACATGCGATTAGAACGTTCCCACTTCTCCATACTCGCCTTTTCATCAGCGGTACTATTATCATTAAGAGATGTGGGTCGTTCTTCCCGAAGCGCAAGGTCAAGATCCATGCAACCGAGAACAATCATAACGTTCTCTTTCCAATTCTTAAAATTTGTGCCATTAAGCACAGGAATGGAATTGATATTAGCAGTTATTGTTGAAGCAGAAGTAGTAACTGAATCGAGAACAAAACCAAATACAAGCTCACAATTAATAATCATATCATAAGATAAGAATACTAAATTAATAAATTCATACATGACATGATTAAACTATTCCCATAATGGTGAGCCCTAAAACAAGATACCTAGCACAACATTGACATTTAGTCTTTAGACAGAAATATCAATTGTAAGTGGTACTTTCCGTGCAGTAATCAAATATTGACAATTAATCCCGTCAAGTAATAAACCTTTCTTTGGACCGACTTATTACTCACATGGAAAACCTAATAATCATCACATATTTATTACCACAAGTATGACTATTATTTGGTCAAATTATAACCTTCCTTTGGGCCGGTCATTATTCACATAAATAATAGACATACACATCTTAATGTTTTAAAATAAACAAATTTAATTATAGAGGTTACTTTGGTAACATATAATTTCAATTCAATTTATTTTGAAATATCAGACATAATACATATTTATTTGAATCAAAACAATATAATATATCTATGTATATATTTATTGCAAACCGAATTCAATATATACATGCTTTAATTGACTTGAGAATCCCGATTAAATATATATTCATGCTTTTAATAATCCAAAACAAACACAAAAGCATCCTTTGATTGAATCGCACGCCAACCAAAAAACCAAACAAAAGTCACTTGACTTTCTCGCCAAAACAAATAACACACACAAAACTTTTATTCCAAACAAAACAAAAACAAACTCAGCAAAAGGTAACTAGCCGATTAAATATATATATATATATATATATATATGAAACAAAAAAAAAAAGTGAAAAATACCAAAAATAACATTTTCAATAACATAAAATTCATTTATATCCATCAATTATTAGAAATTCTACTTTAACCTCCCAAACAAATGAATTACAATCCATACCCAAGATACCCAAATTACCCCTGGCCTAAAATTACGAAATTGCCACTCGATTTCAAAATTCAAAAAAAAAAGGGAAAGCCGAAATTACGGAAATACCCTTGCCATTTAACATGTCTCGATCGGTGAGAATGGGTGACAAACACAACCCGACAAAAAACAAACCCGGTGTCTGTCAAGCCACGAACCCCGACGCCGACTTTGCACAGTGGCCGTCCATCTCACGCCTTCGCCGTCGCCGTCGCCGTCGCTCTGTAACCACTGCAAACCGCCGCCGAGCACGTCCTCCTACTCCATTGGTGAAGGTACGCCGATTCGTGTATCATTTTGAGACTTTTTGAATTTCTTGCCATTTTATAGAGTTGGTTTGTGTTTTTAAAGGTTGGGTTAGGATGATTATGGTGAGATTGTGCTGCATTTGGTTAGGATATGGTTGGATTTGTACTGAAATTGCAGGTTTAGAAGAGTTGTAGTGTGAGAAGTCGATCGGTTTTTGTGAGGCAACCTAAACCGACGTCGGCTTATGTTGGATATCTTATACCGACGTCGGCTTATGTTGACATACAAAAACCGATCAGCTTTATTTGGTGGTTAGGGTCAGCTTGTGTTTGGAAACATAGGCTGACGTCGGTTCAAGTTGAAAATCGAATGCCAATTAGGCAGATGTTTGGAAAACGAAGACCGACGTCGGTTTACGTTGACAAACGCATGCCGATTCGGGTTGGATGGGTAACGTAAGCCGACGTCGGTTCAAACACTTCAAAAAATCCGATTCGGCTTACGTTGCACAAACTTAGCCCGGCGTCGGTTTATATTAGCAATCAAGACCGACGTCAGTAATGTTGATAACTTAGCCCGTCGTCGGTTTATGTTTACCCTCACAAACCGACGTCGGTTTTTGTATCTATATATGAACCGATCAATTTATTTTGTCAGTTTTTTTGATTTATTTATTTTTGTTGCTTTTCTTCCTATAGATGCAATTCAATTATAGGTATCCGGTTCAGCATGTGCCAGAAGGAACAAATGGGAGTACACATAATAGTATGAAACCTATCGGTTATCTAAATGGATTTCTTTCACAGAGACAGCTTCTAGATAGGTTTAAAGCTTCGAGTTCGATCGCGTATTTTATAAAACAATGCGGTCAACAGTTGCTGACTACTCCCTTTATGCTGACCATTCTTGCTAGAGAGTTAGTAGATTATCCTAACTCACGCCCCGATGAGATGTGGTTTGAGATTGGGGGAAGACCATATAGGTTTGGAAAGCAGGAGTTCTTACTAGTGACAGGACTCCAGTTCGGGTATGTTGACTTACATGTTCTTAAGTTGAAGCAAACAAATGAGGATAGTCTCTTGTGGCAACTTTTTAAAGGAATATCGCGAGATTGGCTGAAATTATGCAAATGTTAAGGGTCCAAGGGGAAGATATAAGCGATGAGGACATCTTGAAGTTGAGTAATATAATCATCGCTTATGATTTATTTTACGGCTTTGATGATCGGTCTAGGGTGGAAGATTATCTGTGGGTCTTGATAGAGGATCTTGATATGTGGAATAAGTTCTCCTTTGGTACAGTCGCCTATAGTAGGTTGATAGAGGGCCTTTATCGGGCGCTTGATGAGGATCGGCTTGTGACTGGACGTAACATTAATTTGTATGGTTTTATTTGGGCATTTGAGGTACGATATTTAATATATTATCTTTCTAAATAATAAAAATTGTTTAGTGTTTATATACTAACTAATTGTTTATCAAAATTACAGTGGTGGTTAGTGGAAATGTTTCCGTGATTGGAAAACAGGGTAGGAAAGAGAGTCATAGGCGGCGATGTGGTGTTGCCAAGGTGTGTGAATTGGATGTGTAATAGCAGAAAAAAAATAAGGTGGTTTAATGAGCTTAATCGTGTAAGTTTCTAAATTAACTTACATTTATTTTCATTTATTGACTATTATCGTTTGTAATTATAATATTAAATATATTATAATATGTTATGCAGTTAATAGGAGGGAGTAGCACCCTTGAGCCCACTGATGCAGAGAAAGAAAAAGATTATTGGATTTCTTTCAACCCTGAGCATTTGGTTAAGGAAAATGCCTATAAAGTAGGTGGTGGAGGGGCTGTTGATGAAGCTACAGGTGATGGTTCAAATAATGAGGAGAGGGAGAGCGAGCCTAATAGAGAGGAGGAGGGTGTGATGGAGTCGAATAGGGAAGAGGAGAGTGAGACAGAGACGAATAGGGAAGAGGAGAGTGAGACATAGACGACTAGGGAAGAGGAGGAAGAGGAGCAGTATCATTATCACATCCCAGACCCACGAGATGACTCAGATAGTGCATATTCAGAGGCAAGGACAAAAAGAGCACACGACCCGGTTCGAGGTGAGGATCAGCACGATGACACCGCAGTCCCACGAGGTCACACCGTGGCCTCTGGACCCTCTCAGCGTCAGGTGCGAATTTTGTATGATTATATTACTGTATTTTATTCTTACATAACTATCCATTTAATTATTATATTGTTATTTAATTAATTTTGCAGGAGCCTCAGACGAAGGTGGGCAAGATTATGGCCTTGTTGGAGTCTATTTTGAAGACACAACAGGAGCAAAATGAGAGGTTGAGTAGGATTGAGAGGGTGCTGAAAATCCGTGTGCCTCCGGATGGTGGGAATGACCCGAATGATGATGATGATGATGATGATGATGATGATGATGATGATGACGATGAGCATGATACTGAGAGCTCTATCCGGAATGAGTACATCCATCGCTCTTTACCATAAAAAAGAGCGTCACCATTGAAAACAACACCATCACCAAAAAGACAATGTTCAGTAGATGTTTCAGTACCCCGTCAGGACCCACCGTAGCAGGATGAGAGTGACCGGGTAAATTTGTGATTTAATTTTTGTTTTAATTTCGTTTGTCAAATCATCACAAACTTGTAATTACAACTTTTAATTTTCTGCAGATTGTAGAGGTCCAGGGGGTAGGATCGCAGCTGTTGAGGGAGACCGATCAAATACTTCCCTATGAGGACCTACTGACCCATCAGGATCCACCGCAGCAACATGAATTTGATCAGGTAAATTTTATATTTGTTTAGTAATTTAGTTTTGTTTTGCTAATCATGATAAACTTGAGCAGATTGAGGAGGTTCAGGAGGTAGGATCGCAGCTGTTGGGGGAGGTCGATCGGATACCTCCCCGTGAGGACCTTTCAGCCGATCAGCATCCACCGCAGCAGGATGCGAGCGAGCAGGTAAATTTATAATTTAGTTTATGTTTTAGTTCAGTTTTTCAAATAATGGTAAACTTGTAATTACAACTTTTAATTTTCTGCAGATTGTAGAGGTCCAGGGGGTAGGATCGCAGCTGTTGAGGGAGACCGATCAGATACTTCCCTATGAGGACCTACTGACCCATCAGGATCCACCGCAGCAGCATGAATTTGATCAGGTAAATTTTATGTTTGTTTAGTAATTTAGTTTTGTTTTGCTAATCATGATAAACTTGAGCAGATTGAGGAGGTTCAGGAGGTAGGATCGCAGCTGCTGGGGGAGGTCGATCGGATACCTCCCCGTGAGGACCTTCCAGCCGATCAGCATCCACCGCAGCAGGATGCGAGCGAGCAGGTAAATTTATAATTTAGTTTATGTTTTAGTTCAGTTTTTCAAATAATGGTAAACTTGTAATTACAACTTTTAATTTTCTGCAGATTATAGAGGTCCAGGGGATAGGATCACAGCTGCTAGGGGAGGTCGATCGGATACCTCCCCGTGAGGACCTTCCAGTCGATCAGGATCCACCGCAACAGCATGAGTGTGATCAGGTAAATTTTGTGTTTGTTTTGTAATTTAGTTTGGTTTTGTTAATCATTATAAACTTGTAATTACAACTTTTGATTTTCTGCAGACTGTAGAGGTTCAGGAGTTAGGATCGGGGTCGTTGGGGGAGGTCGAGGTTCCACTCCATCATGACCCACCATTTGAAGGGAAACCGACACGGCCTAAATGAAAAATTAAATCGTCGGTATCTCTATTATCACCATACACAGATCCTGAACGCGCGAAAAAGAAGAAAAAAGTGTCAAAGAAGCAGGTGACAGAAACTGTATTGCTGGGGGATGATATGGTTGAAAAAGTGTACAAGCAATACAAAGCTTCCTCTTCTTTAGATCTCAGGTATTAATAAAAATATTCATTATTTTTGTTTAATTCTATTACTAATCTAATATAACTGGCTTTTAATTCTTGTTTTGATTTTAGGCGTTACGTCGACGGTTATCCGCTAGCATTCACCCCTGAAGACTTTTGTACTATTGAGAATGAGGATAGTTGGTTGACATCAGAGCATATCGATGGTTATTTACAGTGCCTACGGATCAAAGAAAGCGAGTGGTGGAATGAGGTTCCTGATGAGAGATATGTAGTGCATGGATCGGCCTTTTTTGTGAGTGTTTACATTTTATAATTACTGAAATATCTTTTTCATCTTTTCATATCTGTTAAGTAATAAATAATTTTATCACTTGTAGGCGGACTTGTCATTAGTTATGAATAAAGAATATGTCAGTAAAGGAAAGACATTTGATCCTGCTACAGCTGTGATCCCCCCTCATTGGATAAGGTTTGCTAACGGTTTGGAGGACGCTAAAATCCCTTGGTGGTCTGTTAATTATGTAAGTGTCGTACGAATAAAAATAATTGTTTGATTGTTCGAATTCGAACTATATCACTGACGTTCTCAACATGCAGCTGTTGTTCCCATGTAGTTTATATCAGACCCATTGGATAGTCTGCCGGGTGTGCCTAAGAGAGCATAAGATTGTCATATATGATCCAGCTAGTTCCATAGAGTTTGTCCACAGGAGAAATGCTATTGAGCCGTTGGTCTGCTATCTACCGTTGATCTTACGGGCGATTGATTACTACGGGAAGACCAACACAGAAATGCCACCTATAGAAAAAATATGGGATGTGGAGTGTGTGGATAAACAAAAAGTGCCTCAGCAACCTGATGGGTAAATATATTTTCTTTAGTCATATATTTAAATAATGTATAATAAATTATCTGACCTAAATCTGTGGGTAATACAGGAGCAGTTGCGGGGCATATTGTGCAATGTACATTCATGATATCTTATGCTCTCTAGAGGGTGAATGGAAATCTGTCCAAACCAAGGAAAACGCCCGTCAAATAAGGGCACAGATAGCATTGGATTTATATATGTATTCCACCCCAAGATACAAAGTAGACGATTGTGGGCGATGGATATTAGATGAGGATGACAATGTTGTATATGATTGATTGGTTTATATATTTGTTTATATTTGATTCATTTATCATCGTTATTTAGTAAATATTTGCTCAAATATTGTGTGGTAGTATGATGGTGGATTAAGAGACTGAGTCTCTATAAGAAATAGTAGAAGTGTTATTTTTTATGCAGGTTTATTGGAAAGTATGTGAAAAAACAAAGGAAATTCTGTCAAAATTTTTCTAAATCATTTCCTTTACTGTAAACAAAAATCGGTTTAAGAGAATATATGAAAATCGTCGTCGGGTTACATAAGGATACATATACCGACGACGGTATCAACATGGTCATGCATACCGGTTCCATGCATCGGGGTGGATCTGGAATCTAAACCGATATCGGTTTTAGAAGTGACACAAAAACCGACTCCGGGTTTAATAATAGAATGTACACCGATTGCATAAATCGGATGTCTGCAATGTCATCCGATATCGGTTTTAACAAAGCCACCAATACCGATATCGGTTTTTGTCACCCCTTGCATACCGATTTTTAATTTCTCGACATAAAATTAACAATTTTTGTTCATTTTCTTTGTTTCCATTGATCAAAAAAGCCCCAAAACTATAAATTTCCTATTATGTATATCTACATCCCAACAATGTAGACAAACATGAGACATTATATCTTGAGTTATGATGTGTACTTTAACCTAATGACATCTAACAATTCAATGTGATAAATATAATGGATATAGCAATATATTTTCTTAATTCAATTAAATTAACATAATTTAAAGCCAATGGGGATCATTTTTGTCCCACCAAAACATCATAAAGTGGTAAAAAAAAATATAATAATTGTATCGGTTTTCGAGGTATCTCTATACCCGACGTCAGGTTTTAGGGGACGCTAAAACCGAGACCGGTGTAAGACGTACAACGCGACCCGACATCGACTGAATTCACCGCTAAAACCGACGTCGAAAATGCAAAGAATCAAAGCCCGACGTCGGTTTATGATTTAAATCAAACCGACGTCGGTTTAAATACAAAAACGAGTTTTTTTTTTAATTTTTTAATATTTTATTTTATTTATTTATTTTTTTAGGTTGTTTTTGTCATTTGTTATCTCATTTGTATGTTTTCAATATAAAAAATTTGATATCAATTTATTCAATCTATTTTTACTCAATTTTTTCACCCTCAATCAAAATAACATAAAAAATTTCAAATTTGAACATAAGATCCTCTATTTTATTTTCATATTAGAGACGATATAATCGAACCTGTAATATAATATTAATAATTACGAATAAACTAGTTCAACTACCATAAAAACATAAACATAAATAAACTTCGTTTATATATCAAATTTTGAGCAACAAATGTGATAAACCTTACAACATCATGTCTATTCATTACAAATTTCCATCATCTTCTGAGGGTGGAATAGGGAACTGTAGATCACATCGACGTCGCGTGTGTCCAGTCATACCACAAAGGCTGCATTTTCGAGAGGTTCTAACTCGTCCAATAGGAGCGGCATTCACTCGAGCCTCTGTATCATCTTCTGTCATGCTCCCAGTGGCAATGGAGCTAGTTCCGGCCTCTCCAGCAATTTCTGTGCTAGTCCCAGCATCTTCAACAGCTTTTGCACTTGTCCCAGCACGTCCAACTTGACCTACGCTCGTCCCTCCGATAGTAAGGTTAGGACAACGAAGACGGTTGTGTCCCCTTTCACCACATTTTTCACACTTTTTCTTTCGACGACTTTCTCCAGCTGAAGGAATTCGTATCTCTTTTGGTCTACTTGCTTGTCGTCTTCCTTGGGATGGTAGTACAATCATACTTTTGACTTCTGAAGGAACATGCCAATCTTTTGGGTCAGGAACAGGATTGATCGGACGTGCATATGCAGCTTCTAGCCATTCTTTGCTATAATAATCATGACAAAGTGTATAATAATGAACACCGTTCACCCTGATATATGACAAAGATAGAAGGTTACCGACTGATATTAAATAACAAAAACATAATAATAAAGTATAATTACGATACCTGGCAACAGCAATTGCATGATGACATGGCAACTGATCTAGATCCTAATGCCGACAACTGCATGTCCGCTCAAAAGGCCGAACAAAACCATAACCCAGTTCATGTGTGACTCCGAACTGGATCGGCTGTTGAATGGCAGATACCATGGCACTTGTCGATTCATTGGCCATCGAGTTCACATGATCTTCTGCAGTTTTGGTAACCGAAGTTCTGAGTTTCTCAGCATGAACACGTCTATCATTATACCACTTTTGCAGCATATGTCTTAGATATTCATGTGCGGTTGTTATTGGAAGCCGACGTGTTTTCATCATGCATTTGTTCAGCGACTCTGCAATGTTAGTGGTCATCATGTCATATCTTCTTTTAGGAGAATATGCACGTGACCATTTTGTCACTCCAACATCAATCAATTTTTCATGCATTTGCGGACATACCTGTTGAATTTGTTCCAAATATCTATCACAATCTGGCCTTGTATAACAATATGCTGCAAGGTAAAACATATCCTCCACATCTTTTTGCTTTCTAAAATGTTTTTTCAGGTTTTGCTTCAAGTGGAAGAAACAGAACACGTGTGGGACTTCGGGAAAAACATCACTCATCGCATTCGCAATACTTTTATGACGATCGGATACAATAATCAAATCTGATGGCAAATGGTGCCTCCCACCGATAATCTCTCTCAATCTACTTAAAAACCAAGTCCATGAATTATTCGACTCTCCATCACCAAATCCAAAAGCGATAGGATAAATCATTTCCTCCCCATCTTTGCATGCAGCAACAAAAATCACTCCTTTGTATTCACCTTTCAAATGAGTGGCATCAATCGCAATAACCGGTCTGATGTAAGATCGAAAACCATCAATTGAGGCCCCAAGTGCAACGAATGAATATAAAAAGCTGTTGTTTTCATCTGTCTCAATTGCAGTCACTGTACCAGGGTTTGTTTTTTTTAACATGTGAAAATATGAAGGAAGCTGCTGAAATGACTCATCTGCTTTTCCATATGCTAGTTTCTTTGCATATTGTAAAGACCTCCAAGCTTTAGTGTACATGATCTGCACACCATATTGCTCCAACATTTCTGCCATCAAAAGCTGAGGTGTTATACTATCAAGACCCACTTTTTTCTGATACAATGTTGCAACGACAACAGTCTTCACACTGCGTCTATGTGACTCGTAAGCATCTTGACAACATGTGTGCTCTGGTACATACTTATACACATACCACATAGAACCACCCTTTCTACATCTTGCACGAATCTCAAAACTACAGCTTAAATCCTTACAACCAGCCTCATATCTAACCGTGCATGAACGTCTGACTTTATGTTGATGCCTGGAATTAAGCACACATTTTCCAACGGCTACATTCAATTCATATTTACTGTCAAAAAATGCACCTCTGTACAATGTATCACATCGGATAAAGGTCGACATAGCCACTGATGTACCCTCAATTTCACACTGATCTACACCAGGAACAATCCAGTATGGTTGTGAAGGGTTGGTTTCAAATTGTGAACCCGAAAATCGTACTTCTGGATACTCCACGATCTTTGTATCAGCTCTAGTTTCAATGTCATCACCTTCAGTTTCCTCATTATTATCTTCACTGTTCGATGTCTCATCACCATCGCTAACTGCATCCTGATCTTCATCATCATAATCATTTCCGCCAAAATCAAACTCATACATTGGACTTTCTACAGATGTAAATGCGGCAATAGAAGCTGAAACTTGGTTGCTACCACTAGAAGAAATAAAACAATTTTGACCTCCACCTATAATCGGACTTGCAATTCTATCTGTAGGTACCTCCACATGCCTTGGATCTGATATTACATTAATGGGAAACTGAGGGACAGTGGAGCTAATACCTCTAGAATCTCTCATAATCTTATCAACATAAATTTCTCTATAATCAGCTTTTTTGTCTGAAATCACACCTCGGACACTGAGATCAGTAGTGATTGGAATCTTCACTGCGGGCATTCCCCTAGCTCGGAGTAAATAATGCAAATGAATATCCCATATTCTTTTATCAATGCCAGTCACTATGTAAATGAATTCTACCAATCGAGAAAAATTAACGTTCTTAGGGGCCCCCATCATGAATGTCTCACCTCCAACATAGTTATTCCCATTCCACTCTCCGTTACATTTGACTATTATTGGCACTTCATTCATTCCTATAAAATTTAAAGTATAAAAAATTAGTGTAACACATACTTATGTCATATTAAAATTTAGTATCTAATTTCCTATTGCCAAATTCATCAAAATCCAACCAAATATTATATAATTAATATCAAATATACACAACCGAAAGTAATAGAAAAACAAAAAACAAAAACAAAACAAAACAAAACAAAAAAAAATACAACACATCACAGAATCCGATTCGGGTTTTGTGATATCATGTATCCCGAATCGGTTTTTGTGAATAAACATAAACCGATCCAGAGTTTATGGTATCTTAAAACCCGATTCGGGTTATGTTATTCCATAAACTCGATTCGGGTTATATTAATAAAGACAACCCGATTCGGGTTACGAACATTCACAAAAACCGACGATTTGCAGAGAAACACAGTATTTTTCACGTTCTTTTTCTCTTCGTTTTGTGCAGATCTATCTTACTAATCAGGTTAAATCACAACCACAATTCACTCTTATGCCCTAAAACTAAGCAATGTGACTAAAATAATTTGAAAATCAACCAACAACAACAATCACATACCTTAACTTGAAGAAAAGCTTGAATGTAGAGTTTGTTAGAGGCAAAGAAGCTTCGAAATGCAGCTTTAATGGTCGTAAACAACTTAATAAGTGCACGAAATGCAGCTATTATGGATGGGAAAAAAAAAACGTAAGGATGAAAGATGTGGGAACCGGTTGCAAGAGAAAAGGGAAGAAGAAGAGTGAGGAAAAGGGCAATTTCGTAATTTCAGTAAGGTTTTAATGGGAATTTTAAATTGAAAAATACTTAGGGGTAGTTTGGGTAATGTGGGTATAGGTAGTAATAAGTTTGTTTGAGAGGCTGAAAATGAATTTTTGTAAATATAATGATAAAAATGAATTTTTCTTCTTGTTATGGACTGAAATTGAAAAGCACTCAAAAAAAAATCACCAGCTGAATCAACAAAAAAAAAAAAAATATATATATATATATATATATAACGTGTTATCTGTCAAAAGATCACCAACAGCATTCATCAAGACACCATCCAGTAAACACGATCGCATGAATGTATATGACAGTAGTATGAATATTTAAAGCAAAACCCGATTATATACATATATTCTTGCTTCACGCAGTAAAACAGTATAATATATTTATATATTCTTCAATTGTTTCATGCAGTAAAACAACACAACGTATATTCTTCAATTGCTTCAACAACTATGACAATAATTAAATTAATTAATATCTCAATGATTCAATATGAGTATGCTCTGATACCAATTGTTGGACTAACTTTAATAGGTTAAAACCTATATCAAAATCTGGAAACTCATATTAAATCAATAAGAATTATTATAGAAAACATATCTGAATCCATACTGTTAAACCTGAGTAGGATCGAGTCTTTCACAGTCAAATCTCCTTAGGTTACTCTGTAGTTTTCTTCTTGAATGTGGAAAGAGAAGAGAGAGCAATATTACATTGATTTGACTTGGGGACCATAACCCTAATTATATTCTTTATATACTAATCTAATTAGGTTCCCATTAACCCTAATTTGATTAGTATTAGGTCTCTACATATTAAAGCCCATACCCAATAGATATTTCTAGAGCTCGATTAATAGATCACTTATTTGGTCCTATTAAAATTGATAGCCCATAATATAATTGTTATATAATATGTAAGCCCACATTAAGATTTATAAAAAATCTCAACATTTTCTTGATAGAGTAAGGCGTTTACGACTTGGGGAGCGAGATGTTGATGCAATCCAAAATTATTTCGTGAGGATGCAAAGTAGTTGGAATTTTTTCTATGCGATGACTTTTTATATATCGAAGTAAGTTGTCATTCCTATTCTATATGTTTGTTATAATTTAATTCAATCAAAATACTTGTTGGAATTTGTTTTTTTTTCTTTTTCTTTTTCTAACTACCTAATCAATCATGTGTAGCTGTTATATAGATGTTGGTGTTATAAGAAGCAGGTAAAGGAGCTGTACCAGTGCTGGAAGAATATATTACGACAGACTTTTGAAGAGTTTCAAATAAACACTTTCTGTTGCAATGATAAAGTTTCTGATTTGGTGTTTTTGTTTTTCGTTTTTCATTTTTGTTTTTTGTTTTTTTCACATTATGTTAGAATTGTGTTTTAATCACTTGAATTTTAGTGTTTTGATTAGATAATTTGGAATTCTTAGTAATGGGTGTTTTTAAACTTTTAAGATCATGTTTTATCAAAATTAATTTATGATTCAAAATTAAATACTGAAGGTGAGAATGAATTAATTTACCTTTTTATTTAGTTTGTTATCAAAATTATTAATAGAGTATTGATCATCACTTTTAATGTAAGTTGAGTTTTGTTTTTAATTTTATTTGACGTATATGATATTGACAATAACCTACGTAGACTTAAGAATTACTTTCATTAATAATATATTGGATTAGATAATTTTTTACGGATAATCCCAAAAAAATCACATGACTTTTGAAAGATCATTTATTTTCCCCATATGATTTTATTTTTATTCAAAATACTATTTGACTTTTAAATAAACATCCAAAATACCCCTTAAAGGCATATTAAAGGACGATAATATTTATTTAAGTCAACATGTACACAATACGCTTAATCCATTTATTTTCGTTGAACCCATTTAACGACACGTTTATAAAACTCATTTAAATGATCAATTTAAGTGACCATTAATTAGCCCGTTTCGATTATTCATTTAATAACTCGTTTATAACTTATTTAATCATATTTAATATATTTATCATAAAAACTAACTCTAATAAATTAATAATAAAACATACAATAATAAAATATAGATCAAATAAAAAACAAAATTAAAACACAAATACAAGATAAATAATTAAGTTTACCACTTAAATCTCCAAATACAATCCAACACATAAAAATACAAACGTTTATAAATACAATCCAAATATAAATCTTCTTCAATTTCATTGTATTCATCTTCCATACTTTCGGTTACCTAAATAAAAATCCTTGTTTTAAGCTCTACATGAAGAATAAACAGCATTAGTGAAATAGATTACAACAATAGACTTAAATATTAGCTAATTTCAAATTCTAACATATATTCAACGAACCAACAACATATATGTGTACTTTTTTTTTGGTTGAAAATAACATATATGTGTACTTGATTAGATGACAGATTCAAACAAAAAAGCACAATCCGTGAAGTCAAGTAATCTAAACTCAATGTGTGAATGAATATAAACAAACATCTTCAAAGAAAAATAAGCAACAGAAAGATGAAAAAGAAAAAGACAAATAGAATTCTTTCAATATATAATAACCAAAATTCTTTCAATAGAAAATATTTATATTTTTCAAATTGATTTTTGTTTATAAACTACTAAATGTAGATGTACAATTTTGCAAAAACAACCTCCATACTAATTGCAGTTTATAATGCATACATACAAATACCAAATTAAGCCATCGGAATCCTATAGGTCCAAGAAAACAAACACAAAATACTCAAATTAAGTTAGTTTATCAAAACATCTCAGAACAAATAATCTGACTGTTGAGGATGTCTTGACCAAGCAAGCAATTTTCACACAAACCAGTTTGACGTTACACAAATGAAATTAAACGTTTCCGACCATGTAGCAATGCCAATGAAGTCACACTATAAGCAGACTTGCACAAATTAGTTCAAGCAACAAAGAGTAGCCAGTGTTGTTTTTTGTTTCAAGTAAAATCATAAATTTAAGCTACAATGTCCCTTGTGTCAGCATACAAAAAATTAATTATTGAACCAATATAATAGCTTCAGCTGATCAAGTAGTACACATGACATGATAAATCAAAGTTTCATCCAAATTACGAGTTGATATTGAACTTGTTTATTCGTGTACATGTAAACTGTTGATTCACGATGTTAGCTAACGATATAGGTATTAACAATAGCAGAAATTTATGTGAGTCATGGGCTGCGATCAAACAACACAATTTTCCATTAATCAGTTTAACACGGTGACAAACAAAAGGCCTACCTCTACTATTATCAAATTTTTAATTATTTATAAATAATTACATGTGTAAGAGAGTCATGCTTGAGTGACACATGACAAGCAAACATATAATACATTTAGTACTCACTATCACCATATAAACCTTGTGCTAGGGACAAGGAATTACGCACTGAAGGTCATCAAGAAAAAAAATTAACTCAGGTTCCCTTGCAAGTTACAAGAGCATCAACAGTTTCTTACTAAAAAAGCTTCTGCATCCGGTTTTGGTCTTCAGCCACAGCCGCAGGATCCATACGCTGACAAATAAAATTAAATTTATTTGTTAGATAGAATCACTTTTGCAGAATATTAACTGATTACAGATTCATGTAGAAAAAACTAAGGTGAAACAAGTATGACACAAACTGTCTACACCAACACCACAACTTGTGGCAGAGTCTATCCCATTGATTTAGTGGCATATGCAGCAGCACTACTTGAGCAGCCCCCCCACAAGAATTTGAGGCAACCTTGACCAGGATTTCTGCTGCCTCCAATGACTTTGCTTCCTCAGCTTCTGGAATCATGTCCTCAACTGTTGATTTCAAGTTTCCGAAGCTAGCTTCAAGGTTTACAAGTTAAATGAACTTTTGGGAGCTGGATTCACCCTCTTCGGCACAATCACATAAATACAATCATGTAACCGTAAAACATCATAAAATTTGTCTTATAGAATCTCAAAAAACAACTTTAGCACAATCACATAAATACAGTATATTAGATATGAAATACTATTAAAAAATACAAGATGTGAAGTACTTCTTTTAATCTAAAATATACTTCTAATGCTTGTTGATATTCTCATCCAACCCTACAGGTTAGAAAAAGTGGAAATTTGTACTCAAGACGCCCACAAGAGGATATTAGACCAAAGCTGCATATTGGCCATTCGCGAGAAATTTCAGCTTGCAAGCAAATGCATAGGCTAATTTGTAATAAGTCGAATGAAGATATTAGATAATCTGTTTTTGTACCAAATTTGACTGAAAAAAATCATACAAAATATCTTTTCAAAAAAAAAAAAAAAAAAAGAAATCATACAAAACATGAGATTATTTATCTACTAAAAGTTTAGGTATATATTTTTAAATCAGAAAAAATATATAATGTTATTCAAATTTTAGAAATATTGGACTAAGAGAAAATTAAGGAAAAAAAATGAGATTATTTATCTATTAAGACTTAATGCCATACCACTCCCTTTGTTCAGACTAGGGGTGGGCAACACCATGTTCGGATCGCTTCTGACCGGATCCGATCCAAACATGATAACTTCGCAGATCGCCATTTTTGGATCCGAACATGATCCATCAAGGAAAAGAAACCGATCTGATCCGAACATTTAATTTGCGGATCGGACCGGATTGGACTGGATCGAAACACCTACTTTCAATTTCAACTTATGATAAGAAGAAAAATAGAGATATCTTGTTGGTGTACCTTCGTGAATTGTAATACATATCTCCTAAAATTTGTAAACATTCATACAAATTAATCAACATCAAACACGTGCAACATCTCCTTTGCCGGCTACCAACATTAAACACCACCGACAACTACCCACCCAGAATAATAATAAAAATAAATAGGAGAATTGGGCACTCAGTTTTCAAGGTCATTTTCAACAATAAGTCTTCTGAATTTCAATACGCTCATCTTTATATTAATGGAAATCATAGTTCAAATTCCACCAGTAATACTAACAAACTGTCCCAAATCTCAACAATCTGACTTAAGCCTATAACTATTTTTATTCTTCATTTTCTTCTTTATTTTTTTTTGTCACCCCAAGATTTTGACTTTTTCCAATCGAATTGATATCATCAATATCAAATTCAGACTCCTCACCACTCTTTATACTTTTTCCCATCTATTCACAGCAACAATAACATATATACATATAGATATATAAAATTAGCAAATGAAATATGTAACTCAACAACAAAACGCAACAAACAAGCATAGAAATCACTAAAATACTAACACTCAATCATATAAATATCAAGCTAAAGCTGCAAATAGACTCACCAAGCTGCTGAGATGAGAGTGAAAGGGAGTGAGAGATGGATGTTAGGGCTAGCTTAAGTGGACTTTATATAGAGGCATATGAAATTACATTTGTATCATTGTTCACGGGTTCACGGATCGGATCGGTTTTGGATACCCCGATTCGATCCGATCCGTGAAACATGGTGTTTTCATAAGTGAGGATCCGAACACCTTACTTTTGAACATGTGATCCGATCCGAACACTCACGGATCGGACCGGATCAAGGTGTTCGGATCGGTTCCATGTTTTTGTGCCCACCCCTAGTTCAGACCATTGAATTTCTAATTTTGTATTTTGCATTATCGTTCATGAGTTCTCTCTCTTTGTTGGGCTTATTTTTGTTTTTATTTTTTTGAACTCTTTGTTGGGCTTATTATTTAAATTCTAGACTATCTATTTTTATAATTCATGAGCAAATAAATATTAATAATGTTTTATAACAACACGTTTCTATCTGGTTCATCACTTTGAGAATTTTTATTTTCCCCAGGCATTTAACCTCATATACGCTAGTATTAGAGATCAATATTGTGAATATCGCTAGGTGCTTTTCAAGCTAACCAAAAATTAAAGAAGGAGAGTGACCTGCATATGTGTGTAGATATATTTATATACATATATATACATATATATATATATATATATATAGTGCCTTTAAAATTAGGGCTTCATAACTTTTTAAAGTTAAAGAAAGTTAATCAAATTCATTAATTGTATTTGAATTAAATAGAAGAGAGAACTTATTTTAAGAGAGAGAATGTAACGGATGAATTCAATTGGTTTTCTCTAATTTTTTAAAGTCAGATAGTCTTTATTTTAAAAGTAATATATATAAATATAGTACTTCTACTATTAGTATCTCATAATTTTAAAATATTAGGATGAACCAATTAAATTTATCCATTACATTATTTATCCTAAAACAAAATTTTCCTCTTATTTAATTCAAATGTAATGGATAAATTTGATTGGTTCGTTTTAACTTTTTAAAATTAAGAGACACTAATAATAGAATTACTATATATACATGCACATAAATATTAATAATGTTTTATAACAAACACGTTTCTATTAAGTTCATCATTTTGAGAATTCTTACTTTCCCCTAGCATTTAACATCATATATGCTAGTATTAGATATCAATGTTGTAAATTTCGCTAGACGTTTTTTAAGCTAACCAAAAATGAAAAAGGAGAGTGAACTACATGTGTGTGTGAGAAATTTTATTTTCCTTTGGCATTTAGCATCATATATGCCCGTATTAAAGATCAATGCTGTAAATATCGCTAGGCGCTTTTGAAGCTAACCAAAAATGAAAAAGGAGAGTGAACTACATGTGTGTGTCTAGGGGTGGCAAAACGAGTTAGTGTGTCGAGTTGAGTCAAATTTGATTCAATTCGTTTATAGATTCAACCAATTCGACACGAATTCGTTTAAGAAACTGGTTAGCATTTTTGGATTCAACATGAATTCATTTATAAATGAATAACATGACATGACACGATTAATTCATTTATTACTTGAATAGGATCCAAACTCATTAACCTGTCAACCTGTTAATTTATTTAACCCATTTAAACCATTTAATTCATTTAATCGTTTAACCCATTTAATTCTTTAAGCTGTTTAATTCGTTTAATGTTGAATTTGTTTTAATCATTCGTTTAACCAAACATGAACATAGAACAATAGATACAACACATATCAATATTGGATTGGAATTATAAGGGGAACCATAGCCACACAAATAAATTTCAAAATTTCAAATACCTATAATTAAATTCAATAAAACTTTTATACGGATTAAATCACTAAGTAACAATTCCAGATCAATCAATCACACCCAATAAAATGATGATATGGCTTTTGGTAAGTAAATTTCTAGTACTTAGCTAGATATACAACCATATGTTATGGTTTCATTTTATTAAAAAATAAAATGAAAACAAGAATCAAAATATAGAGATGGACCATTTTAAGAGACGAACGTGGTGGAGATGGTGGATCTAATGGTGGGGATGGTGGATATGGTGGTGGAACCATGGAGAATGGGGGATGACAGTGAAGGAGGAGAGGCGATGACCGTGAGATAAGAGGGGTGGCATGATAAAACCCAATCCTAGTTTCCTCGGAGAATTCATTTTCTGTGATCGGATAGAGAATAAAGAGTCCAGAAATAGTGCAAGGGGCCTGATTAGAATTTGATTATATTTATGAGGCTCTGAGTGTCGTGTTAGGAAGAAATGAGAATTTTCGGTGAATAATATTCGAATCCAGAATGAATAATGAATTTTCTGGAAAAGATCAGAAATTAGTGTTTAAGATCGAATTTGGACTCGGTTATATTGTCCAGGGTTATAAATTAAGATTCAGTGGGAAACAAAAGTTTTCGGTGAATAGTATTTTTCGGACGAAAATTTTTGGATGAATAGTAAAAATTTCAGAAATTGACCTTAATGATCGAAAAAGTCTGTAAATAGTAGGAGAGTATAGAGAAATAGAAACAGATCAAAAAGAAGACCATTTGAGTCAGTTTTAAGCGATCCGAAGAAAATTACGATATTGCCCTTTTGAGAGATTAATGGGTTTTAATGAGTTTAAACCCAATTGAATTTTTTTTCGAAGTATGAGATTGATAGATAAGACACCCAATTAAAGTATTTCATGGTCAATTTGAAATTTATATGACCATGGAATATTTTCAGAATATTTTCTGATCGAAGTGAAATTAGATTATAAAAAGGGCAAAATGGACATTTTAAGTTAAGTATGCATGGATCACGCATGAGCATAGTATGCAGAAGTTTCAAGGAGTGTAACCCAAGTGAATGAGAATGAGTTAAAGAGAATAGGCATAAAAATCGACTATTTAAGCTATAGATACGTATAAAAAAGTTATCAGTTTATTTGACTAGATTTCGGTTAAAAACATTTTTTTTATCAAGTATATATGAGAGGTATTAGATCGAAATTGAAGCTTCTAAAATTAAATTGGCCATAAGATATGTGTAGAATATTTATGAAATATTTTTCGAAAGTGATTGAGGATTAATTATATGTTAATCAAGCGAGGTGAGCTCACGGAATAAAGTAAAAGATATTTTAATTCAACCAATAAGAAAAGAGATAAGTGACATAAAAAGTAGTGGCTATGGATGTGCCACATGTCATCAATTGATTGGTTGAAGAGATAAATGGATGAGAAAAAGACAAGTGGACCAATAGAATTAAAAAGTATAAAGTTTTGGTACTAGTAAGATTATTAAAAGTTTGAGGTATTAAATGAAATTTTCTTGAGGGACTTAATTGTAATTGAGCAATAATATATATAAAATGATTTTTGTCTCATATGAGGCAAATTGGATCGCGCAAAACAGAAAAGGAAAAAAGAAAAAGAGAGAAAGAGTGAGATAGACGCCGAGATTGCGCAAGAGAGAGAGAGGAAGAAAAGAGAGAGATCCGTTCCGATTTTCGTCGAGGTTCCTTCACGAAAGTTGTTCCTCATCACCTCCTCTAGGTAACTCCCAAATTTGAAGCAAAAAGATCGCCTATTTGGTGAGTTATATCAGTTTAAAGTTTATACTTTTATATGAAAATCTATTCTCTCTCTAGTTTCTTTTTCAAATTTTAGTTTAAGGATGATAAGAGGGACTTGTGAGAATGATTTTGGTGTAATTTGTGAGTAATTTGGTGGAGTAAAAACGGGTGAGAGAGAGAGAAAGTCTTGACTAAAAATGGGTTTTTATGGATCCAAATTCGTTTTCAAATATAAGGCTTTAGATAGATGTTTTAGAGGTTATAAAATAATATTATGAAGTTAGATTTCGAAAACGAAAAATTTAGGATCGATTTCGGAGCTAAACGGACAAGTTGAAGGGTGTTTTTCGAAATCCTTCCAAATGCGTTCGTTTAACGTTCGAAACGATTTATTTAATCATGATTGAGTGTTAGAATACTAGAGAATTAATTATTGAAGTTGTCGGATGTTCGAAACGAAAAATAATTTTTATTAGTAAGCGAAATCGAACGAATTTCGTTCGATGCATCCGACAATGAAATTGAGTATACTGAGGTATTTCTAGGAAAGAATAAGTATAATTCATGTAGAGAAAATGGATTTCGAAAGTCCCGATTGAATAGAATTTGAGATCTAAAAGTTTAGATGTTAAAGGATATTAATAGAATTAAATGGGATTTTTATTGATTCTGAATGTTATTGAATGAGTTAAGTGACCCTAAATGGATATTTGATGTTTTAGGGTAAAAGTTGAGAGTTTCGGAGGTTTACGGAGGAGGATCAGATTATATCCGAGGACGTGTAGTGAGTGAAACTACAAGTTTTTAAAGTTTATATTTTCTTAAAGTTTATTTAAAGTTAAAAGAATTTATTATAAATAGTTATTCATTTATTAATTGAATTTATATTATAATTCTAGCATAAAGATTTTAGTTTATTATTTATGTATATGAGAATGTGCTAAAATTAAAGATTTTAGGCTTATTGCCTTGAGATTTAGAATATTTCAGTGTATTAAGAAAAAGAGATTTTAATAGCCTATGGTTTACCCTAGCCCCAGTTTAGTACCCGGCCGAATGCCCTATGCGTGATACGGTAGATGAGAGGAAGTCAGTCAGTGAGATTTGAGTCCAGTCGACTCTTGTGTGAGTGAGATATGAGTAATCCGTATACACGTATAGGGTAGTGTAGTCAGTCCGCAGTGTGGGCCCGCTTTTGGCGACTACACATGGTAGATCCCCACTCCTAGTGGTTAGCTAGATTTCATGTACTACCACGCCAGGAGTAGATATTCCTTGGGTTACCATTTAGGCGAGCATCAGAAAAGATTTTAAGAAAAGATTCCAGAAAGTGTTTTAGAAAAGAACTTTAGAAAACATTTTAGTTTTAAAGATTGTTTTTGGGAGAATATTTTATCCAGAAATGAGTTTTAGTTTATATAAATTATACTACTCACTGAGTTATACTCATAGTTTTCTTTAAATGTTTTTCTTAAAAATTCTCCCACAGGCGCTGGAGTTAGTCGTACAACTGACAAGGTTCAGTCAGACGTGCAGGCGAACGAATAGGACGACACCTACTACATATATATTTTTTGTTAGTTTGATCATGTATATGTTCATGTATATAGTTGTAAATATTTTAAAGAAATAGTGGATGCATTAGTTAAAGATGTTTTATCAAAGTTTTCTGAAATTCAGTTTTCAGATTTTATTTACTTGTTTGTGGTTGCGTTATGAGAAAAGAGCCAGAGGCTCTAGAAGTTGAGAAATGGATTTTATAGAAGTGTTTTTATAAATTGTATTTGAAATTTGCAGGGTGGCATAATTTAGAAAACAGACGGCATGCTGCCAAAATTTTTATGAAAAAGCGAAAAATTTTTATCACTGTCACATTGTAAAAGAAGTTAAAAGATCTAGCTAAATGAGTTTACGGTGCCTTGACGGGGTTCCTCCGGACTAAGTTAGGGTTCATGGGAATTCTTTCAGGATGCTACGGGGTCTTTCTCGGGTCTAAAGAAGGGATTCGGGAAGGGTCTTGTCATTTTGGTATCAGAGCTTTTAGTTAAAATGATTTAGAAAATTTTTGAAAAAGTTAAGCATCCATAAAAGTTATTAATAATTTTAGTACATTAAAATTTTTAAACATTGCATGACATTCGTTATTTTTAATTGTAGTAGAGTAATGTGTCGAGTTAGTCGTCCCCGCAATCGCAGAACCGTAGCTGAGGTAGTTCCAACAATTCCATCTTCGTCACCAGAAGGATAGAAACCCAGTAAAGACTTATGCAATATTTAGCAGTCAGGGGTTTAGTAAGAGTCAGTAGTGGTAGGACTGGCAACAAATCCCATTAAGTTATTAGACCAGTTTATACAGGGTCTAAAGCTACGAGCACCAGACGTCAGTAAAGAAAGGGCGTAGAAAATTAGGTGCAGAGGAATATAATGGGACAGAAAGTCCAGATGCCACTATAGAATAGTTAGAAAATATAACAGGGGGCGAGGATAGAAATAAAAGACAAGTTAGGGCCAAAGGAAATTCTCAGGAGGTCCTCGTCAGATCTCAAGATAGAAGACAAATGCAGTAAAGTTGAAGATAAGCTGTAGAGCTACGAATCAACAATGAGTCCAAATTTTGTAAATCCTTAGTAGAGTATCAAAATAGGGATTAGGGAGTATGATTTAGAGACTCAGATGATAAGGAATACTTCCAATAAGGTATTGACAGCATAAATATATGTCAATGCTATAAGGGAAAGTATTAATTCATGTTATCTAGTTGGTATTCACGTCATTGAGGAGGGGGTTTCCAGTCAAATTTATTTTGTATTTTAGTATAAATATAAACACTCCAGAGTGTCCAAAAATAAAATATTATGATTTATAAAATTGTAGAGTCAAAATGATTTTAGTTGTGATCTGCCACAGCTGAGTGCACAAGTTGTGACAGAAGAAAGATTTCAGAGTTTTTTGAATCTCTTGCCTCGGAACGTGACATCTCTAGTATACATGGATGATAACCAATCCCGAACTAATTAGCTTAGCAACATTATAAGTCGAGGCACCCTACCCAGGAGATAACCAGAGAAAATAGTATATAAGTTAGGGTGAGCAGTAATACAGCTTGATGCTAAGACGACACCCGAGATAGTAACCGATAAGTTTATAGTTTTTGATAGGGTTACAGACGATTTAAAATGGACGCTGTCAGGAAGGGTAGTATACTGCTAGAATTTCAAAGAGTAGTGTGAAAATATATATTTCCATTAGAGTTATAATAGCAAAAGAAACAACTATAGAGATAAGGAGATAGTCTTTAGGAGTAAAATAGATTGTCTTCGGAAGAAGTTAACTTCAGTATATTGAGATAATCAAGGGTAGTATTTCGAAGAGAGTCCAGAGTGTTTTATTTCCATATCACAGTAGACAAGACAACAAGAAATATGCTGAGAAAGTTGTGTGTGGAGTACATAGGAATATATGAAGTATACTACAGAGAGGAAGATCTATATGGAGGATATCTCTGTTAATGGGGAGTTTCTGAAAGTATTCCCTAAGAATCTTCTTAGTTCACCCCTAGACTAGCAGACTAAATTGGAAATTTTTCGATTCCAGAAATGACCTCGATTTTCAAAGTATTTTATAAGGAGAAGTATCGAAGGAATTTTCTAGTATTTCAATAAGGATGGACACAACTCACACGAAAGAAAACTAAATTGAGTGCACTAGAGAGTATCTTTTAGTTAAGACTAATATATAGCGGATGCAGTAAGTAAATAACCCTTCAGCCTAGTGGTAAGTATAAGAGCGGGGTAGATTTCCGTTGTTAACAGAAATGAGATTCTGAGAAGTCCATATAGAGACAACGGATACAGGTGTACTGCTAGCTACATTTCAGGTGAGACTAGTACTGTTAGATTGTGTTCGGGAGTTACAAATTCAGGATCCTCAGTTAGTGGAGATCAGGTAGAAGGTAGAGTCAGATCATAGGGATGACTTTTTAGTACGAGACGATGGTACTTTAGTTATGAGACAGAGATTGTGTGTACCTAACTTGGCAAAAATTAAGAAAGGGATCTTAGAGGAAGCCCATTCCTTAGCCTATGTTATGCATCCAGAGAGTATTAAGATGTACTATACGTTAAGAAAGCATTACTGGTGGAAATGTATGATAAAAGAGATAACTGAGTAGGTATCCAAGTGTTTGATATGTCAGCAGGTTAAAGCAGAACACCAAAGACCAGTAAGACTTACTCAACCGTTCCTTATCCCTAAATGGAAAATGGAAAAACATTACTATGGATTTTGTGGTAGGATTTCCGCAAGATTAAAATGGATATGATAGTATATAGGTAATAGCAGATCGACTTGCGAAGTCAACCCATTTCCTACCCATCCGAAGTACATATTCCCTAGACAGGTTAGCCAAGTGGTATACCGATAAGATCAAGATTAGTTAGAATAGATTCAAAGTTGCCTAAGATTGATAGAAAAGCTACTCAGATAAGCGTAGGAAAGATTTGAAGTTCCAGGTTGGAGATAAGGTATTCCTAAAAGTATAGCCATGGAAAAGGATAATTCGTTTTAGATGATGTGGTAAGTTAAGTTCACATTATATCAGTTCTTATGGGGTGATCAACTAAATGGGAAAAGTGGCATATAGACTTGAGTTGCTAATAAAGCTTCCAAGATACATAATGTATTTCATGTCTCGATGCTCCGCAAGTGTTTACCAGATCCTTTACATGTTTTAACAGACTAACCAATGGAACGTAAAGAGAACCTATCACATGAAAAAGTAACAATTCAGATTCTTGACAGAAAAGAGCAGGTTCTTTATAATAAAATCATTTCATTAGTAAAAGTGCTGTAAAGAAATCATGCAGTAGAAGAAGCCACTTGGGAGCATGAGGAGCAGATACGCAATCAATATCCATAGCTATTTGAGTCTGGTATGTTTGTTTAAATTTCGAGGACGAAATTTTTATAAGGAGAGGTGAATTGATAAAATCTGATCCTAGTTTTTTCGGAAAATTCATTTTCTACGATCGGATAGAAAATAAAGAGTCCAGAAATAGTGCAAGGGGCCCGATTAGAATTTGATTATATTTATGAGGCCCTGAGTGTCGAGTTAGGAAGAAATGAGAATTTTCGGTGAATAATATTCGGATCCAAAATGAATAATGAATTTTCTGAAAAAGATCAAAAATTAGTGTTTAAGATCGAATTTGGACTCGGTTATATTGTCCAGGGTCATAAATTAAGATTCAGTAGGAAACAAAAGTTTTCGGTGAATAGTATTTTTCGGACGAAAGTTTTTGGATGAATAGTAAAAATTTCAGAAATTGACCTTAACGGTCGAAAAGGTCCGTAAATAGTAGGAGAGTATAGAGAAATAGAAACGGATAAAAAAGAAGACCATTTGAGTCAGTTTTAAGCGATCCGAAGAAAATTACGATATTGCCCTTTTAAGAGATTAATAGGTTTTAATGAGTTTAAACCCAATTGAATTTTTTTTGAAGTATGAGATTGATAGATAAGACACCCAATTAAAGTATTTCATGGTTAATTTGAAGATTACATAACCATGGAATATTTTCAGAATATTTTCTGATCGAAGTGAAATTAGATTATAAAAAGGGCAAAATGAACATTTTAAGTTAAGTATGCATGGATCACGCATGAGCATAGTATGCAGAAGTTTCAAGGAGTGTAACCCAAGTGAATGAGAATGGGTTAAAGAGAATAGGCATAAAAATCGAGTATTTAAGCTATGGATACGTATAAAAAAAGTTATCGGTTTATTCGACTAGATTTCGGTTAAAAACATTTTTTTTATCAAATATATATGAGAGGTATTAGGCCGAAATTGAAGCTTATAAAATTAAATTGGTCATAAGATATGTGTAGAATATTTATGAAATATTTTTTAAAAGAGATTAAGGATTAATTATATGTTAATCAAGCGAGGTGAGCTCACGGAATAAAGTAAAAGATATTTTAATTCAACCAATAAGCAAAGAGATAAGTGACATGAAAAGTAGTGGCTATGGATGTGCCATATGTCATCAATTGATTGGTTGAAGAGATAAATGGATGAGAAAAAGACAAGTGGACCAATAGAATTAAAAAGTATAAAGTTTTGGGTACTAGTAAGATTATTAAAAGTTTGAGGTATTAAATGAAATTTTCTTGAGAGACTTAATTGTAATTGAGCAATAATATATATAAAATGATTTTTGTCTCATATGAGGAAAATTGGATCACGCAAAACAGAAAAGGAAAAAAGAAAAGAGAGAAAGAGTAAGAGAGATGCCGAGATCGCGCAAGAGAGAGAGGGAGAAAAGAGAGAGATCCGTTCCGATTTTCGTCGAGGTTCCTTCACAAAAGTTGTTTCTCATCACCTCCTCTAGCTAACCCCCAAATTTGAAGCAAAAAGATCGCCTATTTGGTGAGTTATATCAGTTTAAAGTTTATAGTTTTATATGAAAATCCATTCTCTCTCTAGTTTCTTTTTCAAATTTTAGTTTAAGGATGATAAGAGGGACTTGTGAGAATGATTTTGGTATAATTTGTGAGTAATTTGGTGGAGTAAAAATGGGTGAGAGAGAGAGAGAAAGTCTTGACTAAAAATGGGTTTTTATGGATCCGAATTCGTTTTCAAATCTAAGGCTTTAGATAGATGTTTTAGAGATTATAAAATAATATTATGAAGTTAGATTTCGAAAACGAAAAATTTAGGATCGATTTCGGAGCTAAACGGACAAGTTGAAGGGTGTTTTCCGAAATCCTTCCAAATGCATTCATTTAATGTTCGAAACGATTTATTTAATCATGATTGGGTGTTAGAACACTAGAGAATTAATTATTGAAGTTGTCGGATGTTCGAAACGAAAAATAATTTTTATTAGTAAGCGAAATCGAACGAATTTCGTTCTATGCATCCGACAATGAAATTGAGTATACTGAGGTATTTCTAGGAAAGAATAAGTATAATTCATGTAGAAAAAACGGATTTCGAAAGCCCCGATTAAATAGAAATTGAGATCCAAAAGTTTAGACGTTAAAGGATATTAATAGAATTAAATGAGATTTTTATTGATTCTGAATGTTATTGAATGAGTTAAGTGACCCTAAATAGATATTTGATGTTTTAGGGTAAAAGCGAAGAGTTCCAGAGGCTTACGGAGGAGGATCGGATTATATCCGAGGACGTGTAGTGAGTGAAACTACAAGTTTTTAAAGTTTATATTTTCTTAAAGTTTATTTAAAGTTAAAAGAATTTATTATAAATAGTTATTCATTTATTAATTGAATTTATATTATAATTCTAGCATAAAGATTTTAGTTTATTATTTATGTATATGAGAATGTGCTAGAATTAAAGATTTTAGGCTTATTGCCTTGAGATTTAGAATATTTCAGTGTATTAAGAAAAAGAGATTTTAATAGCCTATGGTTTACCCTAGCCCCAGTTTAGTACCCGGTCGAATGTCCTATGCGTGATACGGTAGATGAGAAGAAGTCAGTCAGTGAGATTTGAGTCTAGTCGACTCTTGTGTGAGTGAGATATGAGTGATCCGTATACACGTATAAAGTAGTGTAGTCGGTCTGCAACGTGGGCCCACTTTCGACAACTACACATGGTAGATCCCCACTCCTAGTGGTTAGCTAGATTTCATGTGCTACCACGCCAGGAGTAGATATTCCCTGGGTTACCATTTAGGCGAGCATCAGAAAAGATTTTAAGAAAAGATTCCAGAAAGTGTTTTAGAAAAGAACTTTAGAAAACATTTTAGTTTTAAAGATTGTTTTTGGGAGAATATTTTATCCAGAAATGAGTTTTAGTTTATATAAATTATACCACTCACTGAGTTATACTCATAGTTTTCTTTAAATGTTTTTCTTAAAAATTCTCCCACATGCGCTGGAGTTAGTCGTACAACTGACGAGGTTCAGTCAGTCGTGCAGGCGGACGAATAAGACGACACTTACTACATATCTATTTTTTGTTAGTTTGATCATGTATATGTTCATGTATATATTTGTAAATATTTTAAAGAAATAATGGATGCATTAGTTAAAGATGTTTTATCAAAGTTTTCTGAAATTCAGTTTTCAGATTTTATTTACTTGTTTGTGGTTGCATTGTGAGAAAAGAGCCAGAGACTCTAGAAGTTGAGAAATGAATTTCATAGAAGTGTTTTTATAAACTGTATTTGAAATTTGTAGGGTGGCATAATTTAGAAAACAGACGGCATGCTGCCGAAATTTTTATGAAAAAACGAAAAATTTTTATTACTGTCACATTGTAAAAGAAGTTAAAAGATCTAGCTAAATGAGTTTACGGTGCCTTGACGGGGTTCCTCCGGACTAAGTTAGGGTTCGTGGGAATTCTTTCGGGGTGTTACAGGGTCTTTCTCAGGTCTAAAGAAGGGATTCGGGAAGGGTCTTGTCATGGAAACCTTAGGGGGTGGAGGGGAGGGAGGAGAAAAGGGGTGACATCGATGATCGTGGGAGAGAAAGGGTGGCAATTGTGAAGCGGTAAGGAAGAATGTATGGCACATGTGCAACTGTGAGGGATAAGGGGCGGTGACCGTGAGGGAGGAGAGGCAACAACCATGAGAGGAAAGGGGAAAAGAGGTAGTGCTAGCAATCGTGAAAGAGAATGGGTGGTAACCATGAGGCGGTGAGGGAGAGTGTGTGGTGTGGGTGGTTGCAAAAAAATGAAAATAAGTGTAGGGTTTGGATAAATGTGTGTGTATGCATAATTACACATCAACCTTATAATATGCTAATATTACAAGTTTACCTTAATTTAATCGTGTCAACCAACGATTCATTTAAGCAAACTCAATTTGATGCGTTTAATATACAGGTTAAGCGAATTGATACGATTACGACACGAATTTATTTAACTCAAACTCATATCCATTTATTTTTTATGAATTTGTGTCGATCCGTCGTGTTGTGACCCATATTACAATCCCTATGTGTGTCTACATCTATGAATTGCACAATACTTTTATAAGGTATGCTTAAAATCAAGCAGAAATACATTTACCTTTTTATTATACCAAACTGTCACCCTGTTAGTTGACTTCATTTAACTTTAACTATTGCCAGGATTTTTAATCAGATGACCATTTTATCCATGACTAAAACAAAAAAATAAATTTGAAAAAATGAAAAGTATGGTGGATTAAAAGTTACAAAAAATCACAATATATAAACAAAAAAATATATAGAAATGTAAAAAATAAATAACACGAAGAAGAAGATCTGGTTTCTAGATGGAAACCATATCACATCGATCTGGTTCCATTTGTCAATCTAAGTTTCCAGATCAAGGGCCAGTGAAGGTGGCTATGTTCAATAACAGACCCATAAATTTATATAAGATGAGATACTAAAGTAAAATATATTATATACAATAATGCTAAAATTCAACTATGATGTAAATACTATTAATTGACATGATAATATATATCAAACATATATATATATATATGTATGTATATATAGAGGATAGGATTGGAGACACAAATTTTGACATAAGTTTTAACACAGTTTTTCAACAATTGGATTAAAAAGAAATTTAGAATGTAGATTAATTATTAATTTTGAATTGGTACACTTTATCATACTTTCTCTACCTTTAAATTAAATAATAATATTATTAATTTAATTTTCATTTAATCTTTTCTCATTATTCAGTTAACCAAATCATGTAAATAATAGATGGATTTGAAGCTCTTAACATAAACTTTCAAATAAGATCCATATTACATTGGCTTAAACAAACATATTGTGTAAAATATCTTAAAATAAAAAATCAATTAAAAATAAATAAATAAAAAAGAAAATACGAAAGAATATAAATAAAGAGAGAGAAATTGATATTTATGTTGTTATCTGGTACAACACAACTCTCCAATAACTCTCCTACTCTCCAAAAAAATTAAATTTATATCATCAATTTCTTTTCAATCAATGGTTGAAAAATTATGTCAAAACATGTGTCAAAATTTGTATTCTTCGATCTTACCTCTATACATATATATTATATGGAGATTTATAGTTTTTAATCAAATAAAAAGAATTTTTTTTTACTTGCTTTTAAAAAAAAAATGTTTTTGACTTTTCAAACAAATTATTTCCATTCTATACCCAAGATTACTAAACTATTCTTAAGTTAAAATCACTCAATTACCTTAATCCGAAATTGCCAAAATAGCATTCTTCTTTTTAACAACATCCCGACCTCTTTTCTTTACTCCATTTATGGTTTTTTTTTCTTCCATTCATCATTGTAGCCAAAAAACAAACCTCCTAGCAATAAATTATTCATTGAAGCTTCTTCGTTCATTGAAGGTTTTTAATCCATTCAAGTTTCATGTATTAAAGATTTTGAAGCTTCTTCTTTCATTTCAAGTAATTTAAGTTTTGAAAGTAATCTATATGTTTTTGTTAGTTGATTTTTAGGTTTTTTTGTTTAGGTTGCATATTAAAAGTTTTAAGAATGATTTGATTGTGATATATGGTATTTGTAAGGCATATCTGTAGTTTTTGTAAAATCTGCGATGAAATTGGTTTTTCATTGGATTAAAAAATCCATATTGGTTTTTCCTACAAATAAAAACCAATTTAAGCATAAGATCAGTCTTTCATTGGGATTAAAAATTCATTGGGATTAAAAATCGATATTGGTTTTTCATTGAAATGAAAAACCGATTTAAGTAATTTTTTTCATAATTTTTATATTTGTTATGTTTTGGATACTATATATTGAATTTTAGTGTTCTATGTGGTTAGATATGATTGTATTTTATTCTATTTGGTTGAATTTGGCTGAAGAGTGTTGTGATTTATTTAGGTGCACAATAAATCCGTTGATCGATTTTTAGTGGACTAAAAAACCAGTACCAGTTTTTTAATCCATTTAAAAACCGAGTTAGGTGGTTTTAGTATAATTTTGATATTTCTTGTGTTTTTTATATTGGGTATTGATTTATAGTGTTAGATTTGGTTTGATATAATTTTATTTTGTAATGTTGATCCATTAGAATAAGATTAATTTATTAATATTTTTTGAACATGACATGAATGACTACAGAAACGATTGTAATCAACTTCAACGGAAAATGGAATGGATCTAATGATGTTGGGGGTGAGTCGATTATGTGTGGGATCCTTAAAAATAGTAGTTTTTTATTGTTGGTAGGCATTGTGTATAGAGATACTAACATTGATAGAAAAAGGTGGGATATCTGTATTAATTATTTACTACAAAGTATGACAAATTGTTAAGTTAAAAATATACGCATCATGTCCAATCTTGGAGTGATTGGTTTGATGACAATTAAAAATAATGATGTTAGAGAAATTTATATCGATAAAATTGCGATAGATTTTAGAGCTGGAGTTAATAGGCATACCGTTCGTCCATATATCACTGACTCAATATCAAACAGAAGACATAACATGGCAGATACGGATAGACCTGTAAATTTATATATGGTTGAAAATCAATTTTATCTTATTTCAAGTATTGGTAACAATCAAGTTGATATTTCTGTCGCCCTATTTATTTTTATGGAAAGTCTTATGTGTGACATTAATGATGACTATATGAATGATGTTAGTGATGATGAAGATGGCGATATAGATAGTGATGGTAATGGGACATGGGATAGTGACAAAAAAAAACTCGAGATAGTGATGAAAATGAAACTTGATTTGATGGTGCCATTGTGGATGAAAGGTTTCCGGAAATAAAATTTTCGGGTTTACAATTTTAGAGTAATTCTTCATAATCATACTAGATTGCTTTTAGTGTAGAACTAAGCGACATTAAGGCTACTTTAGGCGTTGTGTCAACCATCGTCTACCAACGTGGTATGAAGGTGCATTCTTTGACATTACACAAGAAATGAGTACAGTCATTGGAGAATATACTCTAAAAGTCAAGTTTAAATATCGGGTTAGACGTTCAAATACGGAGTAATTTGAGGCCAATTGCGAGGATAAGAGTTGTAATTTTATAGTTCGTGTAAGATGCAGAAAACATTGCTCGATGTGGTTTGTGGTGAAGCATGTGACGGAATACACGTGTTTTCAGACAGCCATGGAGTCACATATGAAGAGTGTGAAGGCTATTGTCATTGAAAAATTATGTATAGAAAAGGTAAGGAGAGATATTTATATGGTTTGATCAGAGAAATGTTACAGTAGTGTGACGTGCAAACCTTGTATAGTGAAGTTTGGAAGGTTTTACAATGTGTAAAGAAACTAGCATATGGACAAATAGATGAGTCATCACACTAGCTTCCTTCCTACCTTATTTTTATTTTAATATATGTCATGGAGGTGGCTATGTTGTTGGTGGAATCTAGTATTGCAGTTTTGACATTTTGATGTTATTTTATTTTATTTTATTTTTGGTTACAGAGATGGAATGGTGGAATCCTGGGTTGTGGTTAGTGAAATTTGGGGTATTGATTTGAGGTTTGATTGAGACTCCATCTTTGGAAGAGAGGGAGGTCGAAACAGCAGAGATGGAGGTTTGAACCAACTTCCATCTCCAACAGAGAAGCAAGTTGCTAAAAATCCATCTCTACCAAAGATGGAGAGATGGAGTCCAAACATCGGTTGTGATGAAGAATAAAGAAGATGAAGATGAATACATCACAATGAAGAAGATGAACACTATTTTAGATTTGGGTTTCAAAACCCAGATGTTTTGAAACCCAAATGACGATAAGTTAAAAAAATCTTCATATTCATTTACTTGAAGGTGATAAAGATCGTGGATGATGGTAGATTAATGGAGATCCAATCCCACCATCCATCATAATGTGTTAGGATTTGTGCCCTAAGAGCTTGTAATTTGTAAATGTTTAAAATAAATAATAAATAAAATTTATTTGTTTTTATATGCATTTATGAAATATTTGCTTCATACAAATATCATGTAACATCCATGATTACTTATGTAATCTCAAACTAAGTATATAAGTGTTATATACAAGAGGATTTAGTTTGATATCAATAATCTAAAGAGTCCGTAGAAAGCAAACAAAGTTGGGTACTTTGCTTGTGGTAAATCTATATATGCGGTCCATTTTGTATTTGATACAATTATCTTATCCGAGATTGTTCATGTGGCGACATGAAAATGGAGGCACCTTATATAATTGAGATTATATAGGACTGGACCACGATAAAATGAATTTTTTATTAATATCCGTTAAACAAAAAAATTCATATTTATCAAATAGATGATCATATATGGATTGATATTAATCCTAAGTGTTTTATGGACTCCTATTTGTTAAGTCATGTCTTTTGATTTACATGGGTGAAACTGTTATACATATTTACGGTCAATAAGCTTCGTACTTTGGAGACATGATTTAATAAATGGCTGGAAACATTTTACACAATAGTAGAATCCACTCTTTCTTACGAGAAGTAGATGAGTAGTTCCCTTAAAGTGTTGATTCGGGTCTTGAATAATAAGAGCGTTCGACTTTCTGTTTATGATTAAACAGAAATATAAATTCATAAGCTATTATGAATATATTGTTCATTAGAGAATCAATGGTACTTATTGGAATAAGATATAATTAGAGAGGTATAACGGATTTTAATGATCTAGCTCTAATTATGAACTACTTGTGGAGGATCGAACCATATGAAATGATTAAATCGATGGACACTGAAAATTCAGATTGTGTAAAACATCTACAATCTTGAGAATGCAACCTTAGGTTTTTAGTGGAGTAACTCTAAGGTTAATAATAGTGAATTATTCAATTAAAGAGTTTAATTAATAATTTCGATATTATTGGAGCTCAAATTGTAGGTCCATTTGGTCCCCTTGCTAGCTCACAAACCATATAAAAAAATAAATGGAAGAATATAATTGGATTGTCCAATTATTAATGTCACATGGACATGTTCATGAATTATTTAAATAATTTGATTATTTAAATATATGTAATTATTTAATTAAATGTTAATTATTTAATTATCTGTAGAGATTATGGGTTCAATTTTTTATTGTGTCATTAAATTATTTATAATTTAGAATCATTTAATTTAATGAAAAATCTTTTAATTAATGGAAATTGTAATTTAATTTAATTGGAATTAGATTCCATATTAAATTGAATTAAAGAAGTTTTAATAGGAATTAGATTTCTTATTAAATTAGAAGTAAAGAGTTCTAGACCAATAAAGAATTTGATTCCAAATTGGATATGAATTATGTTTTCCAATTTAAATAGGAAATTGTATTCCTTGTTAAATTAGAAAACTCTAACTTACTATTATAAAAGGGTCTTTTATGTTAGTAACTAAAAGGATTAATTTTTGGTCTCTTGAACCAAAAACTTCTATCAAATAAAAACACCATAATACCACATCTCAAAAGAAATCAAGAAAATTGTTTTTTGATTTCTACATAATAATCTTTCATAAAAAGATTTCGTGATTTGATTCTTCGAAATTGTGCACACACAGTTTCTTTTGTGAAGAGTCATAGCAAGGAAGATCGAGTGGTGAAGAATTTGCGAATCAAAAGGGATCAATTCAATATTCATGCAAGGTAATATTCGATCTTATTAATTTAATTATTGAATTGTTATTACTAGTATCGATCGGGTATGTTTTTGTTTGGAAAAATTTTTAAAATCCACGTTTCCACATTAAATCCAAAATCGATTTTTCCCATCATAATGGACAGTGGGATTGGATCTCCATCAATCTACCATCATATGATGGACGATAGGATTGGATCTCCACCAATTTTTTCCTTTTTTAAATTTCTTCTTTATTTTTTTAGATTTTTTTCAATCCTTTGATCTCCATTATTTTTACTTGTAAGAAAATTTTTAAAATTAATTAATTTTTTTTGAAAATATAAGTATGAAATTGTATTTTTAAATTAATATAATGGACGGTGGAGTTTTTTAAATAAAATATTTATTAGATATTAAATTTTATTTTTAAATTAATCTTTACCGTTTGTCATATGATGAACAGTGAACTTTTTTAAAAAATATTTATTGTTTTTAACTCTTATTTATTTTTTATAATTTTAGATTTTAAAAGAACATGAAAAATATATATAAAAAACAAAACAACCTTTTAGTTAAATTAGTTTGATTAATTTTAACATAATTTCATAACAGAATGGAGGTATTGTATAATAAAAAAACAAATACGTTTCTGTCTGATTTTAGGTATACCTTAGAGGTTTATGTAATTTGTTCTATGTAGATATGAATGAACTCATAATTAAATATAAAAGAGAGTGTAAATTATTAAAATTAGATTATATCAGACAACCTTATAAAATCTGTGTGTGTAAACACACCCCTTCTCAATTTCTTCTTCTGTTTTTTTTTTTGAAACAACCCCTTCTCGAATTTTCAATGGTGAACAAGAGAAATTATATTGATGATAAAATCGCTGCAAGTGTGTCGACAACATGCAACAAACTTCTATAGACAGAAAAAGTAAATTATAATAAATTGATTTTGGTGAGTATTTATCTTTTATAAGCTTTCAAATGATCGCTTGCTATGAAATTTCTTCGTGGTAGATGTGGACTGACAATATGTAACGTAAGAAATTCGGTGGAAGGAAGATCCATGGGAGTTTCCTAGGGGTCCCTAATTAATTGATTGACCATTGACCTTTTCATTTGTATATACATGTCTGTGTAGTCACAGTCACTTTGAGGAGAGTAAAAATTGCTTGACATACTTACCTAACATAGAAAATTTTCCTCCAGTTTTTTGGTCCACTTTATTCTGATGGGATCTACTGTTTTTCAAGGCTGTGAAGGAAGAGTGCCAAGTTAATAACTCAAGGAACGGTCTCTCTGACTAAAAAATTCAGGCCAGTTCCGTTTTTTGGTCCACTTTATTCTGATGGGATCTACTGTTTTTCAAGGCTGTGAAGGAAGAGTGCCAAGTTAATAACTCAAGGAAGGGTCTCTCTGACTAACAAATTCAGGCCAGTTCCGTTTTTTGGTCCACTTTATTCTGATGGGATCTAGTGTTTTTCAAGGCTGTGAAGGAAGAGAGCCTAGTTAATTAATAGATCAAGGAAGGGCCTTTCTGACTAACAAATTTAGTTAAGCTAACGTTATCCATGCAACGTCTTTTCTAACATTAGCTGATGTCGACTATAACTTCTATTTTCTTTTCCAGTAATTAATATAATGTCAACTAGATGATTGTAACGTCAAACTTGTACGCTGTCAAGTTCGACATTATTTATAAAGTTGTAACATTTACGCTTATTAATAATTATCAAGGGTGACGTATGACATCAACCGACATCACTTATCAACTATAACATCTTTTTTAACAAGTAATATAATATCAAGTTGATCACCATAACATCGAACTTGTTCACTGTCAAATTCGACGTTATTTATAAAGCTATGATGTCTATACTTGATAAAAATTATCTAATGTGACGTATGACATCAGTTAACATCACTTATCAACTATGACATTTTTTTTAACAAATAACATAACATTAACTTGAGTATCATAACGTCCAACTTTTTTGCTGTCAAGTTAAATAACAAAAAAAACCTAACATTACAAAAACTCGGTATACGATTCAAATTGATTATAATTAGTTAAAACATTACTACACTTACACATCTCTAAAATCTTTCGATTCGCTTGTGGTTTTTAGAAAGTTCTCGCCCACACACTAGGATGAATTGAAGCAAAGGAAGATAAGCTTTTTAAAAAATTTACAAACTAAAATGAAAACCATCCAAATTATTTCACCTTTATCAAATCATAAATTATGTTAACCACTCTTAGACAATGAATTGTTTAAAGCCTGCATTAAGGAAGTGGATAAATTTCATTCACCTCTAGTTTGTGAGATATGGCTTGATTACATTCAGTTCCAAATGGTTATGCATTGGTCTAGAACCTTCTTAAATTTCTATAATTCTTTAGCATCCTTAGAACAATTGACCATATTTTTTTTCAAATTTTCAAATATCATCTTTGCAAGGAATATAGTCACCAAAATATAAAAAATTTATATCGTTTGTAATCAGATCATACTGTTCAAAAGTGTAGAATCATAATTAATTAGATTGTTATCCCATAACTAAAAGCTTTATGGTCTTGTATTTACTTAAGATAAATGTATTTTTTCCCTAGATAAAAAATAAAAAAATGCATTCATTCACAGACAATTTTAGAAATTTTCCAACTCCGCCCACAAGTAGCACAAACCAAAAGAAAAATATTTACTCAATTGGTTGTTATAGCTGTTAAGATAATCATATTTTTATTATGTCACTTCTCATTAATCAACCTACTAAAATGATTATTGAACAATAATACCATTTTCACTTCACTATAAGTCAAATCACCTAACACTCTCTTACAAAATTATTAACCAACAATCTCTAACACTGACTTGTTACAAAAAAAAAAAAAAAAAAAACATTTATTTTCAGCATATATGATTAAATTTTCGTCTAATGATCTTTCAGGCCCAGTCCGTTCGGCCTAAAATATTCTCCAAAGACTGCCTGATCACAGATGTTTTGGTCCTTTTGGATCATATGGCCCATGGATCATAATTCAAGTTAATTCACTTATTCATTTATTTCATAAATTGTTCAAATTTTTATCAACTATATATGAATCCTCCTATATATTTGAATTTAATCACTTTACATACGATCATTGTTTACATATGTTGTAAAAACAAATAAATATTTTGTTTATATATATATTTTTTGGGGATTGGAATCAAAGCACAATTTTTAGAGAAATAGAATCCTTTCAGTTAATTATAATGAAATTTTTTTTTAACTATTTCATAAGCATTTCATTTTGTTATAATGTTATAAAGCATTTACAAATGCTGTTCATAAATTTATATTTCTTTATGTGGAGACTAAATATAGAACACAAGAAAGTGTAAATCAATTCTAATTGTCATGGCTAAACAATAGTTCTCTTGACCAATAATTTCATCAAGGTTTGTCGTCAAAATTAATTATTCTAGTTAACTTGATAGAAGTATATGCATTATTCAAAAATTAGGTGTTAAATATTATTTGCCGTGAGCCTCCCGAAGGATATTAGTTCTGTTAATCAATAATTTCATCAAGGTTTGAAGCCAACTTGTTGATCAGAAACTCAACAAAAGCAATTAGAACAACCTCCCAAAGGATAGACATGTTTTCTTTATAGAGAAAATCTGCAAAAAGTTGAACTCGAAATGTATAATATAGCTTATGACAGGCAAAAAGTTTAATTGAAGAAATTTAGCTGAGACTCTAGCACTTTGCTGTGAAACTACAATACAATCAACGGATAATAGCGCTTTGAGTTGACTCCGCGAGTAAACTTGATGCGGCCCTGGGACGTGGCAAACGCAAATGACGAAATTAAATGAAAACAATAAATGATGGATAATAACTGTATTTGGGATAAATCCAAAGGTATTCAGGACCTTTAACCAAGATATAACATTGCTGGTACGGTCCGGCGGACTACTCTCAATTGGGAGGGATCCACCCATATGGAAGCAGGGGGAGATCCACACTAAAGTGGGAGAGCAACCCACATAATTAATGAAAGACTAATTATCATTAATAATAATATTATTATTAATTATATTATTATAGTATTGTATTAATATTATATTATATATATAGAAGATTTGGATCTGATGGGTGTCGAACTCATACCTCTTGCAAAGGGAGGTATGGGTTGGTTGCTGGCGCCACCAACTGCGCCAACAACCAAATGATGACTTATCGACAGTTTTAAAGAAATATATATATATATATATATATTGATATATTATTATTATCATCATTATCTGACATCTTTTACGAGTCTGGTTACCATCGAGACCAGAGTAAATGAGACTTTAATAATATAACTTGGATCTTCACTTTCAAATATTGAGAGAGGATTATCCACATAAATTATGAAACTACTAAGATTTGAACCTGCCACTTGAAGGGCAGGTGAAACTGTGAAAGGTGGCTTACCACCACATCACTTAGTTTCTCTCTTTAAAGTATAATTTTTATCAATAAAATCGCAGTGCTTTGTTCCTTTCTAGCAAGTGAAAGTTGCATTAATGCTACTCTTAAAAAAAAAAATTGCATTAATGCTAATTAACCAAATGATCAAATTTATAATCACATTTTCAGGGTTTGGGGAAAATTAATAATATCCAAATAATAATAATATAGTTTGGTGTATCTTATATATTATAATTCTCCTTAACAGAACAAATCTGTAAATTTTAATGCATGCTCCTGCATTTTTTTTTAATTGGAATTGTTTACATATATTACAAAAATAATAATAATGATAAAGAATTATTTTTTGGATTAGAATTGTATACATTATACAACTTTTACAGAAACCGAATCCTTTCAATCAAATATAACCATTTTTGTTTTTTAACTATTTCGTTAGCATTTCATTTTATTATAAGACATTTACCAATGCGGTTTATAAATTTATATTTCTTTATATGGAAACTAAATATAGAACACAAGAAACTAAGGCTTCGTTTGGTACAGCTTCTCTAAATAGATCTTTCAGAAGTAGATCTTTTGAAAATAGATCTTTTAGAAAACATTTATTGATTGTTTGGTTGTCAATTAAAAAAGCTCTTTTAAATTGTAGAGTGTTTGATTAAATTATTTTTAAAGTACTTTTAGATTATTAATTTACCAAAAAGGGTATAAGAGAGGGGAGTAATATATTCATTCTAGAAATGTAATTATTTCAACCTTAATCATAAAAAATTAATCAATCAAACAACTAATAATTATTTGATGTAAATATATTTTCAAAACATAGATTTTCAATAAGATAAATGTAAAATTATTTTGTTTCTCTAGTTTTTATTTTCAAAAGAGAAGTGTTTATTTAGATTTGTTAATAGGATTTTATATCTTTAATTTTATTTGATCTAAGTAGATTTTCATTAACATTTCATCAATGGAATATCATATAACTTTTCAAATTTTTCTCTTTAAAACAACTTGATAAAAAAATAGTACCGTCTTTAAAATTAAATATAAAAAACTCAAAATCTAACAATAATAACAGAAAATAATGACAACCAATTATAGTATATATATATTGCAATTGCACTGCAACTGCGGTATATATATACTACAATTGCAATATGTATGTACTTGCAATTGCAGTATATGTATATACACTGCAATTGTGTTCACTGCAATTGCAGTGTATATATATATTGCAGTGCTGTATATATATATACTGCAATATATATATTGCAATTGCAGTATATATATTCAATTACAATATATTTATATACCAATTACAATATATATATCAATGAACCATAATAATAAAACTAATTAAAATCAATTGCAGTATATATATGTCAACGAACAATAATAACAAAACCAATTGCAAATTGCAGTGTATATATATATATATATATATGTATCTCAATAAACCAATAACAAAACTAATTGCAATATATATATATATATATATTACAAATATGACATATAATATTTATAACAATAAGATAAAAAAATTGCAATATCAATTAAAATCAATTGAAAAAAAAAACACAAAATATAGAAAACTTATTGGTTAGAGAAGAGTTCTCAAAAGTTTTGATGAAATAAAAAGTGAATGAAAGTGGAGGCTATGTGTTTATATTTATAATAAAAGTGTAATAGGGTTATAAGGGTTTAAAGAAATTAACAAAATAAAATAGGGATATATTAGATATTTTAATATTTTAAAAAAAGCTCGAAAAGGTCTACTGGAGAAGCTTAAAATTTGAGCTTCTCCAAGTAGACATTTTTCAGTTTTTTTAATTCCCCAAAAGATCTACTAGGATGTTAACCAAACGACGCAAAAAAAATCAAGTAGAGCTTTTGGTATTAAAAAAGTACTTTTAGCCAGTAGATAAGCTGTACCAAACGTTTAATAAATATAGAACACAAGCAAGTGCAAAGCAATTCTAGTAGTGACACCTGCAGGCTAAACAATAGTTCTGTTACTGAATAATCTGATCTAGGCTTGTTCTAGTTAACTTAAAAAGAAGTATACATATATTCAAAAACGAAGTGTTAAACATTACTTCCTGTGGGGCTCTGCTGCTCCAGCACTCGTTATTTATTACTTCCTCTATGTTAGTGTTAAATGGTAATGAATACTTAATGCCATCACAGTAAAAACTTTAAGCGTTGTAAATCGATGGGAACAATCATGATTATTGGTGGAACTGAACTTTTGTTTCTACACCATTTTGCTATCCATGTATGATGTGGCATCGTTTGTATAATCTTGGATCCATTTCTTCCGGTATTTCCTTGACTTGTTTGGTCATTTTGGTTCACTTTCTCTTCTTCTAGTGAAACTTCAAGCTCTCTTACATGCCTTGGACAGTCATCAGAAGCACCCGTGTGAATGTTGATGATGCCATGATTTTTATGAACTGTTCATAGTTTCATATGAGTAGTAAACACTCAATTACCTGATCTTGAATCAATTAAGGTCCATAAGATCATAAGGAATACATTTCAGCTTAATTAAAAATGTAGATTAAAGCAATGTTCGAGATTAAATAAAATGCTAGTGATACAAGCTTTTGCCTTGAGGTCTATTGAGTAAATCAAAGACATTGTATTCGTATCATGAACTTTTAGAGTCAATCCACAGCAATTTCCATAGTAGACTTGTCCCGCTTCAAGAACCTAGAGGAGCAAATTTCAACATTGACAATGAATATTGTTACACTATGATTAGATACATGATTGAGAAATAGGAGCAAGAAACAAGCACGAAGAGTAAGACACAATCAACCTTTACTTCATGGGAAATGTTTGTCTCCAATGTTTAAGCAACTAGTTTCACTGCCAGCAGAGTGAAATACAACTGAAAAATGAGTCCACATTCTATCATTTTCAACATTCTTGGAGTTCCATGAATACAATTAAGTTCAATTGAGCCATAAACCACACAAACTAAAACGTGCATATCGGCCAAAGTAAAGCGAAAAATTTTGACTAAGCCAAAGGAGCCAAAGTGATTACAAAGATGGTAAATCATACAAGAAAAACAATTTAAGTTTGATTATAATTTTATTTATTTCCTTTTTAAATCAGTAATTATGGGGTAGTTTTTCTAATTAATATACTACTAGTATCATACGAGGAAAAGAAGTTAAACTTGATTATGATTTTATTTATTTCCTTTTTAAATCAACATTAGTTTTTCTAATTAACATACTTGTATCATACAAGAAAAAGATTTTAAGTTTAATTATGATTTTATTTTTTTTCCTTTTTAAATTGGCATTCGTTTTTCTAATTAACATACTAGTATCATACAAGGAAAAAATTTTAAGCTTGATTATGATTTTATTTTTTTCCTTTTTAACTTGACATTAGTTTTCTAATTAACATACCAGTATCATACAAGGAAAAAATTTTAAGTTTAATTATGATTTATTAATACTACTAATAATAATAACATATTTTTTTTCCTTTTTAAATCGGCATTAGTTTTTCTATTTAACATACCAGTATCATATAAGGGAAAGATTTTAAGTTTGATTATGATTTTATTTATTTTCTTTTTAAATTGACATTAGTTTTCTAATTAACATACTAGTATCATACAAGGAAAAAATTTTAAGTTTGATTATGATTTATCAAAACTACTAATAATAATAATATATTTTTTTCCTTTTTAAATCGGCATTAGTTTTTCTAATTAACATACCAGTATCATACAAGACAAAGATTTGAAGTTTGATTATGGTTTTGTTTATGTCCTTTTTAAATCGGCATTAGTTTTCTAATTAACATACCGGTATCATACAAGGAAAAAATTTTAAGTTTGATTATGATTTATTAATACTACTAATAATAATAACGACATTTTAATATTAATAATGACAGTTTTTTAAATGCTTCAAAAAAAATATCATCATCAATATTTTTGGAAATTTTTTAAGAATGAAAGTCAAAGACTGAAACAGCAGAAGTTCAAATAAATTTTCTTAGTATCGATATCTTTTCTAGGCATTTAAGCACCAACAGTACAACCTATATAATGAATATGAATTGATAATTTGTTCGCAGTCCAAATTACACTCCAAACTGCCTTTTTCAACTTTATTTGTCCCCAAAATATGTAGTGAAATGTCAATGGGTAGTTGCAATTACGAAGTAATGCACAAGGTCCTCCTCAAAATTCAGCATGGCACCAAATCATGTCACACAGGACAAACTGAATTGGATCAAGCAACATTAATTCTCCCTAGCATCAGATCAAGTAACTAATCTCCCCACTTTTCTCATTTAAAGCCATCTCCTACTCCAGCCATTATTTTTTGCACTTTTTTCAATCAAAAATCCTGAAGACACACAATGAAGTCAATGACAAATTAAAAAAATAAAAAGGTAGCTGAGCCATGTATATAGTCAAATGTTCATATGCTATAGTGACAACAGGTCCTGCCATGAGCTCAGGAATAGCTAAATTTCGTATCAAACATTTGATTTAGGAGGGAAAGGAAAAAGAAATATGACTAGCAAGAATGATGAATAATCCTTTGTTCTATCAAATCGAAGAGTACATATATCTTCAAGGTTACGTTTGGAACATGAGATTTAAGGTGGATTTGAAATTCAAAATATGTCAAACTCTCAAATCCCATGTTTGAAAATCAATGGGTGAGATTCCAAATTCAATCTCCAATTTCCTCAAATCATTCTCACATGGGAATACTCATTTCTAACCAAATTAATGTGATTTGATAGGTTTGAGAATGAGCATTCCATCTCCTTTTTTTTTTTTTTTTTTTTTTAATTTTGTAAATAATTTTTTAAAATTAAATTTTAGCATATTATAAAAAATTTAAATTAATTTTACTTCAATTCAATCCCAATCTACATCAAACATAATATGATATAATTTTAATCCAATCCTAAATTCTACCAAATACGAAACAATAATTTTTCAATCCAATCTAATTTAATTCATTTTATTCTAATCTCATGTGTCAAACGTAGTCTAAAGAATAAGACTGTTGTCTTCATCCTCACTATAACATACCGGGTAGATAACTTTAGTTGGGTGCTTATTGATTTTAGCAAACCGTAAGTTCTCTATATTGTCTTCCATATAATTTATGTCTTCTACAATTGTCCTTCAATACATCATTTTTACCTTAAAAACTTAAAAAAATGATATAATTATTAACTATTTAATAATATAATTGTAAATAACAAGGAATGACCATCACGTTTTATTTATATAAATAGCGACATTAAATAAAATACTTAAGAATAAATGAATTGAATGAAAATGAAAGGCATCAGAGCATTTGGAGAAAAACACATAAGTTCACAGGAATATTTTATTTTATTTTATGTTTTATGAAGGGAACTATTGGGCGTCCTGTCTCCACCATAGGTAAATATATGTATCGGCAACATAAGCTCGGTGTAGACATTCTTGCAATGACTTTTTAGACTTCATATTACTCTATGACTGAGGAAGGTTAGTAAAATTTTTAATTAACTAAAATTATATCTCTACCAATAGAAGTGGTTGAATGCCAAACAGTGAAAAGTAAGGGACAAAAATTTTATACAAAGTTGGAACTATGGAATGAAACAATTCAGACGTGTATCGGCTAGCTTTTGGATTTATGTGATTTGCTAGCCAAGCTTAAACAAATCACTGCGGTTATAAGAAAATTAAACCCATATAAGGATGGAGTAATAGAAATTTAAAACAATTAAAGTTTGATTATGATTTTATTTATTTTCTTTTTAAATCGGTAACTATGAGGTAGTTTTTTTTATTAATATACTACTAGTATCATAGAAGGAAAAGAAATTAAGTTTGATTATGACTTTATTTATTTCCTTTTTAAACAAGTATTAGTTTTTCAATTTCCTGATTTTGAATCAATTAAGGTCCATAAGATCATAAGGAATAAATTTGAACTTAATTAAAAATCTAGATTAAAGCAATGCACGAGTTTAACTAAAATGCTAGTGATACAAGTTTTTGCCTTGAGGTCTGTTGAATGAATCAAAGACATTGTATTCGTATCATGAACTTTTAGAGTCGATCCATTGCAACTTTCTGAGTAGGCTTGTCCTGCTTCAGGAACCTACAGGAGCAAATTTCAACATTGAAAATGAACATTGTTACACTATAATTAGATACATGATTGAGAAAGAGGAGGAAGAAACAAGCACGAAGACACAATCAACCATTACTTCATGAGAAATGTTTGTCTCCAGTGTTTAAGCCATGAGTTTCACTACCAGCAAAGTGAAAAACAACTGAAAAATGAGTCCACATTCTATCATTTTTAACTGAATTGAAATGGGGTGGTTGAGTTTTGATGTGACCAGATAGGGAGAGGTTGTTTATGATAATAACAATTAAGAATAAAAGGATATGTTGTGAATTTATGGTATGAACCATTATTTATCATTTTTAAAGTTTTTGACATTCTTAGAGTTCCATGAATGCAATTAAGTTCGACTGAGCCACAAATCACACAAACTAAAACTTACATATCGACCAAAGTGAAGCAAAGAATTTCGATTGAGCCAAACGAGCCAAAGTGATTACGGAGATGGTAAATCATATGAGGTAAACAACTTAAGTTTGATTATGATTTTATTTATTTCCTTTTTAAATCAGTAATTATAGGGTAATTTTTCTAATTAATATACAACTAGTATCATACAAGGAAAAAAAATTAAGTTTGATTATGATTTTATTTATTTCCTTTTTAAATCAGCATTAGTTTTCTAATTAACATACTAGTGTCATGAAAAGATTTTAAGTTTGATTATGATTTTATTTATTTCCTTTTTAAATTGGTATTAGTTTTTTAAATTAATGTAGGACTAATATCATACAAGGAAAAACTTCATTTATTTCTTTCTAAATCAATATTGGTTTTTCTAATTAACATACTAGTACTAAAAAAAAAGCTATAAATACACAATTGTTTATTTTTCATTGTTGTATCACCTAACACAATAACACAAACATGGGTTGTTGTACACAATTTGTGCGAATGGTTGTTGTGCCTTGTGTTATTGGCATGGCAATTGTGGCAGTAATAGTAGTCGTTCCAATAGTTGTTTTAGTTCATCTCTTGACTCGCAGTTTTCATTCTCCAAAGTTTGAAGTTGATTCGGTCAACATATATCCATTCAATACCTCCACTAATTCTTCTCATACCATCACCAACTGCAACCTTACTTTTTTAGTCAGAAACCCTGATAAGGGTCAAGTCTTGTATCTCCAAGGTATGCAGGCTTCGATACTCTACAAGCAAGAAAATATTTTGTCCATGGAGATAAAACCCTTTTTTCGGTTGAATCATAAGAAGGAGAGATTGGTGCAAGTAAATTTTAATGTTTTATATGAAAATATGGATAGCATGACCATAGACTCTATTGTTGCAGACTGGTCAAGAGGTGTTATGGAATTTGATGTGATCGTGGAAGGAGTAATTACGAGCAATCCTTGGACAAAACATAGAAAAGTGAGATTGATGAGTGTATATTGTGGATCGATTATGGTTCGATTTTTATCAAATAAAATGGTAGGATCAATGTTGGGAGGTTCAAAAAAATGCCAGACTCAGTTGTATAAGTATAGGTTCATAGGGGCAGCTCAAAGGTATCCTTAGACTTTAGATGAAATTTTAAATTAAGGTTTTTAATATTTAATGTAAAAGGAGATATTTTATTTAGAATTTATTCTTCTTACCTTTTTTTTTTATTACTATTCGAAATGTGAAAGTGTTGATTAATATAATATGCTATTGAAATAAGATAGCTACGCTTGATAATGTTTTTGTTCATTATAAATTTTTTTCGTTTAGAGTTTTACTCATGCTAGAGTAAAACTCTTCGAAATTTTCCTAGAAGGCCTCAACAGATGGCATAACAAAAAGAAACGTAGAAAAACTTATAGACAACCAATATCTCCTTTTCTTTTCTGGGTATGTTTTGACAACAAATAATTTTACTTATTGTTTTCCGTTGCTATTCTCGACTCTCATTTAATATCAGAGAAAAACTTAGACTTAAACTTGGCAAAAGTTTGTCTGCAAAAGTCTCCGTATGTGTTACAAGATCAAATCAGCAATCACCAATCCATCATGCTCCATGAAATACAATGTTCATTACCACAAACTCATATTTGGGCATCATGTGTAGTGCATTACTTATGAATCCAAACTACGTATGTAAATGGCCCTCATTGTATCAAATCAAAAGCCTTCATATGTGAGCAACACTAAAACTGGAATAGAATCTCATTAAATTTACAACAATAAATGATATCAGTTAAAAGTTTCATTAATGTTTTATTATGATTAATTTTAATGTTTTATTATGATTAATTAAATATACAATGCCTGTGCCACGCTTAATGTTACAATTCTAAATCGGATAGGATATTGATATGGGCTGATTTATGAGTTTAAAAAGAAGGTTAACTATAAGTTTTCGGCCCATGACGATGGTGTCAAAGTAGGCCCAGACTCTTGTCGCAAATCGCCATATTCACATCAAATGGCATCCATAAATAGAGTAGTCTGGGTCAGTACTATTATTAATAATTTAATAATACTAATAATAAGAACTACATTTTAATATTAATAATGACATTTTTTAAATGCTTCAAAAAAGATATCATCAATACTTTCGGGCGTTTTTAAGAATGAAAGTCAAAGACTGAAACAGCAGAAGTTCTAAAAAAATTTTCATAGTATCGATATCTTTTCTACGTATTTAAGCACCAACAGTACAACCTATGCAAAGAAAACGAATTAAATTAATAATTTGTTCGCAGCCCAAATCATACTCCAAACTGCCTTTTTCAACTTTATTTGTCCCCAAAATATGTAATGAAATGTCAATGGGTAGTTGCAATTACGAAGTAATGCACAAGATCCTCCTCAAAATCCAGCATGGCACCAAATCATGTCACATAGGACAAACTGAATTGGATCAAGCAACATTAATTCTCCCTAGCATCAGATCAAGTAACTAATCTCCCCACTTTTCTCATTCAAAACAAACCATCTCTTACTCCATCCATTATGTTTTGCACTTTTCTCATTCAAAAATCCTGCAGACACAAAATAAAGTCAATGACAAATTAAAAAAATAAAAAGGTAGCTTGGCCATGTATATAGTCAAATGTACACATGCTATAGTGATAACAGTTCCTGCCATGAGCTCAGGAATATCTAGATTTTGTATCAAACATTTGATTTAGGAGGGAAAGGAAGAAGGAATATGACTTGCAAGAAGGATGAATAGCCATAGAGGTGGAAACTAAAGAGGGACAACATATTACAGAAAGGCCAACCTAAATCGCGCACTAAGAGTAAAATTCCACCGTTTAGAGGCCCCTCAAATCATAAGCAGACCACAGACTAGATCATTCCTTAGCTTCCTTTGCATTCTATTCTGAGCCTGATATTCAGATATGTTTACCTATTAAAGCGATAGGCTCAAGCAAAAATTTCTCATGTGCAACTGCACTGAAGTCAACATAATCAGCTCCGCTTACCCTAGTGCGGAAGGCCTTTCTAAGAGAAAATCAGAAGAAAAAGAAAATGACACTTTCAACCAAAAGCAGCAGATTCCCTTCCTAGGGCGACTATGAAAAGAAAATATAAAAGAAAAAGTACATTATGTAGGCAAACTAAATATGTCATTAACTCATTTAATTATTACCCCTTTTTATTAAATCCTTCACATCAAATAAACTACTTTGGAAACTGAACAAAATGTTTGCACAATAGAACCTGGGATCATTACACCATATTTAACAGAAGCAGAGGCAAACCAACATGTCAGTCCTCATCATCAAATAAACAAAAAATGAAAGCAAAAAGATCAAATTAAAAGGAGTAAAGCTGCCTAAGCCAGCATGGATAAAGGAATAGACAACAGAGAGCAATCATTATTGAAAGCATTTTATTTGTTTCTCAGATAATATAATTCAACGATAAATAACCAAGATGAATGTAAAATATTTTTAAAACGCACCACCTTTGCAACAAACAGATGAAGTGTTGAGGTCGAACAAATGCACGCTCCATGTCAACCAGTGCAACTACCATTTTCTTTGCTTCATTCTTAAATCCATTAACAAGATGTACAAGGATTATATGAAGGAGAAGCCATTATTACTGATCTCTTAAACAGAGGATATCTTCCAAGACCCGGAGTTGCATTTGCAGCTGCAGAAACTATATCTACCAATACGCAATGCACCTGATTTGTTCCCCTTTTTTTAAAAAATAAAAAAAAAAAAAAAAAAAAGGGAAGAAAAATATGTCAAGAACTATATGAACATCCACAGATTACAATTCTTTTTTGCCAGTCACCTCAAACCATCCGATCCATGAACCAACACAAATTTCACAGTTAAAAAGTAAAAGTCATTGAAACTTGTGTACCTCATCCACACAGAGGCGTGATGGTTCCTTTGCCAGCTCGAGAACAACTTTTATTAAAGATCTTAAACCTTTCTGCGGTGATATAAGATAAGACTGATAACCATCTGCTTCTAGGACAATCTAATAGAATTAAATATGGTCAAGCAACGCATTTCAGGACAATACAGGTAACTCAGAAGGCATAAATTAGATAAATTTAAAATTAAACCTACCCTTTTCACATTGTTTATGTCAAACTATCTGTCTAAGGGAAGCTGCTTGATCCTGTTTGGAAAATTACCCTCAAAACTTGCAACAACTTTCCAACCACTACTCTGCAGAAAAAGATAAAAGTTTCAAAATGGAAAATATGTCATAGAGCTGAATTCCTAAAAGATGTAATAATAAAGGACAATCTCAGTCAGAGAATGAAATCATAAGTCAAACTGTAAGACCAAGTCCGCAAGCAACAGAAAATCATTTATAATTCAACCATAATCTACACAGGACCAGAAGATGGTGTAGGAGAGTGGGGTAGACAAGGTGTAAGTGTCCATGGATACAGGTTATAAGAGACTTGAATACAACCATACTCCAAACCAGACTGCATTTTTCCTTTGCTTTGTGCTTTTTCAAAAAAAAAGGTGGGGTGTTGTGCCTTCCAAGAGTATGTTAGAGCTAGATGCTAATGTTTCCCAAATAAATAGGCTTGAAAAAACAATTAATGTTCCTTGCCTAATGTCATAATTATTGATTGGTGAGGCAGAGTCATAGTTCTGAAAGGTGCAAGGCGCACCGAGGCGCAAAGGGCCGTGGAGCCTGAGGCGCAAGGCACAAAGCGTAAGGCGCGCCTTTTTAACGTGAGGCGCAAAAGAAAAAAAAAAACTTAAAATATTATAAAAATATAAAATTGGAGTCTTATTTATTTATGTATATATAATTATAAGGATTTTTTATTTATTTTTCAAATTAAAAGGTTTAATTAAGTATTTTATCATAGCTTAGGGGTTATTTATAATTTTTACTGATCAATTGGATATTTTATCATAAATTAGGGAGTTGTTTATAATTTTTAGGGTTCAATTAGACATTTTCTCATAAAGGAGGGGTTATTTACAACTTTTGCACATATATTTAAGTGTTGACAGGATTAGGTTTAGCAGACATTTCTTCCCCACCCAACCCTCACATGTTCCTGTTCCTCACCCTCTCTCTTCACTGTAATTTTCTCCCTCCTCTCTCTCTCTCCTCTCGTCTTTACTTCTCTCTCTCTCTCTCTCTCTCTCTCTCTCTCTCTCTCCTTGTCTCTACTTCCTTTACTCTCTTCATTTTTGCCATTCTTTCTCCTCAATCCTCGGCGACCAGAAGAGGCTGATCGGTGGCCGGACGGTGGCTGGAAGAGGGCTGGAAGACACAGTCGGCAGCCTGGGGTCGAAGGAGAGAGGGAGACTGGAAGATGAAGAAGCTGAAGTCGGGTGGGGACTGTGATTTTGCAAGGCGCGCGCCTAATGAACACAGGCGCGCCTCAGGTGATGCCAGGCGCCGGAACAGCGCCTTGAGTCGCCTAGCGCCTGGGCGCTCGCCTAGGCGCGCCTTTGATAACTATGGGCAGAGTACGGTACATAGATTGATGAAGCAAAGGCATGACTAATTAAATGATAACATTCCAAAGGGCATGTTCTGTCTAATAGATAAAATTTCGATCTTTTTTCAAACAATTTGTATCCTGCAATAGGAAATAACATTTATGCATAGACCACTTCTAAAGAAAACAACTCACTTCAACACCCATTAGATGTTGCAGAAATCTATCCTCAAATTTACGGCACAGCTACAAAGCTAGAGCCTTTGTACCATCGCTACCAATCAAATTTACGGCACAGCTGCAAAGCTAGCGCCTTTGTACCATTGCTACCAATCATCTGTTCAACAAGCTTGACTAACTCCTCCTGAACTGTTTGGGACTTCGCCTAAAGCCTGAATTAAAGCACAGGATATGAGAGCAAAAATAAAAACCTATTTAATGATAGTAAAAAGAGTTTGTAAGAAAGTGAGGGTAAGCATAACTGAAGCTGCAACGATAGAAGCAAAGATCCATGGATTAGTTAAATAATTTTGCTTGAAAGATGCCTTCCACTCTTGCCACCTCCAATTGCAGTAGTCTTGTAAATCCTTAACAAGGATCGAATAATAGACTTTATCATAGTGTATTCTAGCATTTTTGCTAAGGTCTTGAAAAAACGTTGACACCCCTTCACCATCCAAAATTCGATTTTCAACAATTCCAGCATGAACTAATAACTCAACATCTTGCGGAGTACTTAAAAGGCAATTGAGGATCATATTATAATCATTTATATGATTGAAATCACCATAATACAATGATTCAAAGATAATGATTCAAAGATCTGGAGATTCCTCAATAAGTGAATTGTCATATTACTTATTATCAACTTTGGAAATTCTAGAGTCTTCTTACTCTTATAAAATCTTATGTCAAGCATATTATGGGTTGATGCCAACTTAAACTTCATTCCAGAATGGTAAAGTTTTGTTATATTACGTGCATTTTCAGAATCAATTCGCCTTTTGATGTCGCAACAATCTGGTGGTTGAAGGCAAAGCCATAACAAATCAACAAAATGTTTTGCTTTTGAAAAGTATCGCTCTATCAGAGTTCCTTCTATCAAAATCGCTTGACATACATAGAATTCGAAAAAAACACTAACAAACTGGCTCAGAGAATCACCGTGAAAACACTCAGGCAATTCAGGTTGTGCTAACACAAATAACTCCTCAAGAATGAAAATTGGAAGCTGATTTTCTAAGAGCAAAATGTCAAACACTATATCATTTATCAATCCAGGATTTGTGAACACACGGTCCTTACTTTGAAATTCAGGGATATATCAAAGAAACATCTCAATAAGAAACACAGCATCTAATAAAATCATTTTAACAAAGTCTTCGCTTTCATATTTTATGTTTTCTGCATAATAATTACGCAAACTTTCTTCCTTATACTTTATGTATCTAAGAAAATCCACCATACTTAATTGAGTTAGCCCCAAAAACTGATTCAAATATCTTAATTTATCTATTTCCATATCTTTTAATTCTTCTCTATGATGGTGGAGTGGACCAATAGAGACTACCTTTGGAGTGTAAATATTTTCATTTAACTTCCTAATATGCGAAGGAATTTGCCAAATGCAACAATCCTCCAACAGAGGATACAAGTTTTTCAACTCACCTCTCAACGAATCCGCCAGCTTCTCAAAATCAATAGAGACTTGATCTTTGCTTTTCTCAAAATCAATAAACACATGATCATTGCTTTTATGCATTTTGTAGCTTGTTTGCTGCAAACTTAATCCATTGAAAAAAATTAAATTAAATCTCCAGTCTAGGTGAAACAATAATAAAAACCATCACTAAGAAACAAATTAAAAATGAAACATTTCATGATTAAAGTTAAATTTTAAGAAATATTAGAACAAGATATATTAGAAGCAGAAGGCAAAAATCTTAGATTTATTGATCAATAAATTAGAAGGTAAAAATGTTAGATTTGCTTTATTTATTACTGGTCAGGAGTAGAAGGCAAAAATCTTACTCTGTTCTTTGGTTAAAGTAGTCCGTTGAACCAATACCAGCCTTGCCCAATCAAAGAGTGAAGACAGAGCTGGCTGCTGCGATTGTGAGTTAAGAGATTGTGAAGGGTTGAAGATGGAGTGGGTGGACGTGTACTTTCAAACAAAAATAGGAATGGTTGGTTGATATGGGAAGAAAAGAAAAGATGGGGGATAATTGCTTTGGTAATGTGATGACAGTTTTTTAATTATTTTATTAAGTTATTCGGTACCCACCCACCAAACCGATGCCCATATTGTTTTAAAATTAAGGACAAATTTAATTTCTCTCCTATAGTTCGAAATAATAGTAAAAAATCCTCATATTTAAAAAAAAAATCATTAAAAATCTTCATATAATTTATAAAAATAGTCAAAAATCACTATTATTTATAAAAATAGTCAAAAGTCAGTATTTGACTATTGATATTGAAGGACAAAATTGTCAAAATAAAATAAAATATATAATAATATTAATTAATTAAATTAAAATAATTTTTTTTGAAAAAAATAATATCATCACCACTGTCCATCATAATGATGGATAGCAGAGATGAAAAAAAAGAATAAAATGGAAAAAAATTATCCTTGTTCTCTCTCTCTTATTTCTCAGTGCTAATCTGGAACCATCACGGGACTAAGCACCTAGAGAAACTCCTCGGAAACTCATCGGAGTACCAGTATCCTTACTGCCCTAAACGCCCTCCTGGCTCAAACGGGACTTACTCTCAGGCTGACCTCTTTCCATTTCTTTCCATTTCCAGAGATAACCTCATCACTGGATGATTCACTGGATTAATACCAAGATACTCAAAAGAGAGAACAAAGACAAAGAACCAGGTAGGTTCTTTCCTTATCAATACATAGGATCCCTCATTTTTGTAACTTCTGGTGTTTCAGACAGACAAGAGAATTTTAGCCACAAAACATAGTATTTTATTTCACTCTGATTTTCGACTCTACTTGTCAAATTTTTTTTACAACTGAGGAAGACAAGCCATTTTATAAGAGAATGGTTGAATTACAAGACAAAAAAAAACATAGATCATTGCTTACATCAGATCGCAATGATAAAAGTAAAGTGTAATAATGACAGACTTTAATAAAGAGACATTATTACAAACATAATAATTAAAGCAAAAGCAAACTTTTGACTCAGTACTCTTTTAATTATTACAAACATATAGGACCCACACTAGCTTTTTGGATTGGCAGGAATCTTGGAACAGTGACTGCAATGATGAAGGTATCTGGCAATAGTAACCTGCAATAATTAGTCAGAGAATTCTGACAAGTTGCAATTATTATGTTCTTCATCATCAGAATCTGTTGCACCACAGATACGACAAGGCCATATTCGGCGTATGTATTCTTCATGTCTGGGACAGGTGGTAGTGGATGTACACTCTGGACAAAAAGACGAATCATAAGTGGGAGTGTAATCATCTGATAAGGATACAGTGGCAAAGTGATCAATGTCTGAGGAGCTGGGACCTGCTTTTTCTTTTTTTTTCTTCTTTCTTCTATTGCCATGCTGCTTGTCTATTTCATATCTTGCTTTAGCAGCATCAATATCATCTTGTTGCCACGTTTCTGGCTGAGTGTCTGGATAGAACCATAGTGGAGGAGATTCTTCTTGGGAAGAGGAAAAGCGGGTAACCAGAGAATTGACATATTGTTCCTGGGCCTGGGAAAGGTTATCAAGATAAGGTTTTGGATAAGAAGACCAGGGAGTGTCATCGTTGATGGACGGCCATAATTCATCAGGAATAAGTTGATTTTTTTCAAAAAGTTGTTTCTGGATAGTCCTGATTTTTGCAGCATAGTTGAGATGACCATCGAAAACAGGAAGAGGGTTTTGTTCAAGTATGGTAAATGTTGGTTTTGAAAGATACACACCATCATATCTGACAAAGTAAGGGTGATGAAAGACAATGACGGACCAGTGTTTAGGAAAGAGATTATGGACTTCAGACCATAATTGCCATGAAGGAAGAGACTGGAACCTGGTCAGGAAATGGGGAAGAAAACTGTGGAAGTTTTCAGAATCATGACCCCATGTAAGAGCTTGTTTAAAAAGATCATTTTGGATTTCGAGAGCAAAATGGTGAAGGTGACCGAGACACCAAAGAAAGTTAAAAAATTCTATGGGAAACACAAAATATGGAAAATGGGATTGGGTAGGAAGATGAATAACCTTAGCAAAAGGGTATTCAGGGTGAACACACAAAGTTTTAAAGAAAACTGTACCATGAGATAACACACAATTATACTGGTAAGAAAACATTAATTCTCTAATACGTGACCTGGGAAAACTAGACTTGAGAAGTTCAGGAAATTCTGGGATTTCTAAACTAGGAGGAGTAGAAGAAGAAGAGGGTTGAAACATAAACAGAAGAGGCAAAGCTGAAAAAGCTGAAACTGTTTTTTCTGTTTGGATTGGACGAGAGAGATAATCTGCAAGGAGATTATGTTTACCTTTAATGTGTCTGACAGTGAAAGAGTATCTATTGAACCATTCTGACCAACGAAGAAGAAGTTGGTGAGACAATTTCTTTTTGTGAAACTGGAGCATCTGAGAGAATGATTTCATGTCTGATTCAACAATGAAATGATGACCGAGGAGATGAAATTCAAACTTCTCAATAGCAAATTTGACTGCTAATATTTCTTTGAAGGTGGAATGGTAGTGGAGTTGACTGGGTTTGAAACTTCCACTTTGATATGCACAAATTTGTCTGGTTCCTTGAGCAGATTGTTCAAAAAGGACTGCACCCCAAAATTTTTCACTTGCATCAGTCTGCAAAATTCTGGTTCCTATGAAGGGGATGTGTAGAGAAGGAAGAGATTGACAAACTCGTTTGAGTTGTTGAACTGATTGAGTTTGTTGAAGGCTCCAAGGAGGAGGATCTTTTTGTAGCAAGTTTGATAAGGGTTTTGTGAGAGATGCAACATTGGGGATGAAGGGTCTGACATAATTGACTATTCCGAGGAACTGTTGAATCTGATGTTTGTTCTGCAGTTCATCAGGAAATTTGAGCAATTCATGTCCAATGTGAGGTTGAGGTTGGAATTTTCCTTCTGAAATTCTCATACCAAGGAATGTAATTTCTTTCTGAGCTATTTCCACCTTTTTTGCTGAAAGCATGATACCATGATCTTTGGTAATCTGGGCAAATTGTCTGAGGAGATGGTAATGCTCTTGCTCATTTGTGGAGAACAGGAGGATGTCATCAATATAGATGAGAGCACTGTGAAGGATGAGAGCATAGATCTTGGTCATGGCCTTTTGGAATAGAGAATGAGCTGTTTTGAGACCAAAAGGGAGAACTTTCCATTGAAAATGGTGGTCTGGTATGCAAAAAGCGGTTTTGGGTCTATCATCTGGGTGAATGCCTAGTTGCCAGAATCCTGCTTTCAAATCAAAATTTGAAAATATTTGAGCAGTTGAAAGATTAGCAAAAAGGGTTTGGCGACTGGGTAAAGGAAACTTATCATCTTGGAGGAAAGTATTAAGAGGTTTGTAGTTGATGACCAATCTGAGTTTTCCTCGAACTTGTTCTGATCTTTTATTCACGTAGAATGCTTCACATGCCCATTGTGAAGATGTGGGTTCAATGAGACCTTCAGATTGTAACTGAGAACATTCTGTTCTGGCAAGCATGAGGTGGTCAGGATTCATGCCTGAGTGGCTTGCTTTGGTCGGGTTGATATCTTCATTCATGTGGAATGGAAGCTTGATGAAGAAGATAGGGTTTTGCCATAGAGGATGAGAACATTTCTGGAGAAAGTCAGAATGAGATTCTGAACAGGAGTCATGGATGAGCTGGTCTTTGATTGCTGTAAAGTCAAGGGATGGTTGAATGGTGTAAAGGCTAAGAGTGGAAGTCCAGGGTTTAAAATGGTATTTAAAGCGAAGACCATCAGGAAGGATTCTAAGAGAAGGAATCTTAGAATAGAAATCAAATCCAAAAACAAGGTCTTTGTTGGGTAAGGGTGAACCAAGGACTTTCTATTTGATTGTACAGCCAAGAAAGATTTCAAATATCAGGGGTTTACTGATCAAGGAGATGATAAAATCTTTTCCATTGACAGTACGAAATTTCTCTTTGTGGGATTGCCAATATTCTGGAGATAGAACAGATGGATTCATGATAGAGGTGACTGCACCAGTATCAATGAAGGCAATGATCGGAATAGGTTTCGAGTATTTGGTAGGGTAAACTTTTATCATGACTGAGGGAGTAATGGATGAAGACGACTGTATAGCATACTGGAGTTGGTAACAGGAGGAAACTTCAAAATCAGTAAAGGATTCAGAGGGTTGATCAAATTGAAGTATGTCATGAGAAGTAGGATGATCATGAATAGAGAACAAATCTTCAATTTCATCATCAGTGAGAGAAATACCTTTTTGAGAGAGGTATTGGACCATCTTCTGAGATTTCTTTTGCTGATTGGGGCAATTTTTTGCAAAATGACCTGTCTGATGGCAGAGGTAGCATTTGTTTGTGGAGCGGTGTTTGAAAGGTTTCTTTCTAAGAAATCTGCGAAACTTGGGTTTTTTGAAGATGTGTTGCTACTTGGGAGGTTTGGATTTTGAGGAAGATTTGAAGAAATGATGTTTCTTCTTAGTGGAGCAGTGACAACGATCTTTGTCTTTGCATTTGATCTGAAGATCTGGATGCTGACAAACCTTTGTCAGTTGTTGTGATTTTTTCAGATAATCTTCAAAGAATTTCTTCTGGGCACACAGCTTATCAAGAGCAGTGAGAACAAACTGGTAGATCTCACCAAGAGTGCATTGTTGGAGAGTACGATCTCGGGTCTGCAAGATTTTCTGTGCTTCTTGAGACAAAGATTCTGGGATTGAGGACAAGAAAGCTTGCTTCATGTTTGGATCATCAATTCCATGAAGAGCATGAAAGCGTTTTAGCATCTGCTGGTAGTGACGATCAAGATCTTGCTTTTTGTAAGAGTAGCACTTCATTTGAAAGTATTCTTCACGCATTTTTGTTTCATGCGCTTGGGGTCTACCACAAAATTCAGTATAGAGGAGATAAAGCACCTGATTGAGATCAGTGAGTTGGCAGAATTGTAGCTATCTGTATTCACCTAATTCTTGCCACCATTCACGAAGAGTACCGGTGAATCTAGTAGCAAATTGGGTGAGAACTTGCTGAAGTTGAGCTTGAGGCTTTAACATTTCAGTTTGAAGCCAAGCTTGAAATTCAAAAATTCGTTCACGCCATTTGGAGTATGGAACATCATCAAGGGTGAATGTGAACAGTTTTGAAGTGTTGGGATTTGGTGGAGGTGGTTGAACCTGTGGGGGAATTGGATGAGGAAGTTCGGTTTCTGTACTGGTGGTCTCAGTATAGATTTGTGGTTCAGTGTTCATGTACTGGGTAGGGAGGTTTTGACTAGGACTGCTGAAGTTATCATCATCTGAAGAGAGGAAGTTATCTTTAGTAGAGGATGTAGACGGAGTAACAGGAGTATCAGAGAGATTATTAAAAAGGTTGTGGTTGTTATCAACTGGAGAAGTAGGAGATTCATATGAGGGAGAGGTGTATCGGGGAGTTTCTGGAGAAACATGGATTGGAGAGTCAAAAGGCTCATGTGGAGAGGACTCAAAAGGGTCAGGGTCATATGGTAACGGTTCAGGAGGAGGAATGTAAGGAATCTGGGAAGATCCCATTTTTGTGAGTGTTTTGGAGATCAAGTTTGGGTAAGAGACCATAAACTGATCTTCTTGTCTGCTGTGAGACTTGGAACTAGAACTGTGACTGTGATGTTGAGAGGAATTTACCTTGGATTTGCCTTTTCTACGACTCAAATGCTTTTGTCGTTTTTGTTCAGCTTGTTGGGCTTCTTGTTGTTCTTTAAGCTTAGCATAATGGCGGTGAGTAGTTCCGAATGCAATATCGGCTTCAGATCTGGTTTCCAAGGGAGCAAATGGTTGACTGACCTTTGGGAAGTTGGTCTGGGGAAATGACCATGTACTTGGAGTAGCTTCAAAAGGATTGTATACTGGAACAGGGGGAGCAGTGTTGAACGTCTGTCTGTAGAGATCTTGCTGAAGGGAGGCAAGTTGTGTCTTCAGACTTCTCATTTCTGCATCCTTTTGAGTAAAGGCAGTAGTAAAACTCTGATTTGTTTCAATCAAATGGATCAGATCATTATGGAGCTGATTCATGCGTTGCTGAAGCTGCTGGATAAGTTGAGCAGTTTTTTCTGCTGCGGTGGATGTTTGAGACTGCAGGTGGTTGAGTTTAGACTCAATTCTATGCATGACTTTGTTTTGAGCAATGACATTTTCAGATTGCCAATTAAGCACAGCTTCTGCTTGTGAAAGATATTTAACAGATCCATCAGAGTGGATGGTCTGAGAAGGTAGAACCTTGGGTTTTTGGTTCAGATTTTCATCAAGAGAAGGAAAGTCTGTTTCATATGAAGGAGACGGATGTTGAAACATCATAACAGCTGGAACAACAGGTGGTGTTGGTTTGGGAACCCATTTTTGTTTGGGTTTGCAAGACTTTGGAGGTTCTGGAAAAGGATTTTTCTCAAGCCAGGCAAGACCTTCTTTATAACAAGGCAAAGGGTCTTTGACTGAAGGAACAGACAAAGGCTGAGAACTGGGAGGACGTTTCGAAAAACGTTTGTCAAATTCATTCCAAAGGAAATCATGATTTGGAGATTTTGAAGGAGGATCAGGATCAGAATATCTGACAATATATTCAAACTTTCCTGAGGGTTCTCCTAAAGGACCAACAGTGGTATCACCATCAAGCCATAACTGGTAAAGGGACTTTGGTTTGGTGGATTTTTTCTTTGAAAGAACTGGGATGTCAGGTGCACAGGTTTTACGACAACTTTTACATTGACATTCAAGATCATAAAAACTATGACCTTCAGGGTCTTTGAAATAGTAAGCTGGCTGACCTGTAGGTTTGACATATTCGACCTGAGGCTGTGGAAAAGCTGGGTCAAAAGAACTAGCTGGTTGAATCATGAACTGTGTTCTAAGCTCTGGCGGTGGAGCACTGGGTTCATCTGGATTGATGAATTTGATAGTGGTTGTACCATCTGGATTCTGAAACATGACTGATTCAGTGGCAAAAACTGGTATCAGAGCCTCACTCTTCTTTGTTCTGGAAGGTATGTTTCAGACAGATACTTGTTTTCCTATGGCTACATCTCTGTCTCCAACTGTTTCAGCTTCACTCACATCTCCTTTGTTAAAATCTCCATCTACTAAAATAGATAGTTTGTATGAAATTACTTATTTTCCTGATAATGAGTTGCTTCCTTCTACTCTTCCTCCTTTGTTAAATCCTTATTCTGCTTTTGCTAAGCCTTCATCTTCCTTTTCTGTAAAAACCTTAGTTAAGCCTTCTAAGAAACCTGTAAAAGAATATGTTCAGTCTTCCAAATTTACCAAGTGTGAAATCTCAGCTTCTACAGAAGAACAATATCTCACTCTTGAGATTCCACAATCCCAAATCCACCAATGGCTTTCAGAAGGATATTCTCATCTCCATTTTGGTGCAATTAGACTTGCAGTTTCCTATCATGGTCGCAAAGGTCTTCCTGTTTCTTGCAGGTTAGCCTTACTTGATACTCGATATCCCAAGTATGAACATGCTTGTATTGCTACTGTCCTTACCACTTTAAACGCAAGCACTATCATGCTCACACTCAGACCAAACTTTAATCTCCACCTCAAAGATGAAAATTTGTCTACTGCTTTCCAAGTCCAGATTCAAATCATTGGTGCTGTCCAGAAATCCGGTTCTATTTCTGCTACTCTCCATCACCAAATGATATGGCGAGTACAAGATCATGCTCTTGATCTTTCAGTCCCCAGTACTACAGAAGCTTTGTTCATTACCATGGACTCCAACCATGTTCCTCATTGTATATCTGTTCCAGACAGATTTCCCGAGAAAAGTTGCTTGAATTACTCCCTGTTCAGTGGGTTACTTCTTATGAGAAACAGCAGCACACTCCTGCTCCAGTTTTTGCCACTGAATCAGTCATGTTTCAGAATCCAGATGGTACAACCACTATCAAATTCATCAATCCAGATGAACCCAGTGCTCCACCGCCAGAGCTCAGAACACAGTTCATGATTCAACCAGCTAGTTCTTTTGACCCAGCTTTTCCACAGTCTCAGGTCGAATATGTCAAACCTACAGGTCAGCCAGCTTACTATTTCAAAGACCCTGAAGGTCATAGTTTTTATGATCTTGAATGTCAATGTAAAAGTTGTCGTAAAACCTGTGCACCTGACATCCCAGTTCTTTCAAAGAAAAAATCCACCAAACCAAAGTCCCTTTACCAGTTATGGCTTGATGGTGATACCACTGTTGGTCCTTTAGGAGAACCCTCAGGAAAGTTTGAATATATTGTCAGATATTCTGATCCTGATCCTCCTTCAAAATCTCCAAATCATGATTTCCTTTGGAATGAATTTGACAAACGTTTTTCGAAACGTCCTCCCAGTTCTCAGCCTTTGTCTGTTCCTTCAGTCAAAGACCCTTTGCCTTGTTATAAAGAAGGTCTTGCCTGGCTTGAGAAAAATCCTTTTCCAGAACCTCCAAAGTCTTGCAAACCCAAACAAAAATGGGTTCCCAAACCAACACCACCTGTTGTTCCAGCTGTTATGATGTTTCAACATCCGTCTCCTTCATATGAAACAGACTTTCCTTCTCTTGATGAAAATTTGAACCAAAAACCCAAGGTTCTACCTTCTCAGACCATCCACTCTGATGGATCTGTTAAACATCTTTCACAAGCAGAAGCTGTGCTTAATTGGCAATCTGAAAATGTCATTGCTCAAAACAAAGTCATGCACAGAATTGAGTCTAAACTCAACCACCTGCAGTTTCAAACATCCACCGCAGCAGAAAAAACTGCTCAACTTATCCAGCAGCTTCAGCAACGCATGAATCAGCTCCATAATGATCTGATCCATTTGATTGAAACAAATCAGAGTTTTACTACTGCCTTTACTCAAAAGGATGCAGAAATGAGAAGTCTGAAGACACAACTTGCCTCCCTTCAGCAAGATCTCTACAGACAGACGTTCAACACTGCTCCCCCTGTTCCAGTATACAATCCTTTTGAAGCTACTCCAAGTACATGGTCATTTCCCCAGACCAACTTCCCAAAGGTCAGTCAACCATTTGCTCCCTTGGAAACCAGATCTGAAGCCGATATTGCATTCGGAACTACTCACCGCCATTATGCTAAGCTTAAAGAACAACAAGAAGCCCAACAAGCTGAGCAAAAACGACAAAAGCATTTGAGTCGTAGAAAAGGCAAATCCAAGGTAAATTCCTCTCAACATCACAGTCACAGTTCTAGTTCCAAGTCTCACAGCAGACAAGAAGATCAGTTTATGGTCTCTTACCCAAACTTGATCTCCAAAACACTCACAAAAATGGGATCTTCCCAGATTCCTTACATTCCTCCTCCTGAACCGTTACCATATGACCCTGACCCTTTTGAGTCCTCTCCACATGAGCCTTTTGACTCTCCAATCCATGTTTCTCCAGAAACTCCCCGATACACCTCTCCCTCATATGAGTCTCCTACTTCTCCAGTTGATAACAACCACAACCTTTTTAATAATCTCTCTGATACTCCTGTTACTCCGTCTACATCCTCTACTAAAGATAACTTCCTCTCTTCAGATGATGATAACTTCAGCAGTCCTAGTCAAAACCTCCCTACCCAGTACATGAACACTGAACCACAAATCTATACTGAGACCACCAGTACAGAAACCGAACTTCCTCATCCAATTCCCCCACAGGTTCAACCACCTCCACCAAATCCCAACACTTCAAAACTGTTCACATTCACCCTTGATGATGTTCCATACTCCAAATGGCGTGAACGAATTTTTGAATTTCAAGCTTGGCTTCAAACTGAAATGTTAAAGCCTCAAGCTCAACTTCAGCAAGTTCTCACCCAATTTGCTACTAGATTCACCGGTACAATTCGTGAATGGTGGCAAGAATTAGGTGAATACAGACAGCTACAATTCTGCCAACTCACTGATCTCAATCAGGTGCTTTATCTCCTCTATACTGAATTTTGTGGTAGACCCCAAGCGCATGAAACAAAAATGCGTGAAGAATACTTTCAAATGAAGTGCTACTCTTACAAAAAGCAAGATCTTGATCGTCACTACCAGCAGATGCTAAAACGCTTTCATGCTCTTCATGGAATTGATGATCCAAACATGAAGCAAGCTTTCTTGTCCTCAATCCCAGAATCTTTGTCTCAAGAAGCACAGAAAATCATGCAGACCCAAGATCGTACTCTCCAACAATGCACTCTTGGTGAGATCTACCAATTTGTTCTCACTGCTCTTGATAAGCTGTGTGCCCAGAAGAAATTCTTTGAAGATTATCTGAAAAAATCACAACAACTGACAAAGGTTTGTCAGCATCCAGATCTTCAGATCAAATGCAAAGACAAAGATCGTTGTCACTGCTCCACTAAGAAGAAACATCATTTCTTCAAATCTTCCTCAAAATCCAAACCTCCCAAGTAGCAACACATCTTCAAAAAACCCAAGTTTCGCAGATTTCTTAGAAAGAAACCTTTCAAACACCGCTCCACAAACAAATGCTACCTCTGCCATCAGACAGGTCATTTTGCAAAACATTGCCCCAATCAGCAAAAGAAATCTCAGAAGATGGTCCAATACCTCTCTCAAAAAGGTATTTCTCTCACTGATGATGAAATTGAAGATTTGTTCTCTATTCATGATCATCCTACTTCTCATGACATACTTCAATTTGATCAACCCTCTGAATCCTTTACTGATTTTGAAGTTTCCTCCTGTTACCAACTCCAGTATGCTATACAGTCGTCTTCATCCATTACTCCCTCAGTCATGATAAAAGTTTACCCTACCAAATACTCGAAACCTATTCCAATCATTGCCTTCATTGATACTGGTGCAGTCACCTCTATCATGAATCCATCTGTTCTATCTCCAGAATATTGGCAATCCCACAAAGAGAAATTTCGTACTGTCAATGGAAAAGATTTTATCATCTCCTTGATCAGTAAACCCCTGATATTTGAAATCTTTCTTGGCTGTACAATCAAATAGAAAGTCCTTGGTTCACCCTTACCCAACAAAGACCTTGTTTTTGGATTTGATTTCTATTCTAAGATTCCTTCTCTTAGAATCCTTCCTGATGGTCTTCGCTTTAAATACCATTTTAAACCCTGGACTTCCACTCTTAGCCTTTACACCATTCAACCATCCCTTGACTTTACAGCAATCAAAGACCAGCTCATCCATGACTCCTGTTCAGAATCTCATTCTGACTTTCTCCAGAAATGTTCTCATCCTCTATGGCAAAACCCTATCTTCTTCATCAAGCTTCCATTCCACATGAATGAAGATATCAACCCGACCAAAGCAAGCCACTCAGGCATGAATCCTGACCACCTCATGCTTGCCAGAACAGAATGTTCTCAGTTACAATCTGAAGGTCTCATTGAACCCACATCTTCACAATGGGCATGTGAAGCATTCTATGTGAATAAAAGATCAGAACAAGTTCGAGGAAAACTCAGATTGGTCATCAACTACAAACCTCTTAATACTTTCCTCCAAGATGATAAGTTTCCTTTACCCAATCGCCAAACCCTTTTTGCTAATCTTTCAACTGCTCAAATATTTTCAAATTTTGATTTGAAAGCAGGATTTTGGCAACTAGGCATTCACCCAGATGATAGACCCAAAACCGCTTTTTGCATACCAGACCACCATTTTCAATGGAAAGTTCTCCCTTTTGGTCTCAAAACAGCTCATTCTCTATTCCAAAAGGCCATGACCAAGATCTATGCTCCCATCCTTCACAGTGCTCTCATCTATATTGATGACATCCTCCTGTTCTCCACAAATGAGCAAGAGCATTACCATCTCCTCAGACAATTTGCCCAGATTACCAAAGATCATGGTATCATGCTTTCAGCAAAAAAGATGGAAATAGCTCAGAAAGAAATTACATTCCTTGGTATGAGAATTTCAGAAGGAAAATTCCAACCTCAACCTCACATTGGACATGAATTGCTCAAATTTCCTGATGAATTGCAGAACAAACATCAGATTCAACAGTTCCTCGGAATAGTCAATTATGTCAGACCCTTCATCCCCAATGCTGCATCTCTCACAAAACCCTTATCAACCTTGCTACAAAAAGATCCTCCTCCTTGGAGCCTTCAACAAACTCAATCAGTTCAACAACTCAAACGAGTTTGTCAATCTCTTCCTTCTCTACACATCCCCTTCATAGGAACCAGAATTTTGCAGACTGATGCAAGTGAAAAATTTTGGGGTGCAGTCCTTTTTGAACAATCTGCTCAAGGAACCAGACAAATTTGTGCATATCAAAGTGGAAGTTTCAAACCCAGTCAACTCCACTACCATTCCATCTTTAAAGAAATATTAGCAGTCAAATTTGCTATTGAGAAGTTTGAATTTCATCTCCTCGGTCATCATTTCATTGTTGAATCAGACATGAAATCATTCTCTTAGATGCTCCAGTTTCACAAAAAGAAATTGCCTCACCAACTTCTTCTTCGTTGGTCAGAATGGTTCAATAGATACTCTTTCACTGTCAGACACATTAAAGGTAAACATAATCTCCTTGCAGATTATCTCTCTTGTCTAATCCAAACAGAAAAAACAGTTTCAGCTTTTTCAGCTTTGCCTCTTCTGTTTATGTTTCAACCCTCTTCTTCTTCTACTCCTCCTAGTTTAGAAATCCCAGAATTTCCTGAACTTCTCAGGTCTAGTTTTCCCAGGTCACGTATTAGAGAATTAATGTTTTCTTACCAGTATAATTGTGTGTTATCTCATGGTACAGTTTTCTTTAAAACTTTATGTGTTCACCCTGAATACCCTTTTGCTAAGGTTATTCATCTTCCTACCCAATCCCATTTTCCATATTTTGTGTTTCCCATAGAATTTTTTAACTTTCTTTGGTGTCTCGGTCACCTTCACCATTTTGCTCTCGAAATCCAAAATGATCTTTTTAAACAAGCTCTTACATGGGGTCATGATTTTGAAAACTTCCACAGTTTTCTTCCCCATTTCCTGACCAGGTTCCAGTCTCTTCCTTCATGGTAATTATGGTCTGAAGTCCATAATCTCCTTCCTAAACACTGGTCCGTCATTGTCTTTCATCACCCTTACTTTGTCAGATATGATGGTGTGTATCTTTCAAAACCAACATTTACCATACTTGAACAAAACCCTCTTCCTGTTTTCGATGGTCATCTCAACTATGCTGCAAAAATCAGGACTATCCAGAAACAACTTTTTGAAAAAAATCAACTTATTCCTTATGAATTATGGCCGTCCATCAACGATGACACTCCCTGGTCTTCTTATCCAAAACCTTATCTTGATAACCTTTCCCAGGCCCAGGAACAATATGTCAATTCTCTGGTTACCCGTTTTTCCTCTTCCCAAGAAGAATCTCCTCCACTATGGTTCTATCCAGACACTCAGCCAGAAACGTGGCAACAAGATGATATTGATGCTGCTAAAGCAAGATATGAAATGGACAAGCAGCATGGCAACAGAAGAAAGAAGAAAAAAAAGAAAAAGCAGGTCCCAGCTCCTCAGACATTGATCACTTTGCCACTGTATCCTTATCAAATGATTACACTCCCACTTATGATCCGTCTTTTTGTCCAGAGTGTACATCCACTACCACCTGTCCCAGACATGAAGAATACATGCACCGAATATGGCCTTGTCGTATCTGTGGTGCAACAGATTCTGATGATGAAGAACATAATAATTGCAACTTGTCAGAATTCTCTGACTAATTATTGCAGGTTACTATTGCCAGATGCCTTCATCATTGCAGTCACTGTTCCAAGATTCCTGCCAATCCAAAAAGCTAGTGTGGGTCCTATATGTTTGTAATAATTAAAAGAGTATTGAGTCAAAAGTTTGCTTTTGCTTTAATTATTATGTTTGTAATAATGTCTCTTTATTAAAGTCTGTCATTATTACACTTTACTTTTATCATTGCGATCTGATGTAAACAATGATCTATGTTTTTTTTTATCTTGTAATTCAGCCATTCTCCTATAAAATGGCTTGTCTTCCTCAATTGTAAAAAAAAATTCGACAAGTAGAGTCGAAAATCAGAGTGAAATAAAATACTATGTTTTGTGGCTAAAATTCTCTTGTCTATCTGAAACACCAGAAGTTACAAAGATGAGGGATCCTATGTATTGATAAGGAAAGAACCTACCTGGTTCTTTGTCTTTGTTCTCTCTTTTGAGTTTCTTGGTATTAATCCAGTGAATCCTCCAGTGATGAGGTTATCTCTGGAAATGGAAAGAAATGGAAAGAGGCCAGCCTGAGAGTAAGTCCCGTTTGAGCCAGGACGGCGTTTAGGGCAGCAAGGATACTTGTACTCCGATGAGTTTCCGAGGAGTTTCTCTAGGTGCTTAGTCCCGTGATGGTTCCAGATTAGCACTGAGAAATAAGAGAGAGAGAACAGGGATAAAGGATTGGGTATTCCGTCAAATCTTCATATTCTATTTCTTCTTCTTTTTCTTTCTTCTTCTTCTTCTTCTTCTTCTTCTTCTTCTTCGTTAGAAACCGGTTAGCATGGAGAGCATCCTCTTCTTCTTCAAGTGGTGTCAATAGTATGGAGAACATTAGATCTCCTTAACTGGAGACCCCTTGGTTTTTTATGAAGGAGACCCAATGTTCATGTTTCCATTTTTTTTTTTCTTTTTTTTTTTCAATTTTCCTCAAAGGGTTGATGATGATGATTGTGTGTTGATTTTGGTGATGGTGGGTTAATGATAGGTTAATGTTGATGATAATGGTAATGAATGGGTTGATGATGGTTGGCTGATATGATGGATTAAGGATAATATATTTGGCCTTTTTTTTTCCAATTCTTTTCAAATGCAGTATGTTGATTTTTTTTTTTTTTCCAAAAGGAATGCAATCTATTGATTTGATGTTTGTTGATGAAAGATGAAGAAGTAGAACATTGTTCATTGATATAATGTTTGTTGATCTAGTGTGGGTTGATATTGTTCTTCATTGATGAAGAACAAACTATGGGCATGGGAGATTGGATCTTCTTTTTTATTTTTTTAATTTTATTTCAAAAAATTTTTTTATTATTTTTTTAATTGAGGGGTAGTTTGGTGTTTTTGTACATTGTCACGATCAAAATTTATTTTCTATTAACAAAGTTAACAGAAAAGGAAAAATGAGATTTCCTTAAATTACAGAGGCGTTATAGCGATTAGATCAAATAACAGGAAATATTAGAATTATCTTTAAAATTAATATAAAATAGATTATATCTTTATTTTAAAATAAATCATTATTAATTAATTTATGTGATGATAATTGCTTTGGTGTGAAGATCGGTGGGAATGTGATGAACAACAAAGCAGACCAAAGAGAAAAGAGAGAAAGAACAAAACAAAGACAAAGGTTTTTACGTGATTCGATAATGGTACCTACGTCTACGGACCACTTTGAATATATTTTGATAGAGTGACCATATCACTTAAAAATAAGCTCTCTTCCCCTTTACAAAGAATTTCACATGTATTTATAGGGAGAGATTTACAATTAAGTGTAGTACACATTAAAAAATAATTATTACATTAACTACTCTATTATAGTCATACTGCATTAATTAACAACTCTGACATGACCATTCTTATATTAATTGCTCATCGAGATTTAGGATTGCACATATCTCATAGTCACAATCGGAAAGCCTTAATCTAAAAGATCAAATTTGGCATAAAATTTAGGGAGCTCGAATTCATCTTGGATTTGATTGCTACCAACTTCTGAGAGCTGAGATCTGAGAACTGAGAGCTCCATCATGCAAGCTGGATGTAGCAAGCTGCGAGCTGGATGTAACGAGCTGTGAGCTGGATGTTGATAACTGAGAGTTGAGAGCTGAAAGTTGGGAACGGAGAGCTAGGCCTGTTCTTTAGATCCTGAGTTTTGTCTATTGGATTAATCCTGTGAGTCAATTTATTAGGCTTTTACCAGTTCATTTATGCAATCCAAAATATACTCACAACAATAATTTATGAAATTATTTGGTTTTTGGTATGGGTCTCAACTTTAGAGACTCACATTGAATTGATACCCATGTTGTTTTAAAATTAATATAAAGTAGATTATATCTTTATCTTAAAATAAATCATTATTAATTAATTTGTGTGATTAATATATTTCCATAATGAAACACAATTTTATTTTTTTAAAGTTGATGATGAATGAACTAAAGGTTCACCCATATATATAGGATTACTGAATAAATCTTTCAACACTTTTGTAATACAATCTACATTCAATGTAGAACACGTGTAATAATTCTGCCCTTTTAATATAAAACTTGTTACAAATTTCACTTTTTGAATATGAAATTTACATTACAAAAACACAAATTTGTGTATGGAGATCCAGTCCTTTGGATGTCAAAAGTCCTTGAGCTGGCCCAAATCGGTGGGCCCCGATCCGTTTGGGGCAAAGAGTTTGACGTGATCAAAGTATTGGGTTAATACCGAAGCATCGCATGTTAGTATTTCATGTGGGATGTGAGGTTTGAACGTTTTGGAGTCTAATATGGGTTTTAATTCTTTTGAAAAAAAAAAATTATGGGTTTTAATTGGACCTTTCTACAGTTTTATGCAATTTGGACAAGTTTTAGTGTTTAGACCAGACTTTGGCTATAAATTTCACTTTTTTATACGTCTTACCATTCCCAAACACATTAAGATAAAACTCTACAACTTTGTACTTTATGTTAATGACAAATGCTGAAGATAACAGTTCCATATCTAGTGGATAAGATGGTGTAAAGTAAGGAGCCAGCAATCTAATTAGTCAAAATCAGTTCACCAAATTCAACCAAACCATTAATTGGATATGCAATTAGTTATAACTTTTAGAGCCATGAAGTGCATATAAATGGAGACCTTGTAAAAGGTTGAGCTAGCTTAGTTTCGTAAAACCTAGAATTTTCTTTTTTTATGAGAAATAAATTTTTTTTTTATGAGTAGTATTTCCATATGAATAATGATTCCGTGTGAATATTATTTTCATGTGAATAGCATTTTATGATGAAAAATGATTTTTCGGAAATAGACCTCGAAAATAGTAAATTTAACTATGAATAGTGTTTTCGATGAATAATATTTTTGGGTGAATAGTGTCTATGTGAATAGTAATTTCTAAAAATGGACCTCGCAAATCAAAAGTTATGGAATTAATGTTAGTGCTAAAAGAAAATAGAAACGGATCGAAAATATGTCCATTTGAATATATTGTAAGTGATCCGAAGCTTGTTAGACAAAAATGTCCTTTCGATTATCTATGGAGTAATAAAGTGAATTTAAAGTGTTTGAACGTGCAATTGAATTATAATAGAATTCCGAGAAGACCAGAAATGATTTTCGAATACGAAATTGGCATGATATTAATTAAGGATTTAAAATATATTAGTTCCAATGAAATTACCAAAAAGGGCATATTTTATTGAGTTGGAAAAGACATGTACAAGGGCATTTTACGAAATTAAAAAGTATGAAATTGATGCATGCAAGGTGGTATGAAAAGAGAGGAAGAGTGCATGCATGTGTGACATGTGTTAGTATGTGAAGAGAGCTTGGTGACAAGTGGCAACAAGAGAGTATAGATTGATGACAAAGTGTTATTAAAGTACAACACTATATAAAGTTGAAAATTTAGTGAAAAAAACAAAAGAAAGTCATTTGAGTGTGGAGAGGAGCTTCTGTCGAGAGAGGAAACAAGAAATGCATGCTGTTTTTGTTAATTTTGAGGTCACTTTTGAGGACTTTCAAGACAAACAAAAGGCAATTTGCAAGAGAAGAAGCACTTAGTCAAAAGAAAAGAAAAAAAAGAAAACAATTCTAGAGTGAGAAGGAAGCATTCTGCCGAGAGAGAGAGAGAGAGAGAGAGAGAGACCAAGACAGCATTCCGCACCTATTGTTTTTGAAGTCATTTTGAATGGTTTTCAACAAATGAAATGGGTATACACAAACCTAGGAGTAAAACTCATTCATTGCATGTTGATTTGAAGAGATAAGATTCAAGTTTTCAATGGTTTTTCTTGTATAAATGGTTGGATTGATGGTTTCTAATGGATGGTTTATGATTTTTATGTTTGGGTTTAAGGATTTGAGACCTCAAATTGTGGGAAAACAAGGCCTATGGTTCAAAGACAATAGATAAGTTTACTAGTGAAAATGAATTTTTGATTCAAAATTGAAGTTGATGTATTTAGGGCACTCATAACGTTGCTATGATATTTGGTGTGATTTGGATGTAAATTTAAGTGAAAAACTTGACAGAATATTAGTGTTAAGTTGGATGTAAGTCACGACTAAAGAAGGATTTTATTGGTTCAAATTGTATTTAAATGATTTAAGTAATTTCCATGCATGTATATGTGTTGAAATATTGAGTTTCAATGTTGAAATGAGAAGCGAAAGTGGGGTATATTAGGTTGTCATGTTTCGACCATAGATGATTTAAAAATGTTTGATAATTGTTTTTGAATGATTTGAATAATTTTATAAGTTATATTGATGATAAAATTAACATGAAATTTAAAGGAAACTCATTGGATGTTGAATGTCTATTTCGTGACCAAACTTTCATTATTTGCACAAAAGTGATGTTTTGTGAATTGGACTTGATTTTACACCCTCATACATGTGTTTGAGTATGATTACGATAAGAAAAATTGAATGAAATTAACAATGTAAAAATAGGTGTAGGTTAGACCAACATAGGATTAAATGGTCCAAAAATGTGTTTCATGCATTGATGAGAAATTTAGACTTCATTTGAGGTGATATATACGCTTAGATGTTATAAAGAATTCGAATGGAAATTATATGCGAAAAATTGAGATTTATATGGCTAGGAAAATGGATGTTTTGAAATCTTCACATGATTAGGCATTTGTAAGTATTGATACATATTTATGGGAAGTGTATATAAGAACAAGTTTAGCTACGACGTTACCTAATAATAGAATGTAAAAATACATAGGTAAGGTGGAGGTGAAAGAATCCGGAATTGTGAATTATTGTGAGTTAAAAAATAGTGAGTGTAAAATTATTTTTGTGAAATGCATGCTTTAAAGTGTTTTTATAAATATTGAAGCATCCTAAAATTTAAATGAGTTTATGAAAGTTGTTAGTTATGAAATATTTTTAGGAATTTATCTAAAGAAATGTGTATAAATGCTTTTAGCAATAGTTTGAAGAAATGTGTTTTTTTGTAAATTGATTTTAGCATATGGGTAACATCCTGAATTTTCTCTATTTAAGAGAAATGAAAATATATCAGGATGAATAGCATTTTTTAGGATGAATAGTGATTTTTGGATGAACAGTATTTTCAAACGAAATAGTATCCGTGTGAATAGTGAATTTTTCAGAAAGCGGACCTTGAAGTTGAAAAGCTTCGGAATAAGTAATGGAGTCTAAGGAAACTGAAACGGATTAAAAATGAGTTTGTTTGAGGCAAAACGGAGAGGTTTTCTGATCCGATCAGGAACTCGGAAAGATTTTCAAAAAAAAAAAAAAGAAGAAAAAGAAAAAGGCAGCAAAGGCTGCCGTGTGACAAAAAAAAATATATATATATATATATATAGGCGCCGGTTGAGAAAAGAAAGAAATAATAATAATAATTAAAAAAAAAAAAAGTAAATGCATGAGGCGGTGCAGTGGGTTTATATATATATATATATATATGTGTCTTCAGAAACCAGAAAAACGCAGAGAGAGCAGAAGCTACGGCAAGCAGCAGCAGAAAAGAAAAAAAGAGAGGAAGAGGCCATTCGGCCAGAGAAGGAGAAAAAAAAAAAATATATATATATATATATATAGAGAGAGAGAGAGGAGCAGCCGAGAAGAAAAATAAGGAGAAGAGAGAGAAGGAGAGAGAAAAGAAAGATAATTTTGGGTGTCCGATTATCCAGATAGGTAGGTTTATTTTAGTAGGATTTGAATTTCAGAAAATTAGTTTATTTTTCTATGAGTTATAAATTAAGTTTTATATGATTTTAGGATGGATTTAGGATAATAAGAAAATCAAAGGAGTTAGATGAGTAGATATGCTATAGAAAGCGTCCAAAAAGTTGGTGTACACTTATCTTAAAAACTTATTTTATTAGTAGAGATTTTGATTTAATTTAGTATATGAGTTTATTGCTTTTTAATTAAATTGATTCCATGAAAATGTGCGAATTATGTTATGAATAATTTTTGTAATATTTGATATTTAAATTTTGAAAAGTTTGTGAAAAAGTGTGTTTATGTTCAATTTTTAATTAAATTGATTTCATGATTACGTGTGAATTTTAGCATGAATGATTTTGTGGCATTGAATAATGAAAAATTTGGAAAATTTTGTGAAAGAAAAAGTATTGACCGAATGTGGAATTAAAAGGAGTTGTGAAAATTATTTTGACTATGTATTATCAAATGGTATTGGATTGTGATTTTTAATAACTTTCGAATGAAAACGAAAAAGAAACGGAAGGAAACGAACATGTTAGTGCCTTGACCGAATGTATATCGAAAGAAAGGCACAACGATTTTGAAGAGATTGATGAGTCACTTTTGAATGAGAAATGATGTGTTATGATGCTTTGAATAAATGAGAATTATATATAATTTGATTGAAAAAGAGTTCTGAGTTTTTCCGAATGAGAATTTTTTATGAGAAAGGAAAATTGTGAAAACATGAAATTTTTTATGATAAATGAAATTATAAGGGCCCGAGTAAACCTAAACATTGATAGGTGGGGATTGGTAGTTGGCATGCCAATAGGGTGATTAGCAGTACTACACTGATTTGCTTATATGTGTTTATACGAAATTCATAGACCTTGAGAGGCACCGAGTGTCCGGTCTCAGAATTTATGTGATATGTGAAACGTGCTCCGGCGGGTAGTCACCGAGTGTCCGATGCCGGGGGATACATGAAACCCGATTTCCAGTCCATGGTATCGTGTCAGAGTTTACGAAGGGCACTGAGAAAAATATTAAATGAAAAACGTGCAACTATGTTTGAAAATGATTTTTATGTGTATATACATGTGTGTATTTGTTAATAATGTGTTATCGTTGTGATTTAACATATAAGTTTGAAGGTATCGTGTTGATATATTTGGAAAGTTTTTTTTTTTTTTTTTTATGAACTATATGTGCTTTTATTAATAAAAGTAAATTCCTTACGTATTATTTTAGTATTTTGAGAAAACGTAAAAAAGTTGTGTTACCCTAAGATATTTTTGTGAAATAAGGAATTTATAATATTTGTTTATATGTGTAATTGTTGATAAAATGACTTATCTGTGAATTTTAATAAAAGTTTGAGGTTTAGGAAAATTTTGTTTGACAATACGATAATTTTTAATGAAAATGGTAGTTAAAAACTCTATTGTGTTTTCTTACAAACATTTGAAAATAGTGAAATTTTGGTTTTGTAAGGTTATATTTGAAAAATGACTTTTAGGCATTTTATATATGTGTGTTTATTAGTAAATTGATCTCTTTATAATTTATGGTGAAAATTGATAATTGTGAAATCATGTTTTAAAAATCTTGTATCATTGAAATTGACGAAATTTAAATTTAGTGTACACCCACTAAGTAGAAATACTTAGCGCGTTGGATTTTCCACGCGTAGGTTAAATTTGGACGTTGTAAATAAGGATAGACGAGAAGATGGTTGCCGCGCTTTCTGCAAGTCACATCCCTCCATCCTTGATAGTTTACTTTTAGTATCGTACAGTGGTGTTTAAGTACATGGAAATGCATATACATTTATATGGATTTACAAGATTTTATAAATGAGAATGTATATCAATGGAAGAAAAATGTTTTTGGTTTGTAAAGTAATTTTGTAAAGAAAATTCTTATTTATTATTTGATTTGTTTTTAATTTTGATGAATATGATTTTTATTAAATATTATGGTTATAAATGTTTGTGTGGTGAAGTGATTTTGGAGTCGGACGAAGAGTCCGAAATGAAAGTTGAGAAAATGAATGTATTTTAGAAGTGTTTACTTTTGAAATATGCAGGTTTTTATAATTTTGGATTTTTCAGAAAAACAGAGGAAACTCTGTTGGATTTTTGAGAAATTTTTTTTATTTAGTGCATTTATGTAAAGTAATAACGAATACACTAATTAAGGTAGCATCCTCCGACTCGGGTTTCCATCCGAATGGGAATCGGGTGGAGGGTGTTACAATATGAATGAAATTTTCAAAGCATAAAGGAAGAAAGTTTTCAAAACCAATAGTTACACTTCCCCATGAATGAATGAGAAATGTTATGAATGAGAAATGATATGAATAAGAACCAGTCGAGATACATTATGCACATATGGCATGTCTAGTCAGGGGGCGTGTTACTAACTGAGGGGGGATTAAGTCCATCATGTCTGTCGTGTCGCCCTCTACGTGTCATAAAGTATTGTACTAGAATGATACTGTCATATTGGTCAATAGGGATAGTGGTTCGTCTCATCGAGAAGCCATTGGGGATGGTGGTTTATCCAGCCCAAAAAACGATAGACAGCCTACACCAAGCAGGTAGCATACCGTAGTGTAGTGGTTTATAGCTAAGAATGGATCGTCGTATATGTCAATGAGAATGGTGGTTTGTCCCGCTCAGAAGCCATTGGGGATGTTGGTTCGTCCCACCCAAAACATGACAAATTCCCTGGGTTCCATTGCATACATGTTTTACAAATGATGCTATTCTTTAAAAATCTATGTTTATATTATAAATGGATTTTAAATGAAGCATGTTATGGAATGGATTTTTACGATGCATACATTTATGTTTTCAAGTAGATTTATATAAATACATATATGCAAAACCATAAGATTTATGATTTAAATAAATCCTTAAGAAACTTAATCTTTCAGATGATTTTTGGGAGACTATTTTTGGAAGCAAAGTTTAAATAGAAACGTAGAACACTCACTGAGCTCCTTTAGCTCATTCTTTCCTATTTTATTTTATGAAAAACGTCTCCAAGTGTAGGGACAAGTACTCAAAGCAAGCGATCTCCAATATAAAGTTGGACGAGCACTTCTGATGATCGCATCTGTGAAAATTATTGTATATATATGAGGTCTAATACCATGCACAATGGAAATACTTTTGATGATATATAAATACTCATGATTTTACACATGATAATATGTTTTAAAATTTGACATGGTTTTTGGTTTAAATGTTTTGAATTGTGGTCAAGTTTTGATTGAGAAGTGGACCTAAGATCTGAAATTGGAAGTGGAGAAGAATGTATGATACTTTTGAAGTGTTTATCAATTGTTTTCAGGTGATTAGAAAAGATTGGAAATGTTGGAAAATAGTTGTTGTACTGTCAAAAATTTTTCATCCTAATGTTTAAATGAGTATGAAATGAAAATATATCACAGGTTCGCTCCATGGAGTCTTTTTGAGTCACTTATATGAAGACTGCAATGACTTTCATCGGGATGTCGGGAGGGCTCCTCTCAGATCCCTACAGGGAAAGCCAAGTTAGGTCCCTTTAGGTTCCATATTCAAAGTTCACCTTGCATATAGTATTATTGTTTAATTTTTCGTGCAATCTAAATTCAGTCTTCTTAGTCATTTTCTTCTGCCTGTTTTTCCATTTATGTTATAGGCAACTAACTTTCACTTTGCTAAGATGAAAATGCGAAGCTCTTAACATGAGAATAAAGACTTATTAAACTCTGAAAATGATTTTAAAGTTTATGTTCATGTATGAGTGTTGATACATCCATATGTTTTATATTGCTTTTTCTTATTGAATCATATTTAATGTTTGATCTTAATTTCTCTTTAGAAATATATTGTTACACCAACACCTCTAGCAAGTGGAACTTGATTTATTATTAACAAATAGCGCCATGAATTCTTGAATTTGTTTAAAAATGTACGTTAAACCAATATCTTTAACCCCAAAAAAAAAATCTTAATTCATGGTAGTCAATTGGCAATAATGAATACTTAAATCCATTTAACATATATAAGAATGTAGATTATTTATTCTAATATAACTAAAGAAAAATAAATATAATTTTATAGATATTTAAAGAGCCTTAAATTGTCTTAATTTTTCGTTGGAGCCTCCACATTGTGTATGGATTCCAGTTGAGTTATAAAAACATTTAAATATATCTTTATTCCATTTATCTAGTAAATCCTAAAACCTTAGTATATATATAATTTTTTTGAAATAGAAGTTTTCATTAAAGAGAGCCTCAGTTACACCAAGGCATTAGGAAGTATACATGAAACATTGACTGAATGCCAACTAAAATCCTCAATAGAGGATAAAGACGAGAAAGCTAATCTATGTACCAAGTGATTCCCATCTCCAGGAATGGCAAGGCACCACAAAAATCAACTTCCACACATAAGTCTTTTACATCATTCATAATAACACTAGCTTCCCCACGAGAATTGTTTCACGAATTAACCATGGAAACTATGTTCAATGCATCAACCTCAACATCCAAAACATGAAGATTTGACGAACGAGCCAAAGGAACCTTGGTATGTTTTTTATTTGAGTAATTTTTTCATTATATTCACTCATCCATCATCATTTAAAATAATTTATTTTCAAACATATTCTGTTTCCAGATTATTACTAGTTTTGCAGGTTTTAACCCAAATTTCCAATAAACATTAAATAACTAAGACTAAGACAATAACGGCAATAAAGACACCATTACCTGTCCACATTAGTTTGTGGAGGTCTAAATTCTATAATTTCTTTTTGGTGTACGACTCTTAAGTATGGTGTTAAAACCTAACAGCTGCAAAAGAGTCTAAAAATAGCAAGTTGATTCTCCTGATTAGCAATTATACTTAACTAGTTTCGTTTAGGTTTTGGGGTATCATTAGATTGGTTTAATTAACTAATGTTATGTCATGTTATTCCGTAGGTGTAATTGATGTCATGTTATGTCATGATATTCACATGAGGTTATATTCCATAACTGTTGTTCATGACATGTTTTGCATTAACAATACATTAATTAATTAAATGTCTCCATAAATCACTAAATTCATGAAGTTTTTTTAATTATAAATCACGAAATTCACATATGACTATCATTTAAGAAGTTCAATATGAATGCAACTTCATAAATAAATGCTTTTTATTGGCTCCATTTTATTAAATGATTTTATAAATCAACATTTATTAAACAGTTGATTATTTAAGTTATTACTGATTAATTAGAGTTTAAAGAATAACTGAAGGTATGTTATGTATTTTCAAGTCGAAGTTATTATAATTATAGTTAATTAGTGTTGGTTAGGTAAGAAACCTTCAATTGATGTGGAAGCCATGTCTCATGTAAATCATGAGACTCATTCATCGTTCATGGTTCAATTCTTGCTAACGTCTCATGGTTTCCATGAGACTCACATCTCATAATTTTAATGAGATATGGTATTCATATCAGTTGAAGGTTTCTTGCATAATATAAACCAATCTAATGATACCCTAAAATAAACCAATCTAATGGTTTCCATATCAAGAAACCTTCAATTGATGTCATGATGTGGAAACCATAACCATGAGACGTGAGTCTCATGGACTCATGTCTCATGATTAGTATTGGTTTCCAACTTCCACTAACCCCACACTGCACACACTTAAAACACTAGCAAAACTATAGTGATCACGTCTAACACCCAATTCAATTGGCTTTCAACGTGGCATCAATGTTTTATATGCACGAGTGTCACCACCTATACCTATACGTACCCCAGTTCATCTTGATTATAGCTGTTCAAGTTTCGAAAAGATTTGGTCAAAATAATACCCCAATTTATTACGCGCATGTTCCTCGTGGAAATGATCTCAAATTTTGTGGTTCACTCGGTTTGTTGGCAAATGTATTTGAATATTACCCTCTTTTTCACTAATGTTTGAAGATTGCATATCAGTTAATGGCCTTGCAGTGCAGTAGTAGCATACAGACCAGCCTTGACTTTAAATGTCAATTTACTCCCTAACCTTTTAAAAATTCATGAAATTAATCATTTTATCAGTTAATTGTTAATCAAACTTAATGGTTAAAAAAATGGTTTGATCTTTTTGTTCTACTAACTTTTTGGAATGAACGTTATACTTATTAGCCTTGAGTCTATTTGGAATAAATAAATAATATTTTGATATTTATTATTTAAATAATGATATACTCTCAAAAAATTTATCCAAATAATGTAATTAATTTGTAGCTACGAAATTAAATTTGGGATAATGTATTGATTATGTAATAATTACACATAAGCTTATTATCATTTGGACAATGAAGTTAGATAAATTTTTATATAGGGTAGAATTACTCTTATTATTTCGGTTTATAAAAAAAAAAAAAAAAAAAAAAAAAAAAAAAAAAAAGAGGATAATGAGAATGATATAAAGTTAAACAATGATTCTCTGTTAATGTTGACATTGTACTAAGCTTTTTAGGAGAAAAATTTAAATTCGAGTGATGTATGAGAAATAAAAAATGTAGCAATTTTGGTCATTCATTATTTTTTATGCTAATGTGTCATTAGATTGTCAAAATATTAACCAAAAAAATATAATAATAATGACATAGAAACCTTGTTCGACAAATTGATAATATGTCGGTGTACTAGGAATAATGGAGATAACTATAGTCCAAATATTTAATTCTATAACATCAAAGGAAAATTAATATATCCATATTAATTTATGTTAATAAGTGTGTGTATATATATATATATATATATATATATAAATATTGGAGTTTTGAATTTTTTTCTGTTTAGGACATTGACATTTGACCCTAAAGAATTTTGAACAGAATATTATAAATTAATTTTTAATGTTGAAAACAGGTAAAAGTTTGTTGTTTCTTAAAAAAAAATAAAAATCTTTGGTGAAATTAGTTTCAAATTAGTTATTTTATATCAAAATATTTTGACAATAAAAGTAATTCTAAGCAAAAAGCCCTTCGGAAGTGTCCTCCAAGAGACCTATCCAGGAGAACATCCTTGAGGACAAAAAATTGCTTAGTAGAAAACCCATCAAGGAGCTTCACCGAAAAAAAATGTAGTATATAGTTGAGGACAATACTATTAATAATCAAAATATAAGGTAGACAGTAGACTACACTAGTAATTATAAAAAAAGACTTTTGCATGGTTGTTGTTGTGGTAGTATTTTGTTTATTTATTTATTTCTTTGAGGTGCATTTTGTTTAGTTGTTGTATTTCCACATTTAGAGTGAAAAGTTTTATTTTTTATTTTTTATTTTTTATTTTTTATTTTTGTCAAAGTTTCAACTTTGGAGTGGTCTCTGTAATTACATACCAAGGTCATCAGAACTCAAAAGTTCCACCAAAGTTGTAGGTAATGGAACCGGCTGTAGCCATGCTTTTTGAAATTGTTTTGTCTTGTTTCTTGTTTTGGTTTTGATTGAGCCTTAAATGGGCCTCCTTCATGGAAGCAGCTATGCTACATACGCAAAAAGTGTTCGTATCATATGAACTAGAGAAAAGAAGAGAGACGAACCGTTGGATGATGAAAAAAATTATCCAATGGTGAGAAAGTAAGGAAAAATAAAAAAAGATAAGAAAAGGGGAACCGGGTAAAGAGGTTACTCTTAATTTCTTTCCTCTCCTCTCTCACCAGAAGATGAAAAGAAACCCTAGATCTAACCAGTCACTCGATCTGATTCGCAACAACATCAGCTATGTAACAAAAACAAAGAGAAAATGGAGGTCTCTTCTCTTCTCTTATCTTCTCTTCCATGGAGGTTCTTTTGCGACCTCACTCTTCCTTTCTCTTTTCTTCGCTCGATCTGATTCGCAACAACATCAGCTATGTAACAAAAACAAAGAGAAAATGGAGGTGTCTTTTTTTCTCTTATCTTCTCTTCCATGGAGGTTCTTTGGCGACCTCACGCTTCCCTTCTCTTCTCTTCTCTTCGATTTGACCATTTTAACAAACCTGAAACTATACAACAACAACAACAACAACACTTGTTTAGTTTTGATCTCAGAAAGCAGTTCACTTTCTCTTCAATACTACTTTTCTGGGCCTCTTCATTAAGTTCTTTCTCCTGGCATGTGTGTTTCTCCAATTGCTTTTTTGATTTAACTTTTTGGGTGTGGGTTTTTTTTTTTTTTTGGTGTTTTGTTTTAGAGTTCTTTTTGGGTGTTATTGGTTCTGATTATGATTTTTTACTATTTTCATTTTTGGGTTTGTTTAGATTTGCAAGTGAGCTTGTTAGATCAAAGATCAGTTGTTTTGTAGTAAATCTCATGTTTCTCTGTTAATTTTTTGTGAATTGGATCTGGGGTTGGTTTAAATAAGTTGGTAAGTTATTCAGTTTCTTTGTCTTGTGTTTTTTGTTTCTTGATGATTAAGTGTTAAAGTTTTGAACTTGAGATAGTTTTTTTGTGATTTGAATTTTTGATGAGCTCGAAGTTCAACTAAACTTGGCTTAGATGTTTTGTTTTTCTGATATGGGGTTCTTTGGTTGGATGTTGGTGGCAGTTCATAGAGTTGAGTATGTATTTAGAGGTCATAAGAATCCAACAACAAGGATATTTGAAGGAGAGCCAAAGTAGTGTGATGGGTTCATGTTTTGGAACATGAACTCTGATTTGGGATTAAATCGGAGTTCGAAAATGAATACCTCATGTGTTGTGTTGTTAAGTGAGAAGCAAAGAGAAAAGTAGAGGGATTTAAAATGATTTTGTTTTTTTCAAGGCAGTGATACACTAAACACGCGAGGATTTTTAGACTGTCTGGAGTGATTTGTAGATGAGAAATACCATAAGGTTTGCAAACACAAACTATTTTCTCCCATTTATCATCTATTCTCTTTTTCTGAATTTCTAGGATTTAGATTTTTTACCCATCTTTTACTTGTAGTGCTTTACGAATCCAAATTTTCATTTGGACTATAGTGACGATTTATATCACTCTTTAACTGTGTCAAAAATCAATTGGATGTGAAGAGAGTACTAAGATATTTCTGGGTTTATTTGCTTTTTTGGATTTGTGATTGCAGGTATAGAGAAAAAAGAGAGGAAACAGAGCAGTTGTAATTCATCATTCATATCAGAGCTGCTTGTAGTTGAAGTAGTGGAGGCTAGAGCTGCGTTGCAAGAGATTTAAGGGATTGAGTGTGGTGCAGGGATGAATAGAATAGTCCATTCATTATCTAGCATTAGCTGGCTAAATTAGCGCTTGTAGAAAATTTGCTTAAAATAATCTAGATCAATCAAATCCAGAAATTAATAGATTTCCCTGTTGAACTCAAGTTGATCCAGAAATTAATAGATTTTCTTGTTGAAGTCAAGTTAATATAACTTGGTCTTTGATGGAATGTCATTACTTTTACAAGCTTACATATTAATTAGAGTAAGTAGATTTAATTAATATAATGAATCCCTTGTTCTGTTTTCAATTTAATAATGTTAGGGGTGGACTTCAAACTTTGATGCATACATATGACACATAAGTTGTTGATTTTGTTAATACAGATAGTTGTCATTGCAGTTGAAGAAGATATGTAAAGAAAGTGCATATTGGGGTAAGTTAGTATAAGTATGTGGCGTATTGCATATAACTATTCACTAAAACTTGTTGTACATGAAATTTGAATTTGAGAGACAAATAAGTTTGATGATTTCTTTTATGCTTTAACAGGAACCATAGCTGGAGTTTATATGGGAATAAAGGATAGAGTTGACTGTACTAAATTAACTACTGCCTCATAAGAGCTGGAGCAAAGGATTCTGATCAATCTGTGTAAGATTAGTAACTTGGTTGCTTGTTCTAGAATGAAATTATGTTGTTGGTCGAAGAAGAAAATTTAAAGTTTGACTTTTTAATTCTTGGTATTGATGTTTGTTCCAAAATTCCATACATTTTTGTTTTGATGGTGTTTATACTATTTATTCTTTACCTGCTAGCATACTGACTATCCTGTTGTGGGAATCTGTACATTTTTCTTTGAGGTGAGTTCCATTGCATGCTTAACGTATGGTGTTAGCACAAGTCTTCTAGTGTTAGTTCCAAACTGTATTTTGGTGATTTAAATCTCTGCAATTGAATACTAAACACCTTATGTTGGGGTCACTCACTTTCACACAAATAATGAATGGTAAACAAAGGAGTGTGATAGTGCATGATGGGGCTAGTATTATCTCAATTATTTTTAAGCATTGCTGCAGTGAAAAATAATTGTTTGACATGATTCTTTATTTGTTGCAGTACGTTTTGAATAGATTTTATGAGTGCTTTTCAATAATTTCAGCTTTTATAATGCAGGATTTTTAGTTGGTAAGTCTTTATTCAGTTTCTTTGATGTTTGTACTTGGTGTCCTAGACTTCTTTGCAGAGGTGATAATTTAACATTATTATTTTACTTTGTTATCAAACTAAATTATAATTATTATAATCCTTGGTCATCGATTTCTTTGTCCTCAATCCTCATTTTGTCTTTTTGGACCATGCTTTAAAACCAAATGAACCTCTGAACATATGTGCTCAAAGGTAGGTGTTTTTGGCTCATGCATTGCAGCTTGAGAAACCAGCAGATTTGTAAAGTTTTGGAATGGTTGCATCACTTTTAGATTATTCTTTTCTCGACTTCTTTATAGGGGAAAGCCTACAGTTAAAAGTTGTTGTTCCCTCCATTAACAAAAAGTTCATTTTCTAATTTAGCGAGTATATTTTTGGTGCATCACAAAAAAGATTGATGTTAGTTGAATTGCATATTTGATACTTTTAAAATAATTGCTAGTATTGTTTCTATAGCAGAAATCAAACTCTGATATGATATTCTTTTTTGTGAATGTTGGATGTTGTAATTGGCCTCTTTTCAGTTTGCACTCTTGAGGGATTTCAAGCTGTTTATGTGGTTGTAATTTGATGTGTTTGTTTGATGATTGCTTGAAATTTTTAGTCTTAATTGTAATCATTGTGGTTTTAATTTTTACAAAAACCCTAGTATTAATTGTTTTGTACAAGTGAATTCAAATTATGTGAGCAGAGTTGAAAGTAAAGTTTTATGATGGAAGAGCTTCCCATTATGTTTGGTATGATAAAAGAGCCTCTCATCACACCTAAGGTAAGTGTGACAGAAGACTTCCATTACACTTAGGCATGACGAGAGACTATCCATCACGTCTGTGCATGACAAGAGGCAAGCTTGCTAGAACAGTTTCCAATCACGATTCTCCTATCCCAGTATTTTTAAAATTTTACTATAACAATTTGTATTTTTTAAAAAAATAAATCATAATTAAATTGCATTTCAAATTCGCATTCAAAAACAATTCTAAATGAATTAACAATTCAATGACAAGTAAGAATTTTAATTTAACAAAAAATAAAATTATTATATTTTAGTTTCATCATATACTATGTTCAAAAGTTAAATTGTAAGGGTAACGTTTTATATAAAAAATAAAATAAAAAATACTTCTATATATTTTTAAGAAATAAATTTAATAAAATTATTTTATAAAAAATATATTTAAATAATATTTTAATCCAATTTAAGTTATTTTATATAAAATAATTCAATTTAAGTTATTATATTTTTTTACATTTTAAAATTAAAAATTAAATTGAATAGTATTGGTATAAGTGCGCGGCCACACTAAAGTAGTGGTGCAGCCGCGCACTAATACTGGTGTTGGTGCGCGGCCATGCTGAAACAATGGTACGGCCGTGCACCAACATTGGTATCAGTGTGCGGCCACACCATTGTTTCAGCGTGGCCACACATTGTAAAATAAAATTGAAAAAGTCATAAGGGTAAAAAAGTAAATGCAAAATCAAATTGTAATAGAAAAAAAATCCTTGAAATTATATTAAAATTAGGTATAAATATTTTTATGTATTTTTAAGATATAAATTTAATAAACTTATTTTCTTCAAAAATATAATTAAATAATATTTTCATCCAATCTAATTATTTTTTAAAAAATAATCCAATTTAAGTTATTATATTTTATTATATTTTAAAATTATAAATTAAAAATGAAATTGGATCACACTAGTATGGGTGTATAGTTGTGTTGAAACGATGGTGCAATCATGCACCCAAATTAGAGTAGGTATGCAATCGCATTAGGATGTGAGTGCGGTCATGCATCCATGACCAGTGGAAAGTTTGCATTTTAAACTTTATGAAAATGTGAAATGTTAGAATTTATTAATTGGATATGTACGAAACTAAAATTATTATATTAAAAAATTAGAAAGAATAACTAATTTAAAATAAAATGAAGTTATATTTATTAATTTAGAACATAAGAACGGTTGTTTTTGAAATTTTCACTATTATTAAAATATATCTCATTTGCTTGGTAGTTATTATAAATTTCTTTCTTTCTTGGGGTGTGGATTGTATGACAATAATAATATTCTTGTTTTGTACGAATAATAATAATAACTATACTTAGTATTGTTTGAGAAAAAAAAAAGACTTAATACGAAATGTTAAAATCAAAATCCAAAATAATGAGTAATTTAATTAATTTGTAATTGCACAAAAACAAAGATAAATAAATAAATAGATAATTATAAGTAATTGGATCAAAAGTCCTAAGAAAGAAAAAAAAAAAAAAAAAAAAACGTGATAGGAGACATTCTTGTCACACTTTTACCATGAAAGAAGACTTTATTATCTTATGTGCCGTGACAGAAGACCTTATTATCACGCCTATAAGTGATCTAAAGACCATAAGAGAAGGCTTTACTATCACGCTTGGTCGTGACATGATGTGAGAGCCTCCTATTACGCCTAAAGGAATTGTGACGGGAGAGTCTCTAATCACGCCCAAGACAATTGTAATAGGAGGGCCTCCTATCATGCTTAGACGTGACGGGAGAGCTTTTCGTCATGTTTGGGAGTGACGAGAGGCTCTTCTATATTTATTTATATGTCATGATAAAAGAAATGATCAAATACTAATATACAAAAGATCTAAATAATTAGTTAAAAACTCTTATATTGGGATATTAGATATTTAAAAAATGTTAAATTATATATAATGACGTTTGCCTACATGTCACACTCAACAACAGCTAAGGCAACTGTGATGGGAAAGCCTTCCGTCACTCTCCTTCCGTCACTCATAAGAGTGACAGAAGACTATCCCATCACGCTTGAGTGTGATTGGAGGTACCTTCAGTCGAATGTGCTATAAACTCTATGAATACTAAAATACTTTTAATCAAAATTTAAAAAAAAAAAACAAATCAAAAATAAAAATAAGAAACTTGTTAACATGAATATTGGAATTATTCACAGAACAAGAATGACGTTTGCTAACTTCATACGTCTATTTTTGTTAAGTTTGAACAATTTCGGACGTTGCCCTAACGTCAAACTTGTTCATTAAATAACTTGGATGTTGAACTTAATAAGATGACATCACATAACTTGTTAACATAACGTTAGAGTTGTTCAGAGAACAACTTTGACGTTTGTTGACGTCATACACCCATTTTTGTTAAGTTTGAACAACTTCTGACGTTGTTGGAACGTCAAACTTGTTCTGAGAACAATTTCGACGTCGATCTCAATAAGATGACGTCACCTAACTTGTTAACATAACGTTAGAGTTGTTAGAAGAACAACTTTGACGTTTACTGACGTCATACACCCCTTTTTGTTAAGTTTGAACAACTTCTGATGTTGTTGGAACGTCAAACTTGTTCCCAAAACAACTTCGATGTTGGTCTCAATAAGATGACGTCAGCAAACTTGTTATAATAACATTGGAGTTGTTTATAGAACAACTTTGACGTTTGCTGACGTCATACGTGTACTTTTTGTCAAGTCTTAACAACTTCAAACGTTGTCTTAACGTCAAACTTGTTCCTAGGACAACTTTGATGTTGGTCTCAACAAGATGACGTCAGCAAACTTGTTGTCATAACATTGGAGTTGTTTATAAAACAACTGTGATGTTTGCTGACGTCATACGTGTACTTTTGGTTAAGTCCGAACAACTTCGAACGTTGTCTTAACGTCAAACTTGTTCAGAGGACAACTTCGACGTTGGTCTCAACAAGATGACGTCAGCAAACTTGTTGTCATAACGTTAAAGTTGTTTAGAGAACAACTTTGACGTTTGTTGATGTCATACGTGTATTTTTGTCAAGTTTGAACAACTTCAGCCGTTGTCTAAACGTAAAACTTGTTCAAAGGACAACTTGGACGTTAGTCTCAACAAGATGACGTCATCCAACTTGTTAACATAACGTTGGAGTTGTTCACAGAATAACTTGACGTTCGCTGACGTCATACGTGTACTTTTTGTCACATTTGAACAACTTCAAACGTTGTCCTAACCTGAAACGTGTTCACAGGACAACTTCGACGTTGGTCTGAACAAGATGACGTCATCCAACTTGTTAGCATAACGTTACAGTTGTTTATGGAACAACTTTGACGTTTGTTGACGTCATACCTATACTTTTTGTCAAGTTTGAACAACTTCGGACGTTGTCTTAATATCAAACTTGTTCAGAGGACAACTTTGACGTTGGTCTGAACAAGATGACGTTATCCAATTGTTAGCATAACGTTGGAGTTGTTCATAGAACAACTTTGACGTTTGCTAATGTCATACGTGTATTTTTGTCAAGTTTGAACAACTTTGGACGTTGTCTAAACGTCAAACTTGTTCACAGGACAACTTAGACGTTGGTCTCAACAAGATGACGTCATCTAACTTGTTACCATAACGTTGGAGTTGTTCATATATCAACTTTGACGTTCACTGACGTCATATGTGTACTTTTTGTCAAGTTTTAACAACTTCGGACATTGTCTTAATGTGAAACTTGTTTGCAGGACAACTTCGACGTTGGTCTGAACAAGATGACGTCATCCAACTTGTTAGCATAACGTTGGAGTTGTTAATAGAACAACTTTGATGTTGGCTGACGTAATACCTGTACTTTTTGTCAAGTTTTAACAACTTCGGACGTTGTCTTAACGTCAAACTTATTCACAGGGCAACTTCGACGTTGATCTGAACAAGATGACGTCATCCAACTTGTTAGCATAACGTTGGAATTGTTCATAGAACAACTTTGACGTTGGCTGATGTCATACCTGTACTTTTTGTCAAGTTTTAACAACTTCGGACGTTGTCTTAACGTCAAACTTGTTCACAGGACAACTTCGACATTGGTTTCAACAAGATAACGTCATCCAACTTGTTAGCATAACGTTGGAGTTGTTCATAGAACAACTTTGACGTTGGCTGACGTCATACCTGTATTTTTTTTCAAGTTTTAACAACTTCGGACGTTGACTTAATGTCAAACTTATTCACAGGACAACTTCGACGTTGGTCTCAACAAGATGACGTAATTCAACTTGTTAGCATAACGTTAGAGTTGTTCATAGAACAACTTTGACGTTTGCTGACGTCATACTTGTACTTTTTGTCAAGTTTCAACAACTTCGGACATTGTCTTAACGTCAAACTTGTTCATAGGACAACTTTGACGTTGGTCTTAACAAGATGACGTCATCCAACTTGTTAGCATAACGTTAGAGTTGTTCATAGAACAACTTTGACGTTTGCTGACGTCATACTTGTACTTTTTGTCAAGTTTTAACAACTTCGGACGTTTTTTTTAACGTCAAACTTGTTCACAAGACAACTTCGATGTTGGTTTGAACAAGATGACGTCATCTAACTTGTTAACATAACGTTGGAGTTGTTCATAGAACAACTTTGACGTTTGTTGACGTCATACACCCATTTTTGTTAAGTTTTAACAACTTTGCACGTTGTTCTAATGTTAAACTTGTTCAGTTAATAACTTCCACATTTATCTAAACAAGTTGACGTACTAAACTTGTTGAGAGGAACGTTGTAGTTGTTAAGCGAACAACTTTTACGTTAATGATAATTTTTAAATATAAAAAATACTTAATATAATATAATATTTTATAATAAATTATTATATTTATATATTATTTTAATTATAATATAATATATTTTAATTTAATAATAAAATATTAATAATAACTTAAAATATTATTAAATATTATTATAATATTATATTTCATAATAAAATATTATATTGATATATTATTTTATTATTAAACTATTGTTTTAATATTATTTATTATAAAATTATTATTTTAAATCTACAACAACCGATTGAAGGTTGAAAGTAAAACTATTTGGCTGCCAACTGGCAGCCAAATGTGTTTGTATGGTACAATTGTTGTTTATACCATAGCCATTCCCCTCCTTCATTCATTTCTTGGCTTCAACCACTTCAAAAATTTTGTTCTCATATGGGACAAAACAATACGTGAATTTTCGAATCGGCGCCATATAATTTAGTTGAGTTTTTTTCAACGTAATTAATATTCAAGAACTATAATTTAAATATAAAAACAATAGTTCACGAACAAAAAGTATATATATATATATATATATATATATAGCTTGCAACATTTGTTCGTACACCATTGTTTTTGTTTGTGAACATTAATAATGTTAAAAAACTCAACTAAATTATTTAGTATTAGTTCGAAAACTTGTGTTGTTTTAGTGTCATCTTACATGATCCTCTCTCTCTCTCTTTTTTTTTAAAAAATATTATCGATGATGTATTAACTCTAATTTAAATATTACAACAATTCGAACTTAGAATATTTTTAGATTGAATGAATATTCTACCACCAAAACATATTGGATGAACCACTTCAAAATCGATTAAACAATATAGTGCATAAGTTTGGTAGATGAAGTATGAAAATGTATTTCCAATTGTCAAACTCATCGACTTGAGCATGGCTTTAACTTCCAATAATTTGGCATCCAATTGGTTATTCAATTTTATATTTCGAATATAGAAGATGAATGAGTATAATTTTTAAACCAAGGCCTTTAGTTGATTTTTCCAATTGTCAAACTCATTGTTGCGGGCTTTAAGGCCAGAGCCGACCAGTGGTAGTGCAGGATTCTACACAATAAATTTGAATATTGTCAAATACTAAATTTTATACATATCTAAAGAACATAGATTGTCTTAGCTTTTAGTTGGAGCCTCCATCATCTTAGGTTTAGTTAAAACCAGATTACAAGTAATCACTATTTTTAGAACCTAGTTTGAATTTTCATATAAATTGTTGAAGAACTAATTTTAGATCCAACAACAAGTCTTAAACGTCTTAACTCACGCCACACGATAGAATAGATAATAAGCCAATTAGCTTACAGAATAGGTAATTTGATCCTCCATAATTAGATTGCAGAATGATTTAACCATAGTTCAAGCAATCCTAAGCACAAATACTCATAAGAGTCAACATAAATCTAAATTCAAACAAATGAATTGATTTGTATTTTAGCCCAAGCGATCCTAAGTAAAACTACCCAATCGAAAATATAACATAGATACATTGCCTCACAAAGAAGTGAAATTTTATTAATCCCTTGCAAAAAGATACATCATTCATCCACTCATCTCATGAATTTTAAACTTCTATTGATAACCAAACAAGGCTTCCTAAAAGGAAATAATATCAATCATAAAAGACATAATATCAAACAATTAAAGAAAAACCTAAAACAAAAATAATATCTAAATCTAAAAATGAATAATATCAAATTCTAAAAGGAATTATATCAAACATTAAAAGAAAATAATATCAAAAGATCCAATAATATGTTTTTCCTTCAAAATAAATGAAATAATAAATTCTAATTAAACTCCTCCCTAAATTAGTCTGCCATTGACCTTTCTGTAACCCACATTGATGGACAGAGGTTCTCATCATAAATCATTAGCTCAAACCACCAGCTTCAATCTTAATGATGTGATTATTGCTATGTAATTATCATATATAGTGAGCTATCTCATCAAGTTAATAATTATTTAATTTTAATTTTTAAATCTAATTAAAAATAACAGAACATGCAAGCATTAAATGGAAAATATGCTGGTATTAAATAGAAAAACATGCAAGCATGCTATAAGATAATAACAACCAATAACATAACAATTTTAATTGCTAAGAATCATAGTCAATCGCAACGGTTAGATTCATATGATAACCGCCATTGTAAGGAACCTTTTTTAAGTAAAATTCCAAAAGTGTCCCAACGGTTGAGGTCTAATTACACATACTTTTTGAAAAACCCAATTTACTGACTTGCCCTCAGGCTTGCCCCCGTATTTTAAGGACATTTTGGACAATTCATCTGGAAATCAAAAGTCAAATGGGACCCTTGACTGGTTTTCTTATATACATCCACCCCTCCTTCGTTGAAACGGTAGGATTTTCCCTGCTGCGTCCACTCAACCGGCGTTTTCTTTTCAAAATTGTCTTTTGAAGAGAAAAGTGGTTTTGATAACCAAATTGGGATGTATCCTCCAGATGATAAGGTAGGATAAATTATTCCCATTCTTCAACTTTCATGAAACGGTAATTTTTTCAAAGTCATTTGTCTTTTTGAAACACAGATTCTTGCACATCGGAATAGTGGCAGAGGAGACTATGGAGGCGGAGGCAATGGTAGAGGTGGTGGCATTGACTACATCTCTTTTAGAGAGAAAGGTAGTTTTCGTCAACGAACTGGTCCAACAAATTAACAGGTAGGATAAATTATTCCCCTCGATTATTCACTTTCCAAATAATGGTGATTCTTTTTCAAGTCATTTGTCTTTTGAAACACAGATTCCTGCACGTTGGATGATTGGCAGACGAGACTATCGAGGCAAAGGCGATGGTGGAGGTGATGGGAGTGGTAGGGGTAGGAGCGGTGCCCAAACAACTGTGATAATGATGGACGAAGGATTAGCCGATGGTGGAGGTGGTGCAACTGTGTCGAGGTTGCTAACTGATGATTAATTCAATAAATTGCATCGTTAGTTTATGTCCTGATATTCATGTGCTTGAATCTGAGATTTAAAATTATCTACTAAATGATTTATCTTTTTAATTAGTATTTTATCATTGATTATTTAATTATTGACATCAGGTAGGAGAACTTTGGGTTTGATCTTTGCCTTCCAGGGAAAGAAAGGGAGATTTGATATCTGATGTAGGTTTTAGTTGTTACCCTTCATTTGTGTGCTTTCATGCTTCTTCAAAATGGTTTTATTTTTATTTATTTATTTATTTGTTCTTGAGGTGCAGTTGGCTCTGATTCTTGGGCAGTTAACAATTTACTATTTACAACTTTTTTTTTTTTTTCCTAATAAAATGGCTAATTAGCATAATAATTTTTTCTGGTTTAGACAACTTTAAACGTCTAGGAAATCAGTTTTCGAAGGTAATAGTAGTAGTAGTAATAATAATAATAATAATAATGCAAGGAGAGATGGGATAGTCATTTAGTTAGGGATGTTTAGAGGATTTCAAAGTATTGATTAACAAATCAAGAACATGTCAAAAAAAAAAAATCAGAATGATAGTGATCAATTTACATGCTTTGATGCAAAAGATTTCAAAGTATCATGTAGATAACCATGGCTCGTACGTTTGCATATTAATAATGTGTTGTACAATATACACACATAAGTCCTAACAAAGTTTTCTTTCTAAGTCGCGATATTTGCATCCCCTTAAAATTGTATGAACACCCCTTTAATAAACATATCTCTAGATTTTGTATGAACACCCTATTAAAATTTTGAGATTTTATGATCATATCTCTAGATCCACAATCCTTAAATCGCAGCAAACTACAAAATAAGAATCATAATGCCATTTAGAAGATGGTTGTTGTTAAATCATGTGATTAGTTAATGGTTAGCTTACTGTTAACTTAATCAAGTCAAGTCAGTTAAAAGTTAGTTAGCAGCAGGCCATTAATTTTCTAACACGTGTAGCATTCTGGTATGTTGAAAGTCAGAGATACATATATATACATACATATATATATATATATATATATATATGTAAGCTCTTTTAAGTGTTGAAGTGGATCATGTAGATAGCATTTTCTAACTTGAAAGAAATGAAAAAAAGTTCCATAAATTTCTTGCTTTTTCTTGCTTTTCGTTTACTTTGTTCAGCTCTCAATTTTCTTCATGGTATCGGAGCTTAGAAAGAGGATCCATGGCGGCTGCTAATCAACAACATGAAGCCAGCATCAGATCAAGCACAATGAATCAATCTTCTTCAATCGTCTCTAACAAACAAAATCACAGGTCAATCCTCTTTCTTCCAATCTGAATTTTAAGCTTCCGATTAAGCTCGATAGGAATAACTACAATTTTTCGAGATTACAAGTTCTTCCTGAAATTAGGGCTTTTGATTTAGAGGATTTTGTCTTGACTCCTAAACCAGCACCATCTAAGTACATTAATATACAATCTAGTAAGTCGGGTGTGAGTGAAGATGTGATTAATGAAGATTTTGTGATGTGGAAGAAAACAGATCAGCTTATTGTCTGTTGGCTATTTTCAACTTCGAGTGTGTTGATTTTTGGTCAAGTCACTCATTGTACAACCTCGTATGAAATATGAACAACTCTTGAAAATCTGTATGCTCAACAATCAAAAGCTAGGGTTTTACAGACTAAAACAGAGTTACATGCTTTAAAGAAAGGATCTATGACGATAAACGATTACATAATGAAAGTAAAGAGTTTGAGTGAGGATCTTATGGTAGCTGGGTTAACACTCGGTGATGATGATGTTATCTCACACATCCTAGGAGGATCAGGACCTAAGTATGATCTAGTTGTGGTAGCTATCATCTCAGAAACTGAATCAGTCTCATTGCTAGAAGTACAGTACATGCTAATGAATTATGAGACAAGATTGGCTCAACACAATGCTGCTGTGGGTTTAGATGTAAGTGATGCTATGGCTAATGCAGTATATGGTGGGAATATAACCCATAATGCTGGTTTCAGAGGTGTAAATTTTAGAGGTAGAGGTAGGAACAGGTAGGGCAGACCACAGTCGAAGATCATCTGTCAACTATGTGGGAAGCCAGGACATGTGGTTTCAGCATGCTACAAGTGTTTTGACCAAGCTTTTCAAGGCCTCTCTTTACAAAACCTGCAGCAGTACTCACAACCAAACTCGTATCAGCAACCACAGCAGCATTTTGGTGCACATACCACTCACTCTCAGCCTTTTCAAGTCAAGTAATGTCACCTCTGCAGCATTCCCTGATGTCTGGATCACCTTCTCATGGATATCATCAGTATGCAGGACAATATCAGCCTGGTCCACATCCTACTCAACCAGAACCCAGTGCTTACTTTGCCTCACCTGGAACAGTCATGGATCCAGCGTGGTACATGGATAGCAGTGCTACCAACCATGTGACAGCTGATCTTCAGAATCTCACAGGTTCAAAGTCTGACTTCAAGGGATGTGAAAAGCTCTTAGTAGGTAATGGTGCTCAACTTAACGTTTCTCATGTAGGTTCAGCTGTAATTGATTCACACAGCGCCAAAAACACACCTGTTTCAAAAAAAAATCTTACATGTCCCTTCTGTTACCAAAAATTTAGTAAGCATTTCTCAATTTACCAAAGACAGTAATGTGGTGGCTGAATTTCATTCTGATTTTTGTGTCATTAAGGACAAGATTACAAAGAGAACACTGCTGGAAGGGGGTTTGAAAAATGGCCTCTACCTGCTTGATATTGATCCTAGCAGCTTCAAGTCCACCTTCAAGCCCAGGTCTGGTTTGTCTTCAAACACTGGCAATATCAAGTCTGTTTTACCTTCATAATTCAATTCCTGTCAAAGTTTCTGTTGTACAAATTCTTGTTGCAGTTCTTGTTGTGAACATTGTTTTGATCATTCAAGTATCGCTACTGATCATTGTACGAAAAATAAAGATCTTTTTGCTCAAAATTTCTCTGTCTCTGCTTTCTATGCTCATAATGCTAACTCTTTAGTGAATAAATTTTCAAAGTCTCAAATTGATTTACATGTGTGGCACACAAAACTGGGCCACCTTTCTTTTCCCATTCTTAAACAATGGTTGAGAGCCTTGAATAAACCTTGTACATCACCTTATTCTTTAGATTTTTGTGATGCTAGCCAATGTGGGAAACAACAATAACTACCATTTTCTCATTCTAAAACGGTTTACAAAGCACCTTTAGACCTAATATACACAGATGCTTGGGGTCCTTCACCATTTGTCTCTAGTCAAGGCTGCAACTATTATATAAACTTTGTAGATGCTTACACTAGATACACTTGGATATTCCCACTTTCCACCAAATCTCAAGTAAAAGATGTTTTCATCACTTTTCAAAAATCACTGGAGTTAACCTTCGATAGAAAGATCAAGTGTGTGCAATGTGATTGGGGAGGAGAGTATAGACCCCTTGCAGCCCATCTCAAAGATCTAGGTGTAACTTTTAGGCATCCTTGCCTTATATTCATCAACAAAACGGAACCCCAGGACGAAAACACAGACATGTTGTTGAAGTTGGTCTAACCCCCCTTGCTCAAGCCAATCTTCCTTTGTCTTTCTGGTGGGAAGCCTTTCATACGGCAGTGTACTTGATTAATAGGTTACCTACTCCCATTCTGGATTACACACCACCCTATCAAAGGCTCTTCAACACTTTTCCTTATTACAACTTCCTGAAAACTCTTGGGTGTGCTTGCTTTCCTTTGTTAAGGCCTTATAATTCTCACCAATTTAGTCTACATTCTTGTAAATGTGTTTTTCTTGGTTATAGTCTAGAGCACAAGGTTTATAAATGTTTGCATCCAAGTGGAAGAATCTATATTTCGAGGAATGTTAGTTTTAATGAGAGGGAGCTTCCATATCCAATGTTATTCTCTACTCCTATGATTCATCAAAAATCACATCTAGGTTCACATATTGTTCCTCTTTGTGATTTATCTGTGTTCTCAAGTTGAATCCTTTTTGTCATCTGATCAACAAAATGATTTTAAAACTCAACCACATTTATGTAGTCAACAATACAATTTCATACAGTGTTCAACACAGGCAAACAGCAAACCTGACGGCTTACACTGTCCAGCCTCTATTTCAACACAAAAATAGCATCCACTGTTCAAACATCCCATGGTTACCAGATTAAAATCTGGTATTTTTAAACCAAAAACACTCCTTGCTTCCTCTACTATAGTTACGGCTGAACCTACTTCTGTTCAAGAAGCATTTTGCACACCACACTGGAAATCTGCCATGGATGCAAAATTTATGGCCTTGATGGAGAATAAAACGTGGCACTTAGTCCCTAGAACAGAAGACATGAATGTTTTGGGAAATAAATGGGTGTTAAGAGTTAAGTTTCATCTAGATGGGAGTGTTCAAAGATATATATAAAGCAAGATTGATAGCCAAAGGTTTTCACCAAAGAGCTGGTGTAGATTATTTAGAAACTTTTAGTCCAGTTGTAAAGTTTAGCACCATTAGAGTGGTTCTTTCACTAGGTGTCTTGAAAGGTCAGGATATCTAGCAGTTAGATGTTAATAATGCTTTCCTAAATGGTGATCTCTAAGAGAATGTGTACATGGCACAACCTGAGGGTTGTGTTGGTAGTGATCATTCAAATTATGTGTGCAAGTTATCCAAGTCACTTTATGGTTTAAAGCATGCTCCAGGAGCTTGGTATGAAAAACTTAAAGGAGCTTTGATTTCTTGGGGCTTTTTCAACTCTAGAGCTGATACATCATTATTTCTCTCCAAGAAAGGTGATGATTTGATCATTCTTTTGGTTTATGTAGACGATGTACTCTTGACTGGGAATAACTCTACACTCATTGCACAGTTGGTTCTTGATCTTGATCATTACTTTTCTCTTAAAGATTTGGGTTCATTTAGTTATTTTCTGGGTTTTGAGGCTATGAGTACAGCTGCTTGTATTAGTTTGACACAACATAGATATGCTTTGGAGTTGCTTAAGAAGACCAAAGTGTCCGAATGCACCCCTTGTCCTTCACCTATCAGTACAGGAACTAAGTTGGTAAAGGATGATGGTGAGCCCTTTTCAAATCCAACTTTATAACAGTTGGTGCTCTGCAGTATCTAACAAACACAAGATCAGATCTTTCTTTTGTGGTAAATAGACTGAGCCAATATCTGGCCAATCCCACCATAGTTCATTGGCAAATCTGCAAAAGGGTGCTAAGGTATATCAAAGGAACCTTGAATCATGGTCTGTTCTTCAAAACTTCCCCATCTTCTGCAAACAGCCCTGAATCATGTCTTGAAGGTTTTTCGGATGCTGATTGGGCTAGCAATCTTGATGATCATAAGTCAACAAGTGGTTGGTGTTTCCTTTTTGGTGGAAATCTGGTGTCATGGAGTTCTAGAAAGCAAAAGGTGGTAGCTAGATCCAGTTGTGAAGCAGAGTTCAGGGCACTAGGTCAAGCTGGCTGCTGAAATAATTTGGCTGAAAGCTCTCCTTCATGAGATAGGAATCCATCTGTCTAAGCCTTCCATATTGTGGTGTGACAATACCAGTGCAGGTTCGTTGGCTAGAAAACCCTGTTCTTCATTCTTGTAGCAAACATATTGAGTTAGACTTGTATTTTCTGAGAGATTATATTGAAGCCAAAGTCTTTGATGTTCGCTACATCCCAACTGAAGATCCACCTGCTGACATACTTACCAAACCACTTGGTGTTAGTCATTTTCAGATGTTGTGCAGCAAATTCATCTTGGACAATGACCAGATGAATTATGTTAAATCATGTGATTAGTTAATGGTTAGCTTACTGTTAACTTAATCAAGTCAGCTAAAAGTCATTAATTTTCTAACACGTGTAGCATTCTGGTAAGTTGAAAGTCAGATATATATATATATATATATATATATATAAGCTCTTGTAAGTGTTGGAAGTGGATCATGTAGATAGCATTTTCTGACTTGAAAGAAATGAAAAACGGTTCCACAAGTTTCTTGTTTTTTCTTGCTTTTCATTTACTTTGTTCAGCTCTCGATTTTCTTCAGTTGTTTTGTTCATTTTATTTTCAAATAAAAATTTCTTAATTATTTATCACAAAAAATAAATTGAAATATTGAGCTGACTTTCACCACATTGTTTTCTTGATGTATGTGAGAATAATGAGGGAAAAAAATATGGTGAAATATACAATGCACTTGAGTGTTAGATTTATATATACTAAAAGTTCTTAAAAAGAGGGATGATTCACATCTAGAAGCTTTTATTTTTTTTTTTTTCTTTTAAGAAAAATATTGATAAGTTTTCTAAAATAAATATATTATTTCCCTCTCCTATTTTTTTTTTTTTATAAATTAATAATCTAAAAATATTTTAAAAATAATTTAATAAAATTATTTATAATTTTAATTTTTTTTAATTGATAACTAAATAACTAGCAACTTTCCAACTTTGTTTTCCAAAATACCCGCTTATTCCAAACTCAGGCAAAACAACCTGCTTTTTGCAATGGCTGTTGGTCTCTCTATCGCTTTCTGTTTGTTTTCTCTGAAAAGCTATCAGATCTGGTTCTCTTGTATCTTTTAATTCATTTTTAAAGGTTTTTATATTGTGTTTCAGTTCAACTGCTTCAACGACAAGTCTGTCCTCCGAAGAGACCGGATCATGCCGATGCGCCCGTTCTATTCAAGACCAAGAGTCGGAGATGACGGTAGGTAGTAAAATAGTCGATCCTCACTTTCCTCGTATAACACTGTCACTAATTCTGAAATGTAACCGATTGGGTGTCAGCAAGGCGCGCGCTGTATGAAGAGCCTATGAGCATTTTTGGGGGTGATGACGGCCTCCGCTCCATGTCATGGAGGTACGCGCTGTATAAAGAGTTGCGCCGCATGTCACCCAGGTTTTCAGAGAGTATTGGTAGCGGCGGCAGCGGTGGTGGAGGAGGAGGAAGTGGAGGCGGACACAAAAGCAAGAAGAAGAAAGACGACGGTGATGATGATGGTAAAGATAAAGGAGGTGGCAGAGGTAGCGGTGGTGGCGGCGGTGGAGGAAAAATTGGTTTTAAGGAGAAGGGTAGTTTTGTTAACTGAACCGGGAAGCGTGCTGGGAATGAGCAGGACGTACCAGTTGAAAAATTGATGTGTGGTGGTGGTGGTGGCAGTGGGGGTGGGGGAGCGGAGATGATATTAATCATCCATATGGCAGTGGCGATGGTGACAGTGGCAGCGGTGGAGAACATCAAGAAGATTTTACAGGATGGAGGCGGGCTTGAGATGAATAGGGAATCCTGGTTTATTAATGATTTTACAGTCATTAGATTTGATTGCTGTGCCTCTGTGTTACTTTATTTATGGATTGAAGTTCTGATTAGAGTGCATACACAAACACTCCAATTAGTTAATTTCGCGCTTACTTTGCTGTTTATGTTAAGTCGAATTTCAATCTGACCTTCCACTTTTTTATCTTTATTGGATTCTGTCTATGTTAGTATTTTTGTTGTGTTTTTCGATTGCTTGATTCCTTATTCTACGAGTTCTTATAATTTTAGTAACTGTGGATGATGATGTCTTTGTTGTTGTAACTGTCGATGTCAATGATGATGTTCTTATTGTTGTTATAGTCTTTCTTTTTTTGAAGTAGTTATTGTCTTTGTTATGATACTCTTATTTGATGCTGATTTGAGATTTGGGTTCCTGTCTCTATAAATTGGGTGTGCGAGATTTAGGATTTATTTATGATGCAGTTAATTGATAGTAGTTAGTTCGAGTATTTACTTTCATAAATTGTTTGACTGTTTTGAGACTTATTTAGTTACTCTTGACTGGCAATTGATTGTGTGGTTCCACAATTTTCTATCTTCCCTACATCAATTTTGGTAGACATGTTTCATCATTTTGCTGGATCTCGTTGTCTAGTTATAAATTTCAAAACAGATTTTATCCTTTTCTATTTCCATGCATCAATGTGGGTATAAGTGTTGGTTCTATTTTGTTTCCTTCTAGTGTGGTACCATCGGTGTTTATTGCAGCATTTTCTTTGCATCAATCATGGTACAAAAGCCTACTTCATCACTTTGCCTGATTTGTTGTCTTGATACAAATCTTAAAACCTAATTCATCATATTCTATTTTTCCTTGCATCCATTTAGAATCACAATAGAGCTTAAATGACATATAGGTCCATCTTGCTACAAAGATTAAAACAATAAAGAAAGTCATAAATATCTTATCTTGTCATGTGGGAAAAAAACTCCTGATGACATTTTTCACTCCATTATGATTTTTCTTTTTATTGGTTGTTTTGCTTTAGTCACATCTAGCTAAATTTTTTTCTTTTCTTTTAAGATGGGCTAGGAGATTAGCAGTATTTTCTTCTTATTAATAGAGCAGATTTCTAGTTTCAACTCTGAAATGAAGCACAAAAACCAGAAAACAAAAACCACACAAAACGCTCCCAAAATAGAATCACCAACTGTTCTCCTACTGCTACTGCTACTACTACTGTGTGTGTAGTTGAAAAAGTCGAACAAGTTGAAGAAGCTAGAGGTGTTTCAACTGGTACGTCATTGATTCTTGAAAGATTCTGATTTAATTTATTGATTGTAATTGTTGTTGATTGAGAAGGTGGTGGAATTTGGATAGTGGTATAGAGTTGTTTAGTGGGATATGGCTGTTCTTAGTGATAGAAGTGGTGGTACTAATGTGACAGTGTTGAGGCCCCTACCAAGGCTAGGGTTCGAAGAAGGGGTTTATGAAGGGGATAGGTGGGCCAGAGAATGTGAGGTGTGTGTGTAGAGAGGTGTTAGGCAAAGGACTTGCGGGAAGTAGGTTGTGGAGATTAGGGAACCCAATAGAGGGAAAAGGTTGTGGCTTGGTACTTCTCCTACTGCTGTTGATGCTGCTCTTGCGTATGATATATGGCTGCTAGGGCCATGTATGGTAGTGATGCATGGTTGAATTTGCCTGATGTTGTTGTGTGCACCTCTTCGTTTGAGGAGTGTTTGAAGGATTCGGAGTCTATAACTACCACCTCTAACTCCTATGAGGTTGAGGAATTTAAGGTGGAGAATGAGGGTAAGGAAGGTGAATTGAGGACTGCTGCTGTTCAATTGGAAGGAGAGATTGAAAGTAGAGTTAAGTGTCGCCTGTGAAGTCACCGGTGAAGTTGCTCAAAGCTGAGGATAAGGGTGTGTATGTTGGGGAGTTTGGTGATAAACCAGTTGCAGCGCAAAATGAGGGTAATGTTGATGAGGCTTTGGATGTCAAAAAGGAAGCTCAAGATCGACCGATGAGTATTGAAGATTATGGTTGGTTTGATGGATCCGAATGGCAGACTACCTCGATGGATGAGATGTTTGATGTTAATGATCTGTTGAATTTGATAGACACTACTCCTCTTTCCGGCGCAGAATTGAAGGATGAGTTTAATTATATCAGCTGGGGTTAGCTGATAATATCCATTTTGAGGGTATCAAACCATCAGATTGGTCATACCAGCTGCAGAGCCGCCTAGACTTGGATTCAAAAACTTGAACAACATGGAGCGGGGAGCTTCAGATTATGGCCTTCAATTTCTGAAATCAGGCAATGAGTATGACAACAATTATGGATCTCTGTCAGATTTCAGGTTTTAGAAGAATGTCTCGCCTAGCACCTGTGTTTCCCTGTCGAAGAATTTGTTTATCAGGCATTCCCTGTCGAATTTATCAAATCTTTCTGTCATTATAGGTGATATAGATAGTTAGTTCCTGGGTTCGAATTCGTTCAGTGAGAGGAGTCGAGATAGTTGAAAGAGTTTGTACTAACGTTTGTCCTTTGATGTTACTGACCGGTAAAGGGGCTACTTCTCTATAGGTTTTTAGGTTAGAGAACACAGCCATGGTATTGATTTTGTGAACAACCCGGGGGACATTGGGTTGGGAAGTTGCTTTACACCAGCATATTATATAACTCTGTGATGCTTTGAGAGACAAATTCTTTGTTGTACATACTTTCTAGTGTATATGTTACAAGAAGTAGAGGAGTTATTGTATAAAATATAAGAAAAGTGAGAAAAAAGTTTTAGTTTTTTGTTATTCACAAAAAAAAAAAAAAGGGTGTAGAGGCGCATTATCTACGTAGATTTTGAGCTAGCGCATCTTCCTTGTCTTCTAGCTGGTCTCTTCACCCGTTTCAACTTTTTCAATGCTAATTGTAACTTCTCAGCTTGTTTTCAACCTTTTTCTTCTTCTTCTTTAGGTTGAGAGGCTCAGGGTTTATATATGATGTAATTAATTAAGCACACTTATTTCTAGTATTTGCTCTCATAAACTGTTTCTTTTTTCTTTAATTGATTTAATTACTTTGTGATTTGCGGTGTGGTTGGCTGTTTTTACAAAAAATTTCATTGGTGTTTGTGTTGTTAGTTTAACTGTGGCTTTAAAATCTAATTAGAGTGTGGTTAAGATCTTGTTGGATTTTGCAGGATCAAAATGCTTGTTTTATCATTTCATTGGTGCTTCTATTGTTAATTTAACTATGAATTCAAAGTCTAAGTGTGTTCGATTTTGCAATTATTAAATGATGACAACCAAAAGATTTGTTCTATCATTCCATCAGTGTTTGCATTATTGGTTAAACTATGACTTCAAAGTCTATTTATGGTGTGATCGATTTTATGTTTGATTCTGTTGTTAAACGACAACAACTAAAATGCTTATTCTGTTATTCTGTTAATTTTTATGTTGTTAGTTTAATGATAGATCCAAAGTCTAACTAGAGTGTAGTTAGTTTCATATTTGATTTTGCATTTTTCAAACGTTGACAACCAAACTAATTGTTTTACCATTCCACTAAAAATAGTTAAAACTAAAAATCAAAGCTTTCGAATTTCACAATGTTTCAAGATGTCAAACCGATCCTTTCCAAACTTCAAGCAAGCAATCTGGACAAGCTTGAAATCATTAAAATCAACATCGCCACTACCATTCTCTTCATCAAAAACATCATCACCACCATCAAACCCCAATTCTCTCACCATTTTGTCCTCATCTTTCCTCCTATGATCAAAGTAATTCTGCTTCACCAGCCTCTCCATCAACTCAATCTACCATGGCCATGGATAGGCCACCTCTACCTTGTTCCTCCTCCCCACTGCCTCTGTTCTATCTGAAACCCTTTCTGGATTTTTGTCTACACTAAAATCCCTATCCGAGTTCTCCTTCATTTTCGAAATCACCCTCGCCTACATTTGAGTTCTCCCCCTTGCTTCTCGATTTTATCGATTTGCTTGAATATGAAGCTTATGTGAGTGGAGAGCGAAGAGGGTTTCGCTTGGGAGTCCAAGGAGAAGGTTGGGTTTGAAGCTGGGAGGTTGGAAGCGGATAAGTCGAGAGAGAGGAGAGAGAGGAAGGTTTCTAGATGGTTGTGTTGTCGATGAAGAAGTTTAAGGAGGCTGCAGTAGGAAGAAGCTGGGAAGAAGTTTGAGGACGAAGAAGATTTTGCACAGTTGTGTTGTTGACGAAGAAGCTGGGAGGATGGAGGATGCATTTCAGCTTATGGCTCCCATTTCATTAAGGGCACTTTTGTCCATTCTTACTCTTTTTGTACGAATAAAAACAAAAGGGTTAATTTTGGAGTGCAGCTAGTCAAATGGGTCATTTTATATATTTTCTCAAAATATTATTAAAATATGATAGTTGTGTTTAATCATTTCTATGTAATTTTGGGACCCTATTTCAAGTAGCATTTAAAGATTTGGGGTCCATATACACATTTCTCTGTACTTATAAAACTCATAAAAGTTGCCGTCAAAAAAAAAAAAAAAAAAAGAACTCATATAAGTTTTTGAAATAGATACAACATCAAAAAAATTATTCTCGATATTATTACTCCCATACTCTCCTAATAAGTTGTAAATTTTTACATTTTAATTAATTTATAAATATAATAATATTTCAATTATATAATTATTGATAATTTGAATGCTTGATACATTTTCTTTATAATCGAGTTTGAGTTTCATTATATTATTTTACTAATATGATAAAAATGAAATCTCTTATTCTTCTGTGAAAGAAAATGCTAGTCGATATTAAATAAAAATATATTTTTTAAGTCTAATATATAATTTTTTTAGGATATTAGGATGAATTCGCGGGATAATTGAAATCAAACTAATATGACCTTAACGGTGTGATCTGCATAAGTGAACCTCGCCCTCGCCCTCGCCCCTGCCCCCACGCCCCACGGAAGTGGTAGGACTTGTAATTGTCTTTTCGCACTAAACTGTTAAAAGCCACGTATAGTGACTAAATCGTAATTTTATGGATACATTGAAAAAATTCACTCGTTTTCTCGCAATAAAATGGAACAGGGGGAGAGTTTTGTCCGAGGATGGAAAATGTGATGGGCAGTTTGGACACAACAAAATGTAAAAAACTACGTGGAGGGATTCAGTTGTAATTTTACGAATTTATTGTAAAAATCTACTGGTTTTTTAAATGAAGTGAGACGGTGAGGGGCAGTTTTGTCCAAGGATGGAAAATGTGAGGATCGGTTTGGACACAACAAAATCAATTAAAAGCCCTCCTCTCGACCGTTTAAAACGAACAAAAATGAAAATAGAGGGATTAAAGAGGGAACTAGAGAAAGTTAGAGAGGAAGAGATGGGTTTGGAGGAGAGTGAGAGCAAGATGGAAGATGAGAGAGGAATGGCGCGGCTGGACGGCGTCGGATTCCAGTGGAGGTCAGTATGGGTGGCGGATCTTGGTGGTTTTCTGTGTGTGTGTGTGTTTTTTTTTTTTTTTTTTTTTCTCGGTGGTTTGAGTGATGGTGGAGATGGTATTGGGTGATGGAAGGTTTGTGTGGTGTGTATGGTGGAGTGGTGGTGGCCGAATCTGTGAGGGTTTTTTTTTTTTGGTTGGGTTTTGGTGGTGATGAAGATGGATTGGGGTTACAAATATGAAAGCTTTGTGGTTTTTATGGCGGATCTGGTATTCCTGCCAAGTCTCTCTGTCCCCCTTTCTTTTTCGTGGGTTTTGGTGGTGATGGAGATGGATGTGGATTACAAAAATGAAAGCTTTGTGGTTTTTATGGCGGATCTGGTGTTCCTGCCAAGTCTCTCTCTCTCTCTCTCTTTTTGTGGGTGGTTGGGACGTGAGGTTATGGAGGAAAGTTTGGTTGCTTGTGCAACTGGTTTTGCAGAGTAGAGTGGTTTTCCTGAATATAGGGTGGCTTTCCTGAGTAGGGTATTTGATTATGCTAATTGATGCTTGAAAATAAGTAAAAATTTAATTTTGTTCACTTGGTGCGTGTATTTTTTGGTTTTGGTTTCTGTGTAGATCCTAAATTTTGGTGGTGGTTTTGGTTTTGTTTGGATGCTGAGAAAAAATAATAAATGAAGAAAAAATGAGGGTTTTTGAATAGCTGATGTGTGAAAATAATTAAAATTTTGATTTTGTTCACATGGGTAGATATCAAATCGTTTCTTGTTTCTGTTTTTGTTTGTATGCCGAGAAAACATTGAAAATGAAGAGGAAATCAGGTGGAATAGTTGATATGTGAAAAGGAAGTAAAATATATTTCATATGGGTGTCTCTTGTTTCTGTTTTTGTCTTTTGGGATGGAGATCGGAACCTTTTTTGTTTAGTTTGTTGGTATGTATATATAATCATGATCTGGTGCTCGATCAAATTTGTTTCTGTTTTGTTTATATTTAATCGTGTCTCTGTTTGAATAGGAAGCTGTGTGGATATGTAAATATACATTTTGTAAAGTAACTAATTTTTGGTGAAAATCTGTTAAAAAGTGCCCACAAAAAAAGAAAAGGTACATGGATTTGTTGCATGGTTTTTGGGCTGGTTTTGTTTTTGCTGACAAATTGGCGTCAAAGGTTTGAAAAAGATAAAGTTTTTGGCTTCATGATATGAGCAAAGCAGGTGCTAGACTGAACCGATGAAGAGAGTAACTAGGATTCTTTGCAATTTGTAATAATAGTTGGTGATTGTTATTAAATCAGCTCTTTTAGTGCAATTTTGGTTAGTGGGTTTGCTCTAGTTGGTTTGTTATTTGGTACAGTCAGTGTTTAGTAACAATTGCTTTTAACTTAAGGCTCTTTGTTTGTAGGTCAATTGTGAGTTGTGGTTTTGTTATGGCATTCCCAGTGGCAGCTTCTGCACCTTTGCATCATTCTTCCAGAGGGCCCCTTTCAGGTTTAATGATTTAACTTTTATGTTCATGATCTTTTCAATTATGCTTTGCAGTTATATATGTATTGTTTTACTGCCATCTTTCGAAATTGGTTATATGCATTTGATTTTTCGATTAGATGCTGGAAGTTTTGACTGACCCGAAGGAGTTGTACAATTAAACTTATAATAAAATAAGTAATAGTATGGCGATACGTTTATAAAAGACTTCGACCCTACGCTCATACAATGGAGCCATAGGCAGTCAAGTGAAATCTAATCCATAAATTAATTTGGTCTACAGGGTTTTGGTTAATGTTTAGTGTCTGGCATATTGATTTTGTGTTGATATTGGCTTTGATTTCTCATCTGCACTCTTATCTATCAATTTCTGGTTCTTTGTCTGTTCAATTTTGCAGTAAGGAATTGTCTGGTTTGCTTTTAGGAGCAAATTTATAGTTATAGATTTTACTTTAAAGGCAAGAAGGATTCATTAAGTGTACATTGGATAGTGTCAAGATGTTTTGGAATTGTTTTATTAAAGTTTTTAGGCCGTGCATTTAAAACAATTCTATCCCATTAAACTTAAATGTTATTATGCTTAAATCTTGGCCTACACCAAATTTGATGATGGTAGATAAATTAAATGAACTCATCCAAATATTATTGATTATACTTGGTATGTAAATCACTAAATCATCAATATTATCTAATTTTAGTGAAATTGTATCAACACTTTGATTAAATGTGGCTTGCTGCTGTTGTATTAAGATATAGCTGGAGTGGCACTTATTTCACATTTAAACATGGGATAATGGGATGGACTGCCTTGTAATTCCTTTTACTGGGGGAAAATTTCCCAGAATATATAATTTTGCCTTGTTATATTGTGGTTATCTATATGTTGGTCACCTTCTCTGATAATAATATAGTCCTCATAGCATGGTAGGATGCTGTATGTCATGGTCTAGGGATATATTTGGTTGACTGCATATTTGCTCTCTGCTTTTGTGTCCATTCCTAATCATCTGCTTTGGCTGATTCTATGTTTTTACTTTGTAGGTGGCTCCAACTATGCTTTGTACTGGGAATTATGGAATGCTTGTGTTGGACCTCTTGTCACCCTTCCTCTGATCGTGATTTCTCTGTCCAAAATTTGAAGGTAATATCTACCAACCTTGTTATGCTATTAGATTCAAATACTGAATCTCAATTATTAAATCAATACAATAGTGGTTAGCACAATGCATTATTTTATTAATGAAAAAATAAAAGTGAGTTAGAAGCAATAAAGTAGCCCTGAAAGAAGACAAAAGCAAAGATTGCAGAAAACAAAAGGTGGTGTACACTTAGGTGAAAGAGAGAAATGTAGAAGTGGTATAAGAGAATATACCTTCTAATTTATTGATCAATAGATAAAACAAATCTAAGATTTTTGCCTTCTGCTTGTAATATATCTTTTTGTAATATTTCCTGAAATTTAGCTTTAATTATTGAATGTTTCTATTATTGTTTTTACCTACTCTGGATATTAGTTTTTTCCATGGATCACATGTTGTGCATCGAATAAGCAACAATGTCGTTCTTGGCAATGGAAATTTGTCATCTTGTAAGAACTGATTTAAAGGCTTATAGTCTATGATCAGTCTTTTCTTCCCCTGAACTTTTTTTGACTTTTTCTCCACATAGAAAGCTTGACATGCCTATGACCTTTTCTCCACATTCTTTTCTTGCCATTTTAAGATCAGTTTGATTCATCCCTGAATGAGTTGCCTTTGTGGGATTCACATCTTCATTAAGCCGAAATGGCAGAGTAATGAAGAATTCTGGATTTTTCCATAAAGGATGAGGATAATGGAACTGATTATGACCTTCTGTACACAGCTTCAACAGTTTCTCTTGAACATCATTGTAATTGGGGGTTACTGTGGTGATGGAAAACATATTAACAATTAAGACAAAAGGTTTAAAATTCTTTTGTATCTGATGTCCGGGGGTAAGATCCTGAGATTTTTTGATAAAAAGTAAAGATTCCAACCAATGATAAGATCTTTTTCAGGAAGATCAGTACCCAAAACTTTTAATCAAATTGTTAGATTAGGAAGAAGTTTAATCTCAAGCTTGTGCTTAGTTATGAGTTTGGTATGGAAAAGTTTTCCATCAGCAACAACAAACTCTTCTCTGTGCCGAACCCAACATTCTGGAGGTAGTATTTTTGGGTTCATGAAAGAGTTGTGAGATCCAATATCCATTAAAGTTATGGCAGAAATGGGTTTTGAGTATTTGTAGGGGTAGATTTAGACATAGAGATGTGGGTCGATAGCTGGCTGGTGTACAGAGTTTGGAGTAACAGTGAAAGTGGGTTTTGGAATCTGTAGTGACATGGCAGACTGTGCCATGAAGGTACCGAGGACGATGAGTTATACTCCAAAGAGTAATCAGGTTCTTTGTTAGTTTCTGAGTCTAAAGTGGTGGGAAAAGCAAAGACAGTTTCCTTGTCCATATCTTCTTATTCTGAGAAGATAAACTCAATATCTGCATCAGACGGAACATTGACACCTGGAAGGTCTTCAATTGTTTGAACCATCTTTGTAGATTTTGCCTGTTTGTGGGGACACCTTTTTGAAAATGACCTTTCTTTTCACATGCATAATATCGAGTGTTTTTTGAGTCACGGACGTGTTTCTTTTTGAAATAGCGAAATCTTTGTTTCTTTTTCTTTTTCCTGTATCCATTGTGAAATTTGTGTTTGCTTTTGAACAAGGAACGATAGTGTTGCTTTTCTTTTGTTTTACAATGACACTGTTCTTCATCTTTGCACTTTATTTTCAGATTTGGACGTTTGCACATCTTTTTGTACTTGGGTCCTTCTTTCAGCATCCTTGAGAAAAATTGTTGAGTGGCACAAAGTTTGTTTAGAGACTGTAGTGTCATTTGCTGGATTTGACCTAACGTCAGTTCTCTGATAGGCCTATTGGTTGCATCAATCTTCCTTTGAAGTTCATCTTGAAGGTTCGTAGGAAGAGAGTTGATGTATATCTGTTTGAGGCTTTCGTCTTGTGCACCATTAAGAGAATGGTATCTTGATGTCATTCTTCTATAATGTCTTACAAGATCTTATTTTTTCAGTGAACAACACCTCATTTCGAGGAACTCTTGGCGTTCTTTTTTATAATATTGTTAAACATCACCAAGAAATTCTCTAAATAATATGCCCGTAACTGTATGAACATCAAATCGCAGAATTCTGATTTGTGTGTATTCATCTAATGACTGGAACCAATCTTTGAGGGACCCTGTAAATTTGGTATAGAAAATGATTCATTTTAGCCTGAACTCCAAAGCCAATGAAATATATTTGGACTCCATTCTAGTCTCTTATTTTTCAAATCAATAAAATTAACATCAATTTTTTGGATATTTAGTGTATTGTGTTTATAATTAATTTTTACTTGAAAGTTGCAATTTAAAAGATGTAATTATCAAATAATATAGCATGTATGATTTGTATTTTACACATACCACCCAACCCAATTTTCCAACCCGTTCACATCTTTTCTTCGACATCTTGCGTGCTTCCAAGCTTTGCAATAAGCAAATTGAATATCTGGATTTGCTCAGTCTGGTAATCAGAAGAGATATTGTAACACTATAATATAAGGGGGTTAGACTGTTCTGCCATGAACAATACGGTCGCAAATAGATCAAAAGGGATTGTGATTTTGTTGTGGGCTTGCTAGGAACAGATTTCTGTCAAGATGAAGTAGATAGAAAACAATCGAAACGATCAATGAGTGTTTCTTGGAAGGAGATTAAGGTTGGATTTTTAACTAACACAACAAGAAGATCAATTTTGAATGAGTACTTTGAAGGAAATGTCACGTTAGGTTGGCATGGTACATATAGGTAGATAATTGAGTTTATAAAAAGATTATTATTCATTGTTTTGATTTATAACTTTTGATCACGTTTTGTTTTAACTTCCTTATGATTTGTATATGACCAATTGTATTCATATACAAGTTTGTGCCAATTGAAACCCATGTACGGAAGTTCTTGTTTTGCTTTTGTTTTTGTTTTTTGTTTTTTTGTTTTTGTGTTTTTGAGGGTTTTTTATATATAGATACAATGGAAAAAGACCTTTATATTCTAGTTAAAAGATTTTTGATTTTTGATTCTGGCATGATATGTTGACAATAATGATGTACTTATTATTGTTTTTTAATACTATTTATGTATTATTATTACTATATGTTCTGTATTTTTTTTTAAACTGTTAGTAACGATTAACATTATTTAATAAAAGAAAAAATAATCATATAATTTTAAAATTGATAAAATTCCACCATGATTATCTAGAGCCATCCCAACAAGTATTTTAGAACCCATTTACTCTTTATAATTATATCAAATATTTGAAAATATGGCCGTCCTATTACAATATTAGCATGCCCTTTTAAAGTATGAGATAATAGGACATAATTTTATATATTATTTTACTAGTTAACGTTAGCTTGCATTTGTAGGCGTCCAGTTTTAAAATTCCATTTTCCACTTTTAAAAAAATTTAACAAAAGAACACGTTGGGCAATATCTTGTAATATAGAAGTTGAAATACACTGGAAGCACTTTCTCACTTTTAGTGAATGAAAATCTGAAAATATAGAGAACATCACATTGATGTTTTCATTGTTTGGCGGAGTCGCAAAAGTACGCTTATAAAAGTTACTTTATCTTGAAACTATAGTTCTAATGTGAACAAGAAACCAATAAGGTTAATAGTAACATCATTCATGCATTTAATATAGGTGATCAATTAAAGCTATCATGTATATAGACTATTAAAGAAGGATGGGGTTTTGGCTTCTGCTATAGATTAGGCTGACTAGCTATGAGTTCTTCGAAAAAACAAAATAAGAAAAAGACTATTGCTATGAGTTTAGCTGCATAGTAAATTCGACTTTATAATAAATTGTAACTTCGGAATGTGACCAATAGAGTGGGATAGAAATTGACCTCAAACTGTTAAAAAATGAGAATTAAATAACATCCAAGTCCCTCACATGCTTCTCTCTTATTATTAGATAATTTTATTTATTTATTTATTTTCCACCCAGAAAAACAAACTCCTCCACTGCAGTCAGACCTGGCTTCAGCTTTAGTCCATATAAATCAAATAAAAGGAGTTAGGTTCACATTGCTCCTTTTATAATGTCACTTTCCATCAAAGTCCAACCCACATCACAACAAATTTTGGCAATTCTCAACATCCTAAAATCTTAATGATGTGATTGTTGCCATATAATTCTCACATTAAGATGATAATTACAATCTTAAAATACCATAAACAATTCTACTTGCTAAAAAAAAAAAAAAAAAGAGAAACCCAATTTACTGGCTTACACTTCCATCTCTAAGGCTTGCTTCCCTAATCCCTAATGGCATATATATAAAATAATCATGGCATGTACCACAATAAAAATGAAAAAGAACCATCAATCAGTGTTTGATGTATCGCACCATGTTAAATAGGATTTGATGATAAAAGATTTCTCAATCAGTTTGGATAGAATGATTGTACCATAGTTAATATATATATATATATATATGGCAAACCGTTTACGAGACAAATCATGGTATCCATTTTATTTTTTCAATTTATATCATATTTATTGTAATAGTGTTTATTTTTCTTAGATATATCAAGTATAAGTAAACAAGTTTCATGATTATTATGAAGACAGCATCAGCTATAGTAGTGATGGCTTTGTTAAAATGATTTTATTAAAAATTGTGTTTCTTCTTGAGCTTTTTTCTCGTCACATCCCTGAATTTCATACTAAGGACCGAGTGTTTAGAAGTCCTGAATTGATAAATGATGTCGTGTTTGACATTTTACACATTGAAAATCAGTTTCCAATCTTTATCCTTAAAGAATTGTTTGTGTTGGCATAACTTGTATTGCCTGTGCGTTTGCATGGGAATTCTCTAAGACTATTTGTCACTTTTTTTTTTTTTTTTTCGACTTTCATGTATGTCCAACGATTATGATAGACCCAACTCCAGTAGCGCCAAACTTTTATAAAGCAAAACATTTTGTTGATATGTTATGACTTTGCCTTCAACCACCAAATTATCCTGACATCGAAAGACAAACTGATTTTGAAAATATACTTAATATAACACAATTTTACTATTTTGGAATAAAGTTTAAGTTAGCTTCAACCCAACACAACTTTACTATTTTGGAATAAAGTTTAAGTTAGGTTCAACCTAGAACATGCTTGACATAAAATTTGATAAGAAGAGACACTTTTCATGAGACATGCTTTGAGTCTATTCTAAGATGAGAAGATGATGCAATCGTTGGAGTTCTACCAATGATAGCATTTGAATTTTTTCTAAGTCTTGGTGGTAGTTGAAGAAGATGATACCAACGTCCATACCTTCTCAACCAAACTTTTGAAAGTTGTATGCCAAAATTGATAATTAGTAATATGACACTTCTTTTATTGAGGAATCTTCAGATCTTTTAATCATTCAATTACGGTGATTCCAATCATATCAATGACTATGATATGATTTTCAGTTGTCTTTTAAATACCCCAGAAGATGTTGAATAGTTAGTTCAGATGTTGAATAGTTAGTTCATTTTATCATGGTGATTCAAAGTCTTTTTGAGATGCTTAAAAGATAATTGAGGATCATATCATTAATCATATCATAGTCAATAATATGATTGAAATCACCATAATAAAATGATTCAAAGACCTAAACGTTCCTCAATAAAAGAAGTATCATTACTAATTATCAATTTTGAAGTTTGTATAGTTTTCGTACTATTGTCAAATTTTATGTCAAGCATATCCGAGTTGATGCCAACTTAAACTTCATTCCAAAATGGTAAAGTTGTGTTATACTAGACACATTTGAGAATCAGTTTGCCTTTTGATGTTAGGATGATTTGCTAGTTAAAGACAAAGCCATATCAAATCAACAAAGAGGTTTTGCTTTAAAAAAGTTTGGCGCTACTAAAGTTGGGTCTACAATAATCCCTGACGTACATAGAAGTGGAAAAAGGTAGCAACAAACAAGCTCCAAGAATCCCCTTGAAAATGCATAGGCAACACAAGTTGTGTTAACACAAACAACTCCTCAGGGATAAAAATCAGTAGTTGATTTTCAATGAGCAAAATATCAAACACTACATCATTTATCAATACAGGACTTTGAAACACACAGTCCCTAGTGTGAAATTCAGGGACAGAACAAAAAAAAAGCTCTTGAAGAAACACGGCATCTAGTAAAATCATGCTAACAAAGTCGTTACTACCATATTCAAAGCTTTCTCTACGACCTTGCTTCCTTATACTTAGTCTATCTAAAAATATCCACCATACTTAAACTAGTTCATCCGAAAAACTGATTCAAACATCTTAATTTTTCCTTTTGCATATCTTTTAATTCTTCTCTGTGATGGTGGATTGGGCCTATAAGGACTATACTTGGAGTGAAAAATATTTCATTTAACTTCCGAATATGCCAAGGAGCTTGCCAAATGCAATAATCAATCTAACAGAGGAGGTAAACTGTTAAACTGACCTCTCAACAACTCTGTTAGCGTCTCCAAATCAACATAGACTTGCTCTTTGCTTTTCTCAAAATCAATAAACACATGATCATTGCTTCCATGCATTTTGTTCCTTGTTTGTTGCACAACTGCAACATGATCCAAGAAAAAAAAATTAATGTCCGAGTAGGTAAAACAATATAAAACCATCACTAAAGACAAATTAAAAAGAAACATATCATGATTAAAGTTAAATTTTAAGAAATGTTAGAACAAGGTCAGTAGGTATTACCTTCAGTTTTTGGATAGAGAAATCAGGTTTGGATGTCCGAGAGAGAGACCATTGTTTCAGAACTCGACGTCGACTAGCCGCACGACGGTAGTCCGGCGAGCCCAGAACCCTCAAATCGGCCCAACTTGATCGGCAATGGAGCAGCAGCGGAACCTTAGGCAGATGAACTGAGAGCAGTTGAGCAGGACAAGGATGGAGAGAGGCAGCAGTGCGAATTCAGAAACAAAGATAGCGAGGTAGATCGTGCAGATGTCGACTAGGATCTGCAACACTCTTGTAGATCCTAATGAGCTTTTGCTTAGACGGAGAGAAGGAGAAATGGAAGAAGGCTCAATGAGAGAGGTCCTGACGCCTTTGACGATTGTGCTGGCTGCTGCGATTGAGAGTTGAGAGAGTGTCGAGGGTTGAAGATGGAGTGGGTCGTGGATGTGCACTTTGAAACAAAGAAAAAATGGTTGTTTGATATAAGAATAAAATAAAGGATGGACGATAATTGCTTTGGAAGGTTGGTTGATATGGGAAGATGGAGTCGATGGATGTGCACTTTCAAACAAAACCAGTCTCGCTCGATGGAAGAGTGTAGACAGAGTCGGCTGTTGCGATTGAGGGTTTGAGAGATGAGAGACTGTGAAGGGTTGAAGATGCAATGGGCTGCATAGAAAATGACCTCAAACCGTTAATAAAATGAGAACTAAATAACATCCAGGTCGAGCACAATCTTACTTCCACCTCGAAAAACAAACTCCCCCGCTGCAAGTTCAACTTCAGACTGTACAAATCAAATAAAAGCAGTTTAGTTCACATGCACCTTTTGTCATGTCACTTTCCATCGAAGTACAACCCATGTGATGACAAATTTTGGCGATTCTCGACATGCTAAAATCTTAATGATGTAATTGTTGCTATATAATTAGAGAAAATTACAATTTAGCTACCCAATTTGAAACTATATGCAGGTGGAGTAAATATTTTTATTTTATTACATTTAACCCCCTGCTTTTAACTATCTTTGTTAGATTTAAGAGACTAAGGGACAAGGTTGTCTTTTAAAATAAAAATTAAATAATAAAAATTTACTAAAAAGAGTAAAATTTTTCACTTTTCTACTTCCTCACAACTTCGCTTCCTCTTCTTTTCTCTGTGACCTTCACTTCTGCTTCTTCTCCATCGTCGACCTATTCCTTCCTTACCGTTGATCTTCTTCTGACCTTCAGTTCGACTTCATCCTCATCGTTGACCTATTCCTTCCCCATTGTCGATCTTCTTCTTCCCCATTACCGGTCTCTTCCTCTTCTCCTTCCACCACTTGTTCTTTTTCCCTACGACCACCACTTATTATTCTTCCTCATTGGCAATCGTCGACCTCTTCTTCTTTCACTTCCATCATCACCACCCAGATCTTCATCCGCTGCTCTATTTACTGTTAATGCTCCCTTAATTTAGAAACCTATTTCTGCGTTTCCAATCGTGGAGACCCAGAAATGAGTTCCGAAACCGTTCAACTGGGTTGAAGGTTCGTTTGTTTTTTTTTTTTTTTTTTTTTTTCGATGTTGATTTTTTAATTTTTTTTCTTTAATCTATGGGTTTAATGATTTTTGATGTTTGGTTTGATGATTGATGATGTTTGGCAGAATTGATGTTGGTTATTTAAGGTGGTTTGTGGTGGTGGTGTGTGGGTGTGTTGGAATTTGGCAGATGAAATTTGGAATTTGGTTGTTCTAGGTGTGGGTGTGGTTTGTGATAATGATGTTTGCAATGTTTTGGGTGGGCGTTCTTCTCTCTTCTCTTCTTTTCTTCTTCTTCTTCTTCTTCGCCATATTTAATCTAGAATGAACCTAGATCTGAACGAACCCAGAGATTTCTGGGTTCGCTGTGAAATAACCCAGATTTCTGGGTTCGTAAACGAACCCAGATCTGGGTTCGTTCACAGCGAACCCAAATTTCTGGGTTCGTTTTGTTGTTTGATGATGATATTGGGTTTTGACGATGTTGTCTTTTGATGATTGAGGATGTTGGGTCTTGATGATATTGAGTTTTATTTTTTGGGTTTGATTGAGGATGATTTTGGGGATTGATTGAAGTTGATGTTTGAGGTTTCTACTGGATGTTTGAAGAAGATGATGTTTGGGCTTGATTGAAAATTGTAAATCAGAAATCAGAAATCAGTTGTGGGTTTTTAAATTTTTTTTTTTTAAATTGGACAATCAGAAAATTGGAAATAAGAAGAGTGAAAAATTTTACTCTTTTTATTAAATTTTTATTATTTAATTAATTATTTAATTTTTATTTTAAAAGACAATCTTGTCCCGTAGTCTGTTAAATCTAACAGAAATAGTTAAGAGCAGGGGGGTTAAATGTAATAAAATAAAAATGTTTACTCCACCTGCATATAATTTTAAACTGGGTAGCTAAATTGTAATTTCCTCATATAATTATCACATAAAGGTGATAATAACAATCTTAAAATAACATAAACAATTCTAATTGCTAAAAACTATTCATAATAGATGTTTGAGGTCTAATTACACAAATTTAAAAAAATCCAATTTACTGACTCACCCTTTTCTCTCTCGGTGCTTGCCTATTCTCTAAGGACATTTTGGACAATTCATTCAAAAGTCAAAACTTACCCGTGACTGTATTCTTGTTACATAGATGCATGCACTGCATTCCTTAGCTGGTTGAACATCTGAATTGCTTCCAATGTTATGATTCATGATTGTGACTTCTCCACCTCTCTCGCTCTTCTCCCTCTCATTACTTGTTACCTTCTATTCCCAGTTTCCACTACTCCATACCTATCCTTGAAAATCTTTGCTTTTCCAATCCTCTTCCACCACGTGTCTTCTCGTTTCTTTCTGATCCACCTACTTTGTTCTTCTCTGCTGCTGATATTGGTTTGGTTTGATCGGACGGCCTCCGTTGCTACACGTTTCCTATGAGATTCAATTATTTTATTCTTTTTTCCTTTTTGAAATATTTTATTCTATTTTATTATTGAACTAATTTATTAAGTTTAGTACTTGTTAATAAAAGTAAATATACAATATATGGAACTAGGTTACTGTAATGCGGTGGTTTGTTGTTTAATAAATATATTGTTGACGATCGGAATCGGTCAATATCCGGGAGGTCGAAACCTCGTCTACAGAATGATTTGTACGGGACCCGCGGTGAAGACCGCACCGAACCGGGAGTTCTTGAGGTCGCGTCCGAAATTGAACCCTTAATCTTATATGTTTTTTAGGTTGACAACTCTTACCACCAAACTGACGGTCAACATATATGTTATTATAAAAATATATATATAAATATACAGTAAATTTTTAATTATTTATTTGATTAGCCTCATCAATAGAGTTTGTTGGGAATAAAAAAAGCGAGTGTAAAGGCTAACACACACACCTAACGTGAACTAGTGGACAAATATTAAAAAAAAAAAAACACTAATGGACAATTATATAAAGGCAACAAGTATTTTTTAGAATTACAAACAAGCACATATTTTAAATCTAATTATTTGCTTTTTCATTTTACTCTGTTTGAACATTATTATATCCATAACATATTAACTAAACATACAGATAGAAAATACATGTATATACAACATTATAATCAAATATGACAACAGATTTTCGTACTGTTGGAATTTATTTAAAAAATTTATTGTAGCTCATCATAGTATAACATCCTGACTACGGCTCTACTTCATATTTATATAAAATATTTGAAAATGGCCACCCTATTACAATATTAAAATACCCTTACGAAGTACGAGAAAATATAACATAATTTTATACATTATTTTACTAGTTAACATTGGGGGTTGCATTTGTAGGTGTTCATTTTTAAAATCCTGTTTTCCACTTGTCAAAATTAAAAATTTAACAATAAAACACGTTGGGCAATATCCTGTACAGTTAAACTCGTGGCTGTAGTCTTTTTCTTTTTTCGAGAGAACTCATAGCTGTAATCTACAGCAGAAGCCAATGCCATTGTCATAAACGTCCCTCATTTTTTTTTTTTGAAAATTAAAACGTCCCTCTTTAACGCTATAGATATGCATAATAGCTTTAATTGATCACCTGTATTAATTGCATTAATCGTGTTACTATCAACCTGACTGGTTTCTTGTTCACACTAGGACTATAGATAAAAACAAGATAAAGTAACTTTTATAAGGTTACTTTTGCGACTCCGTCAAACAATGAAAACATCAATGTGATGTTCTCTATGTTTTCAAATTTTCATTCATTAGAAGTGGGAAAGTGCTTCCAGTATTTTTCAATTTTTATATTACAGGATATTGCCCAACATGTTTTATTGTTAAATTTTTAATTTTGACAAGTGGAAAACAGGATTTTAAAAATGAACACCTACAAATGCAACCCAACGTTAACTAGTAAAATAATGTATAAAATTATGTTATATTTTCTCGTATTTCGTAAGGGTATTTTAATATTGTAATAGGGTGGCCATTTTCAAATATTTTATATAAATATGAAGTAGAGCCGTAGTCAGGATGTTATACTATGATGAGCTACAATAAATTTTTTAAATAAATTCCAACAGTACGAAAATCTGTTTTGTCATATTTGATTATAATGTTGTATATACATGTATTTTCTATCTGTATGTTTAGTTAATATGTTATGGATATAATAATGTTCAAACAGAGTAAAATGAAAAAGCAAATAATTAGATTTAAAATATGTGCTTGTTTGTAATTCTAAAAAATACTTGTTGCCTTCGTATAATTGCCCATTAGTTTTTTTTTTTTAATATTTGTCCACTAGTTGACGTTAGGTGTGTGTGTTAGCTTTTACACTCGTTTTTTTTATTCCCAACAAACTCTATTGATGAGGCTAATCAAATAAATAATTAAAAATTTACTGTATATTTATATATATTTTTTTAGAATAACATATATGTTGACCGTCAGTTTGGTGGTAAGAGTTGTCAACCTAAAAAACATATAAGATTAAAAGTTCAATTTCGGACGCGACCTCAAGAACTCCCGGTTCGGTGCGGTCTTCACCGCGGGTCCCGTACAAATCATTCTGTAGACGAGGTTTCGACCTCCCGGATATTGACCGATTCCGATCGTCAACAATATATTTATTAAACAACAAACCACCGCATTACAGTAACCTAGTTCCATATATTATATATTTACTTTTATTAACAAGTGCTAAACTTAATAAATTAGTTCAATAATAAAATAAAATAAAATATTTCAAAAAGGAAAAAAGAATAAAATAATTGAATCTCATAGGAAACGTGTAGCAACGGAGGCCGTCCGATCAAACCAAACCAATATCAGCAGCAGAGAAGAACAAAGTAGGTGGATCAGAAAGAAACGAGAAGACACGTGGTGGAAGAGGATTGGAAAAGCAAAGATTTTCAAGGATAGGTATGGAGTAGTGGAAACTGGGAATAGAAGGTAACAAGTAATGAGAGGGAGAAGAGCGAGAGAGGTGGAGAAGTCACAATCATGAATCATAACATTGGAAGCAATTCAGATGTTCAATCAGCTAAGGAATGCAGTGCATGCATCTATGTAACAAGAATACAGTCACGGGTAAGTTTTGACTTTTGAATGAATTGTCCAAAATGTCCTTAGAGAATAGGCAAGCACCGAGAGAGAAAAGGGTGAGTCAGTAAATTGGATTTTTTTAAATTTGTGTAATTAGACCTCAAACATCTATTATGAATAGCTTTTAGCAATTAGAATTGTTTATGTTATTTTAAGATTGTTATTATCACTTTTATGTGATAATTACATGAGGAAATTACAATTTAGTTACCCAGTTTAAAATTATATGCAAGTGGAGTAAACATTTTTATTTTATTACATTTAACCCCCCTGCTCTTAACTATCTCTGTTAGATTTAACAGACTACGGGATAAGATTGTCTTTTAATATAAAAATTAAATAATTAATTAAATAATAAAAAGAGTAAAATTTTTCACTCTTCTTATTTCCAATTTTCTGATTATCCAATTTAAAAAAAAAATTAAAAACCCACAACTAATTTCTGATTTACAATTTTCAATCAAGCCCAAACATCATCTTCTTCAAACATCAACTTCAATCAATCCCTAAAATCATCTTCAATCAAACCCAAAAAATAAAAACTCAACATCATCAAGACCCAACATCCTTAATCATCAAAAGGCAACATCATCAAAACCCAATATCATCATCAAACAACAAAACGAACCCAGAAATTTGGGTTCGCTGTGAACGAACCTAGATCTGGGTTCGTTGTGAACGAACCCAGAAATCTGGGTTATTTCACAGCGAACCCAGAAATCTCTGGGTTCGTTCAGATCTGGGTTCATTCTAGATTAAATATGGCGAAGAAGAAGAAGAAGAAAAGAAGAGAAGAGAAGAACGCCCACCCAAAACATTGCAAACATCATTATCACAGACCACACCCACACCTAGAACAACCAAATTCCAAATTTCATCTGCCAAATTCCAACACACCCACACACCACCACCACAAACCACCCTAAAAAACCAACATCAATTCTGCCAAACATCATCAATCATCAAACCAAACATAAAAAATCATTAAACCCATAGATTAAAGAAAAAAAATTAAAAAATCAACACTGAAAAAAAAAAAAAAAAACCAAACAAACCTTCAACCCAGTTGAACGGTTTCGGAACCCATTTCTGGGTCTCCATGATTGGAAACGCAGAAATAGGTTTCTAAATTAAGGGAGCATCGGCAGTAAATAGAGCAGTGGATGAAGATCTGGGTGGTGATGATGTGAAGTGAAAGAAGAAGAGGTTGACGATTGACAATGAGGAAGAAGAATAAGTGGTGGAAGGAGAAGAGGAAGAGACCGGTAATGGGGAAGAAGAAGATCGACGGTGGGGAAGGAATAGGTCAACGATGAGGATGAAGCCGAACTGAAGGTCAGAAGAAGATCGACGATGAGGAAGGAATAGGTCGGCGATGGGGAAGAAGCAGAAGTGAAGGTCACAGAGAAAAGAAGAGGAAGCGAAGTTGTGAGGAAGAAGTAGAAGAGTGAAAAATTTTACTCTTTTTAGTAAATTTTTATTATCTAATTTTTATTTTAAAAGACAACCTTGTCCCTTAGTCTCTTAAATCTAACAAAGATAGTTAAAAGCAGGAGGGTTAAATGTAATAAAATAAAAATATTTACTCTACCTGCATATAGTTTCAAATTGGGTAGCTAAATTGTAATTTTCTCTAATTATATAGCAACAATTACATCATTAAGATTTTAGCATGTCGAGAATCGCTAAAATTTGTCATCACATGGGTTGTAGTTTGATGGAAAGTGACATGACAAAAGGTGCATGTGAATTAAACTGCTTTTATTTGATTTGTACAGTCTGAAGTTGAACTTGCAGCGGGGTAGTTTGTTTTTCGAGGTGGAAGTAAGATTGTGCTCGACCTGGATGTTATTTAGTTCTCATTTTATTAACGGTTTGAGGTCATTTTCTATGCAGCCCATTGCATCTTCAACCCTTCACAGTCTCTCATCTCTCAACCCTCAATCGCAACGGCCGGCTCTGTCTACACTCTTCTATCGAGCGAGACTGGTTTTGTTTGAAAGTGCACATCCATCGACTCCATCTTCCCATATCAACCAACCTTCCAAAGCAATTATCACCCATCCTTTATTTTCTTCTTATATCAAACAACCATTTTTTCTTTGTTTCAAAGTGCACATCCACGACCGACTCCAGCTTCAACCCTCGACACTCTCTCAACTCTCAATCGCAGCAGCCAGCACAATCGTCAAAGGCGTCAGGACCTCTCTCATTGAGCCTTCTTCCATTTCTCCTTCTCTCCGTCTAAGCAAAAGCTCATTAGGATCTACAAGAGTGTTGCAGATCCTAGTCGACATCTGCACGATCTACCTCGCTACCTTTGTTTCTGAATTCGCACTGCTGCCTCTCTCCATCCTTGTCCTGCTCAACTGCTCTCAGTTCATCTGCCTAAGGTTCCGTTGCCGATCGAGTTGGGCCGATTTGAGGGTTCTGGGCTCGCCGGACTACCGTCGTGCGGCTAGTCGACGTCGAGTTCTGAAACAATGGTCTCTCTCTCGGACATCCAAACCTGATTTCTCTATCCAAAAACTGAAGGTAATACCTACTGACCTTGTTCTAACATTTCTTAAAATTTAACTTTAATCATGATATGTTTCTTTTTAATTTGTCTTTAGTGATGGTTTTATATTGTTTTACCTACTCGGACATTAATTTTTTTTTCTTGGATCATGTTGCAGTTGTGCAACAAACAAGGAACAAAATGCATGGAAGCAATGATCATGTGTTTATTGATTTTGAGAAAAGCAAAGAGCAAGTCTATGTTGATTTGGAGACGCTAACAGAGTTGTTGAGAGGTCAGTTTAACAGTTTACCTCCTTTGTCGGATTGATTATTGCATTTGGCAAGCTCCTTGGCATATTCGGAAGTTAAATGAAATATTTTTCACTCCAAGTATAGTCCTTATAGGCCCAATCCACCATCACAGAGAAGAATTAAAAGATATGCAAAAGGAAAAATTAAGATGTTTGAATCAGTTTTTGGGATTAAGTATGGTGGATATTTTTAGATAGACTAAGTATAAGGAAGCAAGGTCATGGAGAAAGCTTTGAATATGGTAGTAACGACTTTGTTAGCATGATTTTACTAGATGTCGTGTTTCTTCAAGAGCTTTTTTTTTGTTCTGTCCCTGAATTTCACACTAGGGACTGTGTGTTTCAAAGTCCTGTATTGATAAATGATGTAGTGTTTGATATTTTGCTCATTGAAAATCAGCTACTGATTTTTATCCCTGAGGAGTTGTTTGTGTTAACACAACTTGTGTTGCCTATGCATTTTCAAGGGGATTCTTGGAGCTTGTTTGTTGCTACCTTTTCCACTTCTATGTACGTCAGGGATTATTGTAGACCCAACTTTAGTAGCGCCAAACTTTTTTAAAGCAAAACCTCTTTGTTGATTTGATATGGCTTTGTCTTTAACTAGCAAATCATCCTAACATCAAAAGGCAAACTGATTCTCAAATGTGTCTAGTATAACACAACTTTACCATTTTGGAATGAAGTTTAAGTTGGCATCAACTCGGATATGCTTGACATAAAATTTGACAATAGTACGAAAACTATACAAACTTCAAAATTGATAATTAGTAATGATACTTCTTTTATTGAGGAACGTTTAGGTCTTTGAATCATTTTATTATGGTGATTTCAATCATATTATTGATTATGATATGATTAATGATATGATCCTCAATTATCTTTTAAGCATCTCAGAAAGACTTTGAATCACCATGATAGAATGAACTACTTATTCAACATCTGAACTAACTATTCAACATCTTCTGGGGTATTTAAAAGACAACTGAAAATCATATCATAGTCATTGATATGATTGGAATCACCGTAATTGAATGATTAAAAGATCTGAAGATTCCTCAATAAAAGAAGTGTCATATTACTAATTATCAATTTTGGCATACAACTTCCAAAAGTTTGGTTGAGAAGGTATGGACGTTGGTATCATCTTCTTCAACTACCACCAAGACTTAGAAAAAATTCAAATGCTATCATTGGTAGAACTCCAACGATTGCATCATCTTCTCATCTTAGAATAGACTCAAAGTGTGTCTCATGAAAAGTCTCTCTTCTTATCAAATTTTATGTCAAGCATGTTCTAGGTTGAACCTAACTTAAACTTTATTCCAAAATAGTAAAGTTGTGTTGGGTTGAAGCTAACTTAAACTTTATTCCAAAATAGTAAAATTGTGTTATATTAAGTATATTTTCAAAATCAGTTTGTCTTTCGATGTCAGGATAATTTGGTGGTTGAAGGCAAAGTCATAACATATCAACAAAATGTTTTGCTTTATAAAAGTTTGGTGCTACTAGAGTTGGGTCTATCATAATCGTTGGACATACATGAAAGTCGAAAAAAAAAAAGAGTGACAAATAGTCTTAGAGAATTCCCATGCAAATGCACAGGCAATACAAGTTATGCCAACACAAACAATTCTTTAAGGATAAAGACTGGAAGCTGATTTTCAATGTGTAAAATGTCAAACACGACATCATTTATCAATTCAGGACTTCTAAACACTCGGTCCTTAGTATGAAATTCAGGGATGTGACGAGAAAAAAGCTCAAGAAGAAACACAATTTTTAATAAAATCATTTTAACAAAGCCATCACTACTATAGCTGATGCTGTCTTTATAATAATCATGAAACTTGTTTACTTATACTTGATATATCTAAGAAAAATAAACACTATTACAATAAATATGATATAAATTGAAAAAATAAAATGGATACCATGATTTGTCTCGTAAACGGTTTGCCATATATATATATATATATATTAACTATGGTACAATCATTCTATCCAAACTGATTGAGAAGTCTTTTATCATCAAATCTTATTTAACATGGTGCGATACATCGAACACTGATTGATGGTTCTTTTTCATTTTTATTGTGGTACATGCCATGATTATTTTATATATATGCCATTAGGGATTAGGGAAGCAAGCCTTGGAGATGGAAGTGTAAGCCAGTAAATTGGGTTTCTCTTTTTTTTTTTTTTTTTAGCAAGTAGAATTGTTTATGGTATTTTAAGATTGTAATTATCATCTTAATGTGATAATTATATGGCAACAATCACATCATTAAGATTTTAGGATGTTGAGAATTGCCAAAATTTGTTGTGATGTGGGTTGGACTTTGATGGAAAGTGACATTATTAAAGGAGCAATGTAAACCTAACTCCTTTTATTTGATTTGTATGGACTAAAGCTGAAGCCAGGTCTGACTGCAGTGGAGGAGTTTGTTTTTCTGGGTGGAAAATAAATAAATAAATAAAATTATCTAATAATAAGAGAGAAGCATGTGCGGGACTTGGATGTTATTTAATTCTCATTTTTTAACAGTTTGAGGTCAATTTCTATCTCACTTTGTTGGTCACATTCCGAAGTTACAATTTATTATAAAGTCGAATTTACTATGCAGCTAAACTCATAGCGATAGTCTTTTTCTTATTTTGTTTTTTCGAAGAACTTATAGCTAGTCAGCCTAGTCTACAACAGAAACCAAAACCCCATCCCTCTTTAATAGTCTATATACATGATAGCTTTAATTGATCACCTATATTAAATGCATGAATGATGTTACTATTAACCTGATTGGTTTCTTGTTCACATTAGAACTATAGTTTCAAGATAAACTAACTTTTATAAGTGTACTTTTGCGACTCCGCCAAACAATGCAAACATCAATGTGATGTTCTCTATATTTTCAGATTTTCATTCACTAAAAGTGAGAAAGTGCTTCCAGTGTATTTCAGCTTCTATATTACAAGATATTGCCCAACGTGTTCTTTTGTTAAATTTTTTTAAAAGTGGAAAATGGGATTTTAAAACTGGACGCCTACAAATGCAAGCTAACGTTAACTAGTAAAATAATATATAAAATTATGTCCTATTATCTCATACTTTAAAAGGCCGTGCTAATATTGTAATAGGACGGCCATATTTTCAAATATTTGATATAATTATAAAGAGTAAATGGGTTCTAAGAAACTTGTTGGGATGGCTCTGGATAATCATGGTGGAATTTTATCAATTTTAAAATTATATGATTATTTTTTCTTTTATTAAATAATGCTAATCGTTACTAACAGTTAAAAAAAAATACATAACATATAGTAATAATAATACATAAATAGTTTTAAAAAACGATAATAAGTACATCATTATTGTCAACATATCATGCCAGAATCAAAAATCAAAAATCTTTTAACTAGAATATGAAGGTCTTTTTCCATTGTATCTATATATAAAAAGCCCTCAAAAACATAAAAAAAAACAGAAAACAAAAAACAAAAACAAAAACAAAAGCAAAACAAGAACTTTCGTACATGGGTTTCAATTGGCACAAACTTGTATATGAATACAATTGGTCATATACAAATCATAAGGAAGTTAAAACAAAACGTGATCAAAAGTTATAAATCAAAACAATGAATAATAATCTTTTTATAAACTCAATTATCTACCTATATGTACCATGCCAACCTAACGTGATATTTCCTTCAAAGTACTCATTCAAAATTGATCTTCTTGTTGTGTTAGTTAAAAATCCAACCTTAATCTCCTTCCAAGAAACACTCATTGATCGTTTCGATTGTTTTCTATCTACTTCATCTTGACAGAAATCTGTTCCTAGCAAGCCCACAACAAAATCACAATCCCTTTTGATCTATTTGCGACCGTATTGTTCATGGCAGAACAGTCTAACCCCCTTATATTATAGTGTTACAATATCTCTTCTGATTACCAGACTGGGCAAATCCAGTTATTCAATTTGCTTATTGCAAAGCTTGGAAGCACGCAAGATGTCGAAGAAAAGATGTGAACGGGTTGGAAAATTGGGTTAGGTGGTATGTGTAAAATACAAATCATACATGCTATATTATTTGATAATTACATCTTTTAAATTGCAACTTTCAAGTAAAAATTAATTATAAACACAATACACTAAATATCCAAAAGATTGATGTTAATTTTATTGATTTGAAAAATAAGAGACTAGAATGGAGTCCAAATATATTTCATTGGCTTTGGAGTTCAGGCTAAAATGAATCATTTTCTATACCAGATTTACAGGGTCCCTTAGAGATTTGTTCCAGTCATTAGATGAATACACACAAATCAGAATTTTGCGATTTAATGTTCATACAGTTACAGACATATTATTCAGAGAATTTCTTGGTGATGTTTAACAATATTATAAAAAAGAACGTCAAGAGTTCCTCGAAATGAGGTGCTGTTCATTGAAAAAAGAAGATTTTGTAAGACATTATAGAAGAATGACATCAAGATACAATTCTCTTAATGGTGCACAAGACGAGAGCCTCAAACAGGTATACATCAACTCTCTTCCTACGAACCTTCAAGATGAACTTCAAAGGAAGATTGATGCAATCAATAGGCCTATCAGAGAACTGACGTTAGGTCAAATC